>ML660770.1:15047722-15483336 GCA_007570785.1 Antilocapra americana | reverse complement strand
GGGGAGACAGGGAGGAGGGCTGGGGAGACAGGGAGGAGGGCTGGGGACACAGGGAGGAGGGCTGGGGACACAGGGAGGAGGGCCAAAGTCTGGGTCCGAGCTGCAGTCCGGAGCCTTCCGTCCCCACTGCCTTGGTCAGCTGGGTTAAAGACAGAAAACCAGAGCCCAGAGCAGGACAAAGAGAAAAAGCACTGGATCCAGGGTGGGGGTAGCCCATGTTTGTTAGAGGTGTACAAGAAACAGCTTTACTCTAGAAGATGGAAATGGTTCCCCATCCTCCAAGTGCTAGCCTGACTCGGCTGGCTCACCAGGACTGCACGTGCCCTTAAAGCCCACCTGGTCACTTCCTTTTTGTACAGGGTAAAAGGGCAAATATTTTTGATTTAAAAAAAAAATGATTTAGCTAAAGTTATTTCTATTTCTGTTTCGAGGGAAAAAACGATATCAGAAAAGAGCGAGTCGGGTTTATAAAAAAAGAGATAAGCATTCATTTAAAATAATGGAAACAATAACCATGGCATTTAAATTTTTGCTATCATCTCTTTGGCATTTATATAGTTTGGCTCAGAGTTGAGGTAAGGACCAAAGGAATAACAGAACAGCATTTGAAACTTTAAATAGAATTCCTACCTTGGCTAAATTGCAAGGAAACAATTAAATCCATGAGAAATTAAACGTGGGGAGAAAAAAAATATAAGAAAATACTCAAACCTTTGGAGGAAGTATGACATTTCAAGCTCATATGATAGAAATGTTCATTAAAGAAGAGATTTGGTTACATGTAAATTTTAAAAAGGCAAACAATAGAGAAACAGTTGCCATAATCATAACAAAGGATTAACATCATTATTATATAAAAAGTTTATAAGTGCCATGAACACACCCAGTTTCCCAGATAGGAAAACTAGGAAAGGACAAGAACTAACAAAGTAGAAACACAACTGGTTGGCAAACATGAGGAGAACATTCAATCCACGCAGTAATCAAAGGATGGAACAAGAGCTGACCAACATGTCTAAAAAGAAGTGAGTGAGGAAGTGTAGTAATATATTCTTTCTATCTCTTGACTATTATCACAAAAAATATATTTGTATAAACAAGACAAAGACATACATGGGAAAATACCTATCAAGTAATATTAAGTGAGTAGAATATACATGTATGTATATGAACATGCTTCCCAGGTGGTGCAGTGGTAAAGAATCTGCCTGCCAATGTAGGTAGATGAAGGCAACTTAGGTTTGATCCCTGGGTTATGAAGCTTCTCTGGAATAGGAAATGGCAACCCATCCCAGTATTCTTGCCTGGGAAATTCCATGGTCAGAGAAGTCTGACGGGCTATAGTCCATGAGGTCACAAGGAGTCGGACACAACTGAGTGAGCATGCACACACGCACGTGAACATAAATAAGTGTATATAGTACAACCATGTAAAAGTGAAACCCATTCCTGGAAAAACGAGAATATATCCATTAGCACTGGTTATCTTTGAGACAGTGAAACCATGGAGGGTAGCAGCAGTTTTTTAATTTACTGTGCTTTCAACTTTATCTTTGCTACTTATATCTATTATTTTTATAATATAAAATATAGTTTACACTTTTAAAGGTAATGCTGTATATGATATTGTACATGTTGATTACTTTATAATCCAGTATAAGTTAATGGTCAGTGAATTAAAAAAAACACGTATGAAATACTTATCCCTCATATCTTTTTCCTTATTATCAAAGCAGTAATATGACCTTATAAAAGAAATTAACAATCCAAACAGCAAAACTCAGAAAGTAAAAAAGGAGATATTTATCGGGATATTGTAAATTTAGCAACTACATCTTAGCAACATGAAAATGACTTGAGAGGGCCTTTGGACAAATTAAGTTTTAAAATGCTTGAAATATCAAAGAGCAGGGGAAATAAAAACAGAAACCTGGCAAAATGGAAAACCTCAAAAAGGATGCAAAAGTCACTGAATACAGAGATTTAGGCAGATAGGTCACTAAGCAATAGGGTCACGAGACAAATTAACTTTGTGTTAACAGAACCGTACCAGGACTGCCCAATCCACAGCTTAATAAAAATGTAAAAAACACGTATGTTCCTTAAACCAGACTGACTGGTTTTTTTTATCTACATGTTGAACTTCCACCATATTTTCCCACAAACATTAATATTCTGGATTCATGACTATGTGACAACTTTGGGAAATATAACACCGTAAACTGTGTCTGATCAGTCAAGCCTGGCACTGCCCAGCATGGTCTCCCACACCGCACAGACTCCCACCCTCAGACCAGTCCACACTGACCAGTGGGGGAAGTGGGGGACCACAAGGCCTCCCCTTCTCTGCAGGCACACAGCTGACTCAGTCAGGAGGGAACCTGTGAGGGCGGGGGCGGAGGAGTGTTTGAGCAGAGCTTCTGGAAACAATGGCAAATTCACAAGCGACAGAGATCAGACCACTAAATGATAACAAAAGCCCATTAGAGGGGCTGAAGGCGCATCCTTTGCACTCGCTGGGGGCATCAGTTGTGTCTTAGCCCTTCCCAGGTGGTGCCAGTGGTAAAGAACCTGGCTGCCAGTGCAGGAGACATGAGATTCGGGTTCAGTCCCTTGGTGGGGAAGATTCCCTGTAGGAGAACCCATGGTAACCCCGTCCAGTATTCTTGCCTAGAGAATCCCACGGGCAGAGGAGCCTGGTGGGCTACAGTCCATAGGGTCGAAAAGAGTCAGACACGACTGAAGCCACTGAGCACCATTGTGTCTTACTTGTTATCACTATTAAGATACTACTTATCAGAGCCAGACAATGGTCCTTGAAATTAAAGAAATTTTGAAATTGGTAAATTTTTAGGGAGCTCGTATTATAAATGGCTGTTTTCTTAGTGCCCATGAAAAGAGCAAATTAAAAGGCAGATACAAAAAAATATAACTTAAGAATTCTCATACTTGAAAACAAAACTATTTGAAAAGCCTCATTTGTGGTCAGGGCTTTCCCTTGATGGGTCTTTAGGGTACCAATAAAAACATTAGGTTAATTAGCAAGGGAATAGGAAATGGCTGAGGAGAAAGTCAAGAGACTGCTTCCCAACAAGGTGGAAACTTTATAGGGACTCATCCCAACAGGATAGAAATCTTTAGATGGTGATTTAAAAATTGGATTAAAAAAATGGATATTGATGAGATTAAAACAAAGGCTTTAGGGAATTCCCTGGTGGTCTAACTTAAGACTCTGGGCTTTCATTGCCAATGTCCTGGATTCAATCTCTGATCTGGGAACTAAGGTCTCACAAACCACATGGCACAGCCAAACAAACAAAAACAAAAAACAAAGGCTCTGAACCAACACTACATAAAGAATGCTAATGCAAAAGTTCATAAATGCTTACTTCTTAGTTTTCACTAGAAATAAGGTTTTAAAATTTTTTACTGAGGTGTACTTGATTTACAATACTGTGTTAGTTCCAGGTATATGGCAAAGTGATTTAGATAGATATAAATATACATGTAGATATGTAGATATATGTGGATATAAATATCCTTTTTCAGATCCTTATCCTTTATAGGTTATTACAAGATACTGAATATAATTTCTTATGCTATACAGTAAGTCCTTATTGTTTATCTATTTTAAATACAGTAGTGTGTATCTGTTAATCTCACACTCCTAATTTATTCCTCCCTAACCCCATTCCCCTTTGGTAATCATAATGTCTATGAGTTTCTGTTTCATAAATAAGTTATTTTGCATTTTTTTAGATACTACATGTATGCGGTATCATATAATATTTAACTTTGGCTTACTTCAGTTAGTATGATAATCTCTAAGTTCATCCATGTTGCTGCAAATGGTAATATTTCATTCCTTTTTATGGATGAGTAGTATTCTACTATACACACACACACATACATCATCTTTATCCATTCATCTGTCAATGGATGTTTTGGTTGCTTCCATGACTTAACTATTGTAAATAGTGCTGCTATGAACACTGGGGTACATGTATGTTTTTGAATTCGATTTTCATCTTTTTTGGATACATGCCCAGGAGTGGGATTGCTGGATCATACAGTAGTTCTATTTTTAGCTTTTTAAGGAACTTCCATACGATTCTCCATAGTTGCTATACCAATTTACATTCTCATCAACAGTGAAAGTAGGCACCCTCTTCTCCAACACCCTCTCCAGCATTTATTATTTATAGACTTTTTGATGATGGACACTCTGACCTCATTGTAGTTTTGATGTGCATTTCTCTAATAATTAGCAATGTTGGCCATCTGTGTATATTCTTTGGTTTTAAAGGTTAAGAATTCTAATTAATATATGTAACTAAAACTACACAAATTAATAAGGAAAACATCTTTGTATGAGAGGGAAAAAAATATAAGGAATGGAAATGCATTTTGTTAAGGGAAAAGAAGGTATTTTGTCCTGGAGAGAGAGCAAGAAAAGGAAAGCACAGGACAAAGCCTGAAGACAAAAGAGAAAGTTTTAGAAACATTGTGGGAAAGAAACCCTGAAAAGAAGGAGTTTCATACATGGTCAAGACTGGCTAAGATTAAAATAAAATTTAACTGAGTAAACAAATTTCAACATTAAAATTAAGTTAGTACAAAATTAGAATTTGTTTTTTTCTCTGTGTTAAGAGAACAAAGTTTTTTTGGAATATTGATTTGCTTTTGATAACAGTTTTTAAAAAGTTTCTCTACCTTTTAAGTGATGTGTTATAACAGTCTGTATTTGCCTTTAAAATTTGTCATTTTGGTTAAGTAAATAAGAGTTGTTTCACAGCGACCTATTTGAGCAAGTATTGTAAACCTTTCGATATCTTTGACAAACTTCCCCAAGTCAATTGTAAATGAAATTATTTTGACCTCTAGCTAACATTCAAATGCCTTAGAGTGAAGGAGGAAACAGACAGAACAGGCTCCATCTTGAAAGCAAGACTCCGTCTTGGGCCGGACTGTGGACTTTGTGCTATACGCCCAGTATCTATGGAAACGACACACCAACTGGAAAACCAGGCTCCCGAAGGAAGAGCCTCAGGGCTCGTACCTAGACTCTCCCTCGCCTAAAAGAATACCCTAATTATCTGTGTGACCCAATAAAATCATACATTCTATTATGCTTACTGGGGTATGACCACAGGCCTACTGATAATTGTCCACTGTTAACTGCCTAGGCTTAAGGCATAAGAATCACTTTGATTGTATCTTTCTTTTTCCTTTGTTCAGACTAGTTTCAGGGAATTTGGGGAGGTGGGTTTGGGCATGAACACTTCGGGTATATAAGGTTTTCACAAAGCCTAGTTCAGGTCCTTGGCCAAGAGGAGACTCTGCTTTGGGTCCACTGGTGTAATAAACTGCACTCCACTATCTGCATTGCCCTTCTGAGTGAGTTTGTTTTCCGGAACGCGTGGCTACAACAAGAGGAACCCCAAAACATCTTCAAAAGAGGTATTAAACTAGTTAGGTCTATCTGATAAGTTAAATTACATGGGAAACATTGTCAAATAAATGGCTATACTGCATGGGTAAATGTCATTAACATAGTCTAGAAAATCAATGGAATTCTTAAAAATCTAGTATGTCCTATATGTCCTGGTATAATGTTTTCAGTTACGATTCTACTTATTTCTTAAAATGTTGTATTGTCACAGAAATAACCAAGTTTGTCAATTGCATTGTAATCAAATCTTTAATCACGTTAATTTAAGCCTTTTGTCATTTATAGACGGTCACTGTTGTACTCTGATGCTTTTACAAAAATTAAAATCTTCAAGAAGATTCATAAAATGAACCACAGGATGCTGGGAAAGTCCCAATGTATGCTTCTTTATTGACACCTTAAACAAGATGTAGCAACGGGTCTAATAAGTACTATAATTTTGAAGTATTTATGAATGTGAATGATATTTTGAGCAACAGCTATCATGAGACATAAAAGTATCTGTTTCCTTAGTGGTGAAGCCAGGGTACTGTAACACTGCTGGGATTTGTTACCTACATTTACACTCAAAGGAAGTGCTAAATTTTAGTGAGTGGTTAATGAAAACGGGGTTATTCTCTGGTGGCTCGGTAAAGAATCTGCCTGCAATGCAGGAGACTAGCGTTCAATCCCTAAGTCAGAAAGATCCCCTGGAGAAGAAAATTGCCTCTCCAGTATTTTTGCCTAGGAAATCCCATGAACAGAGCAGCTTGCAAAGCTACAATCCATGGGGTCACAAGAGCCGGATATGAACTAGTGACTAAACCACTACCAATGAAAGGAAATTTCTTTCCCCAAGTCACACACCACCTTGAGTGCTATGCACTAACCTCTGGGGATCTTTGAATCATGGGTTAAGGGCTCCTGTGAGATGTTCTCAGGCTTCCCTCCAGAGTCAGTGTAGGTCCCTCCAAGATGGGAACATTAGGGAGTATGGTGACAGTTGGACAGTATTTCACTTGTAGGATTTATCTACCCCCATGACCACATCTACAACAGCACATGAAGGCAGCAGATGCCATGGCCCACAAGGGTGTCTTCATGAAATATTGGATTTCGTTGGATTATGATTAGAACCTACGTCTTTTTTTCAGATGGGGATAATGATGATGGGAATTGGCCCAGAAGACCCAGAGGGAGACTGCTGGGGTTTTCCTTTAGTTATCAGATGAGTTTACTCTTACAGGGAGTCAGTCATCCTCCCCACTCAAAGGAATTTAGTTAAACACAGCAAAAGACAAATACTGTATGGTTCCACTTATATGAGGTATCTACAGTGGTCAAATTCATAGAAACAAAGCAGAATGGTGGTTCCTAGGGACTGAGGGCAGAGGAGGAAGGGATGTGATATAATGGCTATAACAGCTTCAGATCTGCAAGAAGAAAATGTTCTGCAGGTCCCCTGGCTGTACACCCTCAAATGCAGGCCTGGCTCAACCTAGCCCATGGAGTTTCTTGAGGCATTAAATGTACAAAAATGCTTTTTAAAATGAGGACCCCAGTGTTGTCTTTTTTTTTTTCATTTTTAAAATTCTACCATATAATGATAATACAGGCTTTCCCTTGTGGCTCAGCTGGTAAAGAATCTGCCTGCAATGCGGGAGACCTGGGTTTGATCCCTGGGTTGGGAAGGTCCCCTGGAGAAGGGAAAGGCTACCTACTCCAGTATTCTGGCCTGGAGAATTCCATGGACTGGATAGTCCATGGAGTCCGCAAACAGTCAGACACAACTGAGCGACTTACACTTCATTTCACTTCATAATGATAAAGCTCATCTTTACAGTTCTGGGCATTGATTTACACAGACTAAGACAATCCCTAAGACAAAACTAACATGAAACACTTAACTAGCACTAATTCCATGCCAGACACTAGTCTAAGCACTTTATAAATACTGACCCATTGACTCAGTCTTCATAACAGTCTCATGGTGAAAGTCCTATCCCCACTTTATAGATAAGGAAACAGAAGCATGGAGAACTTGTAAGTGGCCGAGGTGAGAGTCACAACAGGCATTCACTCCAGAGTCAGGCCCTTTGCACCTGAGGCAGGGACAGGGAAACTTTTATCTCTGAATTTCAGCACTGAGACAGTCCTGACTCACAATGATTCAGTCAGTCAGCAACCATTTATTGAGCAATTGGTTACGACAGAATCTCGAGGCATTTTTACCACACAGCAGTTCTGAAGAAGAAAGATCTGTCTGCTTCCTCTAATATTACTTTTTTTTTAACTTGGTAAAGAGAAACATTGTTGGAAAGATGTTTGCAAAGGTTGTGGGGGAGGTTACTGTCTTGGAGGTGTGGGAAATACTGCAACAGTGGAGAAAATACTCTGACCATAAGATACCCAAGCACCTCCCTCTACTAACCTTTCTAAAAAATGATTAAAGAAATTCTAACTCCCCAATGCTTGGAATCGGTGGTCACTGCCAACGACTCTAACCCACCCTGCCACCTGGTTATCTCTTCTACTCAGGAAGGGAGGAGAAAGAAGTAAATAAGAAGAGATAGAAAAACAAGGTCCTACAATATAACACAGGGAAATACATTCAATATCTCATGACAAACCACAATGGAAAGGAATATAAAAAAGAATGTACACATATACATTCAGTATAACTGAACTGCTTTGTATACAGCAGAAATTAGTACATGGTAAATCAACTATCATCTCATCTGTGCATGCTTAGTCATGTCTGACTCTTTCACAACCCCATGGACTGTAAGCCACCAGGCTCTCTGTCCATCGAGTTTTCCAGACAAAAATACTGGAGTGGGTTGCCATTTCCTTCTCCAGGGGATCTTCCCTATCCAGGGATTGAACCTGGGTCTCCTGCATTGGCAGGCGGATTCTTTACCACTGAGCCATCAGAGAAGCTATAAATCAACTATATTTCAATTAAGAAAGAAAAAGAGACAGAAAGGCCTGTCTTCAGACTAACAATGAATTCTAGGAACTGGCATATGTGGGGAGAGAACAAGGGAAAGACCCTAAAGGGGTCTTTATAGTGATATAAAATCATGTGCGTGTGTGCTTAGTCCCTCCAGTCGTGTCCAGCTCTTTGTCACCCTATGGACAGTAGCCCGCTAGGCTCCTCTGTCCATGGGATCCTTCTGGCAAGAATACTGGAGTGGGCTGCCATGTCCTCTTCCAGGGGATCTTCCCAACCCGGGGACTGAACTCATGTCCGCCTGCATCTCCTGAATTGTAGGCGGATTCTTTACCCACTGAGCCACCTGGGAAGCCCATTGAAAAATCACGGGGCCACCTTAAAAGGGTAGGGAGTGGAAGCAGCTATTGATGGTTTAGTAACCACATTCTCCAGCTCAGGAAGCAGCAGGTGCATTTCTAAACACAACAGGCTGGGGCTGGCCCATCCACGAAGCCATTCATTCACAGCTGTGTGCCCACCACCAGCAGCACTTCAGACAGATGTAGTCAGAACCTGTGCTTCCCATGCAGCGCACTGAGGGTGCCCGTGGGAAAAGACGGGAGCCCAGGCCGCAGGGGGGCCGCTCTGTTTTCTGGTTGGCAGGGCGGGCAGGTGCTGAGGACTCACCTGTAAGTGTATGGCCCCACTTCTTCCAACCGAGGGGTCTCCCCATTGAGGATCTCCTCTGGATTGGTGACATTGAAGAAATAGAACTGGGTGTACACAGGCAGAGGGGGCTTCTTCCAGGAGTCAAAGGTCTCGGAACCGTTCCTTAACACGATATTCTAGGGGAGGACAAGAGAGATTTATACAGCATAAGGCTTTGAACACAGAGGTGGAGTGAGGGACACCTTCTCCTTTGACCTCCCGGCTCACTTATTTTTTTCACAGGCTGCAGTCCCTTGAGAGCAAGGCCACACCTTGTTCCAGTATGGAGCCCACAGTGCTTATAAGCCATAACAGGTGTTTAATAAATATGTGTGATAAAGAAAAGGTGCAAACTAGAGCTATAGCTCATGGATGGAGACATGGCATCACCAAAACCAAGGCCACAGTCTGAGTACCAAAAGGCCTTATTTGCTTTGTTACTAAGAGTCTAGCGGTTGGACAGCTTCCATGGAAGTCAGGCCACTCTGAGAAGCCGGATGCATTCCCAGCTTGCCCATGTGAGGGAACAGGGACAGAGGGCCAGAAAGCTGGTCCTTCCATTTGAAGCAGAACCACACCCACCCCTGGGGCTTCCCTGGCAGCGCAGGCATTAAAGAATCTGCCTGTAATGCAGGAGACCCAGGTTTGATCCCCTGGGTCAGGAAGATTCCCCTGGAGAGAAAACCAATAACCCACTCCAGTATTCTTGCCTGAAAAATTTCATGGACAGAGGAGCCTGGCAGGTTGTGGTCCATGCAGTCACAAAGAGTTGGATGACTGAGTGACTAAGGCACACCACTCCTACCACTTCCACCACTAGAGGCTTTAAATGCATTTTTTCGTCCAGTCCCCAGCAGACCCCTAGCACAGATTTGCCTATCCCTGATTTAAAGATGAGAAAGCTAAGCTGCACTAGTGCTTAGGGTATTTTTTGTCTCCAATCCTTCCTTTGTTTCCCACCCTTACTATGTATTACGGTCTAACCTGTGTGTGTTCCCCCCACCCCCACAAATTTGTATATTGAAGTCCTAACCCCTAGTACCTCAGAATGTGACTGTATTTGGAGGTAGGGTCTTTTATTTTTTTTAATGCTTATCTCTTTATTTGGCTGTCATTGTGGCTGTCATTCAGGTCATTGTGGTGTTGCCCAGACCTCTCTCTAGTTATGGCATCCCGGCTCTGGAGTGTGGGGACTCAGCTGCCCCAGAGCATATGGGATCTTAGTTCCCCAACCAGGGATTGAACCACATCCCCTGCACTGGATGGTGGGTTCTTAACCTCTGGGCCACCAGAGTCCCCGGATACAGGGTCTTTAAACAGAAATGAAAGGTTAAAGAAGTCATTAGTGTGGGCTGTGATCCAGTATAAAGGATGTCCTTATAAGCAGAAGAGATTAGGATATAATCTAATACGCACAAAATAAAGATCATGTAAAGACACAGGAAGAAGACAGCCACATAGAAGCCAAGGAGAGAGGCTGCAGAAGAAATCAACCTTGCTGACACCTTGATCTTAGACTTCTAGTATCCAAGACTGTGAGACAATACATTTCTGTTGCTTAAGTCACCCAATCTGTGGTAACTGTTATGACACCCCTCACAAACAATTAGAGCACAGTCCCAAACGAATACACCTTGGCCTTTCTATGTAAGGAGTAACCCTGCACCCCTATGGACTTAAGGTGTGGCCAGGTGACTTGATTAATTGAACGTGGGTAGAATGGGAATGCCCCAGCTTCAAGCTGAGGCCTTAAAGGCATGGCAAGTTTCCAGCAGCCGCCCTCTGCTACCCCGTCCCAGGAAGTTGGTGACCCTTCAGCCAAGGCCCTAGAACGGTCATGTGTAGACCAGCCGTGGTGCCAGGAGTCCAGCCTGAGTCCTCTGACGTAGCTCAGCTCAAGCTGCAGCCAACCTGGCCGTAAGGAGTATGAAGTACATGTTACTTCCTAACATATAAGCCGCTGAGTTTTGGGGGCTGTTTGTTATCCAGCATTACAAGAGAAGCCTGATTAATACTGCACCCAAGGTTAATACACATAAGCCTAACATCTAGTAGTTAACTTGTCATTAAAGAAAAACTGCATTTTTTTTTAAGATTTAGCTAATTAAGTTTAATATCGAGCTAAGACAAGAGATGGTTGAGTGGCATCACCAAATCAATGGACATGAGTTTTAGCCAACTCTGGGAGATAGTGGAGAACAGGGAAGCCTACCGTGCTGCGGTCCATGGGGCTGCAAAGAGTCTGACACAGCTTAGCGAGTGAACAATGAGGCATAGTTAAAGTTGAGAAGGAAGTACTGTTAAATTGAAGTGAATTAAATAACTACTGCTTTGGAGTTGGACTTGATCTGGGTATTGTCCTGGTATTTTTTGGAAAAACTGCTTTTTTAAAGTTAAGATCATTGAGGGGACATATGTATACCTATGGTTGATTCATGTTGATGTTTGACAGAAACCAACACAATTCTGTAAAGCAATTATCCTTCAATTAAAAATAAATTAAATTTTTAAAAAGTTAAGATCATTGAGGTGCTTAAGAAAGATAAGACCAGAGACTGAGAATAAATAAAACAGAATGCAAACAGTGACTAACTCTGCATGTTGGGATCTGAAAGTGAAAGTTGCTCATTCATTTCCAACTCTTTGAGACCCCAAGGAATTCTCCAGGCCAGAATACTGGAGTGGGTACCTGTTCCTTTCTCCAGGTATTGTTCCAACCCAGGGATTGAACCCAGGCCCCCCATTGCAGGTGGATTCTTTACCAGCTGAGCCACAAGGGAAGCCCAAGAATACTGGAGTGGGTAGCCTATCCCTTCTCCAGCAGATCTTCCTGACCCAGGAATCGAATCAGGGTCTCCTGCATTGCAGGCAGATTCTTTACCAACTGAGCTATCAGGGATCTGATAGCTGTTATTTTGATCTGATAGCTGTTGGGATCTGGATCACTGTTATTTTCTCCTATTGAGATTATGCATTTTCCAAATTTTTATAATGAATTAAAAAAACCCTTGACATTGAGAAGCAAAATTGGGGGGTGGTGTGCCACATGGGGTCTCACTTCCCCAACCAGGGATTGAACCTGTGCCCACGGCAGTAGAAGTGTGGAGTCCCAACCACTGGACAGCCAGGGAATTCCCAACACCGAGAAAAATTTTAAAAAGAAGAGAGGAAAAGGAGATCTACGGATAAAGAGAGTGAAAGTCCACTAATGAAAGAATAACTGGATTGCATAAGAAGCAGCTAGTGACATCACCTGAAAACCCTCTAGCGGTGAGGATCTGAATCATGCTAAACAGAGGCATTTGCTGGCTTCAAAACAGGATGGAAACCACGCCCTGTGACACAGCACACACAGGATGCCAAGTTTCAGTAGTCCAGGCCTCCAATATAACAGAAGCGGAGTTGTAAGGGAACTTAATTATACGACTCTAGTATTCAGTGGAAAATATCTCAAGACTCTCTGCAGGGAAAAATAAAGTGGTGCTGAAATAAAATGCATGCAGAAAACCCAAGCTTGTCAGAGCAAACAGTTGTCTGGAGGGCTGGAAATCATTCCTATCTGTGAGTTGGCCATCTCATAGGACTGGGGGTTCCTTGTGGTTTGGCACCAGCCGGAAGATCTAATCATCAGATTTTTATCCAAACAGCACATTAGTGAAATATTCTTGGCCTTTACTTTTGGTACTGATTTACCAATTTGAGGTCAGATTGGTGAGATAGAAAAATTTAAAGAGAACCACAAAACCCCTTTCCTTCCAAGCTTGGGCTCCAGCTCAGACTCACTTGTTGGGGAAACACCCCCTACCCTTCCCCCCACCCCTGCCACACACACATTAATCTCTCCCCACCCCAGCCACAGGGCAGCCGAATTGATCATTTTAGGCAGTTGTTTTTTTTTTTTTAAGAGCTTTGTGGTGTTTTATCTTATCTTCTAAATGGGAATCTTAGTTATCTGAGAGGAGCAAGGGAGAGAGTCAGGCCCAGAAAGAGAGAGAGAAAGAGGACAGCAGCTGACAGAGGCTGACCGGATAGAACCCAGACGCCATGGAAGGACAAGGAAGGGTCTGTGTCTCTTTGTGTCAGAGCCGGGCTCCATACGGTAACTCTATGTGGTAGAGCTTCTCTGGTATAAAGTGCACACACAGCCCCTAGAAACAGCTCAGTCAACACTGAACGAAATCTACCTAAAACTAGTATGTTAACTAGTGTAACACGGAAATAATAATTGTCTCCTAGAGCATTTTGAATTGGAGGCCTGGACTACTAAAAACTTGGCATCCTGTGCTGTGTCTCTCATAGATACCTTTCAAGTTATCTGCTTCCATTCAAATAAAAACCTTTTTCCTACCCAGAAATTTCTAGAAAAATGCAGGACAATAATTTCTCTTCCTTTGTGAAGTCCTTGAGAATCTCTCTTAACTGGATGGGTCATCCATTTTTTTGAATCTCATAACACATTGTATAGGAATTTCTTAGGGAAAAAAGTGCTAAGGATGGAAAACATCTTCTAAAAACCTGAGGCTGATCAGAAGCAACATGACGCAGATGATATTAGCAGCCAAAAAACAAAAAGTGCAGCTACTCAATACAGGAATATGTTAGGTTACCTGTTGGTGCTGACCTACAGAAAAAGAGTAGGGTTTTGTGTTTTCTTTAATCCTCCCCACTCCTCCAGGACAATGCAGGTTTTGGAGAAATACTGGCTCAGTCAACAAAACACAGTAGAAGAAAACTATATTTTCCATCAGCTTTGCTTATAAGATGCGGGGAGAGAAGACCATAATGTGGGGCAACCAGAGAAGAGCAGAAGAGAGGCATGAACAGTCCCGGCCACAGCCACAGTCACGGCTCTGTGACAGCAGCTCGACAGCTACAAGTCCAAGGAGCCCTTAGAGGGTACCCAGAGGAAGCGGTTGTCTCCTGCCATTTCAGCCACATTCAGATAAGAAAGAAAAGAAAGAGAAGTCGCTCCGTCGTGTCTGACTCTTTGCGACCCCATGGACTGTAGCCTACCAGGCTCCTCCGTCCATGGAGTTTTCCAGGCAAGAGTACTGGAGTGGGTTGCCATTTCCTTCTCCAGGGGATCTTCCCGACCTGGGGATCAAACCCGGGTCTCCCGCATTGTAGGCTGATGCTTTACCGTCTGAGCCACCAGGGAAGATATGAGAAAGCAATTCAGATACAGCTACATTGGCATCAGAAACACACAGGTCTAGCACTGTTAGTTTCTGTACTTTATCGGTAATCCAGCACCCTAATTCGTGCTTCCCTGGTGGCTCAGACTGTAAAGCGTCTACCTGCAATGTGGGAGACCCAGGTTCAGTCCGTAAGTCGGGAAGATCCCCTGGAGAAGGAAATGGCAACCCACTCCAGTACTCTTGCCTGAAAAATTCCATGGACGGAAGAGCCTGGTAGGCTACAGTCCATGGGGTTGCAGAGTCGGACACAACTAAGCAACTTCTCTTTCACTTTTTTCAGCACCCTAAAGAGTTAAGGGGCTTCCCAGGTGGCGCTAGCAGTAAAGAACCTGCCTGCTAAGGCAGGAGATGTAAGAGACACAGGTTCAAATCCTGGGTCGGGAAGATCCTCTGGAGGAGGGCAGGGCAACCCACTCCAATATTCTTGCCTGGAGAATCCCATCGACAGAGGAGCCTGGCGGGCTACAGTTCACAGACTCGCAAAGAGTCGGACATGACTGAAGTGACAGCATACACACACAAAGAGCTAAACGCAGCCAGTTCCTTTTGTGGGTGGGAAAAAAAAAATCATGTCCCTCCATGATCTCTTTTCAGAACAATTATCTTTTTTCTTTCTTTTTAAAAAATATTTATTATTTTTTTCTTTACATTATTGTGTTGGTTTTGCCATACATTGACATGAATCTGCCATGGGTATACATGTGTTCCCCTTCCAGAACCCCCCTCCCACCACCCTCCCGATTCCATCCCTCTGGGTCATCCCGGTGCACCAGCCCTGAGCACCCGGTATCATGCATCAAACCTGGGGGCTGGCGATTCATTTCACATATGATAATTTACATATTTCAATGCCACAGAACAATTATTTAAAGCAATGCTATAACCATGGTTTTCTTGCAAAGTATAGAACTATGCATGCAATGCATCCAAACACTGTACGTGTGTGTGCCAGGCATTGCAGGTGGGGGATCCCTAGCAACACAGGTGTGGTTTCTGTGTTCTAGGAGTTTACCTTCTATTTGGGTGATGGTGATATACACATGCAAGATAATTAACAATGTAAAGTAGCAGGTAATAAATGGCCAATGAGCACACCAGGCAGTGGTCTCTGTAGTGTTAAGACAATGAATTCTACAAACTGAGATGGAGAAGGGTAGGGATTAATGTGAGCCAGGAAGAAGGAATAAAAATTTGGCAAGCAGAGAAGGTCATGGGGTGGATGCCTTCTGGACAGCGGGGGTTGATTCCATCATCCTGTCTGGCTGACAGAGTGAGCCCTTCCTCTGTGCTTGATCTAGGTCCATCTCTCCTGGACCCCTCTGTTTAATCAGAGTGAATATGGAGAATGAGATAGTAAAAGATTCAGAAGAATGATGGTATTAGGTCTGACTGGGCGTGGGTTTTATATGGAGCAGGGAGAGTCATTTAGAGAGGTACGTTGGGGTCACAAAAGTCTAGATTTTATCTGATGTATAAGGAAGGAGTATGGAAGGTTTCTGAGCTGCAGAATACTATTAAGAGCCAAGGGTTATGTTGTCACTTTATCTCATCCAGTCCTCTTAATGGTAGTGCTGGAGGAAGACTCTTGAGAGTCCCTTGGATAGCAAGGAGATCAAACCAGTCAATCCTGAAGGAAATCAACCCTGAATATTCATTAGAAGGATTGATGTTGAAGGTGAAGCTCCAATACTTTGGCCACCTGATGTGAAGAGACAACTCATTGGAAAAGACTCTGATGCTGGGAAAGATTAAAGGCAGGAGGAGAAGAGGGTGACAGAGGAGGAGATGGTTGGATGGTATTATCAACTCAGTGGGTCGAGTTTAAGCAAACTCAGGGAGATAGTGAGGAACAGCGAAGCCTGGTGTGTTGTAGTCCATGGGTCACAAGGAGTAGTTGGACACGACTTAGTGACTGAACAACAATGATCCTCTTAGTAGTCTTCAAAAGGAAAATCATCTTCTCTGTTTTACATCTCAGGAGACCAAAGCTCCAAGAGGTTAGGTGAATGCCTGACATCTACTATACTGGTAGAGAGTACAGCCTACCTCCCAGGCCAGGACTCACTGCAAACCTGTGCCCCTCGCAACGCTGAAATTTACCAGAGCCTTGTACTCCTAGAAAACAGCAGTGGTTCTAGAATCCTTGCTTCTGTGTTCCGGGAAATAGTTGACTTCAAAGGAACACCCTTCCCTATATGACTTAGAATCACAGATGTCTCTCTTGTTTATCTAAGGCCAGATGCTGACCCTCCAGATTCCCATTTTCTGCCTCATAATCAATTAGCTGGACAGCCTGACCCCACTGATCAATGGTAGCCAAATGCCTGCACAATGACTATGGTTAATAATGCTGTGCTGTACACTTGGGGCTTCCCTGGTGGCTCAGTGGTAAAGAATCTGCCTGCAAATGCTGAAGACCTGGATTTGATCCCTGGGTCATGAAGATCCCCTAGAGAAGGAAATGGCAACCCACTGCACTGTTCTTGCCTGGAAAAGCCTATGGACAGAGGAGCCTGGTGGGCTACAATCCATGGGGTCGCAAAGAGTCAGACACAATTGAGCACGCACACATACACGCCTCAATAAAGCTGGGTAAAAAAATGTTTGTTAATCAAACTTCAGGTTTCTCTCCTTTCCAGCTCCATGAACTCCTTATAAAAGGAAAAGCCTTCTGGTTAACCTTTGAGGCCCTGAAGATCATACAGTCAGAGGTACTCCCAAATGCAAGATCCCCTCCCCCTACCACCAGGTCCTTTCTCCTTTACAATAATCCTAAACAGCCTCTCCTTATCAAAGTCAGATTTATGTTTTATCTGATACTCCTAACTATTGTGCCAGGCTGCTTATTTTGCACTGACACAGGCAAGAGGTATTTTGGAAGCTTACATTGGCACTTCATGGCAAATAGATGGGGAAACAGTGACAGACTTTATTTTTAGGGGGCTCCAAAATCACTGCAGATGGTGACTGCAGCCATGAAATTAAAAGACACTTGCTCCTTGAAAGGAAAGCTATGAGCAAGCTAGACAGCATATTAAAAAGCAGAGACATTGCTTTGCCGACAAAGGCTCATCTGGTCAAAGCTATGGTTTTTCCAGTAGTCATGTATGGATGTGAGAGTTGGACCATAAAGAAACCTGAGCACTGAAGAATTGATGCTTTTGAACTGTGGTGTTGGAGAAGACTCTTGAGAGTCCCTTGGACTGCAAAGAGATCCAACCTGTCAATCCTAAAGGAAATCAGTTCTGAATATTCATTGGAAGGACTGATGCTGAAGCTCCAATACTTTGGTCACCTGATGCAAAGAACTGACTCATCTGAAAAGACCCTGACACTGGAAAAGACTGAAGGCAGCAGGAGAAGGGGATGACAGAGGATGAGATGGTTGGATGGCATCACCGACTTGATGGACATGAGTTTGAGCAAGCTCCAGGAGTTGGTGATGAACAGGGAAGCCTGGCATGTTGCAGTCCATGGGGTTGCAAAAGGTCGGACACTGAGTGACTGAATTAACTGAACTGACACTGGCACAGGTGGGAAGGAGGGCTTGGCTAAGATTGTTATAAGGATTAAATGAGGCTTAAGTAGAGTGCTTATCTCAAGTCACACTCGAAATACTCAATAAACAGTGACTGTGATGTTGACTATCACCATCTTCAGATTGGGGATGAGAGGGTTCCAGGATTTTGTCTGAAGAAAGAAAGGAACTGTCTCCTCAAATATAGACAACCCAACCAATGTTAAACAAAAGAGAAAAGAAAGAAAAAAAAGTTTTTAGTCACTATCTTCATAAAATAGCCTACATAAGATTCAGTTAAGGTTGAAATAACAAGGAATTAGCATAAAATTGGAAATAACTAAAATGTTGAACAGGACAAGAATGACTTAGTAAACTGTAATAATTCACAGACTAGAGTAGAAAGCAATCATTAGGATTATAAAAACTACTACATAGAAATAAGAAGCATGCTCATGATGTGTGTTAACTGGTAAAAGTAGACAATGCAAAATATGTATAAGTGTGGACAAAACCAGCAGATAAAATGCAAACATGAAAACATTAGGGGGGTGATGTATACATAATGTTACAATTTCAATCTTTTAGTTACCCTCAAAATCAAGCTCGCACTAGATGTCTAATAGCATTCATCTCTATAGAACAGGGTTAGGCGGGGTCTTCCATTCTCTTTCTGTGATGTTCCTCTGCACTGTTTGGGTTTTTCTTTTTTTAACAACAAAAATAAACTACTTCCATAAGCAGAAAAAATAACTATTCCCTTATATATATATTTTAAAGTGAAAATCTAAGGAACTCAATTCTATAAAATATATTAATTAGACCCCCAAGTGAAGGCAGAAGTGGATACAGAGGACTAATTTCATCTAGCTTTGCCTCTGTCCTAGCAAAACAAAGGCGAGGCTGATGCCTCATCAGCTGTGGTCAGCTCTCCCTCACCAGGGCCAAGGGCCTCCATCCCCCGCACTGGGCTTTGCAGTATTGCTTCTCCTACTATTGTCAGGATAGTTGATGTAACACTCTGTATTCCTGGCCAGCTTTTTCTGACAAGCATCAGAGTGTGTGGATGCTCACTTACTCCAGATGGAGGAAGGACTTGCTGCGGCAACATGGACAGACCTAGAGATTATCACATGAAATGAAAGTAAGTCAGAGAAAGATAAATATTATATGATTTCACTTATGCATGGAATACAAAAAGTAATACAAATGAACTTATTTAAAAAACAGAAGCAGACTCACAGAAATAGACATTTATGGTTAGCAAAGAGAGGGGCAGGAATGGAGAGGGATAAACTTGGAAGTATGGGATTAACAGATGTACACTTGTCTATATAAAATACATAAACAAGGAAGACTAACTATATAGCACAGGAACTATATTCGATATTTTGTAATAAGCTATGATGGAAAAGAACTGAAAAAAGAATATGTATATGTATATACACATATACTGAATCACTTTGCTGTACACCTGAAATTAACACATTATAAATCAACTACACATCAATAGAGAAAAAAAAAAGAAAGGATTTGCAGCCTCATTTATTTATTACAGTGAAGAGAATCATCTCAGAATTACCCATCCCCAAAGAGCCAGTCAGTGTGACTGAACCGATGGCTAACTGCCTGAGTTTAGCTTGCCTGGTTTGTATCCAGTTTAGGAAACAAACAAACAAACAGTCCGAAGATAAGAGGAAGAGTTCCCAGAAAGAAGGAAGGTAAAATCCTTCCCAGCCGGGAGGGTAAAACTGGCTGTCCTCATGACAGTCTGACTTGAACTTATTTCTCCAAGCTTCAAGTTGATGATGAAGTTTCAGGATGGAAATACACATCTGGTCGACTGGAGTCCTTCGCTAAGCAAGCCAAATGAAAGCTTCACAACAACAACAGAAGCACCAATGCCGGACAGCCTGCCAGAGCCACACTGACAGCAGGTACTGTCACAACCCGGACTTCTCACTGTAGGCCTCCACCCCGTCACTCTCAGCCGAGTCAACATCCTTCCAAGCCTCGCACCAACTCTGACTCTGAATCCACTCCAACTGTGCTCTCAAGAGTATCGGTTTTTCCCGTCCTTTTTTTTTTTTTTTTTTGGCGGGCCCCCCGCAGCGAAAGTGCAGAGTCCTAACCACTGGACCTCCAGGGAATTCCCTCCTGCACCTTTAATGTGTCCCCTGGCGCCCGACTTCCCCACTCACAACGGCTCTCCAGGAACCTACTGTACACTGTAAATCCCAGAGTAGATGGTGTGTTGCGGCAGGGGGGGGGGGGGTATGAACACACTAAGTAGAGAAGAGGAATGAGAGAACAGAAGGGAATTTATAAATGCAGCTGCCAACGTTTCTAAAACAGTTGCTGCTTTATTTTTATCTCCTTCCCTGATCTTCAATTCAGGGAAGGACAATTACCATTACTACCAGGCTGCTACTGACTCAAAGTCTCCAGGAGTCAGGTGCTCTGCTGGGATTATGGATACTTTAAGCCTTCCATTGGCCCCATAAGGTAAGAATTCCCATTTTGCGGGTAAGGAAATAGTGGTACCAGCTCTCCCAGACTCACAGAGCCAGTGAGTCAAGTCAAATCCCACGAAGTCTAGGTCTGCGGGTTGGCAAAGTCCATGCCTGACCACCTTAGGAGCTGCTACCCCACCACCCTTCCAGAGTACAGCTGCCAGACTTAGCGGATAAGAACACAGGATGCCTAAGGCTATCCCAAATATTGGATGCATGTGTGCTAAGCTTCAGTTGTGTCCAGCTCTGTGTGACCCTATGGACTGTAACCTGCCAGGCTCCTCTTTCCACAGGACTTCCCAGGCAAGAATACTGGAGTGGGTTGCCATGCCCTCCTCCAGGGCATCATTCTGACCCAGGAATAGAATCCACATCTCTTATGGTTCCTGCACTGGCAGGCAGGTTCTTTACCACTACTGCCACCTGCAAAGCCCAAAATATTGCATAGGCTATGTCAAAAATGCTTTAATTCTTAGGATGCAATGCTGAAAGATTCAGGGGCAAAGTGTTGTAATATCTGCAACTTGCATTCAAAAAATTCAAGAAAGAGTATATAAGAGAAAGATGAAGTGAGTACAGCAGGATGCTAACAACTGAAAAACTGAAGAGAATCAAAATATTGCATAGACATACTCACTAAAATATCACTTGAGGTTTATCTGAAGTTCAAATTTAACTGGGCATCCTGAATTTTATCTGGCAACCTATCCCAGAAAGACCATGAAACTGTGGAGAAACCATCCCTTGGGGTCCAAGACCTACGTGGGCCACTAGATAACCCTGCAACCAGCAGAGTCTTCCACTTATGCTAAATTAAAAATCAGCATAAGGTTCCAAATCAGTTTTACCATGTGACTTTGGATAGTGCAGAACATGACGAATTTTTCCAGGTGTAATGTGGTAATACTACCATCAGAAGAAATATTGGAGGGAGTTCCCTGGTGGTCCAGTGGTTAAGAATCCACTTGCCAATGCAGGGGACATGGGTTTGATCCATGGTCTGGGAATAAGATCCCACATGCTTCAGAGCAACTAAGCCTGTGGACCATGATTACTGAGCCCACGTGCCCTAGAGCCCATGTTCTGCAACAAGAGAAGCCACTGCAATGAGAAGCCTACACACAGCAACTAGAGAGTAGCCCCCACTCACTGCACCTAGAGAATGCCAGCATGCAGCAACAAAAACCCAAAGCAGCCAAAAATAAAATACATAAATATTTTTAAAAAGAGAAATATTGTAAAGATGATCGAGTTATGTGGTCTATCTGCAATGTCAAAGCCAGATTAATCATATGAACTGAGAAACCTACCTTTCAGTTAATTTGCCAATATGTATATACTGAGAGCTTTCTCTGTGCCCAACATTCAGGCCCTGTTTCAAGAAGATATTTAACTAAGGACGTAACACTGACATGCATGTAACAGTGAATGTTCATGTGCAAGGCCCAAAGAAGGACTATGCCTGAAATTACTGGGATAATATCAATTTTATGGATCCTTGGGCTTCCCTGATGTCCCAGTCAAAAATCTGCCTGCAACGCGGGAGACCTGGATTTGATTCCTGGGTCAGGAAGATTCCCTGGAGGAGGGCATGGCAACCCACTCCAGTGTTCTTGCCTGGAAAATTCCATGGACAGAGGAGCCTGGTAGGCTACAGTTCATGGGGTCACAAAGAGTTGGACATGACTGAGGGACCTACACTTTCATCCTAAATTCCCATCTGGATACCTTGCAAGCTGCTCAACATCAATGTGACCAAAAAGGGGGCTCATGATTTCTCCCCTAATCACTCAGTCCTACTGATGAGAGGAGTCTTACCTCCTCCTCTTCTCCATTTCTTTTCCTGTGCCTGTCTCATCACTGGGCTTCCCTGGTGGCTCACACAGTAAAGAATCTGCCTGTAATGCAGGAGACCTGGGTTCAATCCCTGGGTCAGGCAGTTTCCCTGGAGAAGGAAATGGCAGCCCACTCCAGTATTCTGGCCTGGAGAGTTTCATGGACACAGGAGCCTGGCAGGCTATAGCCCACTGGGTTGCAAAGAGTTGGATATGATGGGGTGACTAACCCTTTCACTTTCATCTCATTGCTGGCAAGGACTGCAGCAATACGGTTCCGTGTTAGGTGGCCTCCCAACTGGTGTCCTTTTCTCCAGCTTTGCCCCTTTCAAAGGTATTATCTACATCAGCTTCCAGAGAGTTCCATCAAAAGTGCCTAATCAGGGCAAACACTCTCCCCACTGCTAACAGGATAAACTCTGAGGTCCTGACGCAGCCCGAGACGTCAGTCCATGGGACCTGACTCAGCCCATCCCCTACCATCCCAACAGGCCCTTTAAGAACCAGCAACATGGAGTGTTCCACCTTCTCCCAGGTGTGACTGGATTAGCTGCTTCTGCTGAGAGGAGTCAGTTGCTCAGTCAAGTCTGACTCTTGGCGACCCCACGGACTGTAGCCCGCCAGGCTCCTCTGTCCATGGAATTCTCCAGGCAAGAATACTGGAGTGGATTGCCATTTCCTTCTCCAGGGGATCTTCCCAACCCAGGGATTGAACCTGGGTCCCCTGCCTTGCAGGCAGATTCTTTACTGTCTGAGGCACCAGGGAAGCCCATGACTTGGTACAGCCACAAGACACAACACATCCACACCAGCCTGATGGAGATCTTTCTGGAAAGCAGCACAAGGATGGCTGAGGAACTAGCTGTCCTGATAAAAGCCACGTGCAGATGATAAGAATAAGCCCCCAGGGAAGTGCATTGGGCTTTAATGCAAGTAAGTTAATATTTTCAGAAACTTTCAGGCCTCAAAAGCACTGCTGCTTGTACTTTTAGTTCAACAAAGTGCTACTTAATAATTAAACACAAACTCAGCATCCATATTGCCATCTACAGGGTCTAAATTTACCCAGAGATAATGCAGACCAACTTTGAGAAAACTTGATTTAATAGTGTATGGAGGATTCTCATTGGATTACACATTAATAAAACTCACCAAATATCAAAACACCAGTTGGTCTGCATTGTTTTAAAATTTTCTCCCTGAAATCAAGCAAACCCAGTGTGATTCTTGGAGTAATATAAGTAGTTTGTATTTATACTTTATTGAGGTAAAAGAAATATGCTGCCATTAACATTTTACCCTTATCCTCTGACCTTATTTTAACTTAGGAACAAAAGCATTTTTTTTTAAATGTCACTGCTATTGAACTCATTTGGCTTTAATTTCAACTCCAATAATTTCAGCTAATGAGATCTGACAGTTGAGGCTCCAATGATAGTTTATGAGTCAGCTGCTGCTCTGTCTATAAGTCACATATAGGACAAGAGGGTAGACAGTTATCCTGAAAAAGCTCCTGCTACAAAACACTCAGTAGAATACTTTGTAAATACTTCCAGGTAATTTCAAATGTGAACCCAAGGTCGAGAACTGCCAGCCTAAAGGGAGAAAAATCAGCCACCAGATAGAAACTTAATCAAAAGGACTAGGTGAAGAGTGGGGAGATATATGTGGATGCTGGCAGGGGATGGGGGTGGGGGGATGTAGGAACAGTTGAATGAGTGGATGAAAAACAGGATTTTAAGATGTGAGTAAATAAGAGGTGTGGCCATGGCAATAATGCCAGGTTCTCTGTATAACTTGTGGAGCCAGTCTAATTATTTTACAACCTGTTTGGTTGTGACTCTATCTCTCAAAGATAAAATAAGGGATGTTTCCCTCACCTGTTTTTATCTACATCTCCTATTCCTTCCATTACTGTGGATTATCAGAAGAACAGTACCAGAAGCAATATCCTTAAAATGGGATTTGCAAGAGTAATGATGACATTCCTGTAACAAGGAAGCAAGGCATTCTGTATTGCTTTCTTTAGAAAGAATGTTAAACTCTGAAGCTAAAGGAGCCACGTGGGGAAGGTCAAGGAATGAATTAGGTACAGGTCTGTGCATGTCTGCATGCCAAACCCTAGCATTAATATTCACTTTTACACAGAAATATGCCATCTCCCATTTTTGTTAAATGCATGTTAAATTCTTTAATACTAAAAGAATCAACCCTGAATATTCATTGGAAGGACTGATGCTGAAGCTGAAGCTCCAATACTTTGGCCACCCGATGCAAACAGCCAACTCATTAGAAAAGACCCTGATGCTGGGAAAGATTGAAGGTAGGAGGAGAAGGGGGTGACAGAGAATAAGCTGGTTGGATGGCATCACTGGCTAAATGGACATGCGTTTGAGCAAACTCCAGGAGATGGTGAAGGACAGGGAAGTCTGGTGTGCTGCAGCCCATGAGGTCACAAAGAGTCACACACAACTGAGTAGCTGAACAACAAATGACCTCTTCAGGCTATCTTTTCATTTTCCTTCATCTGATGCTCTGTATCTGAGCATCAGATACAGATATTTCTTCACTCTGTGAAAGACAGCAGAGCAAGCCCCATGACAAAGGGCACCTTCCCTGGACCCTGGGGTCAGGGACAACAGGAGTCTGATGGCAGTGGGGACAGGGAGGGAGGTCCTGTTTGAAGGACAGCTTCCATTCTGCCCCAGCTGCCATCACACAGACTGTACCGGGGCCAGTACTGCAAAAGAGCCACTTTCAGGAAATCCAAAAAAGGGATAGATGTGTACGTACAGCAGAAACTTTGTGTACTTTGCTGTACAGTAGAAACTAACTCAACATTGTAAAGCAACTAGGTTTGCTGTTGTTTAGTCACTAAGTCGTGTCCAACTGTCTGTGATCCCATGGACTTTAGCCCTCCAGGCTCCTCTGTCCATGGGATTTTCCAGGCAAGAATACTGGAGTGTGTAGCCATTTCCTTCTCCAGGGGATCTTCCTGACTCAGGGATCAAACCCATATCTCCTGCATTGCAGGCAGATTCTTTATTACTGAGCCACCAGGGAATCCCACAAAAGCAACTACAGTCCAATAAAAATTAATCAAAACGAACAACAACAAAATAACCCCAAACAGTCACATGTTCCCAGAGAAGCTGGAAAGCTGGATTATTCAGTGAAATTTCCAGACTTTAAAGTTATAAACTATTAGTGAGGCAAACGTGACCACTGGAACAAAAATGTGTAGCAGAATAACAATATACAACCAAAATCATCCTAAAGATGTTAAGTTCTCATCTCTCCATTCATCCATGTGACATTTAATAACTATTTTGTATGACATTCATTTTAACAGGTTGAGAAGATGATACAAAGCTACATATGGCCAGACCCCTACCTTCAAAGAGAGCTTTGGGGCTAGCTTTAAATACTGAATTATGTCCTGTGGATAGAGAATCTCTGGTAGGGCTGAGGCTAGAGGGGAATCATTGAAGAATTCAATTATGGAGCTGCTAATATTCTGGTCTGGTTTGATTTACACACAGGAAAAGACAGGAAATTCCCTGAACCTGCATTACTGATGGCCCAAACCCACTGTCCTTCACGCTGGACAAAGAAAGACAAAACAAAGACAAAGAAAGACAAAGAAACAAAGCAAAAAACAGTTCTCACAAGGAAGACACCAAACAGACACATAAATATATAACAAAGTGAACAAGCCCCTGGTGGTTTGAAAACATTAATAACATAGTTCCCAAAGTGGCCTTACAGAAATAAAGCAGGTATATTATGTTATTTTTAAAATTCTAAAAGTCAACAAAATTAAGTAAATGAAAACCAGACCAGTAGTTCTCAAAGGGCAGTCTGGGGACCCCTGAGGGGCCCCAAGACCCTCTCAGGGGATTCCTCATGGTCAAAACTATTTCTGTAATAACACTAAGACATTATCTGTCCTTTTCACTCTCATTTTTTCATGAGTGTGTATTGGAACTCTCTAGAGGCTACACAGGTTGTACTGATGTCATTGCTCTGACAGCTAATGAAATATGTGCTCATGTGTACTTGTATTTTGGCTTGCCGGGGCTAGTGGTAAAGAACCTGCCTATCAATGCAGGAGACGAAAGAGATGGGGGTTCGAGCCCTGGGTCAGGAAGATCCCCTGCAGGAGGGCATGGCATCCCACTCCAGTGTTCTTGCCTGGAGAATCCCATGGACAGAGGAGCCTGGTGGGCTACAGTCCATGAGGTTGCAGAGTTGGATACAACCAAAGTGACTTAGCATGTGCATACTTGTGTTTTAAAAATGTATCAGTTTTCATTTCTAATATTATAAACATTGATAGATGTAACCAATAGAAACATAAGTTCTTTGGTGTCTTCAATAATCCTTAAGAGAATAAAGGCATCTGAGTCCCAGAATTCTGAAACAGATTAAAAATTCCATAAGGGTAGAGACTATGTCTCATTGACTAGCATACCCATAGGTCTCAGCACACGGCCTCACAAATGATTCATACTCAGTAAATATTTCCTAAATAAATGGATGACTGCCAAAGAATATACCTAAAAGTGCTTTTGGATGTAGAAAGCAAACACTGAAAGTAGCCTTTATTTTTCTCAGTTGCTTTTGACTAGTTGCCAGCTTTGATAAAACATGGTTGCTTCATGTAATATATTATGGATATAGTCTATGTATCTTGATGATATAGGCCATAAATGCCTAGTCACTTGGCCAATATCATGTGTTTTCATTAATGATTTTATAATCCCACCTGCTGATTCTTCCCTGGGAAACAAGCAAGTGTCTGGCAGAACAGATGGCCCCTTCACTGTGGCCTGACAGTGAAACAAGAAAGCAAAAAACAGTTCTCACAAGCAAAGACCTTCCCCTCCCTCCCAGAAGATATTTTCTTTGACGTAAACCTGCAGCATAGTAGTAATTACGAAGAATAACAGCCCAAACTCGGATTATCAACTCTTCTGTATGCTAGTTATACCAGCTGAAATTAAAAATAAATACAGGGTGGAAACAGAAGCACCCCATTTCTGTAAAGTATACGTGCTACTATAACACGAAGAAAAAAATGTGGATTAATCAACAACATATTTAGCAGTGGTTTCTTTGTTTCTCTGACATTTTTTTCTTTGTTGTCTCTGACTTTTTACAATGACATACATTTCTCTTTACCAGAAAAACAGGCAAAAATAAAGAATAAAATACAGGGACGTCCCTGGTGGTCCAGTGGTTAAGAACCTGCCTTGCAATATAGGAGACGCGGGTTCCATCCCTGGTCCAGGAGGATTCCACATGCCGTGGACCAACTAAACCCGTGTGCCACAACCATCCAGCCCACATGCCCTCCAGCCCGTGCTCCGCAATAAAAGAAGACGCTGCAGTGAGAAGCCCGCACACTGCAATGAAAGCCTCCCACACACCACAACCATAGAAAGCCCACACATAGCAACCGAAGACCCAGTGCGGCCAAAAATAAATAATTTTTTTAAAACAATAAAACACATAGAAACAAAGAATTGTCATCTCAAGGAGTGAAGACATGGGTAAACAGAATCAGTCTCGGTTTTGACCTGGGTGCTAGTCCCAAGGACTCTGATTCAGCACAGCTGGTGGGGTCTGGAATTTTTCCATAAGTGATTCTGATGTGGTTCCCTAGAGTCCAGGAAAAGCACAGAGAACTAATGACTTACTCCCTTGCTTTAACCTTTAGTAATGCACACACACACAGTCACCATGAGTTAGTAAGATGCTGAGAGAAACATCATAAGATTTTGATATCACCAGATCACATTTCCAAAAGCCAGGGAGAAGTTGATTTTGTTGAGGAGTTAAAGGATATGGCCTCTGTTTATAGAGCTATATAAACCAGGTTTCTGCTGGTGCTGAGCCAACCACATAACTCTGTCATGAATTTGGAAGGAAGAAAATGAGAGATGAAGCATGTTCACGGGAGGCTCAGCAGCTGGCGCATCACAGAAGGTCAGGGCTAGCCCGGGCCCGAGGACACAGGGGAAGCTGGTGGGGAAAGCAGAGGAAGAGGGGAGAGACACACTGGGCCCGGATCCTGCTGACTGTCCAGTTTATACTGGATTCACAGGAGGCCTTACTGTGCTGTGGTTCTCACCCTTTGGTTTCTACCAGCTTCCTCTTCCAGTCTTAGAGAAAAAAGAAATCCTCTTTCTTGAGCTAGCGTGAGGGTGCCTCATTTCCTCCAAGAGCACTGCTCCTCTTTAATGCCAAGAAGTGGAGGACAATGTGATGCGTGAGGGTCACCAGGAATCTTTTGAAAGGGAAGAAGGTGCTAGTAATGGCTCCAAGATAACAGGTGTAAATAAGCCAGAACTGTCACAGGCAATGGGATGTATGATCACCTTCAGGATGGAAAAAGTGAACTAGAAGACCCAGTTTGTGCACCTAATGTCATCATGTGGTCTTTGATAAGTCACTTCTCTACGTTTCCAGGGTCATATAGGTGTAAAGGTAATTCAATACCCTAATATGTCCATGCGTGCTAAGTCGTTTCAGTCATGTTCAATTCTTTGCGACTCTAGGCTGTAGCCCGCCAGGCTCCTATGTCCATGGGATTCTCCAGGCAAGAATACTGGAATGGGCTACCATGCTCTCCTCCAGGGGATCATCCTGACCCAGGGATCGAAACTGTATCTCTTAGATTACTTCATTGCAGGCAGATTCTTTACCACTAGTGCCTCCTGGAAGCTCCTGATTTGATACCCACCGCTATCCATATTTGAATTTACAGTCTTAGTTTCCTTGACTAGAAAATAACAGATTAAGCAATGCCTACTCTGGGGCTTCCCTCATAGCTCAGTCGGTAAAGAATCTGCTTACAATGCAGGAGACCTGGGTTTGATTCCTGGGTCGGGAAGATCTCCTGGAGAAGGAAATGGCAATCCACTCTAGTATTCTTGCCTAGGAAATCCCATGGACAGAGGAGCCTGGCAGGCTACAGTCCATGGGTTGCAAGAGTCGGACAAGACTTAGTGACTAAACCACCACTCTAAGATTCTATGTCTTTATAGCCCTGCAGAGAGGCAAATCAGGAAATGGGGTTGCTAGGCAAGGAGGAGCCCTTGAAGATTATATATAGTTGACTGTCTTTAAACAAACAAAAATGAAGATGTTTTACTCATATGACTCTTTAAAAATATCACATAGCCTCACCAATCAGTGTTATTTGGTTAAACTGTCAGGGATTATATTTTATCTCTTCGAGCTCCAAGGTTGCTCTCACTCCCTGAGCAGGCCAGCTGGTATTTGCCCAAGGCTTCAGGTTTCCAGTGAAGGGTAGGTGACTCTGTCATGTTCCTCTCATCTCTGAGCCTTAATGCTGTCGTCCTTCCTTGGTCTATGAATAGGAAGCAAAGTGTCAACAGTCTCTTGCCCTCGCTGCTTCCCCTGCCAGCCCATCTCTGATTAGCCACCTTTGCCCTTGGCCAGCTTGCACCCTCATTTCTGGGAGACATTCAAACTGTCAGCAAGCCGAAAGGCAAATTTAATATCTTGTGCTGCAGAATTGCTCTCAAGCACAAGTCACATACCTGTCATAGAATCTCAGAATTTTGGAGCTAGAAGGGACTTTATCTACTCTTTAATTCCTGTCTGTGAAAGGAACAGCTGGAAACAATAATAAATGTTTATTGTCGGCTGCGCAAATATGTTGCCTATACAAATAACGATAATAAATTCAGGCACCAGGAAGGGACTGTACTATATGCTTTACATCAATCCTTTTATTTCATTCTTGCAACAACTCAAAGGTAGGTATTCTTATTACCCCCATTTTCAAGATGAGGAACCTGAGGTTTTGAGAGTTTCAATAATTTGCTACTTGGCTTATCCAACTTAATCCAAGTATTTGTTAGTGACTGAAAAAGGAGTTTTCACCAAGCTCTGCTGATTCTTAGGACATTGTTCTTTCAACTAAAACAATTAGAAGTGAGGCAGCAGGCAGTTAGCTTACCCACCATGTACCAGGCACTGCCCTAGTTGCCAGGACAATTAGCGAGGTTACCAGATGAAATGTAACATAAAACCCTGCCCTTCCAGGTTCTAGACAGAAAAAGAGATTGCTGGGTTCCTGCAAAGCTCTGTCTTCAGGGAGATCAAAATGCTCAACAAAGAGGGCCTGGCCCATGCTCAGAGTATCCTCCAGGATGTGAGTGTGAGCAGTCAAGAAGGGAAAAATTTCTCTGCCTCTTCTGCAATTGAGAAAAGTAAAGAGAAACAACTGGGCTTCCCTGGAGGCTCAGTGGTAAACAATCCACCTACCAATGCAGTACATGCAGGTTTGATCCCTGGGTTGGGAAGATGCCCTGGAGAAGAAAATGGCAACCCACTCCAGTATTCTTGCCTGGAAAATCTCATGGACAGAGGAGCCTGGCTGGTTAAGCCCATGGGGTCACAAAACAGACACGGCTGAGTGACTAAACAACAACAACAAAGAGAAACAGTTACAGGGCTTTCTCAATGTACGGCATACCATAACAAGCCAAGAATGGAACCAGACTGTCTCGACTCCTTCCACTCTACTCAACAGCCTAGATCAAAATCTCCCTTCAGTCATCTCTGGCTGTTGTGGGCCTCAAAGACGGTTACCAAATGAAACAGAGTCTTCTAATAGGAATTCTGTTACTAAGCTTCTCACAATTAGCCCAACCTACTCATTTGATTTTCATCCTTTTTCTCTCTCCTCTTTTTGATGTAGACAAAGCAGGACATGGACAATCTTCAAAGGAAAAAAATTAAGAACTAGGAATATCAGATTGTACTACAAGTCAAGTCAAGTTATAAATGAATTTTCTGTAACAACATTAACGGAAATAATGATGGGAGCTATAATTGGGCACCTGTTCCAAGCCTGACACCACGCTTAGTGCTTTACACAGGTGACCTCACTCAGTTTCACAACAGCACTCACACAGGCAGATCCTAGGTCTGTGTGAAGCTCATACAATGTATGGAGGCTGTCCCTAAAGAAAAGAAAATGTTGGATACAGAATTAGGTAGAGGGCCTTGGAAGGGCCTGTGCAAGCGAGGGACCCAAAGTGTAAGCTTTGTGAATTTCATGGTAAATGTACTCCCAAGATGGCTAACATCCTCATTTCTCTCAGGAATGAAACTGAGGTTCAGAGAAGTTATGTACCTTGCCCAAAGGCAAAGAGCCTAGAAATGTCAGGGCTAGGATTTTAACATAGCGTGTCTAACCTCCAATCTCATGTATTTTTTTATTTGCTTCTAACAAAAAGAAAACTGCTATCATTTACAAATAACTATGGTGGCGGTGGTGGTTTAGTCGCAAAGCCGTGTCTGACTCTTGCAACCCCATGAACTGGAGCTCTCCAGGCTCCTGTATCCATGGGATTTCCTAGGCAAGAATACTGGAGTGGGTTGCTATTCCTTTCTCCAGGGGATCTTGCCCACCCAGGGACTGAACCCATGTCTCCTGCATTGCAGGCGGATTCTTTACTGCCAAGTCACCAGGAAAGCCCTACAAATAACTACACATACTACTGTATCCCATGAAAAGTACACCCATTTTCTCTAGTAATTCTTGTAATTCTTCTATTTACATGAATAGTTGTTATCTTCATTTACAGATGGAAAAGCCTAGAATTAAGAAAGGTTAAGTACTAGCCTAAGGTTACCCAGCTAATACACCATGGAGCCGGATTCATGCCTGCGAATTGACCTGCAAAGTCCTTACTCTTTCCACCATCCCATGCTACCCCTCTACAGGTGACCCAGGAAAGCGGAGTGATAATGATGGTAATGCGTGACCTCTGGTTGCCTTACCGTATTTCCACACCTGTCCACACCTAGCCCTGACATTCAGTTTCATACACCACATAGTGCAGTGTTCCTTAACAGGGTGAGGCAATTCTGAAAGTTCACTTCTCCTGTACTTTCATTTAACAAATCAGAGTCCATTCTTCATGGAGAAAACCACCTTTAAAAGCCAATCACCAAATATCCGTGCAAACTTAAGCTCCAGCCCAGCTGCCTTACAACTGCCCTCCACCCCACCATCCAAAGGCTGACAATACCAGAGGCACAGGCTGGGGAGATCACCCATCTCACAGACCTCTCCTGAAACAGGCTTTCAAAGCCACACAAGAAAATCCAATTGACTATCATTGGATTGCTTAACTCTGGACACCCAAGCAAGAGGTTATATCCTTAAAGAGGTTACATCCTTAAACTACCTTGCTATGGATTTGCAGGTGGACAAGAGTGGAGAGATTCAATTTAGTTTTTTCTTTGAACATTCTTTGAACAATGGCCTTTGAGAAGCTCAGACAGTGGGTCCTGTCACCCCTTGGCAATGTGAACTTTTAAAAAATTAAACTATGTTTTGCCATGGCATTTTTTTTTAAGTTGCTTCAGATTTCAAGTAATTGATGGCTTTTAGAAGCCTCTATTTAAAAAATAGTTCTGTTGCCACCTGGAATGAAACAATTTTGCTAATTGGGAACGCAGTGACCAATTTTGGAGGAGGCCCCAGCTTTTATTATCTGGCCAACCGCCAGCGTAAAAGAGTGGGAGAAATCAGGCAGTGATGGGTGCTAAGAAGAAAGGCTTCTCCGATAACTTTTTTAAAAGGAAAAAGTGACCCCAGTAACTCTCTCTGGTTCCTCTTTCCACACAGCTTGGTGAATGTGGGTGAAAGGGCAGGAGAAATGACCACTGGTGAAATCATAGGATGGAGAGTTCTGAAGTGACCAGCTCTCCAGCCCACTCATCTGAGAGGAAGAGATGGGCTCAGATTAAGAATTTAAAGGCAGCTTTGCCTAAGCTTAGGGTTGTTTGAGAAGAGCAAGAATCCATGGTGAGACAAAGCAATAGAGACTGCTGGTACAAGACACCAAGCTGCTAAATCAGCTAGTCAGCACAGGCTCTGATGAACTGAAATGTCACCCAGCCCAGAGGCCTGGCCTGGCTACCAAGTGCCGGGCTCAGCCCAGGAAGGCAGGAACACAACAGTCTACATAGCGGCCTCTCATCCCCACCTCACACCACTTCAAAGGCCAGGGCAAGCAGCCAACACACCTGCCCGGTTGCGGTCTCTTTCATTTACTTTGTTTCTTCATGAAGTGGGAGGGAAATGAGTTTGGGCCCAACAGAGATTGGGGCGCAGAGAGGGCCCAGAAAACAAATGACAGAATCTAAGTGAAAGCCTTCTTTCAAAGTCTAGACCCACAGACTTGTTTATTACTCTAAAAGGAACAGAATTATTCCTCTCCAGCCTTCTTTAACTCTTACCCACCCAGCCCAAGAAGATGAGGAAGAAAGGAGGGCCCTAGCCTCTGGACTAGGGTTATAAGGGGTGCAGATCCACCCTGCACAAGGTTCCGCAGTGGGAGGGTGGGCTGGAAGTGTCCCCCCAACCCCTCTCGACGCGTGCCCGCGCGCGCGTGCACACACACACACACACACACACACACATACACAGCCCGCCACGCCTCACCTTCTCGATCGTCTGGTCCACGGCCTTCTGGAAGACTCGGGCCACCAGCAGCGTGATGCTGGTCACCAGCAACAGCAGGGACAGCGTCCCCACCGCGTAGAAGCAGCACCTGCCCATTCCGCGCACAGCTCCGGGGCCGGGCGGCCGGCTACCGGATGAGAAGGAAGGAGGGGTGCCGCCGGAGCGGTCGGAAGACCCGGGACCCTCGGGCGCTCGCGGCCCAGCCGAGCGGCCCGGCTCCCGGCTCCGCGGCTGGGCGAGCGCTGCCCCGCTCGCTCCTGGCCGGCCGGAGCGCAGTGCGAGGCCCGCTTTGGTTTCGCTTTCTCCGGCCGGGGCCGCCGCGGCGCCCGCCTGGCGCAGCTCGCAAGGCAGAGGGAGCGCGCAGCGCGGAGACGCTGGCCGGCCCGGCACGCCGCAGCCCCGGGAGGCGACAGGCGGCAGCTGCGCGGGGAAGCGGGCGGGGCGGAGGCTGACCCGCAGTCATGTGCCCCGCGGCGGCGGCCGCGATTCGGCCCGAGCTCCCCGCGGCCGGTCCCGGGGACCGCCCAGCACCGGCGGCTCCCTGACCCTCGCCCGGCGACTCCCACACCCTCCCGCCGCAGGCCCCGCGGTTACCGCGGAAAAATCGCCTCCTCTCCGCGTCTCTCTCCTCTCCCCAGATACGAGCTGCGGGCTACCTAGCGCCAACCCCCTGTATTCAGGATGTATACACGCTGCCCCTGCTATCTACACGGGCTCACAAGTTAGCGGGACACTGCTACAGCGATTAAAGCACAAAGTAACTAGTGCTTTTAAAAGGTGCATGAGGAGATCTGTGCCAGCAAGCACCTCTATCCCGGTGATCTAGCACCCCACGACTGAACTGGTCGTGGGGATAGGTAAGGGTATGTCATGTGAAGGGTGTGTACAAAGGAGGGGGGAAGCTTTTGGAGAAGAAAAAGCCGTGTTAAGATATTGGGGGTGGAAAAAAAGAATTGTATTGATCAACCATGCTAGAGCTTTCTCCGTTATTCCTATAGAAAGAATTGTTTGTATAGACATAATTACTCTATAGAATAATTAAGCTTTAATAATTAAGAATAAGCTTTTAAAAACTTAAAAAGATATTGGAGGTGAAAACCCCGAGATTGCCGGAGGAGTCTTTTATGACTCTAGGCTCTGGTGTGCAGTGTGGGTTGGGGATATGGAGGCCCCTTGGGGTCAGACTTTGAAGGACTCTTGTGTCCCGTAGGAGAGTTGGAACTTTATCCCTCCGCACTGAGGTCAGCAAGAAGCTTCAAGCAGGGTGCCCTCATGTTCTCATCTGCTTTGCTCACCAATGTGTTCCAGTCACCCCAGCTAAAGTCCTCACTCAGCAGAGACGAAATAAATATCAGTTGAACGAACATCAGCTCTATCCCAGGCCTTGACTAGGTGCTCACACACCTACTTAACACCCGCAGTGGCTTGGCGGCTCTTTCCCTCCATCCCCCCAAGCATCTGGAGGGGAGCACTACTCTAGAGATTTATGAGGGAACGGGGTCGGGGAGCTGGACCCGGGGTGCAGGTGTGGCCTTTGTGAAGGAGAGAGGTGAGGAAGGAAGGTTGAGCTGAAGAAAGCATCTTATGCTACAGTCAAGCTCTAAGAAAGTTCAGCAAGGCCTTGGGGGAGTCCTCAAGCCAAGCTGCCCTGTCCCAGGAGCCCCGCATCTCCTAGCAATAGGCTTCTTGTATTTAGTCTTGGGCTGGGAGCTGCACTAGGAAACTGGTCTCTGCACCAAGCTGGGGATGAGAACCAGATGACAGATTTTAGGACTCGGCAGCTGGGGCCATGGGTCATTTGTGCACAATCTGAGAAATACATTTTCTTGGCCACTTTGGTAGTATTAGCCCTCTTTAACACACAAGGAAACCACAGGGCTCTTAGGGGTGAGTAACCTAACAAGCTCAACCGGTTACTGAGTGGTAGATCCTGCCTGAACCAGAATGCAGGCCTGGTGACTTCCAAAGCTTTCCCTTTTCTACCCTGTGCATTGCTGCCTCCCAGCTGCCATCAACGAGAATCTGGGACCTGGAGGTTCAGCTCAGAGACTTTGCTGACCACTTGGTGAGATGTAATAATGCATTAACTGCTGCTGCTAAGTCGCTTCAGTCGTGTCCAACTCTGTGCGACGCCATAGATGGCAGCCCGCCAGGCTCCACCATCCCTGGGATTCTCCAGGCAAGAACACTGGAGTGGGTTGCCATTTCCTTCTCCAATAATGCATTAAAAATGGTGGCAAAAACTTTGATGCTCCTTCTGTTGAGTATTCTTGCCTGGAGAATCCCATGGACAGAGGAGCCTAGCAGGCTACAATCCGTGGGGTCACAAAGGGTCGCACATGACTGAAGCGACTTAGTGTGGCACACACAGCACTTTTGAGAGGAGCGATTTATACATTTTGCCTTGAACTTGGGCAGGATTTAGGGATGGAAAGCACTAAATCACCGTGTCCTGGAACTTCTGAAGATAGATCATAAACACTTGCAGTTTCTTCCTGGGCCTCTGGAAATAGTAGCTCTTGGTGCCCCGAGCCACCACTAAGCCCAGCTACCCTGAGGTCTCCACGCTGGAGTGAACAGGGGAAAGACCATGGGGTGATGCCCTGCCAGCCTCTTGCTGCCCCCAGTCTCCTGCTACCCCCAGCCATTTGAGTCTTGGGCCCCAGACATATGGAGCAGAGTGGTCCCTGTCTTGCCCTGCCCTGCCTGAAATGCAAAATAAACCACTGTTGTTGTTTGAAGCCACTAGGTTTTGGCATGTTACTGGGTTTTAGATAACTGGAGCAGATTGTGAGGGCAGGTCTGAGCCTGGACTCTTGGCAGTGACAGTGGCCGCCCCTGTTCCCTGGTCTACCCATCTATAGCTACCAAAGGTCAGCGGCAGCTGCCCTGGAGATCCAGGCCTGGGGTGGTCCCCAGTCGTCCTGACACCACCACCAGCCTTTCCCTACCTCCAGTCCTGCCATGCTAATGGCCTGTTCTTTCCTCATCTCTCCTTTGGATTCTAGCTATCTACCTGGGCTCTGTCCTGTGCCCCAGTTTGCTTCAGGGGCTGTGCCAGCCTAGTAGCCCTCACTTATCCCTTTCCTCAGCAGCCTGTGTGTGTCCTCTCCTGCATTAACTAGAAAAAAGTTTCGGTATTCCTGCTTGCTTGAGTCTTCGGCACCCAGTGGTCCAAGTTCATGTCGAATCCCCCTCTTCTGTCTTCAGACTAAGACCAGTTTTCTGTTTGCAGGTTCCATTAACTAAACAAGTGCCATAGTTACCCACCTACTCAGCCCTGGACCACCCATCTCAGGGCACAGATCCTTCTCATTGTTCACTGAGGTCCCTTCTTGCCTCTTGTCTGGGCCACTAGGGGAGTAACAGATGGTGAGGATGGAGAGATGGCTCCAGATTTGATAAACACATCTTGGGATGTGGGAAATGTCTGAACCAGGATTTCCAACTCAGTTACTCTCTGTTCACCTTCCCTTTGAGGTGCTCTCACTGGACAAGAGCATTCCATCTTGTCAGGCAGCTGGTAAGCCGCTTCCCCTTTAAAACCCTGGTCCAAACTGGACAAAAACCTCTTTCTTGGTTCCTCTTATTACAGCTGACCAGACTAGCATTTTAAAAATGTACTAAACACTAAGAGAGAACAGAAAGGACCTAAATTACAGAAAATATAAACGGCTTAAAAACAAACAAAAAAAAAGAACTCATATTCCCAGAATAGCCATCGTGATCCCACAGCAATTTCTTTCCTGTCATAAAGAGCTGAGGACTTCTGAGCTCTTGGCCTGGCTGTCTTTCTGTTCAGTTTCCTCTTCTTCATCCCGTGCTAACTACTGATGGAGACTTTGCCCGCAGCCTCCCAAATTCTCATATAAGCTTCCAAAGCCCCTTGGGAGATCCTCTTCAATTCTGATCTGTAGGATGGCCTCTGTTCACTGGCCTCATTAGTTTTTTTTTGAGCTGTTGAATCATCTTCCCCTCCAGATGAGCCTCCATCTCTGCTTACAAGGAGTGGGTGCTGCATGGCAGGTACACAGACTATTAAACTGCTCCCACGCTCTGGAGGGTCAGATGGTGGGGGAGGGTTAACTACTAACTGGTTGAGTAGGGAGACTGATGCTCTTTTAGGGAGATAGAAATTTTCCCAGAGACCCCTATATACCTAAAATCAGAAGAACAAGAACTTGAGATCAAGTGCCCTTGTGAATGAATGATTATTGGTGCCTGCTGCAAATTACACAATCACTCAGGACCCAGAAGGAAAAAGAACTTCCTACAAAGAGTGTAAAACAGGCTCCGAAACAACAGACTCTGAGTCAGGAAGCAAGAAGGACTCTTTAGGCCCCACCTTAAATTTCAAATATTGTTATCATACTCAGAGGAGGTTAATTATACAGTCAACTGTATATGGTTATGTGAAAAGTGTTGATGTGTTAAATGTAAGCATTTAAAATGCACCGCAGTTTTTACCACCTTGTGTAGAAGATAATCTCTAAATGTGACTGTCAGCAACTTTTCCTTTCTTTATAGGCTCCTGCAGCTCCTCCAGTTAAAAGTGGTATTTATTGCCCTCCCCTTAAATCTGGGCTGGCCTTGCACCCTGCTCTGACCAGTAGAATGGGTGGTGGAACTGATGGGAATGTGTCCATTCCAGGTCTAGGTGGCTCCTCCCTTTACATTTTTGGGTCTAACTGTCATCTGTTTTTTGTTTGTTTTGTGTTTTAATTTATTTGGCTGCACTGGGTCTTAGTGGTGGCACACATAGGATCTTCGATCTTTGTTGTGGCATGCGGGATCTTTAGTTGTAGCATGAGCACTCTTAGCTGTAGCACGTAGGATCTAGTTCCCTGACCAGATTAAACCAAGGGCCCCTGAATTGGGAAATCAGAGTCTTAGCCATTGGACCACCAGGGAAGTCCCCCAACTCTCATGTTAGAAGCTCAGATTACACTACTGGGTGATGAGAAGCCACATGGAGAGAGACCCTGGAGAAGGAGAGAGGATTCACAGTCCATTTAAGCTCCCAGATGACCCCAGCATATGCCACATGGAACAGAAATGATACATCACCCCTGTGAGCCCCGCCCACGTTGCAGAATTGGGATGTGGCCAAATGTATGGCTGGATATTAAGCAACTAAGTTTTGGGGTGGTTTGTTATGCCATAATGGATAACTGAAACACCCTAGTTTGTTATTTATTAATTATTCTAGGAGCTTGAAAAAGAATGGAAGTGGTCCTAGGCCTTGCTTACTTTGTGACTGGCCCAGCTCTAAGAGGTTTCTAAAACTCTTAGCTTTCTTACTGCGATTTGAAGGTGATCTAGAAAATGTACCTTCACACCCTAGTGATCTGATATTTTTATTTCTAACTGTTTGTGGAGCATCCTTAACCCAGAGCAAGTGGGATCCATAATTAAGAATTTCTGTCTCCTCCTTTTCTCCTTACCAGATCCCAAACTTCTCACATTTATACAACTTCTTTTGAGACAAGTTACTGGCTCGTGGATTAGAGCTCCTCTGTCATTTTTACGCTATCACACTCATAGCAAACCAGGGCAGGGGGAAGCCAGGACGTTTTCTGTGGCCTGTCTGCTGCCTCCTCCAGCCAGGAAACCGTATGGCTTCCCTGTTTACCTTTGTGTCCCAAGTGAGGGGAATCTTTTCTAGTTTGTTTGCTTTGGGTTTTGGTTTTATTCTTTTGGGTTTATGGGAAAATGAGATTCTCCCTCTTCAAATGTTTCTTTTTTTAGTTTTGTTCCTCTAAGGCTGCAGAGTGTTTGAAACACAACACCTAGGGAAAGACATTTTTGTCTTATTCCCTTCCCTCCCCTGAAGCCACAAGCAGAGTCTCTTCTAACTGAGACCGGGGTGGGGGAGGTGAGCAGCAGGTGGAAACAGAGGAGCAAAAGAGGGAAAAAGAAATACTGGGAGAAAAGTGGTTACTATGGGGCTTAGTCGCAAAGTGGTTACTGATGGCTTAGTGGTAAAGAATCTACCTGCCCGTGTAGGAGACATGGCTTTGATCCCTAATCCAGGATGATTCCCACAAGCCACTGAGCAGCTAAGCCCATGGAGCAACTAAGTCCCCTCTATTGAGCCTGTGCTCTAGAGCCCAGAAGCCACAACTGGTGAGCCCATATGCTGCAGCTGCAATACCTGAGCACCCTGGAGCCCTGGCAGCAAGAGCAGCCGCTGCAATGAGAAGCCGGAGCACCGCAACTAGAGAAAAGCCTGCGCAGCTGTGAAGACCCAGCACAGCCAACATTAAATAAATAAATACATTACTTCACAAGAAGAAAGAAAATTTATGGATTCTTTGGGAACACTGATTAGTATGTCAACAGTTCTGTCTGCTGCTTGGGCATGTACCAAGCACTGTGCTAGCTCCTGGACCTACATTTTTTCATTCAGCCCTCATAAAGTCCCATGAAGTAGAGACTTTATCTCTTTTTTTAAGAATGTGGAAACTGAGGCAGAGAGAGGTTGACAAAGTGGTCCAAAGTCACGTGGCCTGTAAGAAGCAAACTAGTTTTGAAATCTAAATCTTTCAGACACTGAAGCTCTTAGCCACATAACCATGGCTTGGAACTTCTGGTTTCACATTTATTGAGAGCTAAAAGGAAACAGTGAAAATTGATGAAAACGCTGCAGCAGTACCAACATTCTCAGTCACATGGGCAACCTGGAAGGGCAGTGGGATCAGAATTCATTGTCTGAGAGACAGAACCCTGCTTGCCTGGACTTGATGGACTAGAACTGCAGGCCAGGAATAAGTTCCAGGCTCCCCTCAACTACAGTCTGGCTAAAAACACAACCCTCAGTGCATGCTGTCATGTGAAAAGCATTCTAATCTGCTGTCACGAGGTAGCCTGGAGGTACTTTCTAGAAGCAAATGAGACTTGGGTTGTGAGTTTAGATAGCTGTTCAACTCTCAGTATGGCAAAGCCAGAATGTTAAGAAATATCAGGGCTGTCTGATTCCTGCACATTATGAAATCAGCGCTAAGTAAACCACTGAAGAGCTTAGTTATTCCCTAATGATGTATTCCATGGTTAGAAGTTCTTTTAAATGAGAAAGTCAAGTGTACTCGGTGTCTGTCTCTGGGTGGGAGTAGGACCGGCCAGTGGGCGGTGAAGAGGGGGCCTCATGAGAGTCAGGGAGGAAGCGTTCGACTGGGTTACAGGACGTGATAAAGGCTGGGGTGGAGATCAAGGGATTAGCCTATAGAAAGGATAAATATAAGAGCTGTATTTCACCTCTAGCCTAGTGCCCGAAGGACTTCTGGCCACCACACTGATCACATTTCCTGAGTCACTGACACTATCAATCAGAAGCCTCCTGTAAAGGACCAACTTCCAAGAGGATTGTTAGCTATCGGTTTAGAAACATCTCCTATTCTCTGCTAAACAGCAAACACTCTCTCTTTTTAGCCTCAGTGAAGAATGTTTCAGAATATTCATAAAGGATTGCTTCAACTGCATTACAAGCTATCTTGAGCAGCATTGTTTTTCTGCATTTCTAATTAAACCAGAGGAGACAGAGATCTCACCACCGTTCTCCAAAAAGTTGAACATAGACAGACCATATGTTGCAGAAACTCCATGCGTAGGTGTGTACCCCAAAGGATTGAAACTTGGTATTGAGACAAATCTTTGTATGCAGATGTTCATAGCAATACTATGCAGAATTGCCAAAGGTGGAAACAAGCCAAATGTCTGTCAGCCAGTAAATGGATAAACAAAAATGTAGGAATATGTACAATGGACCATTATTCAGGCACCGCAAGGAATGAAGTACTGACACATGCTACAACAAGGGTGAATCTTATAAGCAGTATGCCAGGTAAAAGTTGACAGACACTACAGGTCACATATTGTATGATTCCATTTATGTAAAATATCCAGAGTAAGTCAATCCTTAGAGACAGAGAATAGATTGGTGGTTGCCAGGGAAAGAGTAGGAGGGAATAAGGAATGACTGCTTAACGCATAATATGAGGTTTTCTTTGGGGCTGATAAAATGTTTTGGAGCTAGAGATGGTAGCTATACAACAAGGCAGTTATACAAATGTCACTGAATTGTGCACTCTAAAATGGTTAGTTTTATGGTATGTGGGTTTCACGTCAATAAAAGTGCAAATCACAGGGGAATTTTATAATGAGATGGCAGAGTACAAGAAGGAGATGTTGAGATATGAACTACTACTTCCAAGGACTTTTTTTTTCTTCCTCATATCCCATTTCTGATTTGAGTGATAATCAATCTTGGATTATTATCTTTTGAAAATTCAGTGATGGTAGAGAATTCTAGAAAGGTCTAGCATCTTTTTCTTCAGGGAGAAAACAAAAAGGAGCTCCCTCATTCTCTCAGCAGGGAGATGGCATTCAACACTCTCCTTTCCATGGGACTGTGACTTGCTCTAAGCCTTCCTTACTTCCTCATGAGACTCTGCATATCTGCATATCCCACAGACATGTATGTCCCAAAGTCCCCAGGTGCAGGATGGAACTGTGCTTAGTTGCTCAGTCATGTGTGGCTCTTGTGACCCTATGAACTATAGCCTGCCAGGCTCCTCTGTCTATGGGGCAAGAATAGTGGAGCGGGTTGCCCTACCCTCCTGCATGGGATCTTCCCAACCCAGAGGTCAAACCCAGCTCTCCCGAGTTGCAAGCAGATTCTTTGCCATCTGAGCCACCAGGGAAGCCCAAGAGTACTGGAGTGGGTAGCCTATCCCTTCTGCAGGGGATCTTTCCGACCCAGGGATGACTTTGCGGTCTCCTGCATTGCAGGTGGTTTCCTTACCGGCTGAGCTACCAGGGAAGCCTGCAGGATGACTGGCATTCCTAATCAACTCAAGTAGAGAGCCAGTGCCCTAAACCCTGTCTGCCTGGCACTGAGCAATACATTTATTCCTGTACAGGGAATAAAGGTCACTTTCTCACACTTGCCCTACTGGAAGGGAGATAGCCATTGTGAGGAAGGGGAATATGGGAGAGGGTGGTAGGGGGAAGCTGCCCAGCAGCTTTGACCCTGGTGTTGTGAGTTTTCCTTTTCATCAACAAAGCCTCTTCCTTTACCTATGCTGATTAATACTGTGGAATTAGTCCCAGACTCTTTTAACAATAGGTGACAGCCTGAAGGGATCTACCTGGCATGCTAACATCTGTGTATGAAACCATAAAAAGAAACTGCTCATTTAACAATGAGAATCCTTGGGAATTCCCCGGAGGCCCAGTGATTAGGATTTGGTGCTTTCACTGCCAGGGCCCAGGTTCAATCCCTGATCAGGGAACTGAGATTCCACAAGCCACCTTGGTACAGGAACAATACCACACCAAACCAATGAGCGTCCTCAAGACAAAGATGCTCTCTCTCACCAGTTCAACACAGTACTGGAAATTGTAGCCACAGCAATCAGGCAAGGAAAAAAATAAATAAAAATGCCAATATTGTATATAGAAAACTCTGAAGATGGCACACAAAAACTGCTAGAACTTTACCATTAAAGACATGCAACCAATTTCTGTATGTTAATCTTGTATTGGTTGCATGTCTTTACATTAATGGTGAAGTATCATAAAGGAAATGTAAAAAAAAATTTTAATTCCATTAAGAAAATCTTGGGAATAAACCTGACCAAGAAGGTAAAAAACTTAAATGCTGAGAACTATAAGCCATTAATAAAGGAAATTGGAGATAATTCAAAGAAATGGAAAGATATCCCAAGCTCTAAGATTGGAAAAATTAACATTGTTAAAATGTCCATATTATCCAAAGCTATCTACAGATTCAGTAAAATCCCTATGAAATTACTCATAGGTCTTCCCTGTAGCTCAAACAGTAAAGAATCTGTCTGCAATTCAGGAGACCCAGGTTTGATCCCTGGGTGGGGAAGATCCTCTGGAGAAGGGAATGGCAATCCACTCCAGTATTCTTGCCTGGAGAATTCTATGGACAGAGGAGCCTGGTGATCTTACAGAACATGGGTTTGCAAAGAGTCAGACACCACTGAGTGACTAACACTACACTACTGTCAAATTACCCATGACATTTTTCACCAAACTGGAACAAATAATCTTAACATTTATATGAAACCTTAAAGGACCCAGAATTACCGAAGCAATCCTGAGGAATACTTCAGACAAAACTACAAAGCTACAGCAATTAAAACAGCAAGGTATTGACACAAATCAAACATGTGGATCAATGGAACAGACTAGAGAGCCCAGAAATAAACCCACACGCCTGTAGTCAATTAATCTTGGCAAGACTATACAATGGGGGAAAGATAGTCTTTTCAGCAAGTAGTAGTGGGAAAGTTGAACAGCTGCATGTAAATCAATAAAGTCAGCATACATCCTCACACCATACACAAACATACACTCAAAATGACTTATAGACATAAATATAAGACATAAAATCATAAAATTCCTAGGAGAGAACATAGGCAAAACATTGCCTGACATAAATCGTACCAATGTTTTTTTTAGGTCAGTCACCCAAGGCAATAGAAATAAAACCAAAAAATAAAAACAAAATCAAATGGGACCTAATCAAACTCAAGCTTTTGCACAGTGAAAAAAACCATTAAAAAAATGAAAAGACAACCCACTGAATGGGAGAAAATATTGCAAATGATATGAATGACAAGGACTTAATTTCCAAAATATACAAATAGCTCATACAACTCAAAAGCAAAATAAACAAACAACCCAATCCACAAATGGACAGAAGACCTAAACAGATATTTCTCCAAAGAAGACATACAGATGGTCAAGAGAACATGAAAAGATGCCTAATTATTAGAGCATCTAATCATTGCTAATTATTAGAAAAATGCAAATCAAAACTACAATGAAGTACCACTTCACACTGGTCAAAATGGCCATCATCAAAAAGTCTACATATGTGCTGGAGATGATGTGGAGAAAAGGGAAGCCTCCTACACTGTTGGTGGAAATGCAAATTGGTGTGGCCACTAAGGAAAACAGTATAGATATTACTCAAAATATTAAAAATAGAACTACTGTATGATCCAAGATTCACAACTCTAGATTATAAATGAAAGAATTGAAATTGGGATCTCAAAGAGGTATCTGGACTCCCATGTTTACTGTAGCGCTGTTCACAATAGCCAAGGCATGAAAACAACCTAAGAGTCCATTGATGGCTGGATAGATAAGCAAATGAGGTATGCACATATTACTGTCTTTAAAAAAGGACATTTGAGACAACGTGGATGAACCTAGAAGGGTACTGGGCTACTTGAAATATGTCAGAGAAGGACAAACACTATGTGATACTGCTTGTATGAAGAATCTAATATTGTTAAACTTACAGAACCAGGAAGTAGAACAGTGGTTACTAGGAGCTGTGGGATGGGAAACAGGGAGGTATTAACACAAGGGTACAAAGTTTCAGCTATGTAAGATAAATAAATCCTAGGTATTTACCATAGAGCATAGCGTCTAGAGTTAATGATGCTGTACTGTATACTTAAATGTTTCTTAAGAGGGCAGATCTTATGTTATCATACACAGAAAATAAAATAATAAAGAGGGTGGGAGGAAAATTCTGGAGAAGATGGATATGTTTGTGGCACAGATCATAGTAATTGTGGGTATATACTTATCTCCACACTCATCAAGTTGTATGCATTAAATATGTACAGTTTTTCATAGGTTGATTATACCTCAATAAAGTGGTTGTTACAAGAGAAATAAGGGTCCTAACCAAATATAATGCCTTCAGGGGACTGAGAAGGCCTAATCCTTTACCTGAAATAAAATCTTAATATTAGATGGTCCAAAATACCACTTTTTAAATTGAGCCTCCAGTCCTACCAAACAGCATTCACTTGTTGACATCAGGGGATATTTCTCTGATTATCTCCCTAGCTTTCCTCTTTCCCCCTGCCCTGCACCCCAGCTTTGCCATGGATGGCCTCTCAGGTCCTGCATAAGCACCAGAATCTTGAGGGGGTTAACAGCCTAAACCCAGACTTTTCGTGCTAATGTTGAAAGGCTCTCAAATTCTCTATTTACTTTCTTACCAAAAGTTAAATATTACCTGCTATTACATCTATAACAATGCTGAGTGTCGCTAAAGCCCTTGCTAAGAAATGACATTCGTCCTGTTAATGGGCCATAATTTCTGTAATAAAGGAGAAACAGCAGTGCCCAAAACCTAGATAACTGTTGTCGATGACATAACTATGTTGATGAATGACCTTACAATATCTGTTCTCTTCTAGACATTTCCCCAATTTATCTTAACTAAGAGCTTAATTACGATTGCCCCACTTGTGTGTATGTATTAGTCATTTAGTGTGTCTGACTCTTCGTGACCCCATGGACTGTAGTCCACCAGGCTCCTCTGTCCATGGGATTCCCAGGCCAGAATACTAGAGTGGGTTGCCATCCCCTTCTCCAGGGGATCTTCCCGACCCAGGGATCAAACTTGGGTCTCCTGTATTGCAGGTTGATTCTTTATTGCCTGAGCCAAGATTGTCCCACTTAGCTTTTGCACAGCAAAGAAAACAATAAACAAAATTAAAAGACAACCCTCAGAGTGGGAGAAAATAATTGCAAATGAAATAACTGACAAAGGATTAATCTCTAAAAGCTCATGCAGCTCAATACCAGAAAAACAAACAATCCAATCAAAAAATGGGTGGAAGACCTAAACAGATATTTCTCCAAAGAAGACATACAGATGGCCAACAAACACATGAAAAGATGCTCAACATCGCTCATTTTTGGAAAACTGCAAATCAAAACTACAATGAGGTATCACCTCACACCAGTCAGAATGGTCATCAGTAAAAAGTCTACAAACAATAAATGCCGGAAAGAATGTGGAGAAAAGGGAACATTCTTGAACTGTTGGTGGAAATGTAAATTGATACAGCCACCATGAAGAACAGTATGTAGATTCCTTTAAAAATTAGGACCGGAACTACCATTTGACTAAAAAATCCCACTGCTGGGCATATACCCTGAGAAAACCTTAAGTTAAAGACACGTATATATAAGTGCATATACCCCAGTGTTCGTTGCAGCACTTTTTTCAATAGTAGAATGTGGAAGCAACCTAGATGTTCATTAACAGATGGATACAGAAATCATGGTACGTATGTACAATGGAATATCACTCAGCTGTAAAAAAGAATGCATTGAGTCACAGTCCTAATGAGGTTGATGAATATAGAGTCTATTATACATAGTGAAAGTAAGTCAGAAAGAGAAAGACAAATACTGTATACTAACACATAGGTATGGAATCTAGAAAGATAGTACTGATGAACCTGTTTGCAGGGCAGCAATGGAGACACAGACATAGAGAACAGACTTACAGACACAGTGGGGGAAGGAGAGGGTGGGATGAACTGAGAGAATAGCATGGAAACATATACATGATCATATGCAAAACAGACAGCAAGTGGGAATTTGCTGTGTGACACAGGGAGCTCAGTCCAGTAATCTGTGACAATCTAGAGGGGTGGGATGGGGTGGGAGATGGGAGAGGGGATCAGGAGGGAGGGGACATATGTATACCTATGGCTGATTCATGCTGATGTATAGCAGAAGCCAACACAATATTGTAAAGAAATTATCTTCCAATTAAAAAAAAGAGAGTGAAAAAACTCAAAAAAAAGAGAGCAATGATAAACTAAATTGAAAAAAAAAGATTGTTCCAAAGAATATTGTAAAAAATATTTTTTTTTGTTTACCACCTATGGTAATATTAGAAGAGAAAGGAAAGTTTTTTTTTTTTTTCTGGATCTTGAGGAAGTAAAAAAGTATAACAGTACCAGATATGATAGACCTCTGGGAATGAGATGGAGGTTTTCGCTGTACATCTTGAAGCTTTCCCTCCTGGAAATTGAAAGCAAATGTTATGTGGAAGAGGAGATAGGACTCTTCATTGTCTTATACATGTGCTTTACTCTGGACATGGTATAAGAATGGAGAAACCGAAGCAAAGAAAGTTTCAACCCTGTGATTATTTTTGCAGTGCCCAGAAATTTTCCTGGAACATAGAAGGTTCTTAATATCTGTTGAAAGTTGAATGTCAAACTTTTGACTAAGGTGGGAGGAATCTCAGGGTTCTAGTTTAGGGAAAATGAAAACTTCTTTTGTCTCGGTCATCTCTGTACTTGGTATTATTCATTATTTTAAAGCACTCCCTCTATAGTTGTCCTCATCAATCCTATAGAGAGAGTTTTAGGATGGAATATACCCAAATTGGAACTCTAATTCTTTTCTTTCTTTAGCCACATCACATGGCATGTGGGGCCTTAGCTCCCCGACCAGGGGTCAAACCTGTACTTCTTGCATTGGAAGCACGGAGTCTTAAACACAGGATCATCAGAGAAGTCCCCCTGGAACTCTATTTATGTGTGAACTCTATGAGAGCAAGATTTTATTTATTTCTACACCCTAGAATGTAGTACAGTGGTACATAATGGATGTTAGTAAATGCTGCTCAAGAATTTTACTGAAGCTTTCTATTGAGAACTTTTGCATTTGGGTAACATTTTGGAAGGCAGAAAAGGGGGAGAAAAAGTGATTTGGGGAAAGGAGATCTGATTTCAAAACCTCAAATCTGTTTATACTCTGTTTTAACAACATTGGACAACTTGAACAGTCTTCGTTTTCTATAAAGTAAGCTTATTACCTCCCATCTTCCCAGGGATCTGTCTTCTCTTCCCTTTGGTAAAGATTTCTGAATTGATTATGACAGGCTGGATGAAATGCATGTGGGCCACTTTGCCAGAAAAGGCATTACCTACCTGACTGCAGTTGAGGACTCTCCAAACTGGATTTTATTTTCTCAGATATTGGGGGTCTTGTCCTGAGCGGGTAGATTTGTGATGTGAAGACAAAACACACTGGAAAAGTAAACATATCATCTTCTTTAGGCTGTTGTAAGGGGAGAAATGCTCATTAAGGACAGATTAATGTCTCAAAAAAAGAAAGAAGGTCTGAAGTTTTGTAGAGGCAGGTAAATAAGAGAGTCCTGAAGAAGGGTGATGATAAATCTTATTTCCCATAGGCAGGGTGATACTTTGAGATTAGCTGGAATGCAGAAAGGCCAGGAGATATCTCAATTGCTTTTTTGGAGCACAGGGCTCAGATAAAGTTCAACATGGTCAGTAGACATTGAAGGCCATTTATGTTTGAATTCTACTTTCATCATTTAGTAGCCCCGTGACCTTAAGCAAATTACTTACCCTCTCTGCATGCCATCTATAAAATGGAATAATATATAGTACTTACCTGATGGAGATGTTTTAAGGATTAAGTGAGATGAAGCATATAAAGTTGCTGGTCCTATATAAGTGTTCAGTAAATGTTATCACCATTCTAAAGTGTTCTATATAGGATAGAAATTAGGTTTAAAAGGAGGGGTAAAACTTGCTGATGCTCTCATCTGAAACTTCACCAAAGTCAAGAAGCTTCACTCAGATAAGACAAATTGTTTTTCTGTTTGTTTTGGTTTGGTTTTAGGGGCCATGCCATGCAGTACTGTTGTTGTCATTGTTGTTAGGTCACTAAGTTGTGTCCAACTCTTTGCATGCCAGGCTCCTGTATCCTCCTCTGTCTCCTGGAGTTTGCTCAGATTCACATCCTCTGCCTCCTCTCTCTTTTGCCTTCACTCTTTCCCAGCATGAAGATCTTTTCCAATGAGTTGGCTCTTCTCATCAGGCAGCCAAGGTATTGGAGCTTCAGCAACAGTCCTCCCAATGAATATTCAGGACTGATTTCCTTTAAGATTGACTGGTTAGATCTCCTCGCAGTCCAAGGAACTCTCAAGAATCTTTTCCAACACTGCAGTTCAAAAGCAGCAATTCTTTGGCGCTCCGCCTTCTTTATGGTCCAACTCTCACATCCATACATGACTACTGGAAAAAACATAGCTTTGACTAAATGGATCTTTGTCGGCAAAATGATGTCTCTGCTTTTTAATATGTTGTCTAGGTTTGTCATAGCTTTTCTTCCAAGGAGAAAGTGTCTTTTAATTTCATGGCTACGGTCACTGTCCACTGTGATTTTGGAGCCCAAGAAAATAAAATCTGTCATTGTTTCTGCTTTTTCACCTTCTATTCACAATGAAGTGATGGGATCAGATGTCATGATTACATGGCACACAGGATCCTAATTCCTCTACAGGGGAAGTGTGGAGTCTTAACCACTGGTCTACTAATAAGTCCCAGACAAATTGTTTTTATGCCTCCTTAAAAAGTTAACACACAGAAATGCTGAATAGGTACAAATGAAATAGCTTAGAAACTTTCTTTTAAAATGTTAAATTATAAAGTCAATTAAACAATAGTTCAAATCTTTGTGTGTGTGTATACGTGTAAATAATTTCCACATGGTGAAAACTCACATGAACCACTGGAATTTATTTAAATTACGATTTAATTATTATTTAATGATTTATAATTATAAATTATTATTTAATTAATTATTATTTAAAACCATTGGAAATTGTTTAAATGATTCCCCATTATTATCTCATTTGGCCTAATGTTAGTCTTTCTTTAGAATTGTCTTGTGGTTGATTCAAATAATAAAATTAAATGAAGAACAATTTCATTTTGGGGAAATAGTTTTAAAATATAATTTCAAGCTATTGATCCTTGATAAGCTTAAGGTGGGCATGAAGAGGACTGAGGTCTCTACTGTGTGCCAGGGACAGTGGGCCGCAGTCTCCATAGTTCCCTTTCCTTTTCAGTACTCCTATGAGGGAGCGATTATATCCCAATTTTAAATTTGAAAAAAGACCAGGGAAATCTTAGAGAGATTAAAGAATCTGCCCAAGACTATGAAGCTAGTCACTGGGCACAGCTATGGATTCCCAGTTAAGGGCTCAAGACAGCCTGTCAACCTCTTGAGGGAAAAGAAAGCTGTTTTGATTTTCATGTCATCCTCTTTGTTACCACGTCCTGCTGTTTAATAATCCTGCTCTGGGGCTCTCCAGATTCACAGATCACTGCAGTTCACTGGTTCATTCTTTTTTTTTTTCACTGGTTCATTCTGTTTGAAGTCCCCATTTCAGAAATCCTCTGGATTACAGCCCTAATATTTACTGGAAGCTTAATTACACACTAAGCACTGTTTCAGGCAATTAAAAAATATCAATGAATTAATTTTTGGCTGCACTGGGTCTTCATTGCTATGTGCAGACTTTCTCTGGTTTCGGTGAGCCAGGCTGCTGCTCTTTAGTTGCAATATAGGGGCTTCTCTTGTTGTGGAACTTGGGGTCTAGAGCAGGGGCTCAGCAGTTGTGATGCTCGGGTTCAGTCGCCATGTGGCATGTGGGATCTTCCTGGGCCAGGGATTGAACTTGTGTCCCCTGCACTGGCAGGTAGATTTTTAACCACTGCATCACCAGGGAAGTCCTCAGGCATTTTATACATAATAACTCCTTTAATCCTTGCAAAATCCAACGAGGTCAGTGCTGGTGGTACTAGTCTCATCTTTACCGATGACGACCTGAGGTATAGAGAGTTTAGGTAACATTCCTGAAATTGTACAGCTAGGAAACAGTAGAGCCAGGATTCAGGCGGTCTGGCATGAGTGTTCATGCTCTCAGCACGCTTCTATAAGCTCTGACACTGAGACAGAGTGGAATAGTCAGTTTGAATTGTGTACACATATAAAGTGGCAAACTGTCAGGCTAGTTATTCAGGTGAAGTCACTTTCTAGCTTTCACAAGAATTGTACAGGAAAATAGTGACAACAAACAGAACTTAGATGATTCACCCCAGTGCAAACACAATTATAAATATTCCTTGTTTTCTGTAGCAATCTAGATGTCTTGGGACCTTGACTTGACCACGTCTGGACCTTTGCTCCATTATCTTTATTTCATGTAATTAGATGAGCAAAGGTGAAGTGAGAACACAGAAATTGCTACAGCCTGGTAGAGTCCACATTTAGTTAAAAGTTGGCTTGACCTAGTACGAAGAACAGCGAAGGCATGTAAAACTCCCAGTTAACTTTAGTCCTTTAGATGCCTCTCTGTCTCAATCTTGTTTCATATACTGTTAGTATCACAGAAAGTAAAGTCCAGTCATTCTAAGGATAGAAATTATAAAGAGATAAGCAGCAAGGGTTTACTATATATATAACACAATGAATAATATTCAGTATCTTATAACAATCTACAATGGAAAATAATCTGAAAAAAATACAACTGGATCACTTTGATACACACCTGAAACTAATACAATATTGTAAGTCCACTACACTTCTATAAAAAATTATAATGATAAATACCACTGAGGGTGTGAGAAAAGTCTTTTATTCCCCAAGCCATTGCATTTACATCAAATACTGGATCAAGCTGAACCAGACCCCGATGGGATAGCATGCACTGATGGACTTGGGCTGATTAGCTGTCCATACCTGAACCAGTATTCAAGTTCAATTACAGTAGTTCCTAGCAATCTATCTTAATTAAAATTCAATTAAAGTAGTTTCTAGCAACCTATCAATCATTAGAGCTGGGTGCAGTCATTCTCTGCAAATGAGTGACTGCTACATAACGGGGAAGGGGTAGTATGTGTAGTGTCCACTAAAAATGCTAAATGCGTGCTACTCAATAGAAGGGCATATCAAGGGAGCTCTACTGGAGGTAAAAGTGGGAAGGAAAGATCCCATCTCTGGAAATATGTATGGTTAGAGTTGGGATTTCAAAGATAGTGGTGGAGACCAACTACTGAGGGATTTTTAGGTAAAGGGCACCTTAAGAAGAGGGGCTTCCCAAGTGGCATAGTTGGTAAAGAATTCTCCTGCCAATGCAGGAGACATGAGTTTGATCCCTGGGTCAGGAAGATCCTCTGGAGTAGGAAATGGCAACCCATTCCAGTATTCTTGCCTGGAGAATTCCATGGACAGAGTAGCCTGGAGGGCTGCAGTCCATGGGGTCAAAAAAAATCGGACACGATTGAGCAACTGAGCATGCACACAAGCACGATATGAACGACATAAGACAGAGAGAAGGTAGAAGGGAAAAACAGAAGGTAGGACAATGTAATTGGAGGAAGAAGGCTTGGGACGTAAGGGAATGGTGTGAGCAGGCTGGATTTGGAAGGTTTTGACTGTCAACCTGAGAAGCCTGAAGGAAGGTTATGGCATTATTAGTCTGTGCTTGCCAAGACTGAAGATTTTTCTGTATCCAGGTTGACCTAGCTCAGGCTGAGTGTCTCCAGGTCACCCTGGCTTAGGCTGGTGTTTCCAAGCCTGACTCAGCCTTAAGGGACCGGGGACAGAGTTTCCTTTGCTGTCCCATTTTGATCTTGCCTGGGGAATCTGTTTCTACCATTCTACAAATATAAGTGCCATCTTTCTAAGACAGTTGAATACTGCCTTGTGGGCTTTCTAAGAGATCTGGCCAGGGCTATGGGGAGGCTGGCTCCTCATTCCACATTTGTCTCTGGGCTAGCCACTAGCAGAAGGGAGGGTTCCTACCGGTCTCCAGGTGGTGAAGGCGACAATGACGCCACGTGCTGAGTTGTTTCAATCGTGTCCGACTTTGTGCGATTCTGTGGACTGTAACTTGCCAGCATCCTCTGTTGATGGGATTCTCCAGGCAAGAACAGTGGAGTGGATTGCCATGCCCTCCTCTTTAAATGACACCACAAGCGGACGTAAAAGAGGTATTTCAGATGAATTAATTGTGGCTTTGGGGGCCAGATTACTAAGCAAGTATAGGAGAAGTGTAGTGAGAAGGATAAAAGGAAGGTGTTTACCCATGTCAGGTTCAAAGAAATAAATTTTATAGTATAATTTTGACTCCAGGCATATACCAGTGGTAATAAAAGCACATTAAATATCTACCCGGCTGGATGCAGTTTGTTTAATAGGACAAAGTCCTGTGAAATCCTTTATGGAGGCCGCACTTTTCCTCCTGGTTCTCAGGGAAAGTCCCTAATCTGAAAAAGCTAACAGAGCTAACCACCCTCTGCTCACGTCAGAAGGAAGAAAAGGAAACATTCCCTGGAGTAAACAGTACAAGAGTAACGGAAATGGAGGAAGTACATGATTTCAAGCTTATGTGACTAAGAAATATTTTCTGTGCTTATAATAGAGTAAGGAATGCAACCAATCTGTGGATAAGCCCAGGGAATGTTTCTGAGTCAGTACTCTGAGTGCTGCCTTTGTACCAGGAACTTGGCTACATATTCGGTGTTTGTCTTGGGCTTCCCTGGCTCAGATGGTAAAGAACCCACCTGCAATGCAGGAGTCCTGGGTTTGATCCCTGGGTCAGGAAGATCCCCTGGAGAAGAGAATGATTTCCCACTTCAGTATTCTTGCCCGGAGAATCCCCATGGACAGAGAAACCTCGAGGGCTATCGTCGATGGGATCACAAGGAATAGTACATGACTGAGGGACTGACACTACTTTAATATTTGTCTTGCCCAGTAGGATAGTCACCAGCCACATGTGGCTCCTGAGCAGTTGAAACGTGGCTGGTCCAAACTGAGATGTGCTTGAATTTCAAAGACAGTATGGGGAAAAAAAAGGATGTAAAATATCTCATTAATATTTGCACACTGATTGCCTGTGAAAATAATACTTTGATACACTGGAATAAATAAGATAATGTTATTCAAGTTAATTTTATCTGGTTCTTTTAACTTTAAAATATGACTACTAGAAAATTTAGTTACATAAACGGCTCACATTTGTGGCTTGCATTGTATTTCTATTGGAGAGCACAGCTTTAGATCATTTCCAGTCTGCATCCCCACAACAGCCTTACAACATAGACTATTACTAGGTCTACTTATTGAAGAAGAAACTGCTGAGGCATAGAAACTGCAGGAGACTTTCTCAGCATGGTTAAGTAGTGGAGTTGTGATTCAAACCCAGGTAGGTCTTAGTCACTGTATTAAATTGCCTCTTCAGGTTGCTTTATGAGTCAGTATTTTCCTGAGTGTATCAAGTGTAGAACTCCGGGTTAGGATGTGGTTGCCCCCACTAATTGCTTGCATGAGCTTGAGTGATTATCTTCATCTCTCCATGTCATTAGCCATGAGCCTAATAAATCTAATAAGTCCATAATGCATTATTGTTTTATTTGAATCACTTCTTTGGCTTCACAGTCTATGGAAACAAAGATTCAGTTCAGCTGAACAAACATCTCGTTAGCATCACTATGCGCAATTGTGTAAAAGCCCAAATAAACACCATCAAATATGTTAATTCCTGAGAGGAAGTTAATTATGTTTGGCGTAACACCAGAATGAAAGAGCAAAACACACTTTAACTTTTCCAGTTACTTATTTGCAAAGCAGAAACAGAGACAAAGACCTAAAGAACAAATGTCTGGAGACCAAGAGGCCAAGGGGGCATGATGGGATGATTTGGGAGATTGAGATTGACCCTACGGTAGAGCTCAGGGAACTCTACTCAGTGCTCTGTGGTGACCTCAGTGGGGAGGAAATCCAGAAAGGAGGGGACTGCTACTTGCCAGATTGCTTTAGCTGTTGCCGACTCTTTGCAACCCCGTGGACTGTGGTCCACCAGACTCCTCTGTCCATCGGATTTCCCAGACAAAAATACTGGAGTGGTTGCTATTTCCACCTCCAAGTAATCTTTCCCACCCAGGGATCACACCTGTATCTCCTGCATTGGCAGGCAGATTATTTACCACTGAACCACCTGGGAAATCCCAGGTTTTAATTACATTGGTGAGATTTCATGTTCTCTGTAAGACACTCCAAATGTTTCTCATTTCTAATTTTTTAGTGCATATATTGATCATAATTTGAGCCCCATTTGAGAAAGCAGCTCACTCTTCAAGGCCATAGTTGATCCTTAACAGCGTGTCAGAGAGGGACTTCTTGGTGGTCCAATGGCTAAGACTCCATGCTCCCAATTCAGGGTGCCTGGGTGTGCTCCCTGATCAGGGAACCAGATCCCACATGCTACAAGTAAGAGTTCATATGCCACAACTAAAAGATCTAGTGTGCTACAATGAAAATCTTGCGTGCCACAACTAAGATAAATAACAGCCAAATAAATAAATAAAATGTTTTAAAAAGCATGAAGGAGAAATTTTTGGTATCGCTTATATTTAGCTGTGAGACTCCAAGTCATAATCTCTGCTCATGCTTGAGTACAACTGACAAAAATTTCAGACCTAGAATTCTCTTCGAGCTAGGCTCACATAAATTTATTGGGGAATTTTGACAGTGCCCCTACTTTCTCCAGTACTTGTCACTATCTCCTTGCTTCACCATCTGTCCTGTGTTGTTCTTATTACTGAAGCTAACTTGGCTTTGGAGCGTATCTTGTTTCAGCATTCCACAACTTACAGTGGTTTCTTGGAAACTATGTCTCAGTGTCACCTAGTAGCTATTTTTCTGGCAATTTTTTTTCAGCTTCAGGTACATTGGTTAATCTTTAATTCATGGAATTCTATTAGCAATTGGTTGTACAAGGCTCTGTCTTAATCATTCATTCATATACTCCTTTTCTTCTCCATTTTCCACTCTTCCTCTGCCCTCTCCATAAGCAATCATTCTTGGGTATTTGAAGTATATTCTGCTCACTATGGGCTTCCCTGGTGGCTCAGAGGTTAAAGCATCTGCCTGCAACATCGGAGACCTGGGTTTGATCCCTGGGTGGGGAAGATACCCTGGAGAAGGAAATGGTGACCCACTCTAGTATTCTTGTCTAGAGAATCCCATGGATGGAGGAGCCTGATGGACCGTGTGCATTCTGTAAAATGTCTACTTTTGTTTTGTAAGCATACATATTTTTATACTAACTCCAATTTTTAAATTTATTTATTTATTTTTAGTTGCACTGGGTCTTCGTTGCTGCTCTCGGGCTTTCTGTAGTCAGGGCGAGCTGTGGCTGCTCTTTGTTGCGTTGTTGGGGTGCACGGGCTTCTCACTGTGGAGGCTTCTCTTGTTGTGAGCACAGGTCCTAGGCACACAGGCTTCAGTCGTTGCAGCACCCAGCTGAGTAGTTGTGGCTCCTGGGCTCCTGTGCTCACGGGTTCAGTACCTGTGGCACATGGGCTTTAGCTGTCCTGTGGCATGTGGAATCCTCCTGGACCAGGGATCAAATCTGTGTCCCCTGCATTGGCAGGCAGGTTCTCAGCCACTGTACCACCAGGGAAGTCCTATATGCATGCATTTTTAATTTATATAAAATTATCTTGTAGTAAAAAAAAAAAACCCTCTCTTTCTTTTTTTACCCAGTATTGCATTTTTTAGAAATCTAACCATGTAGTTGAGTAAAATCTGTACTGTTGCATCTGGGACCTAGTTATCCATCCATTTTACCCATCCATATCACAGAAATGGACCTGTGCATTGCCCTCAACTCATTGATACTGCTAATAATGCTGTGACAAATGTCCTCATACATCTTCCCTTACAGGTGTGAATCTCTCTGTATTCTTACAGAATAGTAATACCTGGCTGCAGAAATTCTAGGGTATAGGTAATATATGTATCAGTCTGGGTCTGACTAGGAAAACAGAAGCTACTCTAAGCATGTAAAACCAAGGGACTTTAATGTGAAGAACATGTCACAGAGATGATGAGGTAACTGAGGCATCAGCAAAAGCAGGAACGCTCCGGCCACATCCAAACTGCAGGAATTACTTGGTGTAGAGGCCTGAGTTTGAAGGAAGCTGGAATCATATCAGGGCTGCCCAGTGGAAGCTGAAAGAGGAGGGAAAATATATAGAGATACTGTACCCTCTTGGAGGCAGAGGCAAAGAGAAATAGCTGAACTTTTCCCTTCCCCCATTCCTATCAGCGCTGTCTGCTATATTCCCAAATGCATCCTGCAGCTTTCAGGCCAGAGCAGGGACAGGCGAGGGTTGTAGGCACACTATGCATTTGATTTGACCAAGTTGTGCTAGACTGCTGTCCGTAATAACTAGCACCAGCTGCATCCTCCAGCAGCATGTACCCAAGAAGCATCTGCCCTTTATGGTCTGCTGCTGTTGCTGTTTAGTTGCGAAGTCGTGTCTGACTCCTCTGTGGCCCCGTGGACTCTAGCCCGCCAGACTCCTCTGTCCGTGGGATTTCCCAGGCAAGAATATTGGAATGAGTTACCATTTCCTTCTTCATTCTCCAAAAAGTAGAGTAGACATCTCTTCCATCTTCCTTTGAATGTGTCTAGCCTATTGTAGATGCCTCAGGTGTCTCCTTAAATCTAGCAGCCTCCTGGAGCTCGGGAGGCCAGCCGGCCAGCCAGCCAGCCATAGCCTCTTCTTTACTTTACTTTTGAGCCATAGCCTCTTGAGCGCAGCAACCCCATCTGTTTTATTTGTAAGCCCCTGCTTGTCATTACACTCAACGCCACTGACCGAGTGATAAACATACTTGTGGTTTAGTCATGCCCTACTCCTTTTCATTATGATTTGGCTTGCAGACTCAATTGGTGGCAGTTTTCAAGAAACCACTTGTGACATTGTGGAGGGAAATCTCTAGGGAGATCCTGTGGGTGAAGGAGAGAATTGATACTCAGCCAGCAAACACAGTGTGAGACTGTGATGGTTGTCAAAGCGCTGAGTTGGTTGGTCAATAGTCTCTGCTTGAGCCATGCCTAGTAACCGCTGTGCCCTGACTGCATTAGCCACTTCCTTGGAGCCATCTCTCCATCCAAAATCAACAACTAAAGGGATATATATGCCTGGCCTGGCCAGGGACTCTAGAACCCTGCCATTGCAACCTGCCTAACCACTTTCCTGATAGATTCTTTCGTCTTTCTTTCATTTTTTTTGGAAATTTTTTATGTGGACCATTTAAAAAAAATCTTTATTGAATTTGTCACAATTTTGCTTCTGTTCTATGTTTTGGTTTTTGGCCAGGAGGCATGTGGGATCTTAGCTCCCGGACCAGGGATTGAACCCACAGACCCTGGACTGGAAGGCAAAGGCTTTACTGCCAGGGAAGTCCCCTGATTGGTTCTTGCATATGCTTTGGGTGTGCACGTGTGCACTGTAGCCCACCAGGCTCCTCTGTCCGTGGGGATTCTCCAGGCAAGAATGCTGGAGTGGGTTGCCATGCTCTCCTCCAGGGGATGTTCCTGACCCAGGGATCGAACCCCCATCTCTTATGTCTCCTGCATTGGCAGGTGGATTCTTTACCACTAGTGCCACCTGGGAAGGCTTACTGGTTGTTAAATATTTTAAATACCCTCCCCGCCAAAGGAGTATCACAGAAGAAATGCACGGGAAAGTCTGCAGACTTTTGTGTTCTATGACTCCCAAGATCCTGGCTTCTATGTGTGAGGATGGCAGGGAGAATTCTCCAGGATTCTATTCCTGATAGAAAACACTCCATCTTTTTTGCTTTTCTAGTCATTTACAGCATACACAACAAAGTACACATGGCTGCAATGTACAGCTCATTGAATTTTTACGTGTGTGCACCCATGTAGCTTCTACCAGATCAAGATACAGAACATTTTCAACCTCCCAGCAGGCTCCCTTCTGTCTCCTTTCCATCAATTATCCCAAATAACCACAATACCAACATCTATCACTATCACTTAATTCTTCTCGTTATAAAACTTCCCGTAAATGGAAGCACAGAGCACATACTCTTTGAGTCTGGTTTCTTTTTTCAGTGTGAAAAATGTACTACTTTTATATTTTATTAGGCTATTTCCCCAAACTGTCACATTGAATTCTTAGCTCACTAATTTCAACCTTTCTTCTCTTTTTTTTGCATTTTTAAAAATTGTGGCAAAATACATACAACATAAAATTTACCATTTTAACCATTTTAAACTGTATAATTCAGTGGCATTAATTACATTCATAATGTTGTAAAACCATCAAGATTATTTGCAAAACTTTTCCTCTCCCCGAAGAGAAATTTCATATTCATTAAGGGATAATTCCTCCTCCCCTTGAGTTCTCGTAACTTCTAACTTAATTCCTGTCTCAGGGAATTTACTTATTCCCGATATTTCATATAAGTGGAGTTATACAATATGTGGCCTTTTGCACTTGGCTTATTTCATGTAACATGATGTTTTGAAGGTTCATACATGTTGCAGCAGTATCAGAATTTCCTTCTTTTTGTGGCTTTATAGTATCCCACTGCATGTATATATCACATTTTATTTATTCATTTACTTGTTGATGGACACTTGAGATGTTTCTATCTTTCGGTTGCTATGAATAATGGTGCCATGAAAATTTTGTACAAATATCTGAGTTCCTGTTTTTAACTCTTTTGGGTATATACCCAGGTGTGGAGTTGCTGGGTCACATGGTAAGTCTTGTGAGGGGTGCGTGCTCAGTCACTCAGTTGTGTCACTCTTTGTGACTCCATGGACTATAGCCCGTCAGGCTACGTTATCCATGGAATTTTCTAGGCCAGAATACTGGAGTAGATTGCCATTTCCTCCTCCAGGATATTCCTGACCCAGGGATCAAACCAGCGTCTCTTGGGCCTCAGGCATTGGCAGGTGGACTCTTGACCACTGCGCCATCTGGGAAGCCCATGGTAAGCCTATGTTAAACGGTCCAACTGTTTTCAAATTGGCTGCATCATTTTACATTCCTAGCAGTAATCACAAATGTTCCAATTTCCCCACATCACTGCTAATCTATGTAATTTTCTTTGTTTTTTATAGCCATCCTAGTTGGCTCATTGTAGCTTTGGTTCATATTTCACCAATGACTAATGATTTTGAGCATCTTTTAATGTGCTTACTGGCCATTTGTGTTATCTTTGGGAAAATATCTATTCAAGTAGGAAAATATCTTTGCCTACTTTTTAATTTGTCTTTTTGTTATTGAGTGGTAGGACTTTTTTAAAACAAATATTCTGAATGTTATACTCTTATCAGGTATATAATTTGTAAATATTTTCTCCCATTCTATGGATTGTTTTCTCTCTTGATTACCTGTACATGCTGCAATGAAGATCTGGTAGAAGCAAATTAAACAAAAGTGAGGATGATGGTGTTTTTTTCTTGCCTTATTGGCAGATAATGTGATCATTTTGTTTCCAAATACCTGTTTTTAAAAATCTCATTTATTTGTTTATGTTTGTATTTATTGTAGCTGCATGGGGTCTTTGTTACTGTGCATGGGCTTTCTCTAGTTGCAACAAGTGGAGGCTATTCTCTAGTTGTGGTGCATGGACTTCTCATTGCCATGGCTTCTTATTGCAGAGCCCAGGCTCTAGGCTTATAAGCCCCAGTAGTTGCACTGGGTGTGGGGGCTCTCCAGTGCAGACTTAGCAGCTGCGGAGTGCAGGCTAAGTTGTTCCACAGCACGTGGCATCTTCCTGGACCAGGGATGAACCTGTGTCCCCTGCATTGGCAGGAGGATTCTTAACCACTGGACCACCAGGGAAGTCCAGGCAGGATCTTAAGTTGGGGCATGGGGATCTGGTTCTCTAACTAGGGATTGAACTTGGCTCCCCTGCCCTGAGACCAAGGAGTCCTGACCATTGGACCACCAGGGAAGTCCCTCATCCTTCCTCTTAAAAAACATCTACTTGTTAGATTACTATATGTAACACATTTTTCCTTTGTGGTGCAAAAGGGAAAGAAAGGAAGGGAATGAATTAGAGATTCCCTGAGTAATGACTATAAGTAAGGCATGGGATGTGGTGAAATAAAAAGAAACTTCGTGCATCCAGCCCCATCACTTCATGGTAAATAGATGGGGAAACAACAGAAACAGTGACAGACTTCATTTTCTTGGGCTCCAAAATCACTGCAGATGTGACTGCAGCCATGAAATTAAAAGACGCTTGCTCCTTGGAAGTAAAGTTATGACCAACCTAGACAGCATATCACAAAGCAGAGACATTACTTTGCCTACAGAGGTCCATCTAGTCAAAGCTATGGTTTTTCCAGTAGTTATGTATGGATGTGAGAGTTGGACTATAAAGAAAGCTGAGCACTGAAGAATTGATGCTTTTGGACTGTGTTGTTGGAGAAGACTCTTGAGAGTCCTTTGGACAGCAAGGAGATCAAACCTGTCAATCCTAAAGGAAATCAGTCCTGAATATTCATTGGAAGGACTGATGCTGAAGCTGAAGCTCCAACACTTTGGCCATCTGATGCGAAGAGCTGACTCATTTGAAAAAACCCTGATGCTGGGAAAGATTGAAGGCAGGAGGAGAGGGAGATGACAGAGGATGAGATGGTTGGATGGCATCACCAACTCGATGAACATGAGTTTGAGCAAGCTTCAGGAGTTGGTGATAGACAGGGAAGCCTGGTGTGCTGCAGTCCATGAGGTCACAAAGAGTCGGACACAACTGAGCGACTGAACTGAAGAGGTATGAAATCAAAATTACTAGTTGGAGCAAATATCAGCTTGTGAGAATGCAAAAGTCATGAAAAACAGATGGTTTCTTAACACAACACTACAATCTTAGGCAACAAGATGACAAACACCAAGTCTGTTTTATTCCCCATTGCATCCCCAGTGCCTAGCATGGCCATAACAGACAATATTTGTTGAACAAAGACCTACTGTGCGCCATGCACAGTACAACAAGCAAGGTGGGCATGGCCCTAATCCTCAGTCCTAGGGAGAAATCCTACTTCCTCAAAGTAATAAATGTTTGAATCTTAAAGGTATTATCAAAGATAATAAAAACAACCAAGAGGACCCCTTATCATGATTACATTAGTAGCTTTCTACATTAACTCTTATAACAACCCTGTGAAGTGGCTAAGCAAATATTATCATCCCCAGTTCACACCATCTGAGCCACCAGGCAAGCCAAGAGATAATAATCAGTTCAGTTCAGTTCAGTTCAGTAGCTCAGTCGTGTCCGTCTCTCTGCGACCCCATGGACTGCAGCACACCAGGCTTCCCTGTCCATCACCAACTCCTGGAGCCTACTCAAACTCATGTCCTCTGCTTCAGTGATGCCATCCAACCATCTCATCCTCTGTTGTCACCTTCTCCTCCCATCTTCGATCTTTCCCAGCATCAGGGGCTTTTCCAATGAGTCAGTTCTCCCCACTGGTGGCCAAAGTACTGGAGTTTCAGCTTCAGCATCAGTCCTTTCAGTGAATATTCAGGACTGATCTCCTTTAGGATTGACAGGTTTGATCTCCTTGCAGTCCAAGGGACTCTCAAGAGTCTTCTCCAACACCACAGTTCAAAAGCATCAGTTCTTTGGCGCTCAGCTTTCTTTATAGTCCAACTCTCACATCCATACATGACTACTAGGAAAACCATAGCCTTGACTAGACGGGTCTTTGTAGGCAAAATAATGTCTTTGCTTTGTGATATGCTGTCTAGGTTGGTCATAACTTTTCTTCCAAGGAGCAAGTGTCTTCTAATTTTATGGCTGCAGTCACATCTGCAGTGATTTTGGAGCCCAAGAAAATGAAGTCTGTCACTGTCTCCATTGTTTCCCCATCTATTATTGATATTTCTCTTGGCAATCTTCCAGCTTGTGCATTATCCAGCCTGGCATTTTGCATGACATACTCTGCATATAAGTTAAATAAGCAGGGTGACAACACACAGCCTTGACGTACTCTTTTCTTGATTTGGAACCAGTTTGTTGTTCCATGTCCAGTTCTAATTGTTGCTTCTTCACCTGCACACAGATTTCTCAGGAGGGAGGTCAGGTGGTCTGGCATTCCCATCTCTAAGAATTTTCCACAGTTTGTTGTGATCCACACGCTCAAAGGCTTTGGCATAGTCAATAAAGCAGAAGTAGATGCTTTTCTGGATCTCTCTTGCTTTTTTCTATGTTCCAGTAGATATTGATGATTTGCTCTCTGGTTCCTCTGCCTTTTCTAAATCCAGCTTGAACATCTGGAAGTTCACAGTTTATGTTCTCTTGATGCCTTGCTTTAAGAATTTCGAGCATTACTTTGCTAGCATGTGAGATGAGTGCATTTGTGTGGTAGTTTGAACATTCTTTGACATCGCCTTTCTCTTTGGGATTGGAATGAAAACTGACCTTTTCCAGTCCTGTGGCCACTGCTGAGTTTTCCAGATTTGCTGGCATATTGAGTGCAGCACAGCATCATCTTTTAGGATTTGAAATAGCTCAACTGGAATTCCATCACCTCCACTAGCTTTATTCGTAGTGAAGCTTCTTAAGGCCCATTTGACTACACATTCCAGGATGTCTGGCTCTAGGTGAGTGATCACACCATCATGATTATCTGGGTCATGAACATCTTATTTGCATAGTTCTTCTGTATATTCTTGCCACCTCTTAATATCTTCTGCTCATTAATTCTCAAGGGATTCCTACTTGTCAGCACTGCATTAAATGCTTTACATTCATCATCTCATTGAATTACCCAATAACCCTGTAAGTTATTACTTCTTATATCCTCTAATTTCCTCGATTTTCAGGCTAGAAAATCAATGAAGCTAAACTAAATATAAGCAACTGTGCCAGGGAGTGAGTGGTGTATATGTGTGCATAATTTTTTAAAGAACTCATTACAAATATTTATTTATTAATTTGGCTGCTTTGATCTTGGTTGAAGCATATGGGATCTAGTTTCCTGACCAGGGATGCAAGCTGGGCCCCCTGTGTTGGGTGTGCAGAGTCTTAGCCCTGGAGAGGTGGGGATCTTTGTGTGCATAATTATTAAGCAGCAGAGTCATGGGTTATCTCAAGTGGTGGGACTCCAAGGCATTCCACTATGTCCAGAAAAGGCAGCTGAACACACACAATAGGGGAAGATGCTGAAATGAGAGACAGCGGGGGCACCTTTATTACCATCCAAATATTTAACAGGTGCCCAAATGTGATGCTGATTTATTCCCGGAGAGTTTGAAGAGAAGACTCATCTTTAAGTGACTGCAAAAAGTATCCCACCATAACAGATACTATTTAACTACTGCAATAATTTTGGAAGAAGAGAATGTTTTGCTGCTATTTCCTCCAGAAGCAAGGCTTACTATTTAAATCAGGAACAGTCAGACGTAGCAAGAGAACTTAGCAAATCCAAAATACATCCTCACGCAATCCATATTTACAAGGGCATCTACCTACCAGGGCCAACTGGATGGCATTTTCACTGCTTTAGTGAATTCAGGCAGAAGGAGGAAGTAACACAAGAGCTGGGAGGGACTCTGGGAACCAGCTGGTGACTAGTTACCGGTGCTCAGCCCCCCGATTTACAGAGGCGGTGAGGCTCACGGATTTCCAGGACCTCCAGAAAAACATTCCGTGCTAAAAGGCCTTCCCACCAATACAAGCCAGTCTATTCCTTTCGCCCCCTTTCCATTCTTTCTTTTGTTCTCTCCCCCAGCTGCTTTCTTCCTTTTCTTCAACACATTTTTTGAGCCGGTGGTGTGCAAGAAAACCATGAACACTGACCCCAACGGATTAAATCCCAATAGATTTAATCACAACAGATTAAAACACAAAACAAAACAGAATTAAACCAAGAACCTGATTCTTCGCGCTTCCCCGGCCACCGTCCACGCCTTCAGGCGTTGGAGGAGGGGTTGGGGGAGCGCAGGGACGCCTCGGGGTCGCGCGTTCCCCGGTAGCAGCAGAGGGCGCCTGGGCTGCTCCGCGCCCCGGGCGAGTCTGGGCAGCGCTCAGCTCGGCGGGTCTCTTAGCGACCCGAGCGGCGGGGAACACACACCACCGGGTGGGCGGCCGAGGCCCCGAGGCTGACCACAGGCGGCTGTCCCCGCCGGCGCCGCGGGCCGGGATGCGGGTGGGCAGGAACTCCCTGCCCAGGTAAGCGCGCGGCCGAGCGAGGGCGCACCCCGGGGGTGCCGCGCGGGGGTGCCGCGCGGGGGCGCCTGCGCCCCGTCCTTGTTGGGGTGGGGCGCGGGGGGGTGGCCGATGGCGGCGGAGGACCTGGCTTGCTTCCCTCCCCAAGGTCTCCCGCACCTAAAGGACCGTACTAGAACAGAACCAGCGCGTGCCACGCTCTTGACTGCTTGCCTAGAGGCAGATTCCTTATCTGCAATACAGGAGACCAGGGTTTGATTCCTGGATCAGGAGGATCCCCTGAAGAAGGAAATGGCAACCCACTCCAGTTTGCCTGGAGAATCCCATGGACGGAGGAGCCTGGCAGGCTTCAGTTCATGGGGGTCCCGCAGAGTCGGACACGACTGAGCGCCTAAACCAACACCAGAGGATGTAGATTAATATACCCATTCTAGATGGGAGGGCTTCCCTGCTGGCTCGGCTAGTAAAGAATCCGCCTGCAATGCGGGAGACCTGGGTTCGATTCCTAGGTCTGGAAGATGCCCTGGAGAAGGGCATGGTAACCCACTCCAGTATTCTTACCCGGAGAATCCCATGGAGCCTGGTGGGCTGCATCCGTGGGGTTGCAAAGAGTTGAACACGACTGAGCGACTCACACACAAACTCAGTGAGGATTTAGTGACTTAGCACTTGTAAAACAATTGCTGCCATATATATGCACTGTATACATGTTAGACATTACGGACTCTTCTGAGAATCTCTCCCACCCTCAGTTTCAAACTTTTTGTTTTGAAATAACTATAGACTCACAAGAAGCTGCAAACAGGGGTCCCATATATCCTTCCTCCAGATGCTTCCAGTGGTACCATCTTGCATAAGCATAGTACATCACCAAAGCAGCACATCAGCGCTGTATGTACCTACAAATTAGATGGTAGACTTTACTTGAATTTCACCAGTTTTCACTCGTGTGTGTGTGTGTGTGTGTGTGTGTGGGTGGGTGTAGTTCAGTAAAATATTGTCATATGTATATATCAAGATACAAAACTGTTTCCTTACTACAAGGGAGCCACTTCATGCTATGCTTTAATTTTCACTCATTTTACCACTCACACCACTTGGCAACCACTAATGTGGTCTCCATTTCTAGAATTCTGTTCTTTTGAGGCTGTTAGATAAATAGAATAATACTTTTATAAAAGATACTAAACCTTTTGACATTGGTTCCTTTGCATTAAGCAGAAGCCCTTGAGACCCATCCCAGATGTTGTGTGCATCAATAGTTCGTTTTTACTGCTGAGTCATATTTCATGGCATGGATATCTGTCCATCGTTTTTCCACTCCCCTGTTGAAGGGCATTCGGTTTGCTTCTGGTTTTTAGTTATTACATTCAAAGCTGTTATAAAAATGTGTGCACAGATTTTGTTGTGAAGGTAAGTTTTTGTTTCTTTAGGATAAATGCCCGATACTCTTTTGCAGTTCTTAAAGACGGAAATATCCGAGTATCATGTAGTGACTGTGAAAATAATAAATGCTTAGAAAAAATGTTCTTGCTTTATTTTCTGGGTTAAGCAAAATTTTTCATGAACTTAACAGAATGCAGAGAGGCAAGTTTATCAGCTATGAGAGGCAAAGTGAAGTAAGTCCTCCAGCCAGACTGGTTCTGTTATTCACCTCTTTGGAACTTTGTTTCCTTGTTGAAAAGTGAGGAAGTTAGACTAGATTTCTTTCAAAGTTTGTGCCAGCTCTAATGTTCTATCAAGCTTGAGCTAGCTGCCACACTTTCCCCATTTTGAGTTGTATAACTGTGCTTGAGTAAAAATATTGGTCATCAGATTTGATTTTATGAAGCACTTGGATGTTTAAATTAGTTGTAAATGTGTGGAAAACAGGGCTTCCCTGGTAGCTCAGCTGGTAAAGAATCTGCCTGCAATGCAGGAGACTCTAGTTTGATTCCTGGGCCGAGAAGAACTTTGGTACTATAGAGGGTAACTTGCTAACAAGTCAAGCTGAGTCAGTCATCAAATCTCAAGGTTAGATAGAATTTCAACATCCCCACCACTTAGCTGTTTAGGAGTGATTTATTAATTGCAAAGAGCAACTTGTAAACTCATATTTTTGTATCCTCTCATCTATATTTTCACAGCAGAGATGGATTAAACCCTTAAAACACACACATGCATGCACAGCAAGCAAGAAGTTTCCAGGACTCACAAGAAAAGAACAAGGATAAATCTGGAATCTCTTAAAATGTTTTGTGCCTATAAAGATGAGTGTGGCAAGAAGTAGATTTACTGTAATGGGTCATTATAGCTGAAAGGGGTCTGGAGGTGGAAGAGGCTTCAAGGAAAGACACCAATACTATAGAAATATCTGACTAGCGATGTATTAAGATAATGAGAGACCTGCTGTTAAGCTGCTCGAATGCCAAGTCCTGACTTTGGCAATGGTTGGATATATTAAATTATCCAGGTCTCATTTTCGTTTCTATTCGTCCATCTACCTCTTCCATCTTAGCTTCCTGCCCTAAAACCTCAGTGCAAATAACTCTCTGATGGGGTAAATAAACAGAGTGAAGCAGGTTGCATATAAGGTAGTAGGGAACAATGGAGACTGTGAAGAGGAGAGCACAGGACTTGTCTGAAGATGGCACCCACTATACCAACAGGGGCTCCATGGAAAGGTGGACCTCGTGTTCCCAGAGCTCCCAGTTTTTGTTCCACATCATTTGTATGAGCTTTTTTACATGTCAGAAGCTCTGACATATAAACACCTTTCTTACCTTTCTCCAGAGTCACACTAACTGTACTAAAATCCCAGCTCGCCCCCTAATTAACTGTGGGAACTTTGACAAGTGTTTGTTTTGTTTTTCAACTTCTTTGTGCCTCAGTTTCCTTATCTGGAATAATGTTAGTACCTACTTCATAGGATTGTTATGAGATTAGTTTGTGTAAAGCATTTAGGACAGCGCATGTTATATAGAAAGTTCTCCTTACGTGTGAACTATTATCATTCCTACTGAAGCACAAAGGGGGATCAAATGATGGGTTTGTGGGCCTGATACAGCCCATGAATGGTTAGTTTGCTGCCCTTGACCCCGGTGAGTTGAGAGGAGAAATCAAGGCCCACAAAAATTAAATGAAGGGGGAGATCATTCAGCTAGTTGGGGGTGCTGTGCTGTGCTTCACTCAGTCATATGTAACTCTTTGTGACCCCATGGACTGTAGCCTGCCAGGCTCCTCTGTCCATGGGATTTTCCAGACAAGAATACTGGAATGGGTTGCCATTTCCTCCTCCAGGGGATCTTCCCAACCCAGAAATCAAACCCAGGTCTCCCGCATTGCAGGCAGACTCTTTACCATCTCAACCACCAGGGAAGCCCAGTTGGGGGCGAGCTGTCTCCTTGTCCAGGTTTTTCCCTCTGCACTGTGTCCCTTTAAAGAATAAGACAGAATCCAGGAGGGGTTATAAATTGTAAGTATCCTTCAGAAAGAGAGGGGATAGCTGGTGACAGCAGGTGATAATAATGAATTACACTTACACAGAGTGACATGGATAGGCCTTCATAGTATCGTGCTTTGTAAACAAGTGACAGAATAAGGCCATTTATGTACAGTAAGAATATGGACACAAAAGAACAATACAGGTCTTATAAGGATATCTTCAAACAGAAGTGAAAAGTGGAAGTGTTAGTCACTCAGTCGTGTCTGATTCTTTGTGACCCCATGGACTGTAATCCACCTGGCTGCTCCATGGACTTCTCCAGGCAAGAATACTGGAGTGGGTAGCCATTTCCCTTCTTCACGGGATCTTCCCCACCCAGGGATCGAACTCAGGTCTCTTGCATTGCAGGCAGAGTATTTATTGTCTGAGCCACCAGGGAAGCCCATGCAAACAGAAGGGTACATTCCAAATCTGTTAGAGTGGTTGTGCCTGTGGAGAGAGGGCAGTGAGGATGGAATATGGGAATAACGTCGAATAGAGAAACAGGAGAGAGGGTCGTACAGACCAGTGATGATGTACCCTGAACCAGGAGTATGGGAACTCCGCCTTCTCACGTGACCCTCCCTTCCTTCCACTCTCCCCTAACACGGGTAGAGGCCAGCCTCCTCGCAAACTCCTTCTCCCACCCTCCCCCTTGTGGTCAGACTACTGCCACGATGTCTTGCAGGTACAGAGAGAATCCGCCTTCCAAATGCTTCATGGAGCACAAGCGCAGGCTGCCCGGTCCCACCTCCCTGGACAGCCGGCGGTGGAGATTCGTGAGAACGGGGCAGGATGACTTCAGGAGAGGCTGTCCGCCTTGTGATGATCTGACCACTCTGGGCCCCAGCGAGGGCTTTCTCCCCCAAAGTTACCACAGAGCTCCCCAACCTTCCCCTAAGAAGAGGCTGCCCAGGGATGCAGCCCTGTGTTCCAAGCTCTCACCAGCCCAGCAGGCATGGAAGGCATTCCTGGCAGACATTGAGGCCCAGCTGACCCTGCACCCCTTGGCTCTTTACCCGGACCTGGAAGAAGACATGCCCGCTGAGGTGACCTCCCTTCCCAGGGTTGTGGGTGGGCCTTCAGTGGGGCCTGGAGAATGTTGCTCCTTAGATGCCCGGGGAGTTCCCGCCAGGGGTGAGGAGGATGACTGTCTCCCTGGGGAGAGTTCTCCTTGGGTGTGGAGGAGCCTTCCCGGAAATGCCAATGACAGCACCACACCGCCAAGGGGCCAGCCAACTAAGGCCCAGCAACCTGGAAGTATTTGAGTTGTTTACCCCTGAAGTTCTACCAGTCAATTTTGCTTGTGACTCTTTTGGAGGGAGAAAACAGTGGAAGAATTGTTCAGTCTTGCTTCTGTCCTTTTAGCCTGGTCTTGGGAGGTGTCCATAAGAAGTTATTAATGGGTGGGCACCTGAAAAGTCACAAGGAAATTCACCAGACTGCCATGACCAGAGCTGGGCAGCCACTGCAGTGTGTCATCAGTGTTCCAGGATTCTTTGACTTTCAGCTCCAATCAGCTCCTATATACTTAGCAGGGGCTTCCCTGGTGGCTCAGTGGTAAAGAATTTGCCTGCAGTGCAGGAGGTGCAGGAGACACGGGCTCAACCCCTGGGTCAGGAAGATCCCCTGGAGAAGGAAGTGGCAACCCACCCCAGTATTCTTGCCTGGAGAATCCCATGGACAGAGGAGCCTGGTGGGCTATGGCCTGTAGGGTTGCAAAGAGTCGGATACGACATAGTGACTGAGCATGCAGGCGTGCATAGTTGCTTTACAGTGTGTGTTAGTTTCTGCTGTACAGCAGAGTGAATCAGCTATATGCTTACATTATATCCCCTCTTTTTTGGACTCCCTTCCCATTTACGTTACCACAGAGCACTGAGTAGAGTTCCCTGTGCTCTACAGTAGGTTCTCATTACAACTGGAATTTCTAATCAATGATTTGCCCCCTGGGCTTTTCTACATTACCGTCCCCCTCTGTCCCCCGCCTCGTGGACCAAAGCCTCTGAGTCTATGACAAAGAGATCCTTTGCACACATCCTTAGAGAGCACCTGGAACTGTGGCTCTTATTCCCATATCTGACCACCTCAAATAGATGTGTTGGCTTCCTTCTGAAGCAGAATCTCTTCTTGTAGTGCCGTGATTGCCACCAGCAACTCTAGATGTCAATTTTACTTTGGAAAACAATACATCTTTGCATGGTTCCAGGAAAATTTCGTGACCTAATTCCCCTGAGTCTCACTGGGTCAGCCAGTCACCGTAGGTAGGCCTGATTGGCCAGGCCAGGCTGTGGTGTGAAGAGCTGTCCGGCCAGTCTCAAACCACAAGGACTGAGAATGGAGGGAGAGGTGATTTTCCAAAGAAAAGTCTGGATACTTTTACTCATAGGAGGATGAATGGATGGTGAAAGTGAGAGTGTTAGGTGCTCAGTCGTGTCCGACTCTGAGATCTCACAGTCTGTAGCCCATCAGGCTCCTCTGTCTATGGGATTTCCCAGGCAAGAATACTGGAGTGGATTGCATTTCCTTCTCCAGGAGATATTCCTGACCCAGGGATCAAACCTGGGTCTCCCGCATTGCAGGCAGATTCTTTACTGATTGAGCCACCAGGGGAGCCCTGAGTGGATGACAGGCAGTCAAAAACCACAGACACCCTCTAGAGGTACTTTTCTCAGTGGGGGAGTGGGGTCCGAGTGGGCCCAGAGTCACTGTTCTATCTAGAGGAGATGGAAACATCAGTAAAAAGGCTACACAGCTAATGTCCAGGTGATGGACATTAACTGGCAGCACAAGCACTGGATTTGCACTGGAACTGGTGAATGGTATTGACCAACTAGAAAGGCAACGTGAAGGCATGTTGTGATCTGTTGTGTTTGAGAATCGGAGAGCCCCCTTTTCAGTACATCTTTCTTTTCTAACTTGTTTTCTGTTTGTAGCTCTTATTAAAGGTGCTGGAAGTGCTGGATCCTGACAAGAAGCTGGAAGACACATGGGCTTATTATCAGGGCATCCGGAAAAGCATGAAAAATCCCACAAAACTTTTTAAAAAACGTTCGACCCAAGTCTACTTGGGACTGTAAGTATGGTTCTTAACCTCTTGCTCATTCCTGTTCCTTGATGAAACGTTCTAGTACAAATCTTCCTCGACTTAACAGTGGGATTGTCTTGATAAGCCCATAATAAATGAAAAATACCATCAGTCGAAAATACATGCAATATGTTTAACCCACCGAATATCATAGCTTATCCTGGCCCACCTTAAATATGCTCAGAACACTTACATTAGCCTACAATTGGGCAAAATTATCTAACACAAAGCCTATTGTATAATAAAGTATTGAATATCTCACAAAATTTATAGACAGACTACAGTACTGAAGGTGAGGAAAATGTTGGTTGTGTGGGTACAGGGTGGTCTTAAGTGTATCGGCTGTTGCCCCTCGTAATCACATGGCTGGTGGGGAACAATGGATCACTGCTGCTGCCCAGCATCACCAGACAGGGTCATCACTGCACATCACTAGCCCAGGAAAAAAAAATCCAAATTCAAAGTACATTTTCTTCTGAACAAATATTGCTTTGCACTATCGTGAAGTAGGAAAATTCTAAGACGAACTGTCATTAAGTCAGTGACTCTCTGTAGTTACCTTCTCAAAACTTCTGATCTTTAGAATTCTTTAGGACTAATGAAGAACCTTTACAATAATTAAGAGAAGCAAAAGTAATTAAGTTCCTGAGAAGGAGGGAAAGGATCCTTGAGTCCTTCTCTGAGTAGTGTTTAGTCTGTTGTTTAGTCGCTTAGTTGTGTCAGACTCTTTTTGCGACCCCATGGACTATAGCCCACCAGGCTCCTCTGTCCATGCGATTTCCCTGGGCAAGAATACTGGAGTGGGTTCCTTCTCCAGGGGATCATACTGACCCAGGGATCGAATCCCTTCTCCTGCATTGACAGGCAGATTCCTTGCTACTGAGCCACAGGGAAGGCTTTATTTCATTGAAAGTGAAAGTGTTAGTTGCTCAGTCATGTCCAACTCTCTGCCACCCCATGGACTGTAGCCTGCCAGGCTCCTCTGTCCATGGGATTCTCCAGGCAAGAATACTGGAGTGGGCAGCCATTCTTTTCTTCAGAGGATCTTCCCAACCCGGGGATCGAACCTGGATCCCCTGCTTTGCAGGAAGATTCTTTACCCTCTGAGCCACCAGGGAAGACCCTTATTTCGTTAAATGGATGCAAATTACTAGCAGTGGAGGGAATTCAGCTGTGTCTACACTACACTAGGGAGAGCTGTGGGAGAAGAAAACTACTGAAAACCTGAATGGTTTTGATTAGCCCAGAATGGCTTTTTAAATTATTTATGGTAGAAGCCTTTTATTCATCATGATTGAGACCAGTAGTTTGGTGAACAACCAACCAAACAAACAAAAAACGGTTAATACAATAAACTGTTTAACATTTTCCTTTGAACATATAACTGGCATCTGGGACTTGACAAGTCCAAGCTGAAATTTTAATTTCTTCCCCAAACCTACTCTCCCTTCTGTTTCCTCCAGATCAGTAAGCAGTAACTCCATTCTTTCAGTGACTTTTGAAACAGTGGTTGCAATCTGCCAAAAAAAATCCTAATGCCTGTACCTTTGAAATGTGTCTGGAATCTTGTCTGTTTTACTACAGTCAGTCTGTTCTGAGGTGCCATCATCTCTTGCCTGGATTGTTGGAATGGCTTATTTACTAGTCTCATGGCCTCCACCCAGCCCCCAATCCATGCCCTGTTTTATTTATTGCACAGTAGCTAAAGTGATACTGTAAAACAAAACCCAAAAAACTTAAGTTGTGCAATATCAATCTTGTGCTCAAAATTTTCTAATTGCTTACTTTACAATTTCTAATTGCTTACTTATTTTACTCTGAATTATTGTAATTCAGAGTAAAATCCAAAGTCCTTATCCTTGCCTCTCATGTCCCTTATGATCAGGTTCTGGTTATCTCTTAGCCCTCATCCTCTACTAGTCTATCCTTTAATCACGCCTCTCCAGTCACAGTGGCCTTTTTGTATCTCATATATTCTCAGCTCTGACCTTGGGGCCTTTGCAGTGCTGTTCTTATCAGCCTAGTAGCTGCAGGTTTGATATCTACGTGGGTTGGCCCCTTTCTTCTGGGTCTGCTCAAATATTACTTTAGTAGAGAGGCCTTTTCTGTATAAAGAGCCCCCTGTCATTACTCTCCATCCCTCCTGCCCTGGTTTATTCTTCGTTAAATCACTTACAATCACCTGGTACATATTTGTTTGGGGCTTCCCAGGTGGCGCTAGTGGTAAAGAACCCACTTGTCAGTGGGTTCTTAAGAGATAAGAGACTTCAGAGACAAGGGATCAGTCCCTGGGTCTGGAAGATCCCCTGGAGAAGGGTGTGGCAACCCGCTCTAGTATTCTTGCCTGGAGAATCCCATGGACGGAGGAGGCAATACTACAGTCCATGGTATTGCAGAGACACGACTGAAGCAACGCAGCACACACCACATGCACACATGTTTTTTTACCTCTTGCTATCTGTGTCCCCCTATCAACTGTAAGGGCTTCCCCAGTGGCTCAGCTGGTGAAGAATCTGCCTTCAATGCGGGAGACCTGGGTTTGATCCCTGGGTTGGGAAAATCCCCTGGAGAAGGGAAAGGCTACCCCCTCCAGTATTCTGGCCTGGAGAATTCCATGGACTGTATAGTCCATGGGTCACAAAGAGTCGGACATGACTGAGGACAGGGTCTTCACTTTATTTATTTTTGAAAGTATTTTTTAATACTTAATTTTCTTTTTGGCTGCACTGGGTCTTCATTGCTTTGCTCAGACTTTCTGTAGTTGCAGCACGTAAGGGCTACTCTTTGTGCAGACCTTTGGCTGCTCACCGCAGTGGCTTCTCTTGCTGTGGAACGTAGTCTCTGGGTGCTCGGGTCTCAGTAGTTGTGGCTCCTGGGCTCTAGAGCACAAGCTCCATAGTGATGGTGCATGGACTTAGTTGTGTCCCGGCATGTGGGATCTTTATGGATTAGGGATCTAACTCATGTTCCCTGCACTGGCAGGCAGATTCTTAACCACTAGACCACCAGGGAAGTCCCGGTTCTTAACTTAATTTACAGCTGAATCCTGATGCCTAGAATAGTACCTGACACGTGAAAGTGAAAGTGTTAGTCGCTCAGCCTGACTCTTTTTGACCCCACGGGCTGTAGCCCTCTAGGCTCTGCTGTCCATGGAATTCTCCAGTCAAGAATACTGGAGTGTGTTGCCATTTCCTTCTCCAGGGGACAGTCTCCTGCATTGCAGGCAGATTCTTTACCATCTGAGCCAGCAAGGAAGCCATAGTTATTGCCTAATAAATATTTGTTGAGTGAATGAATTAATATATAAGTGCAATGAATGAAAGGTACAGGATGCTTTGAATAAAGTGTGGGTTCTGGGGACAGACTGAGTGAATGCCTCCCTGAGGAAGGGAAAATATGTTGAGACGTAAGGGAGGTAAGGGGCTGGAAACAGCATTGCAGTCAGACAGAATAACATGGACAAAGGCCCTGTGGCTGGCTGGAAGCATGATGAATTCATGGAACTGAGGAGAGGCCACTATGGCTGGAGCTCAGAGAGTGTGGGAGGGTGGTAATTCCAGAAGAATCTGGAGCAATGGGCGAGGAGCAGGCCATGAAGAGTCTTGAAAGCTAAGACTCATATCTTTATTGGAGAAATTAAAGAAGCTATTGAACACAAAATCTTGTACCTGAATATCCATGGCAGCGTTATTCATTGCAGCCAAAAAGTGGTAATAAGTCAAATATCCATCAACCAACTGCTGATGGATAAACAAAATGTGGTCTGTCTATACAGTGGAATACTATTCAAGCATAGAAAGGAATAAACTGCTGATACATGCTACAGCATCTATGAAACGAATACATTATGCCAAGTGGAAGAAGCCAGACAAAAAAGATTACATATGGTTCCATTCAGTTGAAATATACAGAGTAGGCAAATCCAGAGACAGAAAGTAAATTAGTGGTTTAAGAGCAAGGAGAATGGTAGAGCAGGGAAGACAAATAGTGACTGTTAATGGCTATGGGGCTTCTCTTGGAGTGATGAAGATGTTCCACAATTCGTGGTGATGGTTATGCAGCTTTGAAAATATACAAAAGCAACTGAATTGTATACTTTGAAATGGTAAATATTATGATGTATGAATTATATCTCAGTTTTTAAAAAGAAGCTATTGAAGAGGCTTAATCAAGGATGAAATGTAGCTGCATTTGATATACTAAAATGACAGTTTTGGCTACAGTGTAGAGAATGGATTAGGAGTTGGCAGTTGGGCCTCAAGAAAGATGCAGAGATACATTTTGTGACAGGCCAGAGAAGGGAACAGAATTAAAATCTACCAGATTTACTAATAGGCTGAATTTTAAGGCTGAAGGAGAGAGAAGCCAGGATGTCTCCTGCTTGTCAAGATTGTCTAAGACTTCAGAAGATTCCAATCACTATAATTTGTGTTTTTACCTGACACAGGTCTTAAATTTTTTTTAAAAAGTTAACTTGCAATGATAAAATTCTGTATCAATTTTAATTGTTCTGAATAGCATGGTATACTTGTCTTTATGATATTGATAATGAGAATATCGGCTTTGAAAATATTAACACATAATTTGTATGAGCTTGCAAGAGACTGTTAAAAATACATGCAATTGTGAATTCCTCCCCAAGATACTGTTTGAAATCCACTTGGATTCATGGCATCTTATATTATAATTCTTTGATGGTTTCATTATCTTTAGTCCCAAGAAGCCTCCTGTGTCAGAGCCATGCCAGTGGGTTTATGAAAAAAGGAAGCCAAGTGAAACAGGTTTGCTCCAAAAGGATGGTCTGCTTCTTCACAAAAACGTATGCCAAGGAGTTAGTGACTTCTGCAACTGGGCTACTGACTTTGTAAGTTACTAGTAGTACTTACAACCTACTTTTTACAATTTGAACTCTAAGTTGCTTTTGTTTAAAAACAACAACAACAACAAACAAACCAGTGTTTGTTAGTTGCTCAGCATTTGGATAAATCTAAGTCAAATAGACAAAGTCATAAAGGCATCTTTTGATTCTCCCACCATGTGAAATAAAAATGTTTCTTGTAGGTGAAATTTCTGGAAAGTTTTCAAGCTTGCAGCCAGTGTGTGAATGTTTATATGTCATATTGCTGTTGTTTCATGTATTATTTAAAGTGGCTTTTTGTTTTTCCTCAACTTTATTGAGATATAAGTGACACATAAGATTGTGTAAGTTTAAGGTATACAGTGTGATGATTTTATATATGCATATAGTGTAATGCTGGAGACCCATGTTTGAAGATCCCCTGGAGAAGGGAATGGCTACCTACTCCAGTATTCTTCCCTGGAGAGTTCTGTGGACAAAGGTTACAATTGATTGGGTCCCAACGAGTTGGACACTGAGCAACTAACACTTTAGGTTTATTTACTCATCAAAATTAAATTTGGAGCTTCCTGGGTGGCTCAGATGGTAAAGAGTCTCCCTGCAATATTGGAGACCTGGGATCTACCCCTGAGTCAGGAAGATCCTCTGGAGAAGGGAATGGCAACCCACTCCAGTATTCTTGCCTGGAAAATCCCATGGACAAGGAGACTGGCAGGCTACAGTCCATGGGGTGGCAAAGAGTTGGACACGACTGAACAACTAACACTGTAACTATAAGACTGTATATACTTACATTCAAGTATGTAATCCAGTATTGTTAACTATAGTCATTATGCTTTACATTAGATTCTCCAGAACTTATTCATCATATAACTGGAGGTTTGTATCCTTCACTCTTTCTTCAACTCATTTCTCTTGATTATGTTGTTCAGTTGCTTAGTCATGTCCTACTCTTTGTGACCACATGGACTGCACCGTGCCAGGCTTCCCTGTCCTTCACTATCTCCCGGAGCTTGCTCAAACTCACGTCCATTGAGTCGGTGATGCCATCCAACCATCTTATGCTCTGTCATCCCCTTCTCCTCCTGCCTTCAATCTTCTCCAGCATCGTCAGGTTTCTCTTCAGATCATATAAATCTTTCTTGGTTATATTTATCTTTAAGCACTTTGGAAGCTATGTTTGACTACAGTCATTACAAAAAGTATTTGACATGAAGAGACTTTTGACTCAGTTATCAAGTTCTTTTCTTGCCCTCCTTAGTACCTATTCCTGTCCTTGAGTCCCCTTAGATGTCTAGCTTCCTGATGCTGTTTCCTAGATTTAAGACCTTCTAGATTTTTCTGTCCCCTGCCCTCATTTTTTTAGTGCATTAGTCAGTTTTAGTCAATGTATTACTTAGGACTATTTCTTTGGCAAATGGTATAATTCAGACTAGATTAAGGGAGAAAAGGGAATCATCCAGAAGTCTTAGGAGCTTCAGGCACAGCTGTATCTGGGTGTTAAAGTGTTTTTAGGTGCTCTCCCTATCACTCGGCTGCTCCCCTTTATCTGACTACACTTTCCTATAGTCCTTCCCTAAGAGATGCCAAAGTAGTCACTAAATTTTCAAAACTTAAAACCCACCACTCTAACCTTTATCTCATAGGGGAAAATCTAGGGCTTACATTTACTGGACTAACCTGGGTCACACCTACGCGTGAATGATCCACTATGAGTAAGGAGATGGAATATGATTGTTGGCTAGTCCAGGTCACATGTCTTACCCTGAGGTCAAAAGATGGGCATGTCCAGCCTTCTGCAACAGATTGACTGAGAGTGGTATAGGGAGGCTTCCCAGAGGGTGACTGGCCTAGGGATGCTGGACAAGAAAGCGCTCTACCCACTGATGCCGACTCTACCATTGCTTGTCTACAGTCCGGCTGGATGGGATTGCCTGATTTCCAGCTCTTCCTCTTCTCCCATTCCTACTGCTGGAGACTATTCCTCTTTCAGCAGGAAATTTACGGAACCCTAGGATAATAGTTTAGGTGCTCTGGTGACCAGCCTCATCTTCAGTCCCTCATGACCAAGGTCGCATCTTTATCTGTCATACTACTTTGGTCCCTATCACATCAACCTGTGGTGTTTTCTCCATAGCACTAGTTTACGCTTTCCTTCTGTGTGTTTTTTTTTTTTTACCTCATTGATTCTGCTTGCTCTATTTATGTTTCAGTATTATTTCAGCTGAGTTTATACGCCTGACTCTATTTAATGATCCCCCTCTGTAAGTTTCACTTTTACATCAGCTTCAGTTGCTAATGACCTCATTCTCTATGTTCCCCAACTTATATATTCCAAAGTGGGATTGTGTTGACTCTGTAGGGGAGGAAAGAATAATTTTTCATTTACTCTTCTAAGTTCTCTCCAGGATCTCTACAACCAAAGACAGATTAACAACTAAAAAACAAACAGAAGTTTATTAACAAGTATACCTCATGTATATCTGGGAGATAGCCAGGGGAAAATGAGTAACTCTCCTAGGTGGGCTAGAATTCAGGCTCAAATACCATCTTCAGCCAAAGACAAAAGAGAAAACAGTGTGGGGAGTCAGTAACTGGGGAGGTGACCAAGAAAAACAGGAGAACAGAATTATGATTTGTTGTGCAGATTTAAATGAGTTCCTTCTCCATTGATAATATGATTTAGTCTTCCTTTTCCTCCTAGAATGGAGATGGAGACACGCTTACAAATAGAGATTTTTTTTTTTAATTAATGTGAATTTCACTTAAAGGGTGACTTCTACTCTGTTTCTAGATTGTTTCCTGTGTTGTCTGCTGTTTCTCAAAACCAGCAGCTCAAAATAACCCTTGGGCCAGAGGCATATTTTGGGATGCTATATATTCTGCTATCCTTCAAATGTAAACTATCTTTTAGCCACATCATACACCCATGATCAGCCTACAGATGTTTGCGTGCTGCGTGAGTGCTCTGTTGTGTCTGACTGTTTGCAACCCATGGACTGTAGCCTGCCGGGCTCCTCTGTCCGTGGGATTTTCCAGGCAAGAATACTGAAGTGAGTGGCCATTTCCTCCCTCAGGGGATCTTCCTGACCCAGGGACTGAACTCGCATCTCCTGTGGGCCCTGCATTGGCAGGCAGACTTTTTTTTTTCTTACCACTGAGCCACCTGGGAAGCCCCTATGGAAGATTGGGTGCTCTAAATGTGCCCATCTCTGCTCCTCCCAGTTTTGGCTGAGGGTAGAGAAGGAGGTTTGCTCTGCGCACAAAACATGGCTTCAATAGGAATCCCAAACAGGGCAGTTTCCCTTATAACCTTATAACGGCTGTGGGCAGATCAAACACTAACATTTATAGACGTGTCTGGAAAATACCTCTAGAGATGTCACTCTTATCATGTGTTAGAGATGTTTGCTTTTGATCAGACTGAATTTTCCATAGCCCCGTTATATCCCTCAGGACTTCCTGCTTCTTATAGGTCGTAAGTTGTTTCAATGCACTGATGAATCTCTCCAGACCCCAAATCCTTCTTGTCGCCTACAAATGGTGGCTGAGCATTTTCCATCTCTTTTTTAAACTATCTCTCTCTTCTCCAGTCATGGCCAAACACCTTCTTTAGACTAAAGAAAGAAGGAACATTTCGACATTTGTCCTTGACTCACGCCCTGTGGCATTCTTCCAGGCAAGCCTGAACGTTGATGAGGAGTTTATCCTGAGACAGTTTGATGTTAACTATCAGAGCAAACTGTGCTATAATGTGCTCGACACAATGAGACCCAGCCAGGTTCCTCTGGAGCGAAAGAAAAGGAGTGCGCTAAATAAGCTGCAGGAGCCACAGTTTTTCCAGAAACTAGACTGTGAGCAGAGACTTCAGAACCCACAGGTAATTGCAAAAAAGGGAGAAGACTGAGAGTCAAAGAAAATTAAATTATTTCAAAATGTTAAATGTTCCTGAATTCTGGTACCTCAGAAGGCGCTGACCTTTTTCAGTAGAATTCTCAAAAAATTCTTTAATGTTTAATATTTGTTAAAAAATCTAATAAACATCTGTTAAGTGAGTGGATATTTAATACATCTAACAAAGTCAGTTATACAAACAAGGCATCCCATTTAGCGTTATTGGTGATACTAGTTCTTTTTATGTGTTTTATGTGTTAAAATAATAGGTTTGTTTTACATGTTGAAACTTATCTCATGCGTTTTACATGTTGAAATTCCAGTAGTCAGTAGAACTATACATGTATGTTTACTATTATAAGAGTAAAATGCTGCAGTCAATGACTGGGGACACTGTTCCTGTCCAAAGAATTCTTGAATTTTTATGGTGGTGTTTTTGACCGCAAACCATCATTCTTGACCACATGCTTGCCTGGTAATTAACAAATCACTCAGTTTCCCAGTACCAGTTTCCTGTGAAGACAGAACAAGGAAACAGTAGAAAAAGCAGGCTACATTCCAAAAGGAAGTACTGTGAACCCCTAAGAACTTTTCTATACAATGTGTTAGTGCAACTATATATATATACAAGTCAAACTGTGCCAGTCCAACAGCAGATTTTAGTGCCTATGTGGGAGTTATGGGGTGAGGAGGTTATGCAGTTTGTTTCTCTGAAAGTGAAGATAATAATTACCCTCTGTCTTTTATACTAAGTGCTTGTTCAGTTGCTCAGTTGTGTCTGAGTGTTTGCGAACCTCATGGACTGTCACCCACCAGGCTCTCTGTCCATGGAATTCTCCAGGCAAGAATGCTGGAGTGGGTTGCCATTCCCTACTCCAGGTTTGATATTATTTTTCCAATATTTTTGACACAGTGACTTTGCCATTTATAATTGAACATAATCAGCTGGCCTAGTGTTACACTCATGATGTTTTCCACCCTTGACTGTTGCATAAAATTTATGAAAACTGCATTCTGTCACTAATATCAGCACTTTAAATTTTCCACTTTCCACTCATCTTTCTAAATTGTAAAGTGTAAAATGATCCTGGGCAGGCAAATTATACCACATGGTTCAGGCACATGGGGCCTGAACCACTGCTTGTTCTGAATCTGGGCTGAATGAAATTGCTCAAGTCCCTGTCCTTACAAATAATTGCACAAATGCTGCTTTATAAATCATGGTGGTTATTGCCAAAATTGAACTTTTGACTGGCAGATGGAGGATCACTGTGCAAAAGTTCAAATAGATTTCCACATGGCATCATTTTCCTTTGACCTGAGTGACTTCCTTTAATGCCTTCCTTTGATATCTCCTCTCTACCTGGGTTTCCCTGGTGCTCAGATTGTAAAGAATTTACCTCCAATGCAGGAGACCCAGGTTCAGTCCCTGCAATGGGAAGATGCCCTGGAGAAGGGAATGGAAACCCATTCCAATATTCTTGCCTGGAGAATCCCGTGGACAGAGGAGCCTGGTGGGCTACAGTCCATGGGGTCGCAAACAGTCAGACACTACAGAGTGACCAATACTTTATATACACGTCACGCCCTACCAGTGTAGATCTCCTAGCAATGAATTCTCCAAGCTTTTCTAGGTCTGAAGCTATCCTTATTCTGCCTTCGTTTTAAAAGGTATTTTTGTGGGTATAGAATTCTAGATTCAAAAGTTTTTTGTTTGTTATCAGTACTTTAAAGATGCCCCACTGTCTTCTTGGTTATGCTGTTTAAATCTTATGTCATTCTTATCTTTGTCACTGATTTTGAGTAGTGTGATTATGATACACATTGGTATTTATTCTTAATGTTTTTTATGCTTGGGTTTACTAAGCCCCTTTGATCTATGAGTTTATAGTTTTCAACTGTTGGGGGAAATTTTGGCCGTTACATGGTCAAATGTTTTTTTCCCTCAACCCAGACCCAGGACTCCAATCGCATGTAAATTAGGTTGCATGAAGTTGTCTCATAGATCACAGCTGCTTTGTTCAGTTTTGATTCTTTTTTCTCTCTGTGTTTCTATTGGTATGTCTTTAAATTCTCTAGTTTTTTTTTTCTGCAAAAGATTGAGGGCAAGAGGAGAAAGGAGTGACAGAGGATGAGATGCTTGGATGGCGTCACTGGCTGAACGGACATGAGTTTGAGCAAACTTGGGGAGATTGTGAAGGACAGGGAAGCCTGGTGCGCTGCAGTCCATAGGTCACAAAGAATCAGACAGGACTTAGTGACTGAAGAGCAACAGACATCTAGTGGGTTCAGTTCAGTTCAGTTGTTCTTTCGTGTCTGACCCTTTGCAAGTGTGTGGAGACCAGGAATGCTGCTGAACCTCTTGCAATGCATAAGACAGCACCCTCCCCCTACCCTCAACAAAGAATTATCCAGCTCCAAATGTCAAAATGCCTAAGAGACCTAACTGTAATCCAACAAATGTTTAATGAGTACCAATTGTGTCCTAAGTATTGTTTTAGATGCCAGTCTCAGATCTTACATTTTAGAAGGTGAGAAGTGAGACAAGCAATCAGAAAAATATTTAGGACTTCCCTGGTAGTCCAGTGGTTAAGAATCCACCTGCTAATGCAGAGGACATGGGTTTGATCCCTGATCCTGGAGCACCCCACATACCGTGGGGTAACTAAGCCCATGCACCACAACTACTGAGCCTACACTTTAGAATCACAATTACTGAGCCCATGGACCTCAACTACTGAAGGCTGAGCATGCCCTAGAGCCCGTGCTCTGAACAAGAGATGCCATTGCAATGAGAAGAGAGTAGAGAGTAACCCCTGCTTGCTGCAACTAGAGAAATCCCACTCACAGCAATAAAGACCCAGCACAGCCACAAAGGAAAACAGAAAATATTTAGCATGTCAAGTGGTAATAACTGCTGTTAAGAAAAATGAGTCAGGGAAAGAAGACAAGCAATATTGTGAGGGGGGTTACAGTGTTTGAACTGGGTGGTCAAGGAAGACACAACAGAAGAGATGGCCTGAAATAGGTAAGGAGTGAGCCATGTGAGTGTCTTGGGGAAAAGTATTATGGAGAGGGAACAGTGGATGCAGAGGCACTGAGGCAGCAGTGTGACAGGTGCTCTAGAAATATCCAAGTGGTCAGGAGCCTTGGGATGGAGATCATAATGCTGAATCCAGCTCTGAGAAGGGATTTCCCTCCTGTCTGTCTGGTCCCATCCTATGCTTCAGGCAGGTGTTTCTGACTTGACTCTAGAATTGGCCCACACAGTCCACCTCATAGTTTAGAATTCTCCAGGCAAGAATACTGGAGCGGGCACCCATTCCTAATCCAGGGGATCTTCCCAACCCAGGAACTGAGCCTGGGTCTCCTGCATTGCAGGCAGATTCTGTACCATCTGAGCCACCAGGGAAGCCTGAGAAGAGGGAGGAGCAGAATCTTTGTGTTTCATATCTCTTAGTCCTGTGCAAACATTAGACCTCCTGTCATGATGAAACAACGAGTGAATATTGCATCACAACACTGGGCTATGAACTAACAGATGAAGTCCTGATGTTGCCAAAATACTGGCCCTCTGTGCACCAATACTGAAAAGAAATATAGAGACAGAGTTTCTGCAGGAAACAGAGTAGCTTTATTTCTTTGCCAAGCAAAGAGGGAACATGGGAGGCAAGTGCCTCAGAAACCATGCCCTCCTTCCTGGAGAATAGGGAGAGGTCTTGGAATCAGGACTTGTAACCAGGATAGGCGATCAGGATGAAAGCAGTGAAGGTCTTGTATTTTTCTTTCTTCTGAAAAAATTTCAAAAGGGCCACAGCTGGCGTCAGGAAGCTCAGTAACTGGGTCTGGCCTCCTTCAAAGTTATCGACTAGTGACCTTCTTCCTGAAATGAAGAATGCTGCAGGGGAGTGTTACAAGAGAGTGTGGGGGGAGAAAATGCCAGATGCAGGATACAATTCACATAACAGATACAATTCACATCAAGTCAGCAAGTGATTAAGGAATTAACTTTGTGAGGACAAATCTAGTTGTATATTCTACAGGTTAGTAACAGTTAAAACTGCAATTACTTAACTTTTACAGACTTGGTTTGCTGTTTTATTGCTATTAACTCCTCCCTTTGTTTCTCTTGCTTGTTAGTAGGAAAAAAAAGTTTCATTTCATTTTTTTTAACAACGTGAAGATTTTATTTCATAACACTAAAATAGTCAACAATTTACATTACACATGTATTTTTGAGGTATCCACCCATTTTAGTGCACAGTTCAATGATTTTACATTTAAAGAATTGTGCAGCCATCACTGCAATCCCATGTTAGGACATTCCCATCAACCCACAGATCTTTCAAGCTCATTTCCAGGGAATCCTCTTTCCTAGTATTCTCCGGGCGGATCTACTTTCTTTTCTTTATATTTGTCCAGAAAAGTTTCTCTTTTTGTTGTAACACTGAGTCATGGGAAAAAGAAAGAAATGACATATTTTCTTCTACCTCTTTCTTTCAATTAAAGAGACAAGAGTTTGGTGTTGGATAGCATTTTGATCAAAAGTAGTGTACCATTTACAAAGCTGAGCAAAGAGCTGGTAAATAACATTGTTTTGACTGAGTATTGTTGCAGGTCATTACCCTTCATTGAAATATGTGATTTCTAGCTGTTTTACATAATTTTTTCATTTTTTCTTCCCAATAACCCTATGGGTTAGATAACTATTATCTTTATTTTACAAATGAAGAATTTGAGTAACTTGCCATGGACTCATAGCTACTAAGTTCGAGAGGGCTGGATTTGAGCCCAGGTTTGTCTAAATCGAAGGCCATTCTTATCTACCACATTATTTTCTCAGTCATAAATTTTTCATGTTTGTAAAATCAAAGCCTACTGACACTTTATAAAATGCCTTGGAAAGGAGTAAGCATAAATTAAAAATAAATGTTACCATTTTCACAAGGTTAATTTTAAATTTATTGAAATGACAAACCAAACAAACTAATGAAATTGGGAATTGTGTTATTTGTACAGAAACCTCATAAACCAAAGTGGGTGAAGATGAGATATGGAGCATGGTATCTGAACCCCAAGTTGTGGAAAAAGCAAAGAGCTGATGAACCTTTGGTTGACCCCAAGGTCTTATGTAAAGCTCAAGATGAGAATTTTAAAAAGGAGCTACAGAAGCAGGTATGTGTGTATGCTGAGACTTGATCATCTGACCTAGTACAACTGCCACCTCATATTGAAGTCAGTCTCTGGAGTAATTCAGAGGTTGCTGAAAGTCTTATAACTTGCATATTGAATTTGACTATGAGAAATCCAAGTCATTTTATGAGGAATGTGTAATAAGCAAGACTTGAAGTCTCCGAGCTTCATGGTAGACATGGTGTCTCTAAAGATGGGGCAACCATTCATTGTCCTCCTACTCTTCTTGAGTCCATGGATAAATTGGTTCAAAGGGTGGTGTGACTTGGTAGGACCATCTCAGTTGAGAATGGATATAATGTCATGAGTTCTCTTTGAGTGAAAAATGTGAGGGTTTTTTTTTTAATCAGCAATGAATGAATGTTAAAATTGTGATAAAACTACTTTTATTCCATTCAGCAGAGTTTCAGGATCTCTCTGAGAGAAAAGGGACAAAGGTTAAGCACTGTTTGATGTTACAAAGCAACAAACACACACAACAGAGATATGTTCTGGTTTTACTGTAGATAAGCTTTGTGCCTGCCCACCTGTTGTGAGCAAGTACCTAATGGAAGAAGATGCTCATTATAGTCCTGAAATTTTGATGCAATGCTTATACAGGACTCTGCTGAGAATATTTGTGATCCTCTTCTCTGGATCTGGAGAAGGAAATGGCAACCCACTCCAGTATTCTTGCCTGGAGAATCCCATGGACAGAGGAGCCTGGTGGGCTGCTGTCCACGGGGTCGCACAGAGTCGGACATGACCGAAGCAACTTAGCATGCGTGCATGCATTGGGGAAGGGAATGGCAACCCACTCCAGTATTCTTGCCTGGAGAATCCCAGGGACAGAGGAGCCTGGTGAGCTGCTGTCCATGGGGTTGCACAGAGTTGGACATGATTGAAGTGACTTAGCAGCAGCAGCAACTTCTCTGGATCAGCAGATTCAAAACTTCTCCCAGATAACACTGTGAAAACATTTCAAAAAAGTAAAATGCTATAAAAGTTTGGCTACTCATTCATTCAAAAGTCACTCATCAATTGCTTCCTTTCACTTGGAGAGCTGAAGCAGAAAGTATTTTATCTTTTCTAGACCTGAGTATGAAATTCTTATTTTCAAATGGGAAACATGACATAAATTTATGAGCCCAAGGTGCTTGTATATAAGCTTCAAAATAAATAATATTAGGCAGAGTTTCTTGGCATACAATTTTTGGAGCTGCCTATCTAAATTTATGTGAGTTTAACCCGTGACATACTAGCAAAGTAATGCTCAAAATTCTCCAAGCCAGGCTTAAACAGTATGAGAACCAAGAACTTCAGATGTGCAATCTGGTTTTAGAAAAGGCAGAGGAACCAGAGATCAAATTGAAAACATCCGCTGGATCATCGAAAAAGCAAGAGAGTTCCAGAAAAACATCTACTTCTGCTTTATTGACTGTGCCAAAGCCTTTGACTGTGTGAATCACAATAAACTGGAAAATTCTTCAAGAGATGGGAATACCAGACCACCTGACCTGCCTCCCGAGAAATCTGTATACAGGTCAAGAAGCAACAGTTAGAACTGAACATGAAACAACAGATTGGTTCCAAATCGTGAAAGGAGTATGTCAAGACTGTATATTGTCATCCTGCTTATTTAACTTATATGCAGAGTATATCATGCGAAATGCCAGGCTGGATTGAAGCACAAGCTGGAATCAAGTTTGCCAGGAGAAATATCAATAACCTCAGATATGCAGATGACACCACCCTTATGGCAGAAAGCAAAGAAGAACTAAAAAGCCTTTTGATGAAAGTGAAAGAGGAGAGTGAAAAAGCTGGCTTAAATCTCAACATTCAGAAAAATAAGATCATGGCGTCCGATCCCATCACTTCATGGCAAATAGATGGGGAAACAATGAAACAGTGACAGACCTTATTTTGGGGGGCTCCAAAATCACTGCAGATGTGACTGAAGCCATGAAATTAAAAGACGCTTGCTCCTTGGAAGAAAAGCTATGACCAACCTAGACAGCATATTACAAAGCAGAGACATTACTTTGCCAGCAAAGGTCCATCTAGTCAAAGCTATGTTTTTTCCAGTAGTCATGTACAGATGTGAGAGTTGGATTATAAAGAAAGCTGAGTGCCGAAGAACTAATGCTTTTGGACTGTGGTGTTGGAGAAGACTCTTGAGAGTCTCTTAGAATGAAAGGAGATCAAACCAGTCAATCCTAAAGGAAATCAGTCCTGAATATTCATTGGAAGGACTGATGCTGAAGCTGAAACTCCAATACTTTGGTCACCTGATGCGAAGAACTGACTCATCTGAAAAGACCCTGATGCTGGGAAAGATTGAAGGCAGGAGGAGAAGGGGATGACAGAAGATGAGATGGTTGGATGGCGTCACCAACTTGATGGACGAGTTTGAGCAAGCTTCAGGAGTTGGGGATGGACAGGGAAGCCTGGCATGCTGCAGTCCATGAGGTTCCAAAGAGTTGGACACGACTAAGCGAATGAACTGACTGACTGAACATATGACATAAAACTGTTCCAGTTCACTTTCAAAAAATAACTGAACATCCTCAATGAGTTAAATATTTAAAAATAAAAACAGTAATGAAACTTTTGTTTTAAGGTGTCTAGAAGTTCTCTTTTAAGAAGCAAATTCTTTAAAAAAATTTTTTTTGATGTGGACCATTTTAAAATCTTTATTGAATTGTTACAATATTGCTTTTGTTTATGTTTTGGTTTTTTGGCCCCAAGGGATGTGGGATCTTGACTCCCTGGCCAGGGATTGAACCCTTACCCCGCTGCACCGGAAAGTGAAGTTTTAACTACTGGACCGCCAGGAAAGTCCCAAGAAGCACATTTTTAAAGACTTATATAATTTTACAAAAAGATTTATCTTAATGGTGAAAGCCAGTAAAGACATTTGTCATAATAGTTATAGTCAGCTCATGAAAAAGAAAGAATACTTAAATTTTGGAAATGTGGTTTATAGAATTATTATAGGAAAAGACTGTTTATCAGGCAGTTTAGACACAGGAAGGACTCAAAACAATGGAATTGTCTGTGATGATTTTTGTAAATCACACTTTTGTAATACCTGAAGACTGAATATCTTGTGGACTTTAAGTGATGCCACTTGGCTGTGCACCTCAGTTCACAAGACATGTTTGCGGTCATGTGCTGGTTAGGGCCGGTCACCTTGAGGACATGGCTGTCCTGATGGAAACGCAAGTTTTGACTCTGCTTGATTAAATTCATTTGGAAAGTGAAATGGCCTTAAAGAACTGAATTACAATGATAAAAACTTCTACATCAAGATTTTAAATTCAAATAAGTTGAAGAAAAACCAAATGAATGCACAAATACCCCGAAGACATTGGGACTGGATCAAATCTCTTTTTTGATTATCATGCCCTTTGGAGTTAATTCTAAAATTTGCACATGTATACTGAGTAGGAAAACACTCCCATTTCTTCCTCTACCACTTTCAATTCTGGTCAGCCAAATGTCGTGGGTTTTTTTTTCCCCACACCAAGCAGTTTTCTGATTCTCCACCACCAGCTGGATGTCCTATGATTGTACTCAATTCTGACACTGCCTATGTGGAGACAGCATCCAATCCCACAGTTTAAAGGCTCAGACCCCAAGACTGGCACCACTGCAAGTGCCAGTCTCAAGACCAGGTTGTTACCCATGCTTCTGGCTGAGTGGCTATAAATCGAAGGTTCCCATGACCCCCTCCTTGGGCTTGATCATCTTCGAGAACAGCTCACAGAACTCAGGAAAACAGTTTATGTACAATCTAGTAAGATTACCAGTTTATTACAAAGAGGTACTTTCAAAAGCAGCCAGTTGGAAGAGATGCACAGGGCAAGGTATATGGGCAGGACTCAGAGCTCCCTTACCTTCCCCAGGTACCTTCACATCCTTACCAACCTGAAAGCTTGCCAAATCCCCTTCTTCAGCTTTGTACAGAGACTTCATTATACTGGGCTTCTCTGGTGGCTCAGATGGTAAAGAATCTGCCTCCAATGCAGGAGAGCCAGGTTCAGTCACTGGGTTGGGAAGATCCCCTGGAGGAGGGCATGGCAACCCACTCTAGTATTCTTGCTTGGAGAATTCCATGGACAGAGGAGCCTGGTGGACTATACAGTCCATGAGGTCACAAAGAATCGAACATGACTGAGTGATTTTAATTTATTACATCCCTGGCCGTTCCTGATTAATTCAACTCCAGCTCTTCTCCCCTCCCAGGAGGTTAGGGTTGGAGCTGAAAGTGCCAACCCTCTAATTACATGGTTGGTTTCCCCTGCAACCCACCCCCATCTTATAGCTATCTGGGGGGTTACCAAAAACACCTCATTAAGATAAGCTCTGACGTGGCTGAAAGGTGCTTGTTATAAATAAGGAAAAACTCACCTCTGTGGCTTTTATCGCTTAAGAAATTTCAAGGCTTTTAGGAGATCTGTGCCAAGAATGGGAAGAAGACCAAGTACATATTTCTTATTATAAATCATGGGCTTCCTTGGTGGCTCAGATGGTAAAGAATCCACCTGCAATGCAGAAGACCTGGGTTCGATCCCTGGGTTGGGAAGGTCCCCTGGAGGAGGGCATGGCAATGCACTCCAGTATTCTTGCCTGGAGAATCCTCATGGACAGAGGAGGCTGGTGGGCTACAGTCGATGGGGTTGCAAAGAGTCGGACATGACTGAGTGACTGAGCACAGCATAGCACATTATAAATCACAGTATCACACTTATTAATCTCAAATAGAGTCTAGATATCCTAGGTCAACAGTTATCTAATTGATAAAATGTGTTGCTTATCCTTAATAGAAGGGTAAGAAAGAGACCAGAGAAAGGAAAGTTGGGTATCTTTTGAAAGCCTTTGTAGTCATCAACTTCTGAACATTATTTATACACATAGTCCCACATGAGAAGAAAGTAGTTTAAAGTGAGGTACTTGATAAAGGGCTCAGTGTTTTTAATTAGGACAAGTATGACATTAAGCTTCTGAGGCTGACTGTTTTTTAAACTGTGGACCCTCTTTCAGGAGGAATTACTCGCGGACCTTCATGGAGCTGTTGCCTTTAAGGATTTTATTCTGAGCAGGGGCTACAGGATGCCAAGTGTGAGTAAAGGGTCATTTCAGAGAGACCCACTCAGGGGCTCACACAGTTGCTGATGGGAAAGGGGTCAGCGCCCTGATGAAATATTTCTTTTCCAGGCTCACACCAGGACTCAGCCCTGGAGAAAGGGCATGCTTACCCCAGACAGGGGCCCACAGATGGCGTTTGTTGTTTTGCCCTTTTCATTCTGCCTGTTTGCTTCCTGTTGACTCACCTTCCTCGGGTTTGGCCTTAATGAGACCAAATGAAAGGGATCTGTGTGCAGAGTGAGAGGCTGCTGCTAAAACACTGAATCCTCCAAGAATGTGAAGTCTCCCTCACTTCCACTTCTAAGGTCAAGGAGCTGTGCTGGGGTCAGGACCGAGTGGAGCTGGGAGTCACAGTACTACTATTGTGCTATATGTGGGCAGGAGGAGAGGATGAGATGGTTGGATGGCATCACCGACTCAATGCACATGAGTTTGAGCAAGCTCCAGGAGATGGTGAAGGACAGGGAAGCCTGGTGTGCTGCATTCCATGAGGCTGCAAAGAGTCAGACACGACTGAGCAACTGAACGACAATGCAGGGTACAGGAGGATGCAGCCTAGGCCAAAAGGTCACTTCCCGGGCATCCCTGAGGGTTCTTCTGTCTTTTTCTCACTTTGTGTTTCCCCCACTGTGAGCCTGTGCCCTGCTGCCCCTGCTGCCTCTCATGTGGAGACTCTCCTGGACGATGACAAGAGTGGGGCAGGAGGCTGGTACAGCAGACCGTTGAGCAGGAGGGCCGGCAGCCTGGACCTCTGTCCCCAGACCAGCCTGTCACCACGGCAGGAAGTCAGGCCGGCCTGGGGCCTGAGTCATGGCTGATAAGTTCTGAGTTCATCCAGCATCTGCTGTGTGCACTCGGCCCAAGAAGTCTCCTAGAGGCCATGCAGCCAAGATGGTAGACTTTCCTGGAACCAGGATACTGGATTTCTTTTTTCCAAGGGTGATAGAATGAACAATAACTTATACTGACTGGCAAATGGTGGAGAAGGAAATGGCAACCCATTCCACTCTTCTTGTCTAGGAAATCCCATAGACAGAGGAGCCTGGCGGGCTAGTCATGGGGTCGCAAAAGAGTCAGACACCACTGAGCAACTAAACAGCAATACACTGGCAAATAGGTATGTTGATCAAGCTCAGATACAGACTGATTCAGAGTTTAAATGAGGCGATGTGAGGGGAAAGTCTAGTGTGTGACATAGACCAATGGGCTAAAAGACTCTGTTATAGAACTAGGAATGAAATCTATCCTTTAGCTCTGAGCATCAGCTATAGGCCTACTAGATGTAGTAATGTACTCATACACATTTATGTATTTATAATAACTGCTCATTTGCATATACAGCCTACATAAGTATATTTATATGTATAATATATAAAATATGCTTATATATTTTACATGATTATATAATTGTGTAGATGATTATGTAATACATGCAAACTTATACTTAGCTTAAATATAATTATGTATATATATATATTATATATACACATGCAGACGTATTAATATATATTCTTGCCAAGGAGTTTGTGTGTTTGTGTGTGTGAGTGTGTGTGTGTGTGTGTGTGTGTGTGTATATATATATATATATATCGGAGAAGGCAATGGCGCCCCCTCCAGTACTTTTGCCTGGAAAATCCCATGGATGGAGGAGCCTGGTTGGTTGCAGTCCATGGGGTCACTAAGAGTCGGACATGACTGAGCAACTTCACTTTCACTTTTCACTCTCATGCATTGGAGAAGGACATGGCAACCCACTCCAGTGTTCTTGCCTGGAGAATCCCAGGGACGGTGGAGCCTGGTGGGCTGCCATCTATGGGGTCGCATAGAGTCGGACACAACTGAAGCAACTTAGCAGCAGCATATATATATATATATATATATACATACATACATATATATGTTGTAATTGGGTACCTTGATATTATGATGACTCATAATTTTTCTGAATATTCTTAGTGGCAAGAGATTTGTTTTTTCATTTTGCTTTGTCTCCTCTTCATTTAATCCATTCTGTTGATGAATATTTAATTCAATTTTGGGCAAAAAGAAGCATGCCTGAATCACTGGCTACTCTTTTAGCTGCATCAACTGAAGAGAGATGATGCCCCTGGCTACAGCTGAGTCCCATGTGAACACCTGCAAGACCAAACCCTGGAATATTTTCTCCCTTTCTTATATCTTATATCCTTCATTTTATCAATATGATTTCAACTAAAAGAGAGGAAGAACTCTATTATGGTAGATTTTATATATATATAGTCCTTTAGTCATTACTTGTTTAAATTTATATGTGAGCATTTATTCTCTTTTCACTCCCCTAATTTATATGCACACTGTGTATATACACATTTATATATGTTACATGAGCATAGGTACTTACATATTCCAGTATCTGCTTCTGGATTAACTGCTCTGTGCATTACTGACAACTTCATTCCCTCAGCTACACAGAGGTCCAGGCCTTTAATAGCAGAGATGAGCAGTGGTACAAGGCTGTGCTGAGCTGGGCTGAGCTGGACTTAACCATAAAACGAGTGTGAATTAATCTAGGTGTTTCTGACGGTATGCAGCTACATTCCAAAGTCCACCGTCTACCACGGTCTAGTCATCAACATCAGATGCTGAGTACTGTAAGGATATACAATAGAGCATGAGATTGTGAATTCTGGTATGGTAGTGGTTCTGACCAGACTGTACAATCTTCATTTGCCAATTTTAGCTTCTCTGATCTTTTTTTCTGTTTAGCTCCTTAAGAAGATGTATACGAAGAAGGAATGTAAACGTGAGTGTAACCAGAGTCCTATAAAATAACTCAAGCATAGAAGAATCTTGGGAAGATGCCTAGACAGTTTTCACTTAGCTATTTCTCTCTTGTTAAACATTAAACAAGATTTATGATGAATGTCCCTCCACAAATGTACACCTTTGACTTGGCAACATCCAAAAAAATTATAACTAATACTTGTAAACATTTCAGAATGGTCTTCTGCTTCAGTTAATCAGTATTTTATGTATCTTATCAACTCTGAGACCAATATCCATGTTTGGTATTCTAAGACTTTTGTAGCATTGTCAGTATTACATAGTAGTATCAACTATTTGTAAAAATAAATAAAACCTTAAAAAAGCTGAATTACTTTCTTGCATTTTTCCAGAGTATAATTTTCCTTACTTTCAATTAAAACCTCCTTTACCTTTTCTTTATGATATAATAGTTTTTCATTTTGAATTCAGCTTACTGAGGATTTTTCCCCATTTTGGGGCATATTAGTCTTGATAGTAAATGTGTACTCATAAAGTCATGGATCATAAGGTTTAATGGAAACTCAAGATAACATTTTTAAAATTAAATTTTAAAAGTCTTTTTATTAAAAATGTTAATGATTATGTTAGGAAAGTTAGGAAATATAGACTAGCAAAAAGAACATTAAAAAATACAAAGAATTTCTGTAGAGTCTGCAATAACCACTCTTTAGTCATTGGAATGCATCTTTCTAGATCTTTCTCTCTAGATAATTTAATCAAAAGGAGTTTATTAAAAGGATATTGGGGAGTTTCCTGGTGATCTAGTGGTGGGTTGACTCCACACTTCCAATGCAGGGGGTTTGAGTTCAATCCCTGGTTGGGAATCTCCTCCAAGCCATGTGGTGTGGTCAAAAAAATAAAAATGCAAAAAGGATATTGGTTCCCAAAGTTTTTTTTTATCAGTTACTGTATGTGTCTCCAAATCCAAAATCTCTGGCTGGTGGATGACCTTTCATCCTCTGGGCCTGTCATGATCCCATGTCAATAATCTGTAGCTGTAAATGAGTCTTTATGGGTCCAGACGTGTGAGGGTGATGGAGCACGAGAGAACCAGTGAACCCATAGTGTCAGCCCGTTGCTGTGACATGAGTTTCAGTGTTGAGCGGCATACCACAGTGGTGAATAAGCATTCAGGAAGTCTGTGAACGTTGGTGTGGGTAGAAGTTTGTTAAGCAGGAAAGCAAAGCCAGTTCCAGAATTAGTTGCTATTCTAATAAGGTCGCTTTTCCCAGACCCCCTTGATGTCTCAGCTCATCATACATTCCCACACGGGAGCCCATGGGAGCCACCAATGGAGAGCTGCTCAGCCTGCAAGCCCAGAGGAGGAGGCATCCAGTTGTCCTAGGCAAGCTGGGGCAGGATTTTGGCATTCAGTCCCATAATTCTGACTTTCAAGTGTTGAGTGGAGGAGGTGTTGGGGGTGGTCTGGAGAGAATTCGCTGATTTCCCTGGACACATTGTTCTTGGCTTTGTTACATTCAAGCCTAATTTATATCAGGGACTCAAGTTTGGTTTTGACTGCCAGACAGCTATTCTGCAGAAGCTGTAGCTAGATCAGCCTTAGTGAATGGAATTCAAGATATTGCATCCGGAGCCTGCACTTCTGCCTCCATGCCCACTTTGCTTATGACATCCTTGGGCAACATTGGTGCTCCTGGAGAAAGAAGGGGGCTGGCGTGCAGAGGCTGGGTTAAACTTTTCCCTTGATTATTGAGTGCTTCCGCGATAGTGGAGTCCTTTGGGTGCATTTCACAAAGAACCAAATCCCCTCATACTCTGGATCCATTCTGTGCAATCCCCTGTATACCTCTTCTCCTTGTCACCAGCCCTGCATTCATGATCCTTCCACGTCTCTGGCTTCTAAGCTAAGCCATCAGCTGCTGACACATGCCCTTCAGGCCATTTCTCCTTTCAAAGTGGTCAGCAGGGTGAAATGCTTACATTTCTATCTGCTCGAAAACTCCTCTTCTCAGCTGTTCTTCAGGACCACCCTTGAGTTGGGCTAGAGTGTCAAGGCAGTCCGCTTGTGGTTGCTGCCCTCATATTGTGGAGGTTGTCTGTTTGGTTACCTGGACTTAAATAACATCCCCAGGGGAGACGAAAAGGCTGCGGAAGATGGCAGTATGGTAGGAGTGGGCACACCGTGTCTTCAATTTCTGGTCAAACCCAGTCCTAAACAAAAATCTGTCACCTGATTACGAGAAGCCATATAATTTGGTAATTAAATCTGTGGACTTTGGAGCTGGAGGGCCTCAATTCAAACCCAACTCTCTCCTTATTAGCTGTATGACTATGGGGCAAATTCCTCATCCCCTCTCTGCTTCTGGGTTCTCATCAAAGGTAGGGATGGTAGCAATAATAACAGTACCATCTCCCAGAATTGGGGTGGGGATTAAAAGGAATGTTACCGGTACGGTGCTTAGAGCGGAGCCTGGCACACAGCGCGCATGCACTAAATGTTAGCTGACTTTATGGCTTAGGGGATCAGATGACCTCCAGTTGACGATGAGCACCAGTCGCTTAGTTACCTAAGGTCTCATGATCAGGCTGCTGTATGAACTGGTGCCAAGCAGCAAGCTGAGATTGGTTCTTCTAAAGGAGAGCGGTTACATGCCACAGAGCTCACAGCTCTGCTGCAAGGCCCTGGGGGCCTGAGCTCTGATATGCCTTTCTGGCCATGCCAAAGCTCCATTCAGTGGCTCCCTGTGCCGCAGGTGCTTCAAGCATTCTGGCTCTGCTGGATCAGAGGGCAGAGATTTCTGGACCGTCTGAAAGCCTCCTCTCACTTCAGGCCACTCTCCAAGCTGGCAGCGTCTCAGATTACTAAAGAAATGAGCTGAAACAGCACATCTAAATCTGGCTTCCAAAATCCAAAGAGTAATGTGTGTAGCGCATCATGATATGCTATTTCCAACTCCCCAGTGTGATAGATGTAAATAACCTCAGGAGCGTAGATACTAACAAAGAAAGGGTCAATAGCCAGGAAGTGATGAATTTTTGAGTTTTATTCCATTTGGCTTTCATATAATTTATTTTAATTGTAAGTATATTTAAGTTTTTAAAATGTATTTATTTTATTTTTGGCTGCGCCAGGTCTTAGTTGCAGCATGTGGGATCTTTGTTGCATCATGCAGAATTTTTCATCTTGGCCGGTAAAGTCCTTAGTTGTGGCATGTGAGCTTAGTCGCTCTGCCCAATGTGGGAATCTTAGTTCCCTGACCAGGGATGGAACCTAAGTCCCTTACATTGCAAGGTGGATTCTTAACCACTGGACCGCTTATTATTATAAGTCTTAATAATGACTATATTTAACAACCAGCTCACAAAATTCCTGAAAATTTAATAATTGGCTTTTGTGAGTTGTGATTAACTGTCTCTAGCACGTTACTGATGGTAGGATTCAAGTCAGTGGCGGGGGATGTGGGGAGGATGTTAGGGGTGAAGAATAAAAAGGATTGTCTACCCCAACCTCCTCTGGGTTATTTCCACAAAAACCATTTTAGGAATCTACATGCAATGTGGAAAAAACCTCACCACAGAGGGGAGTAGGGGGAAATTCTCTGACAAAGAAGACTGCATTTGTTTGGGTCTTTATCGCTGTTCAGTCACCAAATCGTGTCCGACTCTTTTCGACCCCGTGGACTGCAGCATGCCAGGCTTCCCTGTCCTTCACTATCTCCCAGGGTTTGCTCAAAGCCTTGTCCATTGGGTCTACCAAGGAGCAAATGACAAAATGGCATTAGACGTTTGAGAGATTTATTGGGATTGGGAGTGGGAGAACATAGGGAGAGTCTTTAGATTCTGATGCATGTGTGGAAGGAAAGAGGGAAGGAAAAAGAAGACTTGAGTAGGAAGAATTTTGACTCCAGTGCAATTCAAGTAAAGGTTTGGCCACGCCAATGGGGAGACCTCAAGTCAAGGTTGACAAGAGGAGGCGTCTCACATTTTGCTGAAATAGGCCTGCCTTAGTAGGTCTGCATGCTCCGTCATTGCCTGGAGCAGCCCAAGAGAGCACAGCCTCGGTGAGAGGGTGAAAGATCCTGAAGGGTAGCAGCTGGGCCCATCAGTCACTTGTACTCCCTGCAACAGGAGATCTGAGCAGCATATTTTCATAGGGTTGGGAGGTGAGGGAACATGAAGCCATCTGAACATTCCCATATGGTCACAGTTCAGCACTTAAGGTCTCACTGTTTCCCATCAATACTCCGCATTCACATAAGAGACCTTGCAAAGCTGTGAAGATACAATTTACATATAATAAAAGTCATCAGTGTTAAGTGTATAATTCTTCAATATTTAACAATATATGGAATCATGTGACCACCACCACCATCAAAATACAGAATTTTTCTAACAACATTAAAAGTTCCCTCTCACTCCTTTGCTCTCAGTCTCCTTTCCTTCAACCCTGGTCTCTGTCTTCCTCTGGCTATTAGTAATTCTTTAATACAAAATAACTTCAGCATCCCAGAATATATAAAGAAGTGTAGCTCTTTCGCTCAGGCCCGTGACACCAGCAGGATGGGCAAGTGTCGCGGTCTTTGTACTGCCAGGAAGCTCCGTAGCCACCAACGAGACCAGAAGTGGCATGATAAGCAGTACAAGAAAGCCCACTTGGGCACAGGCCTGAAGGCCAGCCCTTTTGGTGGTGTTTCTCATGCCAAGGGAATTGTGCTGGAAAAAGTAGGAGTTGAAGCCAAACAGCCAAATTCTGCCATCAGAAGGTGCGTCAGGGTTCAGCTAACCAAGAGTGGCAAAAATATCACTCCTTTTGTACCAGCGATGGCTGCTTGAATTTTATCGAGGAAAACGATGAAGTTCTGGTTGCGGGATTTGGTTGCTAAGGTCATGCTGTTGGTGACACTCCTGGAGTCTGCTTTAAGGGTGTCAAAGTAGCCCATGTCTCTCTTTTGGCTTTATACAAAGGCAAGAAAGAAAGACCAAGATTATGAATTTTGATGATGAAAGCACAATAGTAATCAAGTTTCATATTCCAAAAAAAAAAAGAAATGTGAAGACTTGCTCATAAATCATTGCCTGGCTTCATCAGTCTTAGCAACAAATGGTATTTTAATTCAGCAAATTAAAGGATCATTTCTTTTCTTTCTCTCAGTTCATCAGCTCTAAGACATGAGATTCCTATAGGAAAATTCCCAAGGACTCTCTGATTTGGGGGGATTGTGTCGGTTTAAAAAAAGGTCCACAAATTATTTGATACCCTCTCTTCAAAACGCATTGTCTACTTTCTTTTCCCTTGAGTGTGGGCTGTACCTAGACTTGATTTTAGGGAATAGAATGTGGGAGAAGTGATGAATTGTCACTTCGGAGACTAAATCATAAAAGATATTGTGGCTTTCTCCTTGTTCTCCCTTGAGTCATTTGCTCTAGGATAAACTAACTACCACATGGCAAGGAAATGAAGCCTTTTGCAAACAGCCATCTTGGAAGAGGATCCTCCAGCCCCATTAAGCCTTCAGATGCAACTGTAACCCCTTCTGACATCCTGACTGCAACCATCCAAGAGATACTGAGCCAGAATCGCCCAGTCAAGATGTTTCTGAATTCCTAACCCATGAAAATGACTCTAATGCTTATTGTTTTAAACCATTAAACTTAGGGATTATTTGTTATGCAGCAATAGATAACTAATAGGTTTTCGTCCTTGGAAGTAGGATGCTATAACAAGAATGTAAAATATGGAAGGGAGAAGAATTGAGAAAAAGGTTGAAGCTAGAAGGATTTTGAAGAAACTGTTAGCAGAAGCTACATAGACTTCGAGGAGGCTGTGGGTGAAGACTTACAGGAAAATGAGACAAATATAACTGGAAATTGGGAGAACTGGTCTCCTTTTTCTGCAGTGGTGGTTTAATCACCAAGTGGTGTCCGACTTCTTGTGACCCCATGGACTGTAGCCCACCAGGGTCCTCTGTCCAAGGAATTTCCCAGGCAAGACTACTGGAGTGGGTTGCCATTTCTTTCTCCAGGGGATCTTCCTGACACAAGGATCAGACCCATGTCTCCTGCTTGGCAGGTGGATTCTCTACCACTGCGCCACCTGGGAAGCCCCTTGTAATGCAATAGCAGGAAGTTTATCCACACTGTCACCTGGAGTAACGTGGAAAGTAGAACAGCACCTGATGAACTGGTGATGTAACTAAGGAAATTTTTATACAGAGTGTTGTAGGTATTGCTTGGTCTCTTGCTGCTTATAGAAAAACGCAAGTTAAGCCAAAAGGACAGTTAAAAACAATCAGGACTTCATGGGTTTGAAAACTCCTGGCCTCTCACATGACAACTGGTCTTTAAATTAAGAAATGATTTGTAGCAAAGATTAAATCCAAAAGGACACATAAAGGACACAGCCAGGAAAGCATGGTCTAAAGATAAATCCAAGGATGTTATGGTCAAATCCCTTGTTAAGACCTCATAAAGATCAAAGATGACGCTTCAGAGGACATTTAGGCAGACAAAATTCTACTGAAATCTTTAGTGTGCCTCACAGTTTTAATCAAACAATGGAGCATCTAAGAAATTGGTGGGTGTTGTTCTTCAGCAGACTCTCAAGGTTGAGAAAGGCTTATTGTAAAGGGGTTTGTGGGTTTGGCTCTTGAATAATGATGTGGACACAGTAAGATTCATAGGAGACCTGCAAAGTTTTTTTAAGAACTGGATTGGAATAAACACTGCCAGCTTCGCCTGAAAGGGGTGGGGGAGGGCGGGGGGGTGTCTGAAAGGGGATGAGTGTATTTTGCCCATGAGAGCAATATACATAATTTGTATCTGAAGGACAGGCTATGCTGATCTTAGACTCTGTCCACAAGTTATTTGATTTTTTTTTCCTGCAAAAGAAATTTGGAGGAGTTTAGCTCTCTTCTTGAAGGTGAGCTGTACTAAGCTGCTTACTCTTTTTGTTTGGCTGTGTCGTCTCAGTAGTTGCAGTATGTGGACTCTCTAGTTGTAGTTTGCAGGCTTAATTGTCTCTTGGCAAGTGGGATATTAATTCTGCAACCAGGGATGGAACCCATGTCCCCTGCATTGGAAGGCAGGTTTTTAACCACCAGAGAAGTCCCTAGCTGCTCATGAATAAAATGTGTCAGAAGTGGCAAAGTGTGATTTCCAAGATGAGATTTTTTTAAAATTTTCTTTACTTTATTGTGTTGGTTTTGCCATACATTGACATGAATCCACCATGGTTATACATATGCTCCCCCTCCAGAACCTCCCTCCCTCCTCCCTCCCGATTCCCTCCCCCTGGGTCATCCTGGTGCACCAGCCCCGAGCATCAACCCTGGGCTGGTGATTGATTTCACATATGATAATTAACATGTTTCAATGCCATTCTCCCATATCATCCCACCCTTTCCCTCTTCCACAGAGTCCACAAGACTGTTCCTCCCTGCCTTCTTTTGTATCACATGTCATAAGGCAGTTTTTCAGTCTCAGCTCAACTGATGTTTTGGACATGATTATTTTTTGTTGTGAGGGGCTGCTTGTGGATTATAAGATGTTTAGCAGCATCTCTTATCTCTACTCACTCAAAATTTCCCTAAATTGAATTGTTTTGTCAAAGTTTATATATATATGTACATACACATACACACACACACTCATATTTTCTTATTTATTCTGGTTTTTCTTTGGTAAGGCTTTGTAAACCCAAATTGCCTTTCAGAAAGTTTGTATCTTTTCCCACTTTCACAAGTTGAATGTGTGGATCTTTTTTTTAATTTTAAAGCACTTTTTTGCCAGTATTAGTTTTGTCTTTCAGAAATCTTTGCCAATAAAATAGACAAAAATTGGTATCTTGTTTTAATTTTTTTATTATTAGTGAATTTGACCATTTAAGAAACGATTTTGGTTTGTTGTATTTCTTTGTGACTTAGCCCATTTTTTTTCCCCGTGCATGAGTGAAAACATAGGACTTACTTTCTCTTTTGAACTTTTCCTTTTATTGGAGTATAGCCAATTAGCAATGTTGTAATAGTTGCAGGTACACAGCAGGGCAACTCCTCCATACATATATATGTACTCATCCTCCCCAAACTCTCCTCCCATCCAGGCTGTCACATAACATTGAGCAGACTTTCTTGTGCTGTCTGGTAGGAGGACCTGCTTCCCAGGGCAGGCCCTTCTGCATATTTTGATGAGGAAGGCTGGAGAAGCCCCTCTTCCCTCCCTACCCCTCCTAGGCAGGTGCCCAGTGTACACAATTCTTCCTTTAAAAATTTATTCCTTTAGTTTGTTCTCCCTCTAGATTTTAAAACATCATGCAAATCCACTGTTGGGTATCGGTGACACATTAACTTTCTTTTTGACACATTTTATCAGATACCAATATGTAAACAGTGCCATGGTTGGGTGGGACCAGGAGGCAGTTAAAGAATAATACTAAAAAGAGGAAGAAGACAAGAAACGGGATAATGGTCACTTCAAAGTTTGCCTTAATCACGGTTTTGCTTAGATATATTCTTTTCTAGGGCTTCTCTAGGGGCTCAGACAGTAAAGAATCCACCTGCAATGTGGGAGACCTGGGTTCAATCCCTGGGTTGGGAAGATCCCCTGGAGGAAGGCATAGCAACCCATTCCAGTATTTTTGCCTGGAGAATCCCTATGGACAGAGGAACCTGGCGGGCTACAGTCCATGGGATTGCAAAGAGTCAAATACAAGTGAGCAACTCACACACACACACATACACACATCCTTTTCTAATCTACCTCACTCTCTCCCAAGAATATAACTGTTAATGCTTTAAAAATATTTTTTCAGGACATTCATCTCTTGTATTTTGGTAATACATCCTTGGTGTTTCACTGTTCCTGATATTCATTCATTCAATAAATGTATAGTTTGAGGCCTGACTATGTAGGACTTGAGGCACTCTCTAGGACTCTTTAGGGAAAAACTTATACACCCCTGCTCTCATAAGCCTATTCTCTAGAGTGGGAGACACACCATTCACAAGTAATCAAAGAAGATAACATGGTGAGTGATGGATGATCTAACAGTGATCAGTGAGATTCCAGAACTGAGAATAATCGACCGCAGTTCTGCTGGGCTGGTGGTGTAGGCATGGCTTTGGAAGGGGAGGTTAAGGAAGATTCTGATCTATATTTACTTCCTTAACAGTTGACACCTGGTGGGAGTGAGCATCTCTCATTTATTTGAATTGCTCCCACTTGGGTGGAGAGTCGGCATGTGTGACATGGCCTGACACGACTGATTAGAAGTAGCAGAGAGTGCCCACAGGCTTTTCCTCTTTCTGTGTTCTGGACCCACTACCCTGCTCTGGGAGCCTCCAGTGAAAGTGAAAATGTTAGTAGCTCAGTTGTGTCTTTGTGACCCTATGGACTGTAGCCTGCCAGGCTCCTCTTGGTAGCCATTACCTTCTCTAGGGGATCTTCCCAACCGGGGGATCAAACCTGAGTCTCCTGCAATTGTGGGCAGATTGTTTACCATCTGAGCCACCTGGGAAGCCCGGGTGTCCCCAACACCACATTTAATGGTTTCCAGCTTTCCCTTCCTGATCGCCTCCCTTTCTCTTTAAACCTTCTGAATTAACCTTACTCCTTAGTCTCTTAGCACCCAACTCCAGTACTCTTGCCTGGAAAATTCCATGGACGGAGGAGCCTAATAGGCTGCATTCCACGGGTCGCAGAGTCGGACACGACTGAGCGACTTCACTTTCACTTTTCATTCTCATGCATTGGAGAAGGAAATGGCAACCCACTCCAGTGTTCTTGCCTGGAGAATCCAAGGGACGATGGAGCCTGGTGGGCTGCCGTCTATGGGGTCGCACAGAGTCAGACACGACTGAAGCGACTCAGCAGCAGCAGCAGCTTTAGTCTCTTTACTACTTCAAGTGAAGTCCACACACCAGCAGCATCATTATCAATTGGCAGCTTGTTGCAAAGGCAGAATCCCAGACTTGCTCAATAGGAATCTGCACTTAGCAATATTGCCAGTGCTTTCTGCATTCACTCAAGTTTGAGAAATCCTCGTTCAGAAGTATGCTTCTCATTGGTCTGTGAAGGTCCTTCTCTGGTTATTTACTTATTTATTCTCCTTTATTCCAAAGCCCATTCCTATCCTTTCACCCAACAAAGATACTCCCTTTAATCTGTTTAAGAACTGGCCTTAACAGATGAACAACAAGGTCTTACTGTAGCACAGGAAACTATAGTCAATATCCTATGATTAAACCATAGTGGAAAAGAATATGTATAACTGAATATTTTGCTGTACAACAGAAATTAACACAACATTGTAAATCAACTACACTTCAATAAAATTTAAAAAAAGAATTGGCCTTAAATCTACTCTTTTAAACCTAAAGAATGTTATTATGAGAGCATATATGTATTTTCAATGTACATAAACATTATTGTACTAGAAACATTATTGCCTCCTACATTTTAGTCACTTATATGTATTTAAGATTTAATTACATTGCTGTATAGATCAAATTCATTGTCCTAATGACTTCATAGCATTTCATCAGCATCTACCAAGTTTTACTTAACTATTTGCCCATGATGGGCAGCGAGGTGGCCTTGAACTTACCATTACTCCAAATAACACGTGTCCCCTTATAGTCTTGTCCAAAGTTTCTCTGGGCCACACATGCTCAGGAGTGGAATTGCTGGGTCCTGGGGTATACATATACATAATTTCACAGAATTCTTCCAGATTGTTCTCCAGATTATTTGTCCCTGTTTACTGTAGCCACTGGGCTTCCCTCGTGGCTCAGCTGGTAAAGAATCTGCCTGCACTGTGGGAGACCTGGGTTTGATCCCTGGGTTGGGAAGATCCCCTGGAGAAGGGAAAGGCTACCCACTCCAGTATTCTGGCCTGAAGAATTCATGGACTGTATAGTCCACAGGGTCACAAAGAGTTGGACACAACTGAGCGTCTTTCCCTTTCACTGTCCCATCAGTAGCATCACATCTTTCTAATATTTGCCTTTCTGGGGAATGTAAAATGGTATATCATCATTGCTTTAATTTGTATTTATCTGACTACTAATAAATGTAAGCATTTTTGTGTCTTTTTGCTAGTCATTCACTTATTCAACCAAAAATTACCCTGAGTGCCTATTATGTTCCTGGCACCAGGTAAAAGGATTCCTTGTTGACTTTATACTGGATCTCATGTCTTTTATTTTTGGATCAGTTTGTATGAGTTCATCATATATATACATATTAATACCTTTTCAGTTTTAACAACACAAAAATCTGCTCCCCATATGAATCTATCTGCTGTCTTTGTCATAGCATCCTCACTGACCAGATAGCCTTATTTTGACGAGGTCAAGAAATTTTTTGACCTCATCTATTAAGATCCCCTGGGCTTCCCAGGTGGCGCTAGTGGTAAAGAACCTGCCTGCCAATGTAGGAGACATAAGAACCTCAGGTTTGATCCCTGGATTGGGAAGATCCCCTGGAGGAGAGAGCATGGCTACCCATTCAAGTATTCTTGCCTGGAGAGTCCATGACAGGCAGAGCCAGGAGGGCTACAGTCCATAGGGTTGCAAAAAGCTGGACATGACTGAAGCGACTTAGCACTCACACACACAAGTTAAGATCTCCTGGAGAAGGAAATGGCAATCCACTCCAGTATTCTTGCCTGGAAAATTCCATGGACAGAGGAGCCCAGCAGGCTACAGTCCATGGGGTTGCAAAAAGTCAGACACGACTGAGCAAGCACGCACACACATTACGCAATATTACAATGACAGTCTCCTGGATTTTGTTCTATTAGTAGTAGAATTAGCATTTACATTTAGGAGGTTATTCCATCTGGAGTCCACCATTTTATGTGGTACAAAGTAGTAATCTAACATCATTTTTCTCTATGTAGTGAACTTGTTCTCCTGACAACAGGTTTCCCTTTGCTCTCAGGTTTTCATCATTCAACCTAAAAGATCTCAGCCTTGAATCTATTCTGGGAACCAAGATGAGTCAGAGGTTTGCAAACAGTTGGATTTAGAAACTGTCCCTGTGAAATCTGAAACTGGGCAACTCCAATGTTGACTGCTTTGCAGAAAGGTTTGACTTGTGGTTAATGTTATGTGGAGTAACTGGAGCCAGAGGCTTGACAGCAGCGGACAGGTGCTGGTGGTGAGAAGGTTTCTCCTACAAGGTGAGGACTTGCAGAGAGGACTTACAAACCAAGAGCAAGGCTGAAATTTACCGTAAACGCTGGAATACTACCAGGGGGATTGTCTAGTATCACACATCCAAATCTGCACACTCTAAAATGTAAGCTTTGAAATTTGGACATGATTTAAAAGCATTAGGGGGCATTGTAGCTAGAGTTTCGAGCACGAGTCCTGGGAGGTAAAGAATACTGGGTTCAAATCCCGGCTTGGTCGCTTACCAGCTGTTTGACCTTGGGCAGATTATTCCTCTCAGGGATTTAACATGAGCTCATCCTTATAAAGCACTCAGCTCAGGGCCAATATGTAGTAGGCATTCAATGAACAAAGACAATGGCAATGCCTATTATATAACAGACTCTGCATTCTGGGGAATACAAAGAATAAACAAACTCTGACCCCCAAGGGGTGTCTGACCTAACACAGGGATGAGATAAACTACAAAAATAATTATACCATAAGAGAAAAGCTTGAATTTTGCTCTAAAAGCATTACAATAGGTAATCAGAGTTCAAAGAAAAGAGTGGCATATAAATCTGGGGTCTGGGTCTGGAAAGAGGATTAGGGGCTGGGGAAAAGTTTCGTGGAAGGACTTGGCTTTGGGGAAATGTCTAGACCAATGAGCAAAGGCTTCTGCAAGAGAGTGCCCATGGGGCTAGAGTACAGATTAACGGTAAGAGGAAGGCCTGTTGCGTTGTATCATGGAGACCTTGAAGGCTGAAACGGGGTTGGATTTAACCTGGTAGACAGAGAAGATACTCTGCTTTGAGCTGTACATTGAGGATTAAATAGGAGAGGCTGCCGAGTGAGCAATCGTTTCCTGAATAAGTTAAAGGAGAAAAAATTTATATAAATATGTATATGTTATCCACCCTCTGGAGTTAGGCCCCAGCTAGGATCCTCCTGCTCGGTGTGCTATGGGCCCACAGAATAAGATTGAGACCTCAGTCCAGAAGCAAAGGAAAACTGTATTGTTTGATCAGAGCATGGGGAGGTAAGGGCTCCTGCTCTAGAGCACAGCTCTCCCTGTGGGCAAGGCTTATAGTGTCCTGACTCTGAGGAGTGGAGGGGAGGAAGGGGAAGGGGTAGAGTTCCCATTAGGCGGGCACAGCGGTCTGCCACCATCATGTACAGTGGGTCTGGGCTGTGCACTCTCATCCCAAGTGTCAGGTGCAAGCTTTTTGCCTGTGGCCCTCTATAGGCAAGTGAAGCTAGACCAAGCTTGCTTAAGTTAAAGAAGAGGTTAGACCATTATCACCTAGATTCCATCTTGTTTTTCTTGGGGACTCCAGTGGGGTTTTGCTGGTGACAAGTATACATATTTTATATAAACTCAAATATATATTTATATACATACAGGATTCTCTGGTGGCTCAGATGGTAAAGAGTTTGCCTGCAATGTGGGAGACCTGAGTTTGATCCCTGGGTCAGGAAGAACCCCTGGAGAAGGAAATGGCTACCCACTCCAGTATTCTTGCCTGGAAAATCCCAAGGATGGAGGAGCCTGGCGGGGCTATAGTCCACAGGGTCACAAAGAGGTGGACACAACTGAGTTTATATATATATATAAACTTAAATATATAATATATATAAATAATTTTAAAATATCCATCTATATCTATGTCTATACTCTATTTAATAGAATAATAATCAGTTAGAAAATGGGTACTTCATTGTGGCCCCTAAAACATAATATCAAGACATAATTGCAAATAAGTAGCAATACAGAGGCAGTCTTTCAATCTTCCTTGCAGTTATGCCAAGGGCTGAAGTTAGGCTCATTCTTTTGTTTTCCCTCTGGAATATTAATGTCTACCATGATTTAATTGCCACCTCCCTGTGAGGAATTTCCAATATCTCCAGCCCTGACCCTCTTCTTAAGCTATAGACCTCCAGTCCCAATGTCTTGATAGTACCTCAAACTGAACCTGTCTCAACAGAACTCATCATCTTCCTCCCTCATCCTACTGAATCTGCCTCCCTTTTTTCTTTCCATCTTCCTAGGCTTTGAGATCTATGTAGACGCAAAGAGTATTATTTTGAAATTGTATAGTGATAAATACAGTATTGTTAGTGCTGTAAGAATGTTTTTAGAATATATAGCTGTAGACTTTTAACAAATATGATAGTGAGTGGAATTTTTTTTTAAAAAAAACAGCAACACAGGAATCGATGAGTCAACATTTAAGTTTAGAAAATCCACATAAATAATATTCTCTAAAAATGCTGCATGATAAATCTAATACAATTCTTTTTACAATGTAAATAGAACTCTGATAAGTTGGGGAGAATTATGTCTTTCTTCCTTATATTTTTAATAAATGAAATAGTAATTGATGACAACAATCAACCTTGACTAAGAGCCTTCTATGTATCAAAATTGAATAGCAGGCCTTATATTCTAGGATTTTATAGATCTTCTGGAATTTCATTCATTAGCACATTGATTAAAAAAACCTAAGTGATGAAGCAGTAGCTAAGTTTATTAGTGAGAAAAAAAGAGAAATGTTCAGGGATTTTCAGATTATTTGTAAAATCACTCTATTGGCTTCAGTTTATAAAATCTAAAAACAGCCTATGTATGACATGTTTCACTTTGATGAAAGGAGATGAAATAATCCTAAATTAGTCTACAAAATTCTATTAAAAATTTGATCTATAATAGTCTTATAAGAAGCAATTAGTAAGAGTCCTTAAAGAGTTCAGTTCAGTTCAGTCACTCAGTCGTGTCAGACTCTTTGTGATCCCAAGGACTGCAGCATGCCAGGCCTCCCTGTCCATCACCAACTCCCGGAGTTTACCCAAACTCATGCCCATGAGTCGGTGATGCCATCCAACCATCTCATCCTCTGTCAACCCCTTCTCCTGCCTTCAATCTTTCCCAGAATCAGGGGCTTTTCAGATGAGTCAGCTCTTCGCATCAGGAGCCAAAGTACTGGAGTTTCAGCTTCAATATCAGTCATTCCAATGAACACTGAGGATTAATCTCCTTTAGGATGGACTGGTTGGATCTCCTTGCAGTCCAAGGGAGTCTCAAGAGTCTTCTCCAACACCACAGTTCAAAACCATCAGTTCTTCGGCACTCAGCTTTCTTTATAATCCAAATCTCACATCCACACATGACTACCGGAAAAACCATAGCTTTGACTAGACGGACCTTTGTCAGCAAAGTAATGTCTCTGCTTTTTAATATGCTGTCTAGGTTGGTCATAACTTTCCTTCCAAGGAGTAAGGTTCTTTTAATTTCATGGCTGCAATTATCATCTGCAGTGATTTTGGAGCCCCTCAAAAATAAAGTCTGTCACTGTTTCTCCTGTTTCCCCAACTATTTGCCATGAGGTGATAGGACTGAATGCCATGACCTTAGTTTTCTGAATGTTGAGATTTAAGCCAACTTTTTCACTCTCCTCTTTCACTTTCATCAAGAGGCTCTTCAGTTCTTCTTCACTTTCTGCCACAAGGGTGGTGTCATCTGCATATCTGAGATTATTGGTATTTCTCCCGGCAATATTGATTCCAGCCTGTGCTCCATCCAGTCCAGTGCTTCTCATGATGTACTCTGCATAGAAGTTAAATAGCAGGGTGACAACATACAGCCTTGACGGACTCCTTTCTTGATTTGGAACCAGTCTGTTGTTTCTTGTCCAGTTCCAACTGTTGCTTCCTGACCTGCATATAGATTTCTCAAGAGGCAGGTCAGGTGGTCTGGTATTCCCCTCTCTTGAAGAATTTTCCCACAGTTTATTGTGATCCACACAGACAAAGGCTTTGGCATAGCCAGTGAAGCAGAAATAGGTGTTTTTCTGGAACTCTCTTGCTTTTTCAATGATCCAACAGATGTTGGCAATTTGAGCTCTGGTTCCTCTGCCTTTTCTAAAACCAGCTTGAACATCTGGAAGTTCATGGTTCACGTATTGCTGAAGCCTGGCTTGGAGAATTTTGAGAGTAGGGGAGGATGGCACTCACTTTGGAAAGAAGAATTTTGAATGTATTTTGAAGGAAGAGGCAGACTTTGCTACTGCCTACATTGAGAGGGGGTAAAAAGGAGAAATGTGGTTGCCATTTACTGAGATGAGGAAGTCAGAGCAAGTAGTGGGTCTGGGGGTGTCAGATTTGAGAGAATTCGGTTTGGGATGTCTACTAGCAGAGCAGCCAGGGGACTCCCGAGGTGGCCCTAGTGGTAAAGAACCCGTCTGCCAGTGCAGGAGGCATAAGAGACAGGGGTTCAATCCCTGGGTCAGGAAGACCGCCTGGAGAAGGGCATGGCAACCCACTCCAGTATTCTTGCCTAGAAATTCCTATGGACGGAGGAGCCTGGCGGGTTACAGTCCATAGGGTGGCAAGGAGTCGGACACAACTGAACGACTTAGCATGCAGCACTAGTGAGGAGCTCGGTTAGGTGCGGCCCCCCTCCTCCACTTTTCCTCTTCTCTCTCCCTTTTAATGGCAGGTGCTGTGACCTGTGTGTGCCAAGGCGCGAGCACCTGTAACTGCTAGCTCAGTCTTGCAGCCCGTCAGGGGCTGCTATCGGTTTGAGCCTGGGGCACGTTTGAATGATCTGTTTAATCAGAGCCACGTGTTAGTAATTATTCCAAGGCGGATGTCTGCCGGCTGTGGCCTTGGCAGTTGGGTGTGGACTTGTGTGAAAAGTGAAAGTCGCTCAGTCGTGTCCTGTCTGACTCTTTGCGACCCCATGGACTGTATAGTCCATGGAATTCTCCAGGCCAGAATACTGGAGTGGGTAGCCATTCCCTTCTCCAGGGTATCTTCCCAACCCAGGCCTCCTGCGTTGCAGGCAGATTCTTGACCCGCTGAGCCACACTTGTGTAGGTCAAGGAAAAGGCTCACCCTGGAGGTACAAACATGAGAACCATTAGCTCATAGTTGGTGTGTGAAGCCATCAGGTCAGCAGAGGTGTGAATTTAGAAAGAAATGTGTATAACTTAGTTCCCAGGATCCTTGTTGTTCTGTATGCATTTGTCTATGCATATATTAAACACCTGGCACACCAGCATCACTTAACAAAGATGGTTGCAATTTTTTTTTCTTTTTGATTAATAAAGCCATCTGTAGAGTCTTGCCTCTGGGTCACCTCCCGTCCGGCCAGGAAGGCGCGCATTTTGTGACAACCACGCACCCTTAAAGAAATCGGGGAAGAAGAAATGACTGGATGCAGTAGAAGTGACGGGCATGTATAGATGGAAGGGTGTCAGTCCAACCCTTTCCTTTTACAGGAGGGGAGGCGGAGGCTCCGGGAGGTGAAGCGCAGCTAACTGGAGGCGGAATGAAGCTTCCACCGCGCCCGGGGTGCTCCGGGTCTTCCCCACCCCACCTGACAGAGCTGCCTCTCCCATCCTAGCCCCAGCCCCGCTGGTCCGCGGCATAACACAGCCTCTTCTGATTCTAAGTTCCTGGAAGCGCCTGCCTCTCTGCGGCCGCACTGCTACTGTTTGGGAGGAGATGCCCGGCTCTGTGAGCCGGGCCTGACTGCCGCCGGAGCCGGAAAGGAAAGCGGCGGGGCAACCGCGGGTTTGCGCGCGGGAGCCGTGCGCCCTTGGGTTCTTTGCGCACGCAGGAGGCACTGGGAACTCGGCGCCGGGTGATCGCAGCCGGCGGCAACTGGCGGGGTCGAAAGGGAGGGAGAAGGAGGGCGCTCGCGGGTCCGCCCGGCCGGGGCCTGGGCTGCAGCCCCGGGGCGGGGAGCGGGGCGGGGCTGGGAAAGTTGAGTCTCAGTGGCGGAGGGCTGGGCTCCGCGCGGCAGCGCCCGCCACCGCGGGGACCGTAAAAGGTTGGAGCGGGCTGGGGAGGTGTGGCTCTTCTTGCGTGACCTGAGCCCCCATCTCGGTAGCCGTCGTCTCCCGCAGCCGCGGCCTCTCAGTCATGGGCGCCGTCTGGTCCGCCCTGCTGGTCGGAGGGGGTCTGGCCGGAGCGCTTTTCGTTTGGCTGCTGCGGGACTCGGGAAAGGAGGGGAATGCGGAGCAGAGGAAGGACGCTCCCCCAAGGGAGGCTGCGGCTCCGGGAGGAGATCAGGGCGGTGGCGGCGGCGGACTGAGCCCCGGACCTTCTGCCAAACCAGGTATCCTTCCTCCCCGTGTCTCCTCGGCAGATCCGCCAGGGGGCTTTGAAATTCCTCGGGGGAGCGGGAGGGACCTATCTGGAGCTTTCCTAGCAGTCCTTTCCCTGGGACTAGCTTCCTTTACCCGGAACGCGACCCTCGCCGCGCTCCGCATTTTCCCCGGCTGGTGCGCACGCTCCGGTCGGGGTGCTCGCCCCCGCCGAGTCCCTGAAGATGCCCAGACGGTTCGTCAAGGGGTGCGCCCCGCCGAGTCGCTGCCCTTGGCGCCTGCCCCTGCTCCTCCGGCGGGGATGGGCTCCTCCGCTCGGCGGCGCTTGGTGCAGTGCAGACGGCTGCAGCGGCAGCGCCCCTTCCGGGCCTTCGGAAAGGGGTGCTTATGGTTAAGAAATCCTCCGACCCTCCCGCGTCTGTCCGAGCAGGGACACTGTCTCATCTCAGTCCCAATCCCATAGCCTCATGTCCTCCTATCCCTCACCCCAGGGAAGAGCCGGGTTTGGAAACACCGGAGCGACGACCAACCCCCCGCTCTCTGGACGCCTGTCAGGGAGGCAAAGTTCAGGCTGGAGTCTGGCCGTGAAGGCCTCGGCTAAAACCCTGGGGCGGCTCGCTGGCAGCCGATTTCGGAGCTGTCGGCCCTCTCCCATGCTCACCCGAGCAGTTCACGGTTGTCTAAAACCCCAGGGGAGAGGCACACTTCGCAGCGGCCCCAACTCCGAGGAACAGAATTGACATCTAGGTTTAGACGTCTGCGCTTTAGACCCCATGTGCTGGGCGAATAAGAGACTCGGCAGAGAAGCTTACCTTCCAGCGCCCTCCCTTGGCAAGCTGCCCATCCCTGGATGCCAGCCTAGTGAAAATGACATATGTAAACTTTATTTTTAGTGGAGTGGTGTTCATGTGTAGCCAGTTGAAAAATCTGCCTCCCTGTCTTTCCTGCAGAGAGCTCATTGGTCTTCTTTTTCCTGAAAGCCAGCCTCCTGTTTCAGGTGGAGAGATAGGGAATTCCAAGTAATTTTTGTTTATGCCTCACTTTCAACCCCACCATTAAAAAGAGACAATTAAACCAGATCGCCCTCTTCCCACTCCTATCCCCCTCTCAATCCCCATCTATACCGATTGAATGGCTCTGGAGATCTTGTAGGGAGCTATTTGGACTATCAAAGAGGTGGCCAAGAAGGAAGCTGAGTTATCTGTTAAAGTGTTAGTCCCTCAGTCGCGTCTGACTCTTTGTGACACCCATGGACTGTAGCCAGCCAGGCTTCTCTGTCCATGGATTTCCTAGGCCACAATACTGGAGCGGGTTGCCATTTCCTTCTCCAGGGGATCTTCTCAACCCAGGGGTTGAACCTGGGTCTACCACATTGCTGGAGAAGGCAATGGCAACCCACTCCAATACTCTTGCCTGGAAAATCCCATGGACGGAGGAGCCTGGTAGGCTACAGTTCATGGGGTCTCGAAGAGTTGGATACGACTGAGCACCTTCACTTTCACTTTTCACTTTCACGCATTGGAGAAGGAAATGGCAACCCGCTCCAGTGTTCTTGCCTGGAGAATCCCAGGGACAGAGGAGCCTGGTGGGCTGCCGCCTATGGGGTCACACAGAGTCAGACACGACTGAAGCGACTTAGCAACAGCAGCAGCTACCACATTGCAGGCAGATTCTTTACCTTCTGAGCCACCAGGGAAGTTACTTTAACTAAATTGCCTGTGTTTTGTTGAAGAGGCTCCCAATGCTCACGGAGTTGGCAAGGAGAATCTAGCCCTGTCCCCCAACCTCCACCCCTTGCCCAGGGATGCACGGCTGTCCTTCATATTCTGCTACAGTGACAGCAGCTGCTGGCCTGTCCACACGGTGACCACCAATGCCTGACCCACATACAGTTCCTGGGAGGGAAGGTGTACTCTTCTGGTTTGCAGGGTAACTGTGTAGCTCCTCGTCACACAGGCTGGATAGCATTTTTTGATGATAGGAGCCAAACGACTTGATTGCATGCCAGTATGGCCTGTACTGCAGAGATGCAGGACCATAACAGGGTTACACATCCGCCTCTACAGCTTGCCACCTTGTTCACACCCTTGTGCTGGTATACTGGCATTCCTGGATATGCCTTTTATTGGATGTGCTTTGCTTAGTTGCTCAGTCATATCTGATTCTTTGTGACCCCAGTGGACTGTAGACTGCCAGGTTCCTCTGTCCGAGGGATTCTCCAGGCAAGAATACTAGAGTGGGTTGCCATGCCCTCCTCCAGGGGATCTTCCTCACCCAGGGACTGAACCTGGGTCTCCTGCATTGCAGGCAGATTCTTTACCATCTGAGCCACCAGGGAAGCCCCTTATTATTGGATATGTGTGTTCTTAGAGCAGGGTGTTAGGAACACACCAGGTAATTAAGTACTTGATTTTAATAGAGACAAATTTTGTGAACTGCAGATAGATTAGTAGTGGAGTCTTTAATAACTAAACCTATTTCCTCAACCTAACTTACTGAACTTCTCAAACACTGTTACATTTTTCTTTTTTTTTTTTTTTTAAGAGCATCTTCAAGAAAGCAATGGATGTTTGGTTTCTGAGACCAAAGGTCCCGGTGACCTGCCGGGAGCAGCATGGAGACAGCAGAGTCCTTCTGGAGAAGCTGGTAACCCTGACAGTTCAAGAGCACATGTTCCTTCTGGCCCGTTTCCAGACACAGACTCTTTAACTACCTCTGAGACCAGTAACTCTAGAAGTTACTCTGACGTTTCAAGACACGAAAGCCTTGGATCTCCTATGGGAGAACAGGGATTGCCAAAAGGCCAAGAGACACCTTCCAAAGCAGTTCCATGTTTGGCAGAGAAGTTTCCCTCTAGCAACCTGCTCCTGGGCAGAGTGAAAGGAGTGAGCCCTGCACAGCTGGACAGTCAGACCCGGGCTGACCATGAGGACTGGGAGACAGCGTCCCGGCACTCGTCCTGGGGAGATGTTGGTTTGGGTGATGGTCTTGGGTCTCCAGTGTTAAGCTCTAAGCAGGGCAAGGACTGGGACAGAAGCATGCTGGTGGAAGCAAGAGGTCAGAAAGAGTGTCGTCAAGTTAGTGTCAGGTTCCAGGTCCATTATATCACAAGTGCTGGTGTGCAGTTCATCGCTGTAACTGGAAACCATGAGAGTCTTGGGAGATGGAACGCTTACATCCCACTCCAGTGTAGCAGGGATGGGGTCTGGTCTCGTTCTGTGTCCCTGCCGGCAGACACAGTGGTGGAGTGGAAGTTTGTGGTGGTAGAGAACGGAGAAGTTGCTCGTTGGGAAGAATGCAGCAATAGATTCTTAGAGACTGGTCATGAGGATAAAGTGGTTCACAGGTGGTGGGGGATTCACTGAATTGCTTTGACAAGCAGCCAAGAGGCTATGGGAGAACATGGAAGGGGCTAAGCACCTGGAATAGTTTAAAGGAAGTGTAACTTCAAATCTAACCTCTCAGACTTGTTTCAAATTTGCTAGTGGCTTTTGTCTAATGTGTAGATAGTGCTTCCAGTGAGCATGGCATTTCCTGTGGCATTGCTCGATGGATTTATGCTGATCCATCATTACTTTGGGGCTTGGTCATCTTGGGGAGTGGCTTGGCTAAGTGCGCAGTGGTCAGGAAGCACAGAAACCAACTAACTGTGCAGAGTTTAGACTTGAGCCTTTCAGTGATTCTTAGACCAGGGGAGTAAAACAAGCCTTATTCAAAAAAAGCAGATTTCCTACTGGTGCAGCTAGAGAAATGCTCTCTTATACATTTTATATTTAAAAGTCATTAGCACCATATGGAACTGTGATGAGAAAATATCTGGTCACTAGATGTGATTAGCCAGGATATGAAGCATTGCATTAAGACTTCCCAGTGTTTTGTTTTGTATTTTTTTTGCTTGATTTTTCTTGCCATGTATGGTTTGAAAGTAGCAAGTATGTTTTTGTCTTAATGATCAAAGGCTGGTGTAGAAACAGGGGCCTAATCAGAGTCCGTTACTGGGAGCAGTCCAGGAGGAAAGAGGACAGGAAGGGGGTTATGGTGGATGCTGAGCGATGTGGCCTGATTGATACCTCTTAAAGGGCTGGGGGCTACGGCACAGCCCACTGGAGGGTGGGGTGCCCCATCATTTCCTGGAAGGGCCTTTGGAGGACTGTCTTGCCTCACTGCAGCTCATCTCACAGCAGATTTGGGCTCACAGATGGATGGTCCCATAATAATCATTTCACTGTCTTCCTTCTTCATGTTGGTGACGATCTTGGGTAACAAAACTGTAACAGTAGAGTGATACAGAAATACATCTTTGCCCTGGGAAGAAATAACCTTTTAAACTTTGCCATTACAACTGAAAAAAAAATAATAAAACCTGAGTTTAGTATCTTTATTGAATGTCTGAATTATTTGTATAAGTCTTAGTACCATAACAGCTTAGATGTAAAATAAAATACTAATATTTTTCTTCACTAATGACACAGAAAAAAAGGCAAACATCAAGAGGCATATAGTCTGTTCTCTTCCCTTTAAAGTTTTAGAATATTTCTTTTAAGATTTTGCCTTTGTTTGGGAGGATATTATGCATGCCTGTACTTGAAAATTCTACATTAAAACAACATTTTATTAAGTGTAATATTTTTTGGCAAAACAACATTTAATCCTGATGGTCTTTGCTAAAAAGAGCATAAACTCAACTGAAAATAGAAAGTGCTTCAGGAACTTTATTTGGCTTAGAATACTTTTGCTTTAATTCACACATACACACACACACACACATATATATATATATATTTTAATTTCATAATGTAATTTTATATTCCTTCCAGTCAGGTCTTCAAAAGACACTGACTTTTACTACACAGAATACCCAAGTGTTTCTATTAGGTAAAGTTGAAGGTAGAACAATTTATGGTAAAAACCTGTTGAGAGTTCTGTCACTAGCTATTTTATCATTATCTGATGAAAATCTTTGAGTAAAGCCAGTTGATTTAAGAGATACATATTAATACTAAATTTTACATTTTTGAAACTCATTTAAAATCAGATGTGCTTAGAGGGGGAAGTGAGAGGGCTGTGGGAGGACTTAGGTCCTACCCAGCTTGGCATCTGCCCTTGTTAGGCTGAGCGTCACCTCCTGTCACAGGCCCCACAGCGCTTATTCCCCGCTCACTGAACAGCAGTGGGTGCTCCTGGCTGGAGGGCCGCTTTCCCTGCAGATCATCACCCAGGCCTCTCTCCTGTGGCTCCTTTGTCCCCTAGGACCTCCCTCTCCTCTGTAACCAGTCTGTGGAAAGGAAAATAAAAGACTCCACTAAAACTCGGGGCCAGAAGGTGCCACATACGGCTGTGTCCTAGTATCATTAGTGAGACCCGCTCTGGTGGCTATCTGTAGATTGGAAGGCGGGGGTGTTGCTGGGAGCAGAGCCATCAGCAGGGCCGCAGTTTCTCAGGGACCTCTGTACTGGGGAAGGGGAAAAGGAGCTTTTTTTCTTTTGGACAGGTTGGCTTCTGTGAATCGTTTCTGTTGTCTCTGACACAATTTAAACATTTCTGTATCTGTTCTGGCCTTCTTTCATTGGGTTCCCATCCTGTAGTATAATAAGTACATTTGGTCTTTGTTCCTGACAATTTCCAGAGAGATGGTAGTGTCTTCTGTTATTCATTATGAAGCCCCTTAGACCATGCCTGAGTTTCTGCTAGTGAGGTGACTTAGGTGGGGCCCCTAGACAGCCTCAGGTCAGGGCTGGCTACCAGAAAGACCAAGTGTGCCCGCAGGTTTGCCACTTCCAGCCCCACACACCAATCTCCAGGCTGGGGAGGGGGCTGGAGATGAAGCTCTGGAGACACTCTTGAATGATGGCACTTAATGAGCTTCTGGGTGGGAGGATGCATCAAGGGGCTGGGCGCTCTGAGAGGGCATGGAAGTGCCACTCCCCCATCCGTGCCTTGCTCTGTGCACCTGTTGTTTGCCTGTTCCTGAGTTACATCCTTTATAATAAACTGTAATAGTTAATTAAGTAAAGCACTTTCCTGACTTCTGTGATCAGTTCTAGCAAATTATTGAAACTTTAGAGGGGGATGTGGGAACTCCCCAGTTTATAGCTGGTCAAAAGCTACAGGTGGCCCAGGACTTGTGATAAAGTGGGGGCAGTCTTGTGGGTTGTTGTCGGTTAGTCGCTGTGTTCAACTCTTTCACAACCCCATGGACTGTAGCCCACCAGGGTCCTCTGTCCATGGGATTTCCCAGGCAAGAATACTGGAGTGGGTTGCCATTTCTTTCTCCAGGGGACCTTCCTGACCCAGGGATCAAACTCACATTTCCTGCATTGGCAGGCGCATTCTTTATTGCTGGGCCACCTGGGAAGCCCTGGTCTCTAGGGACTGGGCTCTTAAGTCTGTAGAATCAGACACTAACTCCAGGTAGTTAGTGTCAGAATTGAATTGACTCGCAGACACCCAGTTAGTGTCCACAGGGAACTGGGTATTGGTGTTGGAAAATATTTCACATACAAACCCCACTCATTTATGAAACACTACTTAGGGCAGACTGAATCCATTTGATCTACAGAAGTTATCCACTGGATGAAGAATAGCGAGTTGTTTTCCTCCTTCCTTCTAGTTATTAATATGCAAAAAGAGAAACTTCTCCAAAAGTTTTGATTACAGGCCCCAGTGTTCTGTGATAACACTCACTGATATTGACAGAACACCGAGTTCAGGGTCACAGAAGGAATCCGGTCAAGACCTTGGAGTTTGTCCTTCTGTCTGGGCATTATACCCCATCTTTTACTTTCATGTAAAAAGAACTTTTTAAGCTGAAAAAAAAAAAAAGCCTATTGCCTCAGCACCTGTAAAGATATTAAAAAAATAAAACAATGCAATTATTCCAACACACTGGTATTAACATGAAATGATACCTGTAAGGTATGTTCACATCTAGCTAGTACTGCTTTAAATTTTACTAAGGGAGCATTCAAGAATAGTTTATTTCAAAATAGAGCTTATGGGACAGGATAGGATATCTTTTATTAAATTTTCACATAAAAAGAAAAAAGTACACAGGGCATTAATTATAAGTAACACCACAATTAACTGGGCATCATCTCTCTGTAAAGAATAGGCAAGCAATGTATCATTTTAGTAACATTTTTTCCTGGTCTTTCACTTTCTGTATTCTCTTTTCTTGATTTCTGATCATTGAAGACATTGCTGAAAATGTTGATAAAACAAGGTTAGAAAAGCAACATATACTCGGGCTTTAAACACATACTTCTATTATGTATTTCTTAAAAGGTCAGCTTGCTACCATAGAACAGATACATGCTGAGCTCAAAAAGTTCTTAAAAACTGCAAAGTAGCTTATTTTTTAAAAAGACTTTAATTATGAAACAGAGCTGAGGGTAAATCTTTGCTCTTTTAGTTGTTTTCAATGAACATGATAGGGAATTCCCTGATGGTCCAGTGGTTAGGATGCTACACTTTCACTACCAAGGGTATGGGTTCAATTCCTGGTTCAGGGAAGCAGCACTGTGTGGCCAAATAAATAATTAAATATCATGATAATTATTGTTACAGAAGTAATACATACTAATTGTAAATAATTTGAACACCTCAGAAGGGTACACAGATAAAAATCATTCTTTGTTTTTATTCCCCCAGTCTATTGAACCTTCTTCTTAGGACATCACTATAAACATTTCAGTGAATATCTTCACAAGTACACAGACACACACACACACACAGTTTTCTTCTTTACAAAAATGGAAATGTGGCTTGCTTTCATTCACTTAAAATGTCAATATCTTTCCAGTTCAGCTTATGTTTTGTTATGACAGCACAGTATTACATTGTGTGGATGTATCAACATGTTAATAAATAAACTTTTTTAAAGTTGCTTCCTTATTTTTGTTTATAAACAATGCTATAGGAAATACTTCTGTAAATAGACTTTTGTATGTGCAACTTTTCTTGCTGAATAAATTGCTACAAGTGGAGTTTCTGGGTCAGAGAATACATGTACTTTAAATTTTGATACATGTTCCCCACATTCTCTCCAAAATATCTGTTTCATAATTTCCAAGCGACATTTCATCCAGACAATACATCCAATAAAAAGATTTAAAAAAATTTTTAACAAATATGATATGTTTTCCATTTGGATTATTACATGGCAGGATTAGGCAGATAAAGTCAGAAATATAAATAAAACTGTGAATAAAAATGGGGCCAATAAGATAATGAATCTTCCTCTAAAAATTATGATAAACTTCAAATGTTTTTTCTTTATGTTTATAAACAGACATCTGGAGTTATCATAAAGAATTTATTGATTTTCTTTAGTAACAATTTAATTGCTTTTAGTACATTAAAAATGTGGATTTTGGAGTCAGAAATTGCAGAGATCAATTCCCAGCTCCACTACTCATTGTGTGACTTAGAACTTATTGACTGACTGTGATCTTCAGCTTCCTCATTACCAAATGACAAGATATTAGCATGCACCTCCCAGTGTTGTGAAGCTCACAAGCAAGACACCGCATACAGGGCCTGGCACACAGCTGATAATTGCTCAATAAATGCTAATAACAACCATTATTAATAATGTTAAATTTATTTTTAAATGATTTTTGAAAGTTATTATCGTCCATCTGGCAAGATTATATTATTTTCTAGAGATGGAAAGATGAATAAGAATAACATGTATACTCCAAAATTAATTTCTCTCTGACAAAGTCTCCTAGATTCATAGATTTATGTCAGGAAATCATAAAACACGATAGCTTCCTGAATTCATGGGAACATCCACTTAGAATTCATGTCCCAAAAGTTGTCTATCATCTGCAGAATACAATTTCTTGTTCAAATAGCACTAGTTTATATAGATATACGGAAGTCCATGTTTAGACATAGTTGATCTTTTCATTTAGTGATTGATTGGGTGGCACAGCCTGCCCATGGTAATTTAAATCTACTATAAGGCTAACTTCTATGGTTTTTGTTTTCTGGCTATTAACTGCCACCTTATGCTGGCTACTGTCATACAAACGTTCACCTACAGACCTGAAAGGACAAGAAAGACAGTGATGGGAAAGTGTCCTGTGAACTCAGCCACTCAGAGCATGTGTCCTGCGGAGGGCTGGCCAGCAGTATTATCACCCCTATTAGACGAAAGGAGAGAGGGGGGCTAACGCAGCCTGCCCAAGGTCGCACCGTCAGTCCAGGCGTTAGTCATGGTGAGGACTCGTCTGTTCTGACTGAGGTTTCTGAAGTGCCTGTTGTGCATCTTTTTCAGTGGATCTACAGATAAGAGGCTTAACCTGAAAGGAGGGCTGAGTGTTCTTTTGAGCTGGGATGGTCTCTCCGAGGAGGACCGTACCTTGGTTCTTCACCTGTAAATCTTCCACCAGCGTCTGCAGGCTCTCCAGTCTTGTTTGAAGCTTCCTGCACGTCTTTCCGGTTGTTTCTACTGGCTGGGACTGTGAAGCTGTTAGAGAATGGCTTAGATGTGATGTTAAAAGTCTAGTCGCGATTTCATTCTAGAACTCCTCCAATGACAGGTTAAACAACCTAACCTTTAGAATAATGAAAGCTTTAGACTACTATTTTAAAATAAAGAAAGGTTGTATCCAAATACAGCAATACTAGCTTAGATGATTTTGTTTCAAACCAATCTGATTTACTAGTTTGTAACCACACAGCATTAAGTGGGATGAGTGGGAAGAACGCTTCAAGTTTAATGATTCGTCCTACATTTTCAGTGACAGCTTTTCATTCCAAACCTGTGTAGTTCCAGTAACTCAGTGTTTGGAAGAGTGAGATTTAATACTGGCGCTGGAAACATTTTTGAATGTGTGAGGCCAAGTGCTCATTTCAGTTGTTGTCACCTGAATGAGGACAGTATTATACTGCGAGGGCAGTATGGACGCTGACACGGCCACAAGAAGGCTAGAATAAATGTGGCAGCGGCAACTGAGGATGTGTGAGAAGCTGGTGAACTATTCTCAAATAAGTACGCTATGCTTTGTTAACCTCCAAAAAATACTGGCTGTCAATCACAAGATTTTAATTTCAAGCTTAGTCTCTGACTTGCTGTATAATCTTGAAAATATTTTGATACCTCATTTTCCTATCAAGAAAACACCTTTTTACTTTTTAAAGATGATTTTAACGGCAATCATCTAGGAATTATTTTTGTTCAAGAGAATAAAAAATAACTTCTCATTGAGACATCTTTAACATAAATAATGTAAAACATGTTTGACAAATATCTGACAACAGGGAACAAAAAAGAAAATGCCATAATATTGAAAGTAAAAGTTGCTCAGTTGTGTCCATCTCTTTGCGATCCCATTGACTATACAGTCCATAGACTTCTCTAGGCCAGAATCCTGGAGTGGGGAGCCATTCCCTTCTTCAGGGATCTTCCATTATGGAGCCACAAATGAATAATGAGGTGACCAGCAGCACTGTTCTACTCCTGCAATAATCACTGTTGTCATCATGAAGTAACTGGGCTTCCCTGGTGGCTCAGATGGTAAAGAATCTGCCTATAGTGCACGAGACCTGGGTTTGATCTCTGGGTTGGGAAGGTCCCCTGGCGGAGGGCATGGCAACCCACTCCAGTATTCTTGCCTGGAGCATCCCATGGACAGAGGAGCCTGGCGGGCTACAGTCTGTGCTGTGCTTAGTTGCTCAGTCGTGTCCGTCCAACTCTTTGGGACCCCATGATGGAAGGAGCCTGCAAGAATACTGGAGTGAGTTGCCACACCCTCCTCCAGGCTTCAGTCTGTGGGGTTGCAGAGGGTCGGACAAGACTGAGCAACTAAGCACAGCACAGCACAGCAAATGTTTTTAAAAATTTAAAGAACTTAGAAGTATAAGAGATGAAGGAGGTCCCAGATGCAAAAAAAGATGATAAAAAATAAAATATACTAAAAGCTATGATTAGGTCCTGATTTTTTTTTTTAGGATCTAAAAATATGTTAGGCATAGAATTTCAAATGACCAGGAACTGACTTAACAATGATGCAACAACTTGACTAATTTATCTTTTATCAAAGAGAATGATACCAGAGAGCAATGACGTCATACATGATGAAAAACATTTCAAGCTCAATTCAGCATTTATATATATTTAATGTCCACTTTTATTTTTTCAGGCTTATTCTAAAGCAAATCATTTTTTTATCTGTCTTTATTAATAATAAATGAACTCAAAATTTTTAAAATGAGGACATTTTGCTGTTTGTATGACAGATACTCGCACTTACAGAGACAGAACAGACATAATTTTAAAGAATGTAAATAATAAAAATCATTCATTCTCAGCATTTACAAGATGACCCAAAATCTTATAATAAAATAGAGAAAAGATCATTATTCATGTCAGAGAAAGAGATAATATTTATCTATAATATCTATGTTTATTTACTAAGGTGTGTGTATATGTGTGCATTAATAATTATTCTATTTAAGACAAATAAATAAATAAGACCCACTTAAACACACACCCACCACACAGCATTGATTGGAGTGTACCTATAAGAACACCATGTGAAACTTTATTAAATCCAATTATGGAAAAGAATTTTTAAATCAGCAGAGTAGGAAAACAATTAATCTCATCAAGTCATTCTTACCTTTAACAGAATCAGGTGAATGAACAGGTTTGGTAGATCTATACTGCGGTGAGGAACCTATGGAATCCTCAGCTGAACTAGTTAGGAGTGAGTGAACTGGAGACTTCTTAGGAGAATGGAATGAACGGGAAGCTGAATTTTTCGCAGATGGACTTCCTAAAATTTTATAAGAACAAAAGTAAAAGGACAGAATTATTTAAAAACAGTTTGCTACACCTCTCAAAAAAATCAAACTCTCATGAGAAAATGTTTCCAGTGATGTGGGTGGGGTGTGTTCTGGTAAAACCCAAGACTTTGAAGTGGAACTGAAATGGGGTACATCCTAGGAATAAGGAACTGAGCTTGCCCTTGTGGGTCCTGAGGTCTCTCTTCAAATCATCTTAATTCCTGACTGGATTAAATTGATCTGGGATTGCTGGTATGGTTGAGTACCAGAGGCAAGCATAAATTTTCTCTGGAAGAAGGCAATCTTATTCTAAGTCTGAAAGCATTTTCTAAGTCTGAAACAGTTTTTCGTATATGTTCATATATGTTTGTCATGCAATAAAAATAACCAAGCACATGAGGAGACCCCCTTCATGGATCACAGCCTTGTTGTAGCAAAGGGGTTTGCCTAACTCAGTGAAGCTATGAGCCAAGATGTGTAGGCCACCCAAGACGGATGGGTCATAGTGAAGAGTTCTGACAAACGTGGTCCACTGGAGGAGGAAATGGCAAACCACTCCAGTATTCTTGCCATGAGAACCCCATGAACAGTATGAAAAGACAAAAAGATAAGGCACCAGAAGATGAACCCCTCAGGTTGGAAGGTGTCTGATATGCTATTGAGGAAGAGAAGAGGGCAATTACTAATAGCTCCAGGAAGAAGGAAGTGGCTGGGCCAAAGTGGAAATGATGCTCAGTTGCAGATTGTCTAGTGATGAAAGTAAAGTCTGATGCTATAGAGAACAACATCTCATGGGACCCTGGAGTGTCAGGTCCATGAATCAAAGTAAACTGGACACAGTGAAGCAGGAGACGGCAAGAGTGAACATCGACATTTTAGGCATCAGTGAGCTAGAATGGACTGGGATGGGCAGATTTAATTCAGATGACTATTATATCTAATACTATGGGCAAAAATCCCTTAGGAGAAATGAAGTAGCCCTCATAGTCAACAAAAGAGTCCGAAATGCAGTACTTGGGTGTAATCTTAAAAATGATAGAATGATCTCGGTTCATCTCCAAGGCAAACCATTCAACATCACAGTAATCCAAGTCTATACACCATCCGTTGATGCCGAAGAAGCTGAAGTTGACCAGTTCTATGAAGACTTATAAGACCTTCCAGAACTAACACCAAAAAAAGATGTCCTTTTCATCATAGGAGATTAGAATGCAAAAGTGGGACGTCAAGAGATACCTGGAGTAACAGGCAAATTTGGCCTTGGAGTACAAAATGAAGCAGGGAAAAAGATAACAGAGTCTTGACAAGAGAACATACTGCTCATAGCAAACACTCTCTTCGAACAACACAAGAGAAGACTCTACACATGGACATCAGCAGATGGTCAATACCAAAATCAGACTGATTATACTCTTTGCAGACAAAGATGGAGAAGCTCTATATAGTCAGCAAAAACAAGACCTGGAACTGACTGTGGCTCAGACCATGAGTTCCTTGTTGCAAAATTCAGGCTTAAATTGAAGAAAATAGGGACAACCACTAGTCTATTCAGGTATGACCTAAATCAAATCCCTTATGATTTTGTCCATTAGAGTGGACTTGATGAATAGACTCAGTGGATTAGATCTGGTAGACAGAGGGCCTGAAAAACTATGGACAGGGGTTTGTAACACTGTATAGGGGGCAGTAACCAAAATCATCCCAAAGAAAAAGAAATGCAAGAAGGTAAAGTGGTTGTCTGAGGAGGCTTTACAAATAGCTGAGGAAAGAAGAGAAGCAAAAAGCAAGGGAGAAAGGGAAAGATATATCCAACTGAATGCAGCATTCCAGAGAATAGCAAGGAGAGATAAGAAGGCTTTCCTCAGTGAACAATGCAAAGAAGTAGGAAAAAATAACAGAGTGGGAAAGACCAGAGATCACTTCAAGAAAATTGGAGAGATCAGGGGAACATTTCATGCAAGGATGGGCACGATAAAGGACAGAAACAGTAAGAACCTAACAGAAGCAGAAGATATTAAGAAGAGGTGGAAAGAATACACAGAACTGACCTGAATAATCACGATGGTGTGGTCACTCACCCAGAGCAGGATGTCTATCCTGGAGTGTGAAAGTGGGCCTTAGGAAGCATTACTGCAAACAACGATAGTGGAGGTGATGGAATTCCAACTGAGCTATTTCAAATCCTAAAAGATGATGCTGTAAAAGTGCTACAGTCAATATGTCAGCAAGTTTGGAAAACAGCAGTAGCCACAGGACTGGAAAAGGTCAGTTTTTTCATTCCAATTGAAAAGGGTAGTGTCAAAAAATATTCAAAGTACCACACAACTGCACTCATTTCACATGCTAGTAAGGGTATGCTCAAAATCCTTCAAGCTAGGCTTCAGCAGTACGTGAACCGAGAACTTCTTGATGTACAAGCTGGGTTTAGAAAAGGCAGAAGAATCAGAGATCAAGTTGCCAACATTTGTTCAATCACAGAGAAAGCAAGGGAATTCCATAAAAACATTTACTTCTGCTTCATTGACTACACTAAAGCCTTTGCCTGTGTGGATCATAATAAACTGTAGAAAATTCTTAAAAGGATGGGAATACCAGAACACCTTACCTGTCTCCTGAGAAACCTGTATGCAGGTCAAGAAGCAAAAGTTAGAACTGGACATGGAACAACTGACTGGTTTAAAATTAGGAAAGGACGATGGCAAGCTGTATGTTGTCAATGTGCGTATTTAACTTACATGCAGAGTACATCGTATGAAATACCATGCTGGATGAAGCACAAACTGGAATCAAAATATCTGGGAGAAATATCAACCACCTCAGCTACGCAGATGATACCACTCTAGTGGCAGGAAGGGAGGAGAAACTAAAGAGCCTCCTGATGAGGGTGAAAGAGGAGAGAGAAAAAGTTGGCTTAAAATTCAACATTCAGAAAACCAAGATCATGGCATTCAGTCCCAGCACTTCTTGGCAAAAAGAGGGGGAAAAAGCGGAAGCAGTGACAGATTTTATTTTCTTGGGCTCCAAAATCACTGCAACAGTGACTGCAGCCACGAAATTAAAAGATATTTGTTCTTTGGGAGAAAAGCTATGATAAGCCTAGACAGCATATTAAAAAGCAGAGAGATCAGTTTGCCGACAAATGTCTGCATAGTCAAAGCTATGGGGTTTTTTCCCAGTAGTCATATACAGATGTGAGAGTTGGACCATAGAGAAGGCTGAGCGCTGAAGAATTGATGCTTTCAAATTGTGGTGTGGGGAAGACCCTTTAGAGTCCCTTGAACAGCAAGGAGATCAAACCAGTCAATCCCCAAGGAAATCAACTCTGGATATTCATTGGAAGGACTGACGCTGAAGTTGAAGCTCCAATACTTTGGCCACCTGATGCGAAGAGCTGACTCATTGGAAAAGACCCTGGTGCTGGGAATGTTGAGGGCAGGACGAGAAGGGGGCAGCAGAGGATGAGATGGTTGGATGGCATCACTGACTCTACTGACATGAATTTCAGCAAAGTCTGGTAGATGGTGAAGGACAGGCAAGCCTGGTGTGCTGCAGTCCATGAGGTTGCAAAGAGTTGAATACAGATTAGTGACTGAACAACAACACCACGAGGAGTCAAAATGACATGGCAGAAAACCAAGAGAAAAAAAAAATACGGATAACTGGCATAGACCCGCCAGGTCTGGATGATGGAGGCACAGACTACCACAGATTGAACAGCATTTACTCCAAACCACAAACAAGTTCTTCTTACATAAAGAAAATCATACCTAGGTGTATCAGTAAAAACTGCCAGAAAATAAAACAAACCCAACACCCAAAGACAAAAAACAATCTTAAAGCTTCCAGGAGGGCAAAATGACAGGCTACATCGAAATGAGAAATAATTAAATTTAGAGCTGACTTCTTAGTGGAGATACTGGAAGCCGGAAAACAATGGAAGGCTCTCAAAGTGAAGGAAAAATGTTAACCTAGAAGTCTATACTTAGCAAAACTCCTCCTTAAAAGTGGGGATAAAATAAAGACAAGTTTAGACAAACAGAGACTGGGAGAATATGTTAAAGGAAACATTAAAGGCATAAGTACAATGACAGCAGATACAAGATAAAGTGTGAATATGTGTGTGCATCCAAATGAATTTTAATGGCGTAACACAGTGGAAATGACCCCTTATGGTATTTTACAATTAAAATATGTGACAGTGACTCTATGTAAGATGGAAGGGGAGTAAATGGAGTTGACATGTCCTAAGGCACTCACAATCTATGAAAAGGCAAAAGCATTCACTTATATTAATCTAATAAAGCAAGGATATATGTTGGGTAAACAGTGAAACAAAAGTATAAACACACAACTGAAATAAAACCTAAGGAAACTGTTCAACTTCAAATAAATGTTCTTTTCTTCAAAATATAATGTTAGTTCATAAAGATTTCTCACAAGTTAAAAATTTAAAAATTAACAAGCAGAATTTATTTAAGACTATTGCTTTGATGTTAGATTTACATTGACATTCTTCTACAAAAGACAAGAAAACCTGGAAACCTTCCTTCTATTTCACCTCACACTTTGATTTTCCCTACTTACTTTGCTGTCCAGATTTGTAGTAAACTTTCACTGAATAACCATCATTTTCAGTTCTGTTCTTTCCCCTTTATTTTTTTCTTCCATAGGAGGGCTGATTATGTGTCTGCTGGTTTGCTTTCACCTTCCAAATGCAACCTGTTCTCTACCATTATCTTTCACATTTCTTAGTTTTAAAAATTCCTCTTCTGCAATTTTCTCTAGGGGTCTGTGATTTCAGCCCTGCCTGCCCTAAGTTTTATTTTTTTCCACTTCTATTTTGAGTTGTGCCATTTTGTTTTTCAACAGATTCTGCTATCTTTCAATTTCTTCCTTTATCTTCTTGTTTTATAGAGCACATTTTGTCTTTGGAAAGTGTATGGAGAACCATCTGTCTCATCTTTTTCCTTTCACTCATTCAGCAATCACTTACTGAGGGCCTGCTATGTCCCAGGAAGGTTCTGGGTACTGGGGTATATCCCAACCACTAAAGACATCTGCCCTTGTGCAGATCTGTCTAGCAGGAGGTGACACCCAATCAACAACAAAATTAGTAAGTTACATAGTATAAAAAATGAGGGGACTAGCAGTGAGTGAAAGGGAAGCCACTGCAGGGTTTAAGCAGGCCCCATTTCTGTGCTTTCATTAAAAGCTCACCTGCAGATGGGAATACAAAGCAACCAGGTGGATCTTCCAATTCTCCTACGTGTAACGTGACTGGCTCTCTGGAAACATAAGAATGGTCATGCAAAAACATTCAATTTCCAAACTCAGTGCTAAGATTTATCAACAAGAACAAGCTGGTGAAGGCAAAAGTGATGGCTTAATGTATAAACCCAAGACGGCAGCCGTGACCCTAAACTGCAGAAGTCCTAAAGGAACCTAGGAGGGAGAACCCGAGTTACATCACCCTTATGTATTCAGTGCCCACGAACATTCTGCGGAATGAAAATGTAATAACATATAATCTTGGCTGCAAAATTCTTTTTTGTAATAATAGCTATAAAACCCAGTATTTCTCTCATGGATTCTAAGAGATTCACTCTTAATGACTCATTTAAAATTTAAAAACCAAGAAAAAACATAACCTCTCTTAGCAATAATAAGTGTCACTTTACAAAACTATCAGACCTATTTAAATCAGTAAATTGAACTAAACCACATAGTTCTTTGTGGGTTGGATACCAGTCTGAAAATATTATGACAGCAGTTCTCAAAGTGGTGCCCTTGAAAAGGGGTTTTGTGAGGCCAACACTAATTTTATTAGAATACTAAGATCTTGTTTTCTTTTTAACTCTCAGTCTCTCATAAGCATACAGTGGAGTTTCCCACAGGCTCCATGATATCTGATATCATACCAGAAAAATGCAGAGGCAGGTAGGAGAATACAGCTACCTTTTATTAAGCCATGCATTAACTGTAAAATGATGTCTTCTTAATGATTTGTTTGAAAAGTTATTTTTCATAATAAACTTTTATTATAGTAACATGTAATATACTTACTTCGCTTATCTTTAAGTATCAAAATGTTATAATTTTTTAAAGATTAAAATTTAATTTTATTTTCCAATACTAAAAATAGAAATGACCTATGTAAACAAAAGCTCTTTGGAATCCTCAGTGATATTTGTGAGTGCAAAGAGTTCCTGAGACCAAAACGTTTGAGAATATTAGGAGGAAAGCCTTAGAAAAGGTCATGGCTGTGTTGTGTAGTCTTCATTATCAGGGCAAGGAGTCTGTTCTGAAACCAAGAAGTTTGAGAATATTAGGAGAAAAACCTTGGGAAACAAGGTCATGGCTGTGTCGTGTAGTCTTCATTATCAGGGTAGGGGTCTGTTCTTGCTGCAGTAGGCAGTAGAGAGCCTTTGAAGGTTTGAGGGCTGGGAACATAGTCTGAGGTGTGCTTCAGGCAGAGCAATTTGAAACTGATGCACAGAAGTGATTGGAACTTACAAGAGACTAGAGATTTGAGACATCCACACTGAACACTGTAGAGGCTACCACAAAGGTACATCAGAGTGGTAACATGGCTTTAAAAGCAGTGCTGTGGGATGAATAATGACTGTCTAATATATCTGCCCAAATACCAACAGCCTATGAATGTTACCTTACATGGCTCTAGAGACTCTGTAGATGTGACTACATCAAGGGTCTTGAGATGGACAGACTGTCCTGGAGTATGTGGAGATACACCTACATTATCTAAATGGCATCACAAGTCTCTTTACAGGAGGAAGGCAGGGGGGTATTTCACACAGAAGAGGGAAGGAAATGTGAGCATCCCAGCAGAAGACCTGAGGATGCCATGCCTGAGGCTGTGAAGACGGAGGAAGGAGCCACAGGGCAGAGGGCAAAGAATGAAGCAATAGACGCCCAGAAGCTCCAAAAGAGAAAGGGAAGGGAATGCACTAATCCCAAGGCCTTCTAAAAGGAGTGTAACCTTGCCGACATCCTGATTATCCAGGTACCCAGCAGCAGAACACAGGAGTGGTGATAAGCCTGAGCTCAGAAGCAGGCTAGAACTGAGTTCAATTCTAGTTCCTTTATTTACAAGCTGTATGACCTTGGTAAATTGCTGGGCAAGCTGAGTCTTCATTTCTAACCTATATATGGGGATAATAAGGCCTATATCATAGATTTCATTAGACATACTAAATGAGATAAATCAAAAACACCCAGATAATAGATGGCTCCAGATATTATTAGCAGGAACAGTGAGTGTAATGTTACATACCCAGGTTAGAAGACAATCAAAACTTTTTTCTTTTAGGCTAAGAGAAAGCTGTATTTATAAAGATTCAAGTTCACTGAATATGAATCAAACAGTAGGGACAGTAAGAAAGTATCTGCCTTAATTCATTCACGAAACAAATATTTACTGAAAAGCAGGCAAAATGCTTGGTGCTGAAGATACAGTAATGACTAGGCCTTTCTTTGCCCAACCGGAATTTAAACACTAGAATTCATTTTCATATTCTATGATATAAAGAGGACTCTGATTTCTCTATTTTTTCATAAGCAGTAAAAATAGAAAGATAAAAGTTTTTCCTGGCAGTCAGTCAATAAGTAGACCCTACAACTATAAGCATCTTGAGGACAGAGCCCATGTGTGTCTCACCTGCTGTTACATCCCATGGGCCTAGCACAGAACTCGGCACATCACAGGCAGTGAACGATATTTGAATGAATGAATGAATGAAAAATAGTAGTAAAGGGGACATTTTGAAAGTCAGGGGCTGGTCAGATGGTTTCTTACCTGCTAAAAGTTTCACTTGATTTGCTGCCTTCAGTGGATTCCCTTAATGAGTTGTTGCTTCTGTTGGCAGAGGGTGGGAGAAGTTAAAGACTATGTGAAGTTATTTTAATTTAGTGATCAAACCAAATTGTTCCTCTGAATACTGCTTTTAGACAGATACAGATTCAAAAGAGTGAGACTGGGGTGCTGGCTCTTCCCAGTGGAGAGAATGTATGGAGAGAAGCTTGAAGACAGAAGGACATGGACCCCTCTGGGAATCAGGAGTAGTTTGTTTTGGTCAGAGCTCAGTACAGGAGGAAAGCAGACTGGCGACCAGCTAGGGCGACGCTTGTGTCAGTCTAAGAACCATATGCTGAATGCAGCAGATGCTGGAAGCTACTAAAGACCGGTAGGCAATGGCTTCGGTGTCTGACTGAGTAACAAACTAATATTAGCTTTTCTCCTTTTTGGCTAAAGACAGTTCTCAGAAGTTGTTTTTGTTTAGGGGTTATGGATGTAAATTCTTCATGCTCTTTTTAATGGTTTCATTTAAACATTCAGTTATTAGATTATTGATAAAAATAGGACTGTTTTCAGTAAGGTTCTTATAACCTGTATTGAGGCTGTTGCAACTTCCTTTGAGATCACCTTCCTCTCCAAAGTTATGTAAGCTATTGTAACTGTAGGAAAAGTATTCCATTTTTGGAATGGCATACTATAGAGATAGAGATATCTTCATCTGGGTAAACAGCAGCAAAGAAAAAAAATGCCTATTAAGCTGACTTTTAGAAAGTAAGTCAACCTAGAAATGCTTTTGTTCCTGAACCTTTAAAAGCTTTAGGCTGAGTTTAGGCTTTGGTGACAAGGTCATTTGTAGAATTATAGCAAATTAACATAAATTCTCTAAAGGCAGGGGCCAAATATATTCACGTTCAACAGAGTCCAATATAGTCAAGCACATCATTAGTGATTGAAGTGATGAAATTTGATCATAGTAATCTTGTGGAATGATTAGTTCTGGAAGCCAGGGGCTCTAATGTTTACTTTTTTTACTTCTGACTTTGTCTCTTTGTCTCATAGGAGGTGGCAACTCAATCTATGTCAATGTAATCATTGGTCAAGTGAGCTTAATAAATATTTCCCTAGCTTAGAAGGCATATTATAGAGTTATGACAAAAACCAAAGTGCTCTGCTATCCATAATAGCCAAGACATGGCAACAACTTAACTGTCCTTTGATAGACAGATGGATAAAGAAGATGTGGTACATACATACAGTGGAATACTACTCAGCCATCAAAAGAACAAAATAATGCCATCTGCAGCAACATGGATGCCACTAGAGATGATGATACTAACTAAAACAAGTCAGAAAGAGAAAGACAAATACCACATGATATCACCCCTATCTGCAGTCTAAACTATGACACAAATTAACCTATCTGTGAAACAGAGACAGAACGATGGACACAGAGAACAGATTGATGGTTGCCAAGGGAGAAGGGGGGTGGAAAAGGGAAGGAGTGGGAGTTTGGGGTTAGCAGAAGTAAGCATTTATATATAAAATACATAAACAACAAGGCCCTGCTGTATAGCATAGAGAACTATATTCAATATCCCATGATAAACCATAATGGAAAAGAATATTTAAAAAAGAATGTACATGTATGTATAAATGAATCACTTTGCTATACAGCAGAAATTAAAACAACATTGTAAATCAACTATACTTCAATTTAAAAATTGAAAAAAATAAGTAAAATGCATGAGAACATTTTTTTAAAAAGTACTCTGCACATATAAGTGTTCTTGGATGGAGTGACAAGGGCATGTTTCTGACATGTGATCCAGAGAATGCAATGTTATGTTAGGTAACCAGACAATCACTAATATTTTACTACTACTATTAACAAATATTATTAGCAAAATAGACAAATCCAATTAATATTTTGCTACCTCAGGTTAATAAACACTGACTGAACATCTCAAAGAAACTGGAGATTGTTTACATATAAGTATTATGTCAGAGAGTATGATTTTGAGATATTTGCTATATAACCAGGAAACAAATGTTACAGAAGTGGGTTGTTATAATACTAACAACATATAGTTAATGTTATAATGCTAATAATACAGTATGTGTACTGTGCTAAAATGCTCTGTTAATTTAATAATACCATACATTAAAATTTTAAAACACTATTTGAAAAGAGTATGAGGATTTCATTGATTCTGTAAGCACATGTAGGCAGTGGCTGGTAAACTGGCTGAATCACTTTTTGGATCTGATTTTATATTAATTTAGGTCATTGGCATGAATGCCTAGAGAGCCAAACCTTTCCAATTAGTTTATACTTGAAGAGTACGCAGTTCTCAGGGTTCGAGTTTTAGCTCCACCATATGTGGCTGTAGGTTAAGTCAACCTTTTGGAACACAACCTTTTGTGTTTTTATTATTTTTAAAATGGGATAAATAAATCCTGCTCTGTCTTGTCTCAAACAGTTGGTGTGATAATCAAGTAAGATGATGGAGTTTGCTGGGAACTATAAATTACTGTATGAATGTAACTTTGGGCCACACTTTGACCTGACTAATTTCTGAATAGAACAAATAATATTTTCTCTCGATATCAAGTGGTTTCACTTCTGCTAACTCCTCCACTTTCATATCATTTCTCCTGGCAATGTCCAGATATCCCTCAAAGTTAATGGAACCCCAACCTCCCATGTAGACAATGCGATGGCCAGCCACTGATGAGGGACACCTTCCCACTCTGAAGCACATCCAGTCTTACACAGCCACAAAGGAGACCCCCAGAGACGGTGCTCTCCCGTCTTCCTCGCTCTTCCCCAGAGGCACGGCTGGCTCCTCGTTGATGACACTTCTCAATTCCTGGAGAAGCTGTTTTAAGTCCCTCGTTGGATCTTCCTTTGCGTTAGGTTTCATAGAGTGCTGAATGAAATTTACAAGACAAGGACACTTTGTTTTTTTCAGATTTGAATGCTATTTCCTATTAATTTAACTGGTAAACAAATTATGGAGGAGAAAAAGAGGAAATAAAAAACCTGTAATCTTACTACTCAGAGATAAATCAGTAGTATCCAATCAACACAGTGCTATATCTAATTCATTAATGCATATACCTATTTATGGCCTTCCCAAGTGGTGCTAGTGGTAAAGAACCTGTCTGCCAACGCAAGAGACTTAAGAGCTGCAGGTTCAATTCCTGACTCAGGAAGATCCCCTGGAGGAGAGCATGGCAACCCACTTCGGTATTCTTGCCTGGGGAATCCCATGGACAGAGGAGCCTGGCAGGCTACAGCTCATAGGGTCACAAAGAGTCAGACATGACTGAAGTGACTTAGCATGCACGTACATACCTGTTTATACATATATATATAAATTAAACTATACAGGATTAAACTATACACATCTATTTAAAAATCTTTTCTTTTACAATTAGCAGGGACTTTATTTTTCAACATAATTAAGATTTATATAATTTTCACACAACAGTAGGATACAAATTCTACTCAAGTTCCCATAGACTATAAACTAGAAGACACTGGAACATATCCAGGGACATAAAACAAGGTGGAGAAATTTCATGGTCTAAAGGTATTGAAATTATACAGAGTCTGTTCTCTTATCACTGTAGAATTATGGTTAGAAGTCAATACCAAAAGGTATTTGAAAATAACCCACATATTTTCAAGTGCAATATGACAGTTACCAAGAGAGATCTTTGGTTTAGCCAAGAGAGATCTTTTGATTAAATCTTTAATAAAGCCATTGATTGAGGCTTTATTACTCTCAATAAAGTTAGAAGACTGAAAAAACACAGAGGGTGATTGCAGAGAAGAAAGCATTTAAATGAGAAACTAATATCAAAGCTATTTTTAAAACTCAGTGCATGTGGAAATTAAATGTCCACTTTTAAATGATGGGTGTATCTAAGAAGCTGTAACAAGGAAAATTAGAAAATATCTGTAACAGAAAAAAGATGAAAAGAGAATTTACCAGAATTTGTTGCATATAGCTGAAGCTACTCAATGCAACTAAATACGATGTGGAATCTTGAATAAGATATGAAACAAATAATGAACACTAGCATAAAATTTTGTGAAATTTGAACAGAATCTGAACTTTAGTTAATAACACTATATCACATGTTAATTTCCTTTTTCTTTTTTACAACATAGTGAAATCATTTTTAAAATTTTTTAACTTTAACAATATGGTATGGACATCCTACCATGCCATTAAATATTTATAACTATACCCAGGTAAAATAATTTCAATAAATTGTTAAGGGATGAACTAATTTTATAAAGCTATAGAATTTTAGAAGTAAGGAACCCTCTACATTGAGTGAATCTAGCCCCCCACACACACACTTTACTGATGAGGAAAGAGACATTCAATATTTTCAAACTATGTTAGTTGGGGAATAATATTAAAAGATTTTTCAAGTAGCTAGTATTCCTCAATGAATATTTATAATATAAAAAGAAGCACAGATGTTCCCAATAGGCACAAAAAGAGAGGAAACCTAATAACAATCAGAGGTTACCCTGGTGAGCAGGTGGACTTAGTTAGAGGATACTCACAGCTAGAGAGGCATCAAGCATCATAAAGGTATTTTAGCCAGAAATGTCTGACCCAAGGTAGAGTTACACTTGCCAGACATACTGGTTGTTGAAGGATAAACACTGCAAAATTTTTGTTCTTTAGGCTTTACTTTTCTAGGGTCCATTCCAATCAAGTATTGATGCTACTGGTATAACCCTCACATTGTCCTTCCCTTCCTATTCCCACTGATAAACCACATAAAATATCCAGTTGAAGATGTCAAGAGTTCTAACTAACTGAATGTGTGGTAAGTATGATTTTACCAGTTTACTGGTGGTCACCTTACTGAGAAATTATCACCATGAGTTCAAAGTTTCCTAAATTAAGATTCCATTTAAATTATTAAATTTTATTTCATTGATTTAAAATATACAAAGATGTGAACCGTTTTTAATAGCCTTTATTTTTTATAGAAGTTTTAGGTTCACAGCAAAAATGAGTAGAAGGTACAGAGATTTCCCATATACTGCAAATGCTGAACCAGTTTCTTAATCATGAACAAAAGCATTTGTTGCTAAGTAGATCCAGTTTCACCAAACATAGGCTTTGTACTTGTCCTAGCCCTGGTGGACCTCATATCTGATGTGGAATAAAACTTCAAAAGACTTATCCTATTGCAATATTCAGTCACTTCAGTTCTAACCTTGAAATCTCAATGTAACTTGGACCTTCATATCTTCTACCCACTAGGAAGTTTACTTAATAAGCTTCGTAATTAAAAAATGACACTTACAAGTGTCATTGTAAGCCCATGACACTTATTATAAAAGTGTAATAACCTACAAATTCATAAACAGTTCATTTCATTATAACAAGGGAAATGCTTCTTTTAGTCTCCATTTCCTAATCTGTAAAAATGGGGAAACTCTTACTTTATGAGGATGGTATAAGGAAGGAGAAGTACTTAATGTATGCATAGTAAGTACTCAAAACAGGCTGGTTTCCACTTCCTTCTCCTCTTAGCATAAAAACACGTGCAGTATCTTATATGTGTCATATTTACGGATTTAGAGTAACCAGAAGGGTTAACCTGACAAGGTATATAGTGTGTTAGTACAGCACAGAGTCATGAAGATGTCATCAGGGTCAGCTGTGCGTTCTAGCCACGATGCTTCCCTTGATACACTGACAAACTGATTCTGAAGTGTATACGGGAAGGCAAAAGCCTCAGAATAGGAAAGACAACAGTGAAGGCGAACAAAGTTGGAGAACTGACATTTCCCAAGTTCAAGATTTACTGTAACGAGGCAGTGCAGTACTGGTAAAAGAATAGACAAATAGACTGATGGGACAGAATAAAGTAAAGATCCCAGGACCAGTCCCATACAAATATAGTCAACTTGTCTTCAACAAAGGAGCAAAGGTATTTCAGGAGAGGAAAGGCAGTATTTTCAACAGATGGTACTGGAACACCTGGACATTCACACGCATTGAAAAAAATGAATCTAGATGCAGACCTTATATCTTCCACAAAAATTAACTCAAAGTGAATCACGGAACTAAATGTAAAATTCCAGACTATAAAACTCTAGAGGATAAAACTCTACAGGAGAAAATTTAGATGACTTTGGGATTCATGATGACTTTTTAGATACAAATCAAGAGCATGCTCCATGAGAGAAAAGCATCAGTAAGTTGGACTTTTTAACCTTAAAAACTTTTCCTTGTGAAAGATAATTTTTTAAAAAAATGGAAACAAAAATCACAGACTGGCAGAAAATCTTTTCAAAACACATAAGTGACAAAAGACTGGTAGCTAAAATATACCTCCAAAAAGAACCTCTTAAAAACTCAACAGTAGGAGAAACTTTTAAATGCCCATTAAAAAACAGGCAAACGTTTGGAACGGACATCTCACTATAAAAATATATATAGAAGGCAAATAAGCATATGAAAATATGCTCAACATCATATTTCATTATGGAATTTCAAATTAAAACTACAAGATATCACACTATACTCCTATTAGAATGGCTAAAATCTGAACACTGACAACAGCAAATGTTGACAAGGATGGGGAGCAACAGGAACTCTCATTCACTGCTGGTGAGACTGCAAAATGGTACAGCCACTTTGAAAGACAGTTTGGTAGTTTCTTACAACACTAAACATGCTTGTACTATAAAATGCAGCAGTCACACTCTGCAGCATTTACCTAATAGAGTTGAAAACTTATGTCTATGCAAAACCTGCACATAGATGTTTATAGCAGGTTTATTCATAACTTGCCAAAACTTGGAAGCAATCAAGATATCCTTCAATAAGTGACTGGATAAACTGTGGTACATCCATACTATGAAATATTATTCAGTAAAAAATAATTAACTATTAAGGGATGAAAAGAAATGAAAAAATCTTGCAAGCATCTTGCTAAGTGAAAGAAGCCAATCTGAAAAGACTAACAAGATGACTCTGGTTATATGACATTCTGGAAAAGACAAAAATATGAAGACAGTAAAAAGATCACTGGTTGCCAGGGGTTCTGGGGAAGGGAGCAACAGATGAAAAGGTGAAGCACAGGGCACTTTTTGAGCACTTAAACTTTTCTGTATAATACCTTAATGATGGATATATGTCATCATATATATGTCAAAATGCACAGAATGTACAATATAAGATACACCTGATGTTCAGTAGTGTCTGACTCTTTGTACTCCTTTGGACTGTATCTTTGCACTCCTTTGGACTGTAGCCTGCCAGGCTCCTCTGTCCATAGGATTTTTCAGGCAGTAATACTAGAGTGGGTTGCCATTTCTTACTCCAGGGGATCTTCCCGACCCAGCAGTCAAACTCATGTCTCTTGTGTCACCTGCATCGCAGGTAGGTTCTTTATCCACTGAGAGCCATCAGGAAAGCCCCACACTATAAGGAGTGAAAATTAAAGACTTTAGTTAATAACAATGTATCAATATTGGTTTATCAATTATAACAAACGTACCACACTAATGCAACATGCTGGTAATAGGGGAAGCTGGGGGGAGAGAGGAGGACAGCAAAGAGAATCTATGGGAACTCTCCATATTTTCTGCTCAATTTTCTGTAAGGCTAAGACCACTCTGACAAAAAGTCTATTAATTTTAAAACAAAAGGAAACCATGAACTTTGGAAGCAAAAATGACAACATAAAGTCATATCAATTTATATGTTTATCAGTAAGATGTGATAGAAGAGTGGCCGTTATCCCATACCCTTCCCATTACCATTTGACCAGTCTATACACAAAACTGTTTGCTTTAGCTTTAGTATGTAATAATTATTAACTGATCATAAATGAGCTTGAACATTTTTCATGTTTATGGACTATACGCATTTCTAATATGAATTTTATATACATGTCATTTCTATACTTTTCTTTTAGAATATATGCTATCTTTATCCAAGTATGTAAAAACTCTTTATATTTTATATTAACCCTTTGTTTACTAGAAATATTTTTCTAGTTTGTGATTTCATTTTAGTTTATGGTGGCTTCTGATTTAAGTTTTATTTACTCAAAATAGTAAATTATTCATTTTTATGTCTGTAAATCTTATAGTACTTTCACTTGTAATACTTCTCATTAAAAAGTTCATTTTTAATACTTTGTTTGATTCATATGGAAAAAAGTTTGATTTTTAACATGAACAAAATGCACTTAAAAATTAGAAAATAGCTAGGAAATGAATGACTTAAAACCATTCTTTACATATGACTGGCTGGTTATATATGGCTGGTTACGACGATCTTGTCTGGCTGGTAAAGAAACAGCTACATACAAGTTCTTCATGAGGTTCCTGGAACCCATCAAAGAATCTTGCTTTCCCTCACTTCAATCCTTCGACCCTTAGGATATACGTTAAGGCTATTTGTAGGGAACATACATTTTCAGATTAAAACTTACACAAGCTTTTTGATTTCAAGGCATGAATATGAGCTTATACTGTCATTGTTAAACTTAAGGTTTATTTTGTGATTTGATTAGCTTCCTATTGCATTTTGACTCTGAAATTGTCTTATGTCAGACTTGTTTCCAAAATAACTTGCAAATTATATCTCTAATACAACCTCCATCTCCTCCAGATACTGTGCTCTCTAATGGCCTTGGGTCCATTACAGGCAAACACGAGTTATAACTTAAGATAAGTAATGTCTAGGAGAGTGTGTGCTTCTCAACACCTTCTATCTCCACTCTCCAAAGATAGAAGATAAATGAAAAAGCTAAAAATAAAAGCTTGATCTCATTCAGTTCGAATTAGACTATTCTATTTTAAGAATGCCTGACCAAATCCATCTCCTATAATACTTATATTCCTGTCAGGAGATTGTAATAAAAATAGAATATAAATATACTATTTAGAATATAAATATATTATTTATATTGTATATTAAAAATGCGTGAATAGGAAACCAATGTTACATAAAGTCTTACTGAAAATCTTGCTCATATCATGGGTGCTTCAGTGACAACGATCAAGCACAGCTAGCACAAATTACAGTGCATGTGTAAGGAATCTGATATATAAATAAAATAAGCTATATTATCCTGGAATTACTCTATTTTAAATGCTAAAACAATCTTTATCTAAAACTTTAATCTAGAATGCTTCTGTGTCAGGCTACCAATTACGTGTATCTGTGTATGTATCTATATATGTATGTATGTGTATGTATACACACACATGTCCTTGGTTTCTGAGCTTGGACCAATCAGATAATAAAATTTTTCCAATTCTACCATTTTCTCTTCTATTATTAATAACACTAGGACAATCAACTGGATAATTTTTAATGTCTTTGGACCTCTGAAAGGGTATAATCTTCAGTCACAAGGACCTAATGAAATACACAATTAGTTCGGGCAGGGTATTTATTTACAGCACCATCTATTTATTTTTTTATAAATAGCATTCAGCAGTGTGGTGTACACAATCAGTACAGCAAACTAATTAAGAATACAAATTCTAGACCCAGGCCATCTTGGTTGTTTTGGCACAACTGTGTTTTTGGAGTGTGAACTCTGTATCTCATTTAGCTTCTCCAAGCCTTAGTTTCTTTCTCTGAAAAGTTGTTGTAATAATAGCACCTATCTCATGTGGGTAGTTGTGAGGAATAAATTGTATAATCTATAGAAAGAATATCGTACAGTGCCTGGTGTTCAGTAAATAATGGCTATTATTAGATTCATGGAACCAGAAGACTAAAGTGAAATGAGATGCAGAACAACTCATGCAGTGATATTCTACTTCTGTTCTACTTTTAAACATTAGACTTGGCATTTATTCCATTTATTTTAGTGTCACTAAAATGACACTAAAGAAATTAACAAGGATAAGGAGGAAAAGAGAGATAATATTAGATGAGTAATGATGATAAAATTTGGGGAGATGAAAAGCAAATGGGTAATTCACAGCTAATTCAGTAGAAGAAGCTAAAACATTAAGGACCTGCACAGAAGTAGCCAAAAAACAGTGAACTGCTCTGCATCAGAGTATACCAGCAAGAAAGAGTCAAGTAATGGAGGCCTCGTGCATTTCTGAAGGTCAGGAGAAGGCACAGGGCAGCAAAAATGGGGGGACTGGCTAAAAGCTTATGGCAGAAACTGTGAGAATACCAGAGGTTTTCCCCATGTAGTTGGGTAACATTTCATTCTTTTCCTCTAAATAAAATTAGAGGCTTAATCACTGGGTGAGGTTGGACCCAAGGAATTTAAACTCTAAGAGGACACCTGGCATGGCAGAAGTAAGGCTGCAAACTGAAAATGGAAGCATGCTCCCTGTCCCACTCACCTCTTCAGAACACTGGCAAACAGATTTACATCAACAAGTCAGTAGTAAGAGATTCGCTCTGTAGTGGGATTGACAGGACCAATAAAAAAGTAAGATAGTTTTTGGGTCCCTCAGTTAAAAAGTAATACCTATATCTACTAGTTGACAGATCCTGTGAACCTTACCAAATGCTTTTAGGGCCTCAATTTTAATTTTTAGGACCTCAATTTTAAATATGAATGGATGGCTAGTGATTAGCAAACAGTGAAGGAAAAAGCTCCAACATGAAAGACATCAAAACAAACAGAAAAAAATAAATTGGAAGAAACAAATAATTCAGGTAACAGAAGAGATTACTGAAAGACTGAAATTAATAGCCTTAAATGGAAATGAGAAAGTACCACTGTATCCACTAAAGAACATAAAACTATATAAAGAGCAGATTTAAAAAACAAAGTCTCCTGGAAATTTTTTTTTAAATGATATTCAGAAAAAAAAATTCAATAAGTATTTGGAAGACAGAGTTGAGGAGTCTTCCCAAAAGTTGAGAACAAAATACGAGGAGATAGAAATTGAAAGCCAAAATTAAAGATTAGAGACTAAATCCAGGAAGCCTAATAGGTGACTTAACAGGAATTCCAGAAAGAACTGTAAACGTGGAGGGAGAAAAGTGATCAAATAAATAATACAAGAAAAGTTCTAAGAGGAAAGAACATCAGAACGCCTATACAGTGAAGGGAAAAAGACTCCCAGCAGAGATCACCCTGAAATGAATACCAGGGGTAAAAAAAGGACTCCAAAAGCTTTGAGAAACAAACAGATCACATACATAGACCCTGGAATCAAAACAGCACAAGAACAGCAGCATTTTGTGTATCAATCAAATATAGATGAACAACAAAGGTATTTTCAGACATGCAAGGTTTTAAAACACAATGAATGAAATGCACCCTTTCACAGGAAACTACTGCATTATACAGTCTCTGCCAAATGCTGGTGAAGCTGTGGAACAAGAGGAACTCTCACTCACTGCTGGTGGGAGTGTAAAATGGTACAACCACCCTGGAAAACAGCTTGGTAGTTTCTTATAAAACAAAACAGATTCTTACCATATGACCCAGCAATCATGCTATCTATATTTGCCCAAAGAAGTTTCAAACATATCTACACAAAAAAACTGCACATGGATGTTGACAGCAGTTCTATTAATAATAACCAAACCTTGGAAGCAACCACAGTACCCTCCAGGAGATGAACAGATAAATGGTGGTATAATAAATTATCATTCCATGCTAAAAATAAATGACTCTCAAGCCATGAAGAGACATGGAGGAAGCTTAAATGCACATTGCTTAATTGAAAGCAAGCCAATCCGAAAAGACAACATTTGGTATGATTCCAACTCAGTGGCATTCTGGAAAAGGTAAAACTAGGAGATAAAAGATCAGTGGTTGCCACAGGTGGAAGGAGAGTAAGGATCAATAGGCAGAGCATAGAGAATTTTAGGATAGGAAAGTGAAAATACTGCATATGATATGATAATAATGGATATATATCAGTAATGACACATTTATAAACATTGGTACAAATCTATAGAACGTACCACACCAAGAATAAACCCCAAGGTAAACCATGAACTTGAAGTGATTATGATGTGTCTATGTAGGTTCATCCTTGATAAAACATGTATCATTACAGAGAAGATGGTGATAATGCGGAGGCTGTGTATGTGTGAGGGCAAGAGGTATATGGGAAATCTCTGTGTCATCCTTTCAATTTTGGTGTGAATCTAAAACTGCTCTAAAAAATAGTCTTGGAAAAAAAAGGAAGCAAAAAGACCAGACAAAAATATGACTAGAAATCAAGAGAAATAATGGTTACAATTCCACAGGGGATTCAAAACAATGGAGCTATAACATAGCAATTAAAAAGTAAAGTTATTTAATAGTACAAGTTCCTGAAGAAAACAAGAGAATGGGGAAGAAAGAAAATAATCAAAAATATGAAAGAGACACAGAGAAGGCAATGGCACCGCACTCTAGTACTCGTGCCTGGAAAATCCCATGGACGGAGGAGCCTGGTAGGCTGCAGTCCATGGGGTCGCGAAGAGTCAGACACGACCGAGCGACTTCACTTTCACTTTTCACTTTCATGCATTGGAGAAGGAAATGGCAACCCACTCCAGTGTTCTTGCCTGGAGAATCCCAGGGACGGGGGAGCCTGGTGGGCTGCCGTATATGGGGTCGCACAGAGTCAGACATGACTGAAGCGACTTAGCAGCAGTAGCATAAAAGATACAAATTTCCCCAAATCAATGAAAGATGTCAATCCACATATCCAGGGAGATCAGTGACCCACAAGAGATAAAGAAGACAACAGGTAGGCACACACAGTCAGACTGCTTAAACCAAAATCTTCACAGTGGTCAGAGAAAAAAATTACCTTCACAAAAGCAACAGTAAGACTTAAAACTGCCTTGTCAGTATAAACAATGAAAACCTGAACCCAATATTTTATCAGTTCAATGAATTCATTCATCCATTAGACAAACATGTGCTGAATATCTACCACATGCTAGATACTTTTCTAGGTACTCAGAACACATCAGTGAACAGAACAAAGAATGTATATTACATCTAATGTGTAAAATTATATAATAAACATTTTAAGGGAAGAAATTAATTGTATAAAACATGCTTAACAATCTATTCAGAAAATACACTTCATTATTGCTATTAGAATTATAACTAAAGTTTTTAATTTAATAGACTTATGACTAGTCCTTTTTCAGTGATGGATGAGATTCTTTATAATCAAGCATAGTCTATGTACTAAAAAGCCTATCTTACTAGGCTGGCTTTTGGGTAAGAAAAGTCATGAAATTTTAAAGCTAATCTTCTAAAAAACCTTAGAGATGATCTACAGTCCAGACTCCTCATTAGAGATGAAAAGGCACAGTATATTTAACTCAATTTCCAAGGTCACACAAAGAAGTTAGAGATACATCTTAAGTCCCAGTGACTCCTGGTCAAATATGCTTTGTTGTTCTTTGTTGTTTAGTTCATGGAGAGAAGGGTTTAATTTAATTTTTATTAATGTAACATGCATATAGTTTTAAAAGTAAAATGATTTATGACACTTAAAACAAAAAGCAGCAGTTTTCCTCCCTTCCTCTGCTCACCCCCAACTTACAGTCTCCAGAGAGAACCATGTTTAACTTCTAATATTAATAATATTGGGCTTCCTTTGTAGCTCAGTCGGTAAAGAATCTGCCCGCAATGTAGCAGACCTGGGTTTGACTCCTAGGTTGGGAAGATCCCCTGAAGAAGGAAATGGCAACCCACTCCAGTATTCTTGCCTCGAGAGTCCCACGGACAGAGGAACCTGGCGGGCCACAGTCCACAGGGTCACGAGAGGCAGACATGACTTAGTGACTAAACCACCACGACCATTAATAATATTCTTTTGTTTGCTAGAATGGTACTGTGTGGCAGCTCATCAGTCATACATCTTGTGTATGTGAAAGGAGTCCATCTCAGCTTGTTTACTCTGCGGTGCACGTTTTACGTCCAATGCACAGGCAGAATAACTGGTAGGTTACCAGTGACTTTGTTGCCATACATACAATAGGACTATTAACTAATGAAACAGATTTTCATGAGTGACATGAAATATGTCTCCTTTCTTTACAGCTGGAGCTGAATATTGGTTGCAAGGGATTAGTGGTATGATAAATACATATAACTTCAGAGAAGAGAAAACCTGAATTTTATACTGTGCCTATTTTTTCCTAAGCTTTAATAGTATGAAAGGTTAAACTAAAAATTTTTCAAACTCTCTAATATTTTAACTAAAGAGAATAACAATTTTAATATTAATAAAATCTTTATGATTATAAATAAGTCCACATACAGGTCACAAAGAGACAATATGGAGCAAATCATTTTCATCTCAGTAGAGTACTACAATACAAATAATTTGCCTTTGGCATTTGAAGTGATGCTTATTTTAGCCATCTCAACACTGGCATTGTAAACTGAGTGCTTATGATAGAAAAAATGAATACAGATTATTAAATAATTCACTTTAATAATTATTGTTTACATTAATATCACTGAGTATTTCATTTTTTGTTTTTTCCCAAAGAAAATACCAAACAAGAAAGAAAAACCTTTCTGTTCACCTTGTCTGTACAAATTTAAAATCTAAAAACTGAAAATGTCATAAACTATATAGGTTTATTTTTTAAAGGAAATTCTCAACTTAAAATTATTTACATATTATGACATTTGCATCACAACTATAAGACTAGTGACTTACATGAGACAGGAAGCTGGCTGTAGACTGGGAAGATGGAACATTGGAATGAGAACGGGCAGCAGGTGATGGCTGTAGAAGGCGTGGTTTCACAGCAGAATTTGAGGTGTACCCAGGGCCCTGCAGTTCCTGGAAGACAGTATACATGTGAGCAAAATAACTGTCAACCTACAACTGGAATTGTGAAATCAAAATGTATTTTTGCAAATAAATTTCAGTCTTACATGTTGAACCCCTACAAAGCTTGAAGCCAAAATATTAAGCAAGATGCAAATTATTGTTTGGGGACTAATCTAATGATGTAAGCATTCCAGGTGGGAAAGGGCATCTCCAGTTGGAGGCTACTACATTAACTCTGCCAAACACTCCACAACAGTTCTGACATACTACTGAGAAGGTTCCTTTCCAACTATGGGAAGGTATCCAGTATTGCGATTTTAAAATATGTCTGCAATTTTTAAATATATTCAAAAAACAAACATATTTCAGTGGAAAATGTACTATTTTTAAAGCACATCTGTTTTGTCATGCAAATTACCTCATTTCTGTTGTTCTCCAAAGAAGCCAAACATGTTTGACCTCCTCCTGTATGCAAACCTCTGGTTCCCCAGGGTAAGTACTTCTGTGTTTCCCTCACTCAATATAAACCTAACATAAAGCATGATGCTTCAACGTGTTACTATATAGGAAAAAGATATGTACAGTAGATACAATGTAAAGATTTTATAATTGTTAATATCAGATAATGTTAAAAGTACACTTGAAAGCATCTAAGATACATGAAGAAAGCTTAAAAGTGTATCAAACTAAGGCTTAAGTTTTGCTTAAATTACTATTTAATGAAAACAAAAGACCTTACTTTTACATCCAATGTGTGTTGAAGTTTTAGGCGCACAGATTCCTGTTCCTGACGCTGTATTATATCTTGACATTCTGCAAACTGCAAAGATGCCTACAATCAAGCAACCACATGTGGTTTATCCTCCATTCTTAGTGCAATTTTATTTTATTAATGTATACGTGCAGAGTCGCCATCTCTTCAAGGAAACGTCCCCCCATTCTTAGCAAAATGTATGACATTTATCTATTTACTTATCTGTTTTATTTAGAAAACTGAGAGTTATTGGAGGTCACGTCTTTACTCTCTGTAGCCCCAGCATCTATACAGTGTTTAGGAGGTGAAGGGTATGCAAAAGAATGAATGAACTAAGGATGAAATGAGCAAACAGCTTTAGCAACGGTAAAAATATTTGCATAAAGATAACCACAACTGAAACTCGCTGAACCCATATATCATGTTCTAAGACCTAAGTTTGCATAGGTGGGAACACAGACCATGTTCTGTCACCACGGAGGCTTTGATGTCTCAAGAAGCAAGGACTAGTTTCAGTATACAGCATTTTCAGGTTTCCAGAGTTTTCAGGTGACACAAAGAGAGATTACCCCCCTACGATATACAGCAAGGACAAATACAGTGTCATCACTGATCTTCTCAGTCATTAAGCCGCATTCTCTGCCTGCACTTTCTGAACTCCACAAAGCGCCACACATGAGCATTACTTTGTCTTTTTATTGATATTATTAACAGACTGTACTCTACCAGTATTGAAGTCCTTCTTTGCAGGTAAATTAGACTGGGGGTATTTTAAATTATTCAGGCCACAAAGGATACCAGAAGCATCTCACATCTTGTATCTTACTGCTCTTATGTTCATGTTAGCCAAAAAATAAAAAAGATAATCTTTGTAGAAAGTATGCATCATGACTTGTTCTTAAAGCTCAGCCTTCTCTACAGGATATAGTTCTTCCTTGTGTGAGGTGACTGAGACACAATCCAATTTAACAGATTTGGTGTCTATCAACATGGAGCTTTCCTTTTTAGTTGTTAACTACTGTATATATGTAGTTAATAACCACCTTATCAAGAGCAACTTCCATATTAGCAACCTTTTCTTTCAATCGGCGCTCCTGAGATCGCAGGACTTCTAGTTCTCCGGCCATCTTGTTTTTCTCTGTTGCAACAGTACTCAATTCCTGGCTTAATTTTGTCTTCTCTTCTTTTAGAAAATGCTTTTCCTACAATTATACAGGAGCAAATATCAGAAACGATATAGTGATGTAGATGTTGAAGCACACACACATCATTTCTCTTATCCTAGATTTGTTCTTTTTGTTTTATTCTTCCATTACTTGCCTATTTGGAACTTAAGGCAGGAGGGGAGAAAAAAGTGGGAAAGAACAAAGACAGAGGAAATAAGTCCATGTGATGAGTGTGTGTGCGTTCAGTCGCTCAGTCATGTCTGATTCTTCATGACCCCATGGACTGTGGCCTGCCAGGCTCCTCTGACCATCGGGTTTTCCCAAGCAAGAATACTGGAGTGGGTTGCCATTTCCTTTTCCCAGGATCTTACTGACCCAGGGCTCGAACTCGCATATCTGGTGTCTCCTACACTGCAGGCAGATTCTTTACCGCTGAGCTACCAGGGAAGCCTGGTGAGAGGTATAACAAATGTATGTGCTTATTTGTCAACATTTAGCCTCATTCTAAAAAAGCATTTCAGCGTTTTGGGAAGGGGGAAAGCAACTGCTTTAGTTGCCCTCATTTTCTACATATGCCGTTTACCTTCTCATTGGCATTATGGTCAGTTCTATTGTAACACTTCTTCTGAAAGTGCAAGTCTGTTCCCAAGTGATTGATGTGTCAGAATATTTGAACACAACACAGATTTCACATTTACTAATGCATGGTTTCATCTACGAGAAATACTAGGTCGGTGCAGAAAACAGCACTCAGCTAAGGAGAGCGGCACAGAAATACAAAAAGCAAACATACACACTCTTCAGACAATTAGCTCCCTCAGTTTACCTTGTGTTATGAGCCAAATCCTATGTCACAGAAAAACCTACCTTCTACCCCTTAACAACACTCACAATGTAATTCTTCAATGCACACATTCACAAGCAAACTTCAGGTCATTTTTAAGATAAAGGGCCATTCTAATTGCAGTATTTATGAGTCTCTTAAACATTTAGCGTGTAAAACTGTGCTACCATTTTCACTAGGTTCCTATTTTTCTTTTGTGACTGATGAAGTTTGTCAGCGTCATGCTTCTAATCCCACTGTTCCCACAAGTCCCAGGGTGGTTTTTGTTGCACAATTTTGCATAGCGTGATTTCAGGAACACAGTTGTCACATTAGCATGGAACTGAATATGCTCTACTTATAATCACTCTGTCTCTACCACGAGTATCTTCTTGCAGTAAAAATACTAGCTCTTGGACAGCTACATGTAAGAAAATGAAATCAGAACACTTTAACAGCACACACAAAAATACACTCAGAATGGGTTAAGGACCTAAATGTAAGACCAGACACTAAAAAACATCAGCAGAACACTCTGCTGACATAAACTGCAGCAATATCTTTTTCATCTATCTCCCAGAGTAATGGAAATTAAAACAAAAATAAATGAATGGGACCTAATTAAACCCAAAAGTTTTTGCACAGCAAAGGAAATCGTAAACAAAATGAAAAAACAACCCACGGAACGGAAGAAAATATTTGCAAATGATGCAACTCACAAAAGGTTAGTCTCCAAAATTTACATACAGCTCATGTGGCTTAATATCATAAAAACAAACAATCCAATCAAAAAATGGGCAAAAGACCTAAACAGACTTTTCTCCAGAGGGGTCATACAGGTGGCAAGAGGCGCACAAAAAGATGTTCAACATCACTGATTAATAGAGAAATGCAAATCAAAACTATGATAAGGTAACACCTCACACCAGTCAAAATGGCCATCATCAAAAAATCCACAAACAATAAATGCCTTAGAAGATGTGGAAAAAAAGGAACCCACCTACACTCTTGGTGGGAGTGAAAGCTGGTGATTGCCACTATGGAGAACAGTATGGAGGTTCCTTAAAAAACTAAAATTAGAGCTATCGCATGATTTAGCAATCCTACTCCTGGGTGTATATCCAGAGAAAACCATAGTTTGAAAGGATACATACACCTCAGTGTTCATTGCAGCACTAATTTACCATAGCCAAGATATGGAAGCAATCTAAATGTCCACCAACAGATGAACGGATAAAGAAGATGTGATACATATATGCAATGGAATATCACTCAGTCATTAAAAAGAATGAAACAGTGTCATTTGCAGCAACATGGGTGGACCTGGAGATAATCATATAAAGTCAGACAAAGAAAAACAAATGTTGTATGATATCACTTATATGCAGATTCTAAAAAAAATGATACAAATGAAATTAATTACAAAACATAAACAGACTCACAGGCTTAGAGAATGAATTTATGGTTACTGGTGGGAAGGGCTGGGGGGAGGGATAGATTAGAAATTTGAGATTGAATATACATACTACTTTCTTTTTTGTTTCTTTCTGAATTGATTTTTATTGGAGTAGAGTTGCTTTACAATGTTGTGTTAGTCTCTGCTGTACTGCAAAGTGAATCAGCCATATGGATACATATATCCCCTCTTTTTTAGATTTCTTCCCATTTAGGTCACCACAGAGCACCAAGTAGAGTTCCCTGTGCTATACATACAGTATGTTCTCATTAGTCATCTATTTTATGCATAGTATCAAAAGAGTATGTATGTCAATCCCAAGCTTCCAGTTCTTCCCCCCTCCCCCCGCCCCCCGGGAACCCCCATGTTTGTTCTCACTGATACATTTAAAATAGATAACCAACAAAGACCTACTGTACAGCACCATGAATGCTGCTCAAGATTATGTAATAATCTAAATGGAAAAAGAATTTGAAAAAGAATAGATACATGTAAAAAATAATAAAAGAAGGCCAAGGAAAAAAGAACAAAAGAAAATAAAATTCATTCCAGAGTAGTTATTAAAAAACAAAAAACTAGCTCTTTCAAGGTCCTGCTCAGAGGTTCCTTTGGGAACCTGCTGCTCATTCTCTCAGTTAGGAATAACCTCTTGCCTTGTTCCCATTGTACTTTGTATCTCTGTGTGTCTTACTCTGTGTTGTAGTTTACTAATGAGTAAACACATTGGCCTCCCTTCCAAGGACAGGGATTCACCTTGTTTGCATTTGTCATTGCCTCTTCCAAAAATTGTATCTTGCTCTGAAGGGCATCAATCTGACCTCTTTTAGCTGTAATTTGTTTTTGCATCCCCATTGCCACTTTCATAGCTGAAAAAAAAAAGGAAATAAACTGTCTCTTAGTTTTAAAGTTTCTAAATTTTGAGAGGTGACTATAATTTGATGGTCAAACACCATGACTAGGTGATAAGACTCCTCTAAGGCACCTAGACTCTTTCAAGAAAGTGTTTGTTCACAAAGGATGTCTTCAGATTTCACAATATTGGGATATAACAATTTTTAGCAATTACTCAGCGGTTTTGAGCTGAGAAACATAGATAAATGATGATGTTCTGTGATTCCTTGCTAGAATTAACTTCATTGGCCATCGTAATTTGCCATATCTCCAATGGTAATACATAATACTGATCAAATTCATACTTACACATAAAGGAAATATATACACAAAATATATAGTCATATAATGAAAAATGTAAATAGCATTTTTACTAAAGTAACTTTCTAGAAACTCATATATAAAAATACCACACAAGACATCTACTATTATTGATCTTTTAAAAGATTTCAGTGATGACACAAACCATTCAATTTCCATTGTCATGGGTATTGCCATGTACTCAGAACTCACTATTGTTTCAAAAGTCAAACCGGCCACATAAGCATGTATGTGATTATTTTACTGAAACTGGTGACAGGATGAGAATGTTCTATACAGGAAGCAAGGCACTGAATACTTAAGACATGGCAGCCCACTGAAAAGATAAGCAAAGCTCACCATTGCTTGGAAATTCAAAGTCTGAGACCCTATGTTGTTTCTTAGAGTCTGCTGAGAAAAGAGGTTTGAAAATGCTACTGCTTTTGAGTTAGGTCCAGCTTGGAGGTTAAAAAGAAAAAGAAAATGTGATATTCTTTGAAAACAAACTATCGGAGGATGAAAGATCTGACTTCTTGCTAACAAGATATAGTTCCTGCAGCTAAACTGTCCGGACCAGGGTTAATACAGGCACAGTTTATTAATAGAGCAAAAGTCTGGTATCACTTACTGCCCACCACTCTGAAGAATTCTGGTCTGGTTAAGTGCATCATGCTTGGCCTTCCTAGGTAATTTTCTTAATAAATTCTTTATTTTAAGGTGATCCTAATTCGAGAGTGAATACAGGGTTACCCAGTTAATTTAACAACTGTAATGGGACTGGCGGAGTTGTGGAGAGGCCTGGAGCACATGAGGAGGAGACTGTATAGTGGATGGGGAGGAGGGAACAGACCCCAGATGCACCTCTGGAGAGAGCTCTCTATGCCCTACCATTTTCTTTGTGTTTACCAGCAAAGACAGAACCGAATCTCTGAGGACCGCACAAAATGTGGACACTTCAAGAATTTGTGCCATCTTTGGGCAAGGGCCATAGTAATCTTTCCAGTATCATTCCAATTTTGGTACATGTGCTGTTGAAGTGAGCACAAACATAAATCTTTTGACATGAAAAAATATTGAGAAATAGAAAATGTAGTCTTTAGTTGAATCATTATTCTTACATTCAGCTAATGCAGCCATACTAACAATGATAGGAATAATATGAAACAGCAACTAACCTTTCCTCTCTGAATTAATATGGGCAGCAAAGTGAAAAGGGAACAGGTGTAAAGTGGTGAGAAGGGACCCCTCAGCCTAGCAGTTCAATTCCCAGGGCTCTCCCTCCCATCTTCATCTCACAGAAGGAGTCAGGAAGGACAATTAGCCATAGGCACAAAGTTTATGAAGATAGTAAACATGTGAAATAGGCTGAAGAATGAAAATTATTAGTGATCTGTATTTATATCAACACTTCCTCAAAAACAATTAATTGGCATTTATGGACACTAAGGTTTGTTAGAAATTATTGAAATAGCTACAGAAAAAGATTCTGATACTTAAGGAATAAATTAAGCAAACGTCAATTTCCCTCAAAAATACTGGGAATTATAACTGCTGTATAACACCCATCAGTGATATCTACTGTTGTATGTCTCTCACACCACGCTTCACTGTGAAGAAGTAGAAAGCAATGAATCCAGTTTGTGTTTTATTAAATCTAGACCAAGGGAATGAAAAATAAAAGGAAAAGATCTACTGAAGCATACCATGACCATCAGATCCTTCCATTGACTTTAATGTATTTCTTGTTTGTTCCAGCTCAGACTGTGCAGATTTTAATTGCATTTTCAGCTTATTTGTAGTAGTTTCCATTTCTTCACTTTTGTTTCGAAAATTCCTTTTTAAGACTTCATAGTCCTCTGTACAACATGATAAGCAATAACAGGTGGTTAATTTTTTTCTACTCCATTATTATAAAGCTTATTTTATTTGTAATTAATGATCACAGGATTTTGGAGCTGAAAGAGACCCCACTTAGTTACATTATCAGTTGTTACAGAAATGAGATGTACATACACATTTTCAGGGATCTGACTCTTTTTAATCTGCTTGGGTGGGTCATCCTCTTTTACTCTTATTATTCATTGCTTTTCTTCCAGCCAGTGTAATTGGCTCACATCTATTTCCTCTTAAACCTTCTTGGATAATCATACCCACCACAACAGACTTAGCCACCATTTGTAGGCAGATGAATCTCCATGACTCAGTAAGTAACCGGATGCTGCCATGTGTTTTACCTGATTTTTTATCTCCAGTAACTATCAAAATACCTGGCATTCATCATTCATACACAAGAATATACACACATACATTCAACTATCCATTTATTTACATTTGTCTATTTATATATGATCGACAGATTTACCTATAAAGGCAACAAGCAGAGTCAAGACCTCTCTGCTGAGAACTAACCCCATCTCTCCAGATACTTTGATGTGGACGCCCTGGTGCCCCTAGACCAACGATCTCACACTGACTACCTCACCCTCCTGCCTGTAAGTTAACCCCTCTTGATTTCATTCTCTCAGACATTGGTATCATTGTATCCCAATACTACAAATTTAAAACCAGAAGCACACACACAACCCCTCTGATCATTTACTGTTGACTCCACCTCCAAAGACTTGCTTAATTCTTCCCTCTCCTCTTATTCTCATTATACTGCCTCAGTTCAGGTTCTCATCACCTTTCCCTGGGACTACTGCAAAATCCTCCCTAGCTGGCTGGCCTCTGCTCCTTTAGGCTTGCCCTTCTCTTCTTACCTGCTGACTCTGTCCTTCTAAAATGTATATTTGGTGACAACAATCTCTTAGTTGTTATCTTTTGCCGGCTCCACACTGTCTGGCTCTGTCCATCCGTTCTGCCTCATTTCTTAGTTCTTGTTCCTTTGCATTACTCCCGTGAGTGTTTCTGAGGTCGCACTGTGTTCCTTCACGCCTTCATGTTTTTGCCCATGATGTTCTCTCCGCCTGACTGCCCTTCTGCCTCCTTTTCACCCGCCAAATTCCTATTTCTCCATCAATCCAGGATGTCACCTGCGACAGGAGGCTGACTCCCTGCCTTTCCCACATCTGTACCCACCGCCCAGCCACTGTACTTCACCCACCACACGTGACACGGCCTACAGGTCTGGCTTCCAACTATCCTGGAGCCTCACGGTTGCTCCCAGGGCTGTCTCAGCATCTGGCATAGTAACTGCTCCGGAATCGCTGACATTGTGTGTGTGTGTGTGTGTGTGTGTGTGACGTAGACAATACCTGTACCATACTAACAGTGAACTGAGGGCATTTTCATCTTAAAGTTTAAAGCCTTGGATTTTTCCATCCCCCAAAATTTGCGCAAGTCTATTTACATGTGTGGCTTCATTATTACACCTCTAATCAAGCTATCTGACTCAGAGAGCTTGAGGTTTCCACTTCTCCCCCTCTCCCCTTGGAAACGCAGTCCAGAATTTCAGGGACACTGACTCAAGTTAACGGTTAATGAGTGCACGCTCTGGGAGCACTTCATGGAGAAGTGTCAGGGTCTCGGGTGATGAGATGTGTGCACAGGAACAGCATAATTATCCATGTTTGTACCACTGGTGAGGGCCCATTCTGTCACAACAGTCCTAGTATCCTCATGGAACGCCACTGACAGCACTATTTTCGGCAGAGTTTGAACTGGAGTAACGCACCTGTAAGACTGTTTAGCTCATTCCTACTAGCTTTCACCTCACTCAATAAATGGTCTCTCTCTTGCTTGATGTCTTTCACTGCACGGAGCCTCTCGGAGCCTGCATTCACCAGCTTCACTTTTTCCAATTCCAGGTCACTCACTCTGGCTTCAAGCTCCCGTATCTTTGCATCTTTTTTATCTTTCAAAATCTAAATATAGGGATAAATACAAAGGACAGAGCAAGAAATAATATATATATATCAGCAATAAGAAGTGGGAAAACAAAAGGAGTATTTTACCTTTCTTTGAACCATAGATATCAATTCCCAGTATCACTGGCTACAGCCCTTCATTATTCCTATTCTATGTATTCATTCATTCAAAACAAAAAGTACTGGGAACCTAACTGTGCCAGACTCCATCTTACTCGCTGAGGGTAGTGTGCAGGTAAGGCCCTAGGGGAGCACCTACTCAAGTTTTACTCCCATGGCACCGCCCCCGCCAGGCTCCCCATGCCCTGGCCATGTATAGCAGTAAACAGTGTCCTTGTCCTCATGGGGCTTTTACATTCTCGTGAGAGGAGACAGACAGCAACAAATATTGAATAGCCAGATGACAATAATGACAGAAAAAGAACTGAAAAGGTGAGAGGGTAGAGGATGAACACAGGGCGGGGCTGCTACTGGTAAGGTGGTATGTGGAGGACAGCCTAACTGCTGCCCTGATGGAAGCGTCTAGTCAGGGTGGCTGTCGGCGGTCCTGAAAACGTGGATTTGGGGAGGGTCCCATCAGTCTAACGTGCTCTGCCTAAAAATGTCTTCAAGTGAAACAATTTACGCTGAACCCTTGTTTTCCTTTCAGGAGACTGTATTCCCCTCCCTGGTAAGGGGAGCCTCTGATGAACCCCCCTGGCTGGCAACATCTGACACGTGTTGTCACAACTTATTGTTGGCGGGGTTAAGCATCTTGTGCCCAACTGCAGGAGAGGAAGCTTATGCCTGGTTTCCTTTGGGTGAATTTTCCCCTTTGCTGATTTTTAGATCCTTTCCTTGTCATAAATCATCATAGGGGAAAAAATACTGTTTTTTTGTATCTATATGAGATGATAGATGTTAACTTATTGTTGTAATCATTGCACAATATGTGTAAATTAAGCCATTATACTGTATCCCTTAAACTCATACAGTATTGCATGTCAATTATATTTCAACAAAACTGAAAGAAAAATTAAATTATATGTGATTTGTTTTCCACTAATTACCATGGCAGATAAAAGTAATATAAAGCTTGGGAAACTGAATTTTTAAAAATTCATTCAATAGTTTTAAGTTCTGATAAACATTTACTGAGCACCTTCTGGCTACATGGCACAAAGTCAGGGGGCAGGGGTACAAAGATGAAGATGTGTGCCCTGCTTGAAGAAGTCTTCAGTCTTACAGGGAAGAGGGGAAGTTGCTATTTACACACACACACCACATACCACACACAGACACATGAGCACGTACACAGGGTAACACAGAACGCGATCTAGGCTCTAACAGGTACAGACGCAGTACGGTAAGGTTCAGGTGGAGAGTGGAATGGGGGAAGCGAACTAATATTTTCTAGACGTCTTCCACAGACCAGGAACCAAGCTAAATCCTTGATATATACTGTCTCATTTAAGCCTCAAATAACCCAACAAGATTCGGGGGGGGTTGTTTTGCATTTTGGTTTGCAGACATAGAAGCCAACATTCAACAGTCTAGTGCTTTCCAGTCACTGAGTGGTGAGACGGGGTACAAATTTAGGTCTGTCTGAAGGGGGACAAAATGCTTTCTCAAACTACGGGATAGGGACAGACTTCATAAAGAAGCTGGATTTTCTTATTTTTCTCTTTTGTATCAGCACTTCTGAACCGTTTGGGGGCCACTCCTTGTGGAATTTAAGAAAAGTGTGGAAATTTTCTCACAAAACCACACATGCACACTGACAAAAATGCTTGCAAACAATTTTGGAGTGTCTGTAACTATCTTTACAGAACCTACTTCCGGTCAGACTTACGGGAGAAAAGAGATATTTCAGAAGCTAAACCACCAAAACGCTCTACAGACCTTAACTTCCTGTAGCTCCAGCCTCCTATCATTGATCTCCTTCTCCAGCTGAGCTTTCTCCACCTGCATAGCGCCGGCTGTCCGCCCGTGCTGGCCCACCAGCTGCGTCATGTTCTCAATCTGCTGTCGCAGGATCTCGATCACTTTGTCCTTCTCTGCCATCTGCAGCCTGAGGGCCTCGCACTCCGTCTGCACGTTTCGGAGGTGATCCCCTTCATTCTTCAGATGCTGCAGCTCCTGCAACTTCAAGTCCACTCGGGAGCGCAGCTTCGTGATTTCTGCGTTGGTGGCCTCGATGGCTCGCTCCTTTTCCTGGAGGGAAGCTGTCAGGTCCGACACAGTCCTCTCCGAGCTCTCCAGGGTCATCTTCTTGGCTGTCAACTCTTCCACCACTTTGCGGAGCATCTCTTTGGTGGATTCAAGCTGAGCAGTCAAAGAGGACACTTTTTCTAGACTTTCATTCTTTCCCTGAATGGCTGCCATCTGATTGTTAAAGAAGAATTTCATCGATTTAGGCAGACAGGGAGAGGTCTCAGGAGATCTCACAAGTTAGCTCAAGAAGGTGAAATCATAAATATGACAGTACCTCCCATTATTTTGCTCTCAGAACCTCATACAGACAGTAGACTAACTTGTGTTAATTAGATCAAGGTGGAGAGGCCTTAATTAAATAACAATGCTCATCCAGAATGGTGTTGTGGGCACGAGCTCAGCAAGTGTCCTCTGAGGATGTTTCCCACACCAATTTATGTTAGGATGACATGGCAACAGTGGAAAGTGGGGTATCCTTTCTGCTTCCCTCCTCCTTAATTCCACCTTTGAGGGTAAAGTGAATGATGGCTTTTATCCAATGTACATTCACATTCTCTGGTCCTTGTTTGTAAAGGAGTAAGATTCTAATTAGGCTTCCCTGGTGGCTCAGAGAGTAAAGAATCTGCCTGCAATGTAGGAGACCCTGGTTTGACTCCTGGGTTGGGAAGATCCCCTGGAAAATGGAGAGGCTACCCACTCTAGTACTCTTCGGCTGCCCTGGTGGCTCAGATGGTAAAGAATTTGTCCACAGTGTGGCAGACCTGGGTTAAATCCCTGGGTTGGAAAGATCCCCTGGAGGAGGGCATGGCAACCCACTCCAGTATTCTTGCCTGGAGAATCCCATGGACAAAGGAGCCTAGTGGGCTACAGTCCATGGTGTTGCAAAGAGTCAGACATGACTGAGTGACTAAGCACAGCGCAAGATTCTAACTGCCAGAAGCTCCTTGCATCTTTCCTCCTGCCCAGGTTGGGTCAGAGAATAGGAAGATGACTTTGCCTGGCTCTAGGCCAAGGCTGGTCCCTTTGGTTTGCTTTTTCATTTGAGGAAGCTATTTTGTGGGATGCTTTTTGTGTCTCCATGGCAATTATGGCAGGCATTGGAACGATGTCCTTCCTGTCTTGAAGGTACACTGGTGCTCACACAGCGCTCCACATGTCACTCCTGGTGTGCTGAACTGGAGGGCACCCAGCCTGCATATTTATCATTCCTAATCAGTTTGGGGGGAAAGGAAGGATAAGCCTCTTTGGGGAAGGTGAAACAAAACAATCTACTGGAAACCTTCAACCCTGCCTTTCCTCAGATCTCCCTATGTGCTTAGTTGCTCAGTTGTGTCCGACTCTTCGGGTCCCCATGAACTGTAGCTCACCAGGCTCCTCTGTCCATGGGGATTCTCCAGGCAAGAAGACTGGAGTTGGTTGCCATGCCCTCCTCCAGGGGATCTTCCCAAGCCAGGGATCGAACCCAGGCCTCCCACATTGCAGGCAGATTCTTTTCCATCTGAGCCACAGATCTTAGATGAAGCCCAGATCTCCCTATGGTCTGATGCTTTTCTATAATTACAAATTATTAGGTTACCAATTTCTAGGTGAAATGAAAAGGCAAGCGGATGGGAGTTTCATTACTCAACAATGGACAAAAGCGAGATGTTCAACATTTGAAATTTAACAAGAGGTCAGAGCCATAGAAATAATACCCGGTTCATATCTTGCTCTCAGAGCCCACGGCTCTACCAGGGGAGGCCCGGCCTCACCTGCCGCTCCATCTGGCCCTGACACTCGCTCTTCATGGCCTTGAGCAGGGCCTCCAGGCGCTGCACCTCCATGTTCCTGTCGTCCAGTTCCCGCCGCAAGTGGTCGATGGTGATGCTGTTGCCCGTGTCCCGGTCCCACAGCCTCTTGTTCTGCTCCTTCTCCAGGCTCAGCTCCTTCTCTCGCTTATGTAGGTCGGCCTACAAGAAGGGACGTCAGCCTTCCCCCTCGTGCTCACAGTTGTTTTCAAACTCTTTTTTCCCCTACATCATCTTTGGAGTTTCTATGTGATTTGACAACACTTTGATCTTGGAATCGGATTCTTTTTTTTAATGATTTTAGCTAAACAACAATGCCTTCTTAGAAAACTAACATTTTGTTTACTTATAATTTCTAGCATTACAAGTAACTCTCAATGAGGATGCTGGGAAACATGCAACAGGAGGGAGAGAAGTGAGGATTATTCCGCAGTTCAGAGTCAGCTCTCCCTTGAGCATGTGCTCATCAAGCCCGGGTTAGCCTGTGAAGGACACTCTGGCAGCTGAGGGCCTGGTAGCCTGAGGTAAGGTTTGGCAGGGAGAGAGTCCTGTTCTACATGAACCCTAACAAATATCGCATGAAGGGGTACCAACATTGCCTTTGCTAAATTTCTCAGCCTATAGTACCCCTAAAGGAGGGCAGAAGCTGCTTCACTACCACTGGAATCCTCTTTTCTTCCTAAAAAATTTTTTTACCTAAATTTGCATTTAACTTTTCTTTATACATGATTTGTATGTGTTTTGAATGTTGTTTGGCTTTAAAATGAACACTCAACCCTACTTCAATTTAGCAGAACACAGTACCTAACTGAAAGACTATGGCTGTTCAAAGATCACCCTCATCCAACTTGTAAGCCCTAACAGTTGTGCTTAAAGTATACAATATTATATTCCACATGTAAAACTTGAATAATGTCCAGGATGCTGTTGTGTGTGTAAATGTACAGATACGTTGTAAAATTTGGAAACTAGTTTTGTGAAATACTGTGGTAAAACTTGCCAGAATTAATCTCACTCATATTTCAGAACACCTTCTTACCAAGAGCTTTTGAAGTTGGTCGTCCAGATTTCCAGATTCTTGACTGAACTGATCACGTTCTGTCCGTGCTTCAGTTAGCTCTGAGTTTGCAAGAACTAACTGCTTCTCCAGCTCTTCTATCTACAAGGAAAGCACAAATCAATCTGACTATGTCAATGAGTAATATAAAATACATATAGTCTTTGGAAAACAGTATTATTTGGGGCAACGGTATCATTTGGGGGGGGCAAAATAAGAGTTCATTTTGTAATGTATTTTGTAGACAAAATTGTGATGTATTTTGCAAAGTTTTCTAAACTTAAAATCTATGTAGAATTCAGCCAGACAAACTGACCAAAATGAAATACTTGGTACTGTGAGATTTAGCCATTGTCACTCTCATTATCACACTATTCAAAATCTATCTTCTGTGAAAATGTGTTCTCTAATTTGGTATTTAAGGAAGCTTTATGTGGCATAAACAACATTCTACAAAGCCCACACAAATTAACTATATTATACTTAGAAGTGCTATTTTGTTTCAAAACATCAGTTTCAAAAATTAAGGCAGTGACTATAAAAGAATGAATGGTAACAAGTTTATAGTTATTGTCACTGTTAGTCATCCTATTTTGAAAGGATACATAAATTTATATATATATATTATAATACAATCCTCATTTTTTTAACTATCAAATGAGATAAGAGTACTAATTTTAAAGAACTGTATAGATGTAGTTCTCTCTTACAGACAGGCAGCTGTCAGATCTGCGTGACCATGAATTTCTATACATATGCTAGAAGGGCCTTCGCTGTAAACAGCATCTCTACAGCTCTTAACCTGGGGCTGCAGGCTACGAGGTTAAGATCTCAGACAATGGAGATTCTGAGTTTATATTTGAGCACAGCTACATAAACTCATTACTTAGACACATATGTTAAAATAAAAACTACTGATAGTGTTATATAGTGATACCTGATCTTTAATGTGATACCTACAATAACAGTTCATCTCCACTTTCCAGTAATAACAAATCTTTCATGTCTGCATAAATGCTACATATTCCTTCTTACTTCTAAGGCATCTGCTGAATAGGCTTCCAAATCGACAGTCAAGAATACAACTTACTGACTGGTTTAGATGGAACTGAGATTAAATCTTCTTAGAGAACATACAAGCAAGACTAACATTTCGTGATACTATTTTAAGTTGGTCTAAGTTCATTTAAGATCTTCATTTTTAATTCAGCACACATATATTAATTATATTACATATAAACATGTATATGCAACTATCTCTGATAAATGGTAAGGATGAATACATAAATGGGTGTGTGTACATATATATGTCTTTATTTACATACATACATACATACATAAGAGCATACTGATACAGGATTATCAAATAGTTTCACATTTCCCAACAGAGTAGTATCACAACCTACAGGAATTTGAATATAAATTTTAATATTTACATTGGATATATTTTAAAACTGACTTTGTAATTGATTCCATGTTTTATACAAAAAAGCATTTCACAGGAATTAGATAAAATATTAGGTGATTGATAGAAATGAGCTCATAGATTCTAACAATCCTATAAAAAAGTGCTTTCACTTCTGTGCTCCTAAAACAATTCATCCTCAGGGACACAAGCACCTTCCCAAGACAAATGAGTACCATCAGCTGAAGCAATCTCTTCAGCTCTACTATTATTAGGAAAGGCTAATAGCACATAGTGAAGACATTAGGAATACTGAGGGGAAAACACATCAGCTCTTACTTTGGTTAGACAAATGTGATCAGAAAGGCAATATGATCTGGCTGAGAGTCAAACAGCCTGGTTCTGAACCAGCTTCTGTCACATAAGCTTTCTGAGTCTGTAATTTGAGTCTAAATTATACATTTATAATTTGAAAAAAGTATTCTAGGTGATCTTCCAAATTCCTTTCAATTCTGCTTCTAATAGTTTTTCACATAAGATCAGTATTAATAAAGCTGAAATTCTATATTTTCAAAGGAACCATATTTGAGCTCTAAATTTAACAAGAATACTTTCAATTTTAAAAGTTACTCATATGACTAAAACAAGCATTTTAGACTCCTGCTGCTCCTGCTGCTGCTGCTAAGTCGCTTCAGTGTCCGAATCTGTGCGACCCCATAGACGGCAGCCCACCAGGCTTCCCTCTCCCTGGGATTCTCCAGGCAAGAACACGGGAGTGGGGTGCCATTGCCTTCTCCGTTTAGACACCTAGTCTGGTGTAAAACCATTTCTGTCTTTGAGCAAAGTATTTGTGTGGTTTAAAAGCTTAAATTAAGGCTTGCTATTTTATGTCTGTTTTCACTTTTTAAGAAATTCTGGATAACCATTTAATGATAAATTCTATGAGACCAAATTTTACAAAGAAAAAAATAAAAGAAAAAGAGTCAACTTGGATCTTTCCATCTAAGCATCAGATGTTCCTCCAGACCCCTGCAGGAACATTAGTTTTGTAGTTGTCAGTACTGACTCAACTGCTATAGCTCTGCTTTTACCTTTCACTTTTTAAAAGTAAAAATATTTATATTAATTAATCAATCAAAAAGATAAATGGAGAGTGAAAGGGAAAACCATTGAAGTAGCAGCTGAGCTGATACATACGGCTGTAAAAAAACACTATGAAGACAAGTCTTTTAAAATGTCCAGAATAAATGCTGACATCTGAGATGTATTAGTTTTTTTCTTTTTCGTTTCTTTTTAAATAGCAGCACTGGTTTTCCCTTTCACCATCTATGAATCTGCTTTTTGTTTTGGATCACTGGACAAATAAGTACTTGGATCTCATTGTAATCGTACAGTGATTTTAGATATCACCAATTGTGCCAAATTGTTCTCTGTGCTCAAAAATTGTTTTCTGTGCTCAAAAATACACAGTGCTGGGATAAGGGATGCTGCCGGTCAGCACGGAGGCGCTCTGGCAGAACTACGCAGAGGTGCGCATCGAATCTCCTGCACAGGGGAGAGCTCCAGCCAGTGCTACTACGACTTCACATCTGAGTAAGAAATTCAGCCCCAAACGCTCTCAACGTAGGACAAGTAAACTTAGAATCGAGATTGTGAGATATTTTTGTTATCAAAAAGCGAAAGTTAAGAGTAAAGCCAAATCTACAGAGCCAATAGTGACAGCTTCTACTGGTCCAAATTCGTAAAGGGGAATTCTGGAGGTTCTCCTAAAATGGAAAGAGAAGAATAGAAAAAATATTACAGTAAAACACTTTTGTATGTCTGAAAGCTATGTCTACAGTCTTCTTTGAAACATCACTTGTCATCAGTATGAAAATACTTTTGCTTATCTGAAGAGACACTTGTCTGGCTAGACAAGTTTCCTCTACACTTATGCATTCTAGCTGGGAAAGTTTTGTTCAGACCTGACATGTAATCAATTTTTCAAAATCATAAATATTTTTTTCTGAAGGAATCTGACCCTCAGGAGAAAATACTAACACTGCTTGCCTCATAAAATATGTTGATGTATAATATCAATATACTCTTAAATAATAAGTCTCTCTTCCCACAAATCTCACTTTTAATCATAGCTGTATTTTTTGTTATTTGGACAGTACATATTGTATATATTAAATGTGTACTGCAGCAGTGGAAAAATAAAATTTTAAGATTTATTTAATTTTAAGATTTTAAGGTTTTAATAGGCTTTAGCAGTGTCAAGGTATATGAAAATAAAAGAAATTAAACAAAAGAATCTGTTTTTTAAAAATTCTACATTCATCACAACAAAAACATTTCATAATAGAATTTTTCATGAACACAAAATAAAATACTTTTGTTAATATGTTTGATCTTCTTTGCTTAGTTACACCATGTATTTTTAATGCTTTTCAGGTCAGAGTACATTAAAATTTGTATTTACATGGGAGGATAATCATCTCTCAGTGTTTCTTGACTAAAGGGAGTTACCATAGAGATCCTTGGTAACCATCAACTAGGTGCCAACTTGATTAGGCTCAATGTGCTTCACTAAAAGTCTCAGTGATCCGGAAATTAATTAAACTAATATGCCCCCCTTTCTTCCAATACTGTTGACTGTTTAAGACTGTAAAAATTCTTCATGATCATTTGTTTACATTGGAGCAATGTAAGATAATGATTTTAGTATTATGTTTGTATCTACATGACCTCAAAACCCTCATATAAAAGGTTTTCAGTCATTTATCTGGGGTTAATGCTTCTACAATGCTAAAGAGATAGGTGTTAATAAAAATAAAAACTATTTTTGTACTGTTAAGATGTCAATATTTGTTAAAATTTCCTACCATGCACAAATTTAGGTTGATCAGCATGGTGTTATACATCAGACAATATGCAGATTAGCAAACAACTGGGTGACAGCTTATGAAGAGGTTGTTTCCAAACAACATTACAAATAGAAAGCTATATTAATTTCAAATTATGTAAGATAGACAGGTGAGTCAAGTGTTAGTATTTAATATTTTGTGGCTTTTCAGAGGATCTGTCAATAAATAATGAAAATTAAATCTTTTCAGAATGGGCCGAGTATGATGAATATCAGTCATTGTATAGGCTTGATCTGCCTAGAATGGGGTGGGTATTCCTGCTAGCCATCTGCAGGGGAAAAGTCCATCTTGAACTAGAACACAAAAGGCAGGCCTCAGAGAAACAGGAAAGAACAAATATTTCTCTCTGGGCTTTTGTTTCTTGGGTTTAGCCTTCAAGAAGTCTAAGGCTCCTTAAGCCTACTTCTAGGTAGCAGTGGTTGAAATGACCCTGACACAAGAATCAAGGCCAAGAGCTAAGGAAGAGGTTTTCGAGAGCAGTGCTGTTCCCACTGCAACCCACCAGGAAAACGTGAGGTCGACTTAGTGGGCGTCAAACCAGTGTCTGAAGAGAAGAAAAAGAGCCAGTGTCATAAGTATTATTTTCTGAAGTGTACTTCAGTGGTATCAGTGTGTTACGAGATCATATGGTAAACTAGATTTCCTGGTGTGGGTGGCGATCAAAAATGTTTGAAAGCCCCGGTAGAGGATCCAAATCTCAAAACTGAGATTATACAGTTTCATGTTACTCTTTATTGTTTAGACCTTTAGAGTAAGGTCATGTCTAAATTTTCCATCCTTCTTTTAGCTGTGCAACAGCTAACTAAAATCGAAGTCTTGAACCAGAGAATCGAGGAGAAAGAGCCCCCTCCTGTGACCAGCACAGGGGTGACAGTGATAATGACAGGAGGGGGTGCCCAAAGGCAGGAAAATATCTGGAAGAATTAGTGCTGCAATTTTTCAACTGCCTTTTCCCATAAGGAGCTTTTTTCCCTTGTACCATTACCCTGTAGAACTAGATTACGTTATACAGAAAATCTGTCAGCTTTCTTATACTCTATTTTTTCCCAATCAACTAAGAAGTAAAAAAATTGGCTACAAGTGGTTAGACCTGTAGGTTCTCTCATAGATAGGAGATGTTTATCTAAAGAATTTATTTCCCAAACTAGGCCATTTTGGAGATGAAAGGTGATATTCACAAAACAGGATACTATTTTGTGTCCTTGAAATCAACAAAAACCTAAGCTCCAAAAGAATGGTTGATAATGAAAAGTTTCTTTTTAGCTATGGAAACTGAGAGAACAGAATACTGTAGTAAATATTAATTAATGTCTAATTTTAATAGGAACTGTGTGATAAGAGATGAAGATTTAGCTTGCTGATTATTTTTTATCCAGACTAATTTTGAAGTGAATTCAGTTTGTAAGCCTCACAATGATTAATAAGGAGGAGTTGAAGTAAGAGAGGAAATAGCCTAAAGTATTCAGTGGGAGAGGGGAGATCAGCTGGTGCCAAGTACTTGCAAAAGCTAAACCTTGTAGCAGTAATTTAAATGATGTTATCCTTTAATTTTTTTAGAAACTTGCTTGACGTATGCAGGAAACATTCCTAAGAATGAACTGATTTGAGCAAACACTGTTTATAATTTAACATGTAGATATTTAGCACCCATCTTATAAACTGCTTTTAATTATTTTTTATTTTTTAAAATTTCAGTATTTAATTTATTAAAACTTTATATGATGATCTTTAAAAAGCACAATTTGTATTTTCGCAAGCAAAAAAAGAAAAAAAAGAAATCCCAAACCAAAACAAAACCCCAAATTTCTGCAGGGCAGTAGGAGACCAAGGCAATTTTTCTCTTCCCTGTAGAGTATTATCTTAACCAGATACTGCTGATGTATTGTATCTGCTTAGCTCTTTTTTTTTTTTCTTTACATTATCATGTTGGTTTTGCCATACATTGACATGAATCCGCCATGGGTATACATGTGCTCCCCTTCCAGAACCCCCCTCCCACCTCCCTCCCAATTCCATCTCTCTGGGTCATCCTGGTGTACCAACCCTGAGCACCCTGTATCAATAAACTGCTTTTAATTTTAAATGAGTGCTTTGATTCCTCATTTTCAAATAAACAATTAAAAACTATCTAATTGATTCTGTGTATAATAGTCTCTGGAAGAAGAACAGCAAAATTTAAACTCACCTTGTCTTCATACATCCTTTTGGCTTCCCTTAATTCAGAACGTAGTTGAGAAACAGTCGATTCCAGGTCACCGAGTTGGCGCATATACATTGAGTTCTGGTTTCTTGCTTGCTCTCTAAGAAGGGTTTAAAGAAGGAATAAGAGCAAATAAGATCTAAAGCAGAAGGAAAAGAGCGGGACAGAGGATGAGATGGTTGGATGGCATCACTGATTCAACAGACATAAACTTGGGTAAACGCCGGGAGATGGTGAGGGACAGGGAGGCCCGTGTGTTACAGTCCACGGGGTCACAAAGAACTGGACATGACTTGGCACCTGAACAACCACAAGGGCAAACAGCAAACTAAGAGCAAGTGTGGCACCTAAGGGTGCTCTAGCTTTCAGGTACTTCCACTAATTATTTAATATAGCCACTAGTCTTTTATCTTTCAAATTGGTTACTAAAGGCGTAAGTTCAAAAGTGTTAACTGTTAAATATAGATGATGCATACACAGGAGTTCATTTTACAATTTTTGCTCTGTATGACTGAAAATGTCCATATAAAAAGTTTCAACATGGGAATGCAAATTATAAAATTATTTGTATGCTGTTAGTCACTAAATCATATCTGACTCCTTGCAAACCCATTGACTGTATATGTATAATTTACACATATTTACACGCATGTGCATGCTCAGTCACTCAGTCATGTCTGACTCTTTGTGACCCTGTAAGACTATAGGGACCCTCTGGGACCCTCTGTCCATGGGATTTTCCAGGCAGGAATACTGGAATGGCTTGCCATTTCCTCCTCCAGTGGATCTTCCTGACCCAGGGATCAAACCCACGTTTCCTGGGTTTCCTGCATTGGCAGGTAGATTCTTTACTACTGAGCCACCTGGGAATCCCATTTACACACACACACACACACACACACACACACACACACACAGATATATAGTGTGTGTGTGTGTGTGTGTGTGTTTTACCCTATCAGTTGAAATGTAGACAAAAATTAAAACATCCAAACCCCAAGAGGCCCAAATATTTGCCATAATACTTCTGATATGGTTATAAAGTATTATCCATATGTTAAATAATCTTTACCATTCACTTGAATGTTAGAAAAGTTTCACTTTCTTGTAGAATCAACTATTAAGCATTTTAAAAAAAGATCTTAGAACAAAATCAATAAAAAATAAAATGAAGATAAATAGCTGTCAACATCAAACCACCAGGACACACATACTGAATGATTTCCAATTGACTCTGGATACTGTTGGCTTGGCTCCGAGCACTGCTAGCTTTCTCGGTGAGTCCTGTTATTTCAGTTTCATGCTCACTTATTAACTGTTCGATCCTATAAAAAGAATGTGGTGATTGTTATTTGATACAGATTTTGCCTGATAATGAATTATTCTAAAAATTAATGATTTTCAACACTCTCACTTTTGGTATTTTGTTTTAGCTTTGTCTATATTATTCTTTTTATGACAAGCATCTAGCTCTGGGAGTTGGTGATGGACAGGGAGGCCTCGTGTGCTGCAGTCCATGGTGTTGCAAGGAGTTAGACACGACTGAGCAACTGAACTGAACTGAACTGATGACAAGTATTTAAGTTAGATACAGAATCCTTTATCCAAATCCTTTGGAAGCCAGTCAGGCTTTGGAATTCAGAATTTTTAAAAAATTTTATGATGGTAATAAAGAATAGTACTAAGTATCATGTGACTTACCCAGAAAGATCTATGGAAGTGTCCCAGAAGCCAGACATCACTAATGCAATGGTAGGTTTTTAAATAGTCACAGTAAACCATGAAGACTATAAAAAGCTTTACATTAGCTCAGATTCAGTTCAGTTCAGTTTGTGTCACTCAGTCGTGTCTGACTCTTTGCGACCCCATGAACCGCAGCACGCCAGGCCTCCCTGTCCATCACCAACTCCCGGAGTCCACCCAAATCCATGTCCACTGAGTCAGTGATAGCATCCAGCCATCTCATCCTCTGTCTTCCCCTTCTCCTCCTGCCCCCAATCCTTCCCAGCATGAGGGTCTTTTCCAATGAGTCAGCTCTTTGCATGAAGTATTAGAGTTTAGTACTAGAGTTTAGTATTAGCCAAAGTATTAGAGTTTCAGCTTCAACATCAGTCCTTCCAATGAACACCCAGGACTGATCTCCTTTAGGATGGACTTGTTGGATCTCCTTGCAGTCCAAGGGACTCTCAAGAGTCTTCTCCAACACCACAGCTCAAAAGCATCAATTCTTCAGCACTTAGCTATCTTTATAGTCCAACTCTCACATCCATACATGACTACTGGATTAGGTTTTGCCAACAAAACTGACAAAGTATCTAACCTTGACCAAACTGTAGTCAGACGCCTCTTGGTACTTAGAAGCCTAGGCTTAGTAAGAATTTTGCTAAGTCAGTTTAGTGACAACCTCCCACCTCATGCCTCCGTCTAGTAGTTTTCCACCTACTGACCCCCTCACCCTGCTTCTTGGCTATGAATCCCCCTTTGCCCATGTTGGGCTGGGAGTTGAGCCTCATCACTAATTCAAATACCTTTTGCAACAGTCTTGAATGAAGTCTTCCCTAATTTTTAAATAAATGTTAGAATAAATTTTTCATTAACATGAGTTTGCTACAAATCTATGGGGGAAAAAATCTATATTTTAGAGCTTTTTAGATTTTGGAATTGCTGATGAGAGAGTGTAGACTTGGGCTATAGTTTCACTATGATCTTCTATACCTCAGCCAGAAACCTACCTATCTTGATGTTGTTGAAGAAGTAGTTCCATTTTATTCTGTGATTCAGATTTCAGTGCTTCAAGCTGATCCTCTACCTGGTTATAAAAAAAGAAATATTGATTGAGGAACTGGTAAATGTACAGCTTGGAAAATTTAGAGATTTTCTAACTAAAGGAATGCTTTAGAAAGATGCAAATAGAAGCAATACTAAAAGCAGATACGTTCTATCACTGTATTTTATTAAATCTTTTACAGTGGTTATACTCATGAAACTATACAGACAAGTCAGCTCCCTTTATTAGGAAAGATAACTGTGGAAGAAACTTGCGCTATTTTAGAGAACAAAAATGAGAACTTGGCTTACTTTGAAAAGCTTAAAAAAATTATATGCCTTATACTATTGTCTTAATGAATTTTAATATAAAATTGACATAGTGTTCTCACCACTTACTGGAAATATCCTCCCTTTAAGATAAGAAATCTCTGTGTCTAATTCTCTTAGGATTTTACTAATAGCTGAGGCCATGCTTCGGGAGTGGATGGTAGACATGCTGTCATGCTCAAATACTTTCTTGCCTGAGGCTTCTTCAAAGTCAACTAGGACTGATCGGATTTCTTGAAGCACTCCCTCGTGACTAAGCATCATCTTTCTCAGCTGCTCTATCTGTGTGCTGCTATCTTTCAGCATATTGTCCTTTAGGCATTTGGCAGCTTCAAGTTCATGAACTGTATTTTGAAGCTGATTTCGTAAATCCTCCTGGGACTGACTCTCCCTTCGTCTATGAAATAAATGAAAGAAAAGAAATAATATTGATAAAACTCAGATTCACACAAGTGACTTTACTGTAGAAAAAGTAAAGCTTTAAAATAATTTCAGGTAACTGAAGCCCAACCTGATGTCAGCCATGGCATCTCTCTCCATCTGCATCTCTTGAAGTTTTGTTTGCAAATCAATGACTGATTGTCTTAAGTAAAACTTTTGTTTCTCATGCAATTCATTGCTCTGGAAAAAAAGTGTCCTGCAAATTAGTCTTCAACAGAGGAACATATTTCCTTATAGCTAGTAGTTCCCAAAAATCTATATACCAATCATTTTAATTTTTTTTAATTGTGGGTCTTTTTAAAGAAACTATTAATATTTATTTGGCTGCATTGAGTCTTAGTTGTGGTGCATGGGCTCTTAACTGCGGTGCATGAATTTCTCTCCAGAGCAGAGGCCTCAGTAGTCGCAGCTTGCCAGCTTAGTTGCCCCATAGGATGTGGGATCTTAGTTCTCAGACCAACGATCAAACTCATGTGCCCTGCACTGGAAGGAGGATTCCTAACCACGGGATCACCAGGAAGTCCCTCAATTGTTTGTTCTTATGTGTACTTCCTTCCCCCTTCACCACTGTCTAGGGCCTAATTATCATTTCTAACCTAGATTTTTGGAATACCCCTTTCAATCCACTTACTTTACAACCAAAACATCATTTCGAGAACAAATCTGACTTACAGCTCAAGAAAGAAACAGGAATAAACTCTATTCTTGAGGATAGAAGTGGTTGAAATTGTGTATACAGAAAAGTCAACCCCATAAGTAGATAAAATTTTTGAAAGAAAAAGTAAGCGATTTAGAGGTTCAACCTAGACAACAGGAGCTTCAGAAAGAGAGAACTGAGAAAACAGAGAAAGAAACTGTCAAGGGGAAAAAAAAAAGTGAATTCCTCAAAGTCATGAAATGAAAAGACGCTTGCTTCTTAGAAGAAAAGCTATGACTAACCTAGACAGCGTATTACAAAGCAGAGACACTACTTTGCCAACAAAGGTCTCTCTAGTCAAAGTTAGGGTTTTTCCAATAGTCATGTATGGTTGGACTATTAAAAAAAAATAGCTGGACTATAAAGAAAACTTGAGTGCCGAAGAACTAATGATTTTGGACTGTGGTGTTGGAGAAGACTGTTGAGAGTCTCTTAGACTGCAAGGAGATCAAACCAGTCAATCCTAAAGGAAATCAGTCCTGAATATGCATTGGAAGGACAGATGCTGAAGCTGAAACTCCAATACTTTGGCCACCTGATGCGAAGAACTGACTCATCTGAAAAGACCCTGATGCTGGGAAAGATTGAAGGCAGGAGGAGAAGGGGATGACAGAAGATGAGATGGTTGGATGGCGTCACCAACTTGATGGACGAGTTTGAGCAAGCTTCAGGAGTTGGGGATGGACAGGGAAGCCTGGCATGCTGCAGTCCATGAGGTTGCAAAGAATTGGACACGACTAAGCAAATGAACTGACTGACTGAACATAAAACTGTTCCAGCTCACTTTCAAAAAATAACTGAACATCCTCAATGAGTTAAATATTTAAAAATAAAAATAGTAATGAAACTTTTGTTTTAAGGTGTCTAGAAGTTCTCTTTTAAGAAACAAATTCTTCAAAAAAAATTTTTTTTGATGTGGACCATTTAAAAATCTTTATTGAATTTGTTACAATATTGCTTTTGTTTATGTTTTGGTTTTTTGGCCCCAAGGCATGTGAGATCTTGACTCCCTGGCCAGGGATTGAACCCTCACCCTCCCTGCACTGGAAGGTGAAGTTTTAACTACTGGACCGCCAGGAAAGTCTCAAGAAGCATATTCTTAAAGACTTAAATAATTTTACAAAAAGATTTATCTTAATGGTGAAAGCCAATTTTTTTAATAAGGATATGGTAAAGGTAAAAAGCATAAAGGAAAAAGAAAGGCAATTGGAAACCACAGGAAAAACAAAACTACACAGCAAAAGAAATATAAAAGGTTACTACTTGATTCTGTAGTTCACAATGTTTATATAAGGTGGGACCCTCTATCTTTTTCTCTAATAGTCCAGCTGAATGGCTAGAGTAGCCTGAACTTTGGAATGTAACAGTGGAAATGAAAACATATTTGAGAAATATATATGAGGTGCACTGGACGGACTCGGCAGTAAAGTGCATGTCAGGGAAAATGCAGAGGTATCAAGAACAAATCAGGCTTTTACCCTCCACAACTGTGTAAATGTAGCACCACACAAAGCTAGAAGAAAGGTTTGGGGAAAATCAGGTATGTAATTGGAAATGGTGAGTTAATGGAGCCTGAGAAACCTTTCAAGTAGAAATGTCCAGCAAGAACACAGGTACACTAACTGGGTGTGGAGACCAGTTAGGAGGTCTGCCCAGATGTGTAAACTGAACAGGCACTGACATATACATGGCAACAGAAGCCATGGAAATCACTATCACAATCTATGGAGGGTTCTGTTGGAATAAGAAAACTGAAAAAGAATCAGCTGGAGAAAAGTTAGGAGAGTGTGTTTCCAAGAGACCTAAGAGAAAAGACTGCTTCAAGATGAAAAGAATTGTCATGTGTCAAACGTTGTGGAAGAGGCAAGTAAGATAAAGAATGTAAAGCATTGACTAAATTTCGCATCAGCGCTTACCCTACTGTGGCATATCCTGTTACTATCATTTTCTGTTTTAAATACCTCAGCCATAAGACTGTAAACATGCACATAAAAAGGAGGACATCTTTTCCATATTTATATATCCAGTATCTAGTATAATACCCGTTACATGGGAGGTTTGTGATAAATTTTATGTCTCCAAATAACCCTGTTATTTACTTACTGATATAACTATTAAAAGGTCAGTTTTCATTCCAATTCCAAAGAAAGGCAATGCCAAAGAATGCTCAAACTACCGCACAATTGCACTCATCTGACGCGCTAGTAAAGTAATGCTCAAAATTCTACAAGCCAGGCTTCAGCAATATATGAACCGAGAACTTCCAGATGTTCAAGCTGGTTTAGAAAAGGCAGAGGAACCAGAGATCAAATTGCCAACATCCGCTGGATCATCAAAAAAGCAAGAGAGTTCCAGAAAAAACATCTATTTCTGCTTTATTGACTATGCCAAAGCCTTTGACTGTGAGGATCACAATAAACTGTGGAAAATTCTGAAAGAGATGGGCATACCAGACCACCTGACCTGTCTCTTGAGACACCTGTATGCAGGTCAGGAAGCAACAGTTAGAACTGGACATGGAACAATAGACTGGTTCCAAGTAGGAAAAGGAGTACGTCAAGGCTGTGTATTGTCACCCTGCTTATTTAACTTGTATGCATAGTACATCATGAGAAACGCTGGGCTGGTAGAAGCACAAGCTGGAATCAAGATTGCCGGGAGAAATATCAATAACCTCAGATATGCAGATGACACCACACTTATGGAAGAAAGTGAAGAAGAACTAAAAAGTCTCTTGCTAAAAGTGAAAGAGGAGAGTGAAAAAGTTGGCTTAAAGCTAAACATTCAGAAAACTAAGATCATGGCATCTGGTCCCATCACTTCATGGGAAATAGATGGGAAAACAGTAGAAACAGTGGCAGACTTTACTTTTTTGAGCTCCAAAATCACTGCAGATGGTGACTGCAGCCATGAAATTAAAAGATGCTTACTCCTTGGAAGGAAAGTTATGACCAACCTAGACAGCATATTAAAAAGCAGAGACGTTAGTTTGCCAACAAAGGTCCGTCTAGTCAAGGCTATGGTTTTTCCAGTAGTCATGTATGGATGTGAGAGTTGGATGGTGAAGAAAGCTGAGCGCCAAAGAATTGATGCTTTTGAACTGTGGTGTTGGAGAAGACTCTTGAGAGTCCCTTGGACTGAAAGGAGATCCAACCAGTCCATCCTAAAGGAGATCAGTCCCGGGTGTTCACTGGAAGGACTGATATTGAAGCTGAAACTCCAATACTTTGTCCACCTCACACAAAGAGTTGACTCACTGGAAAAGACCCTGATGCTGGGAAGGATTGAGGGCAGGAGGAGAAGGGGACGACAGAGGATGAGATGGCTGGATGGCATCACCAACTCAATGGACATGGGTTTGGGTAGACTCCAGGAGTTGGTGATGGACAGGGAGGCCTGGCGTGCTGTGATTCATGGGGTCACAAAGAGTCGGACACGACTGAGCGACTGAACTGAACTGACTGAACTGAACTGACTGAACTGATAACTATTAATAATTTATTGGGAGCCAGTCAAGTGTCACATATTCTGTCAGAGGACAGATGTGGAAAATTAATTAAGGCATTGTTTCTATTCCTCATTGACATTTCTGTGCTTTACCCATATATCTATCTACCATCAATCCACCTCTTAGTGTGAAAGTGAAAGAAAGTGAAGTCACTCAGTTGTGTCCAACTCTTTGCACCCTATGGACAGTAGCCTACCAGGCTCCTTCATCCATGGGATTTTCCAGGCAAGAGTACTGGAGTGGGTTGCCATTTCCTTCTCCAGGAGATCTTCTCTACCCAGGGATTGAACTCGCATCTCCCACATTGTAGGCAGACACTCTACTGTCTGAGCCGCCAGGGAAGTCCTATTAGTGTACTTATCATAAAGTACTGTCATTATTTGTTTATATGCCACCCCCCTTCGAGACTATGAACTTATTCTGCTGCTGCATCGCTTCAGTCATGTCCGACTCTGTGCGACCCCACAGACGGCAGCCCACCAGGCTCCCCTGTCCCTGAGACTTCCAGGCAAGAACACTGAAGTGGTTTGCCATTTCCTTCTCCAATGAACTTCTGAGTCCTATCTTATTCATCTTTGCATCCTCTGTATATAACACAGTAATACATCTTTTTCAGCACTTAATAAACTTGTTGAATTCTTAAGTGTTTACATAGTCTGATGAGACAGAACTGGTGAATACAATAAAAAGCACTAAACAGTACAACAGGCATATGCACAAGGAGCAATAACTGTACAGAGGAGAGCTCGCCTACCTGTGTCTAGAGGAAAGGCTTCAGAGAAAAATGCTCGTAGACAGGTAGAGAAGGGGGAATGATCTGGGCAAAAGCATGAGGGTCTAGAATTGGAAGAGCAAGTAGCTTGATACTGCTAGAGTGGAGGATATATATAAGGAGCAGGTGGCAGAAGAGGCTAAAATGCACAGGGAAAAGTTAGATTACAAAGGCATCTGTGCAAGTTTGAATCTAAGCTATAGACTGCTCAGATCCAACAAGCAGCTGTAAAGCTGACTAAATCCAGCTTGATTCTACATAAGGTCCACTTGAAGTTTTTATGGATTAATTTCTAAACACTATTTAGCTATCACATATACACACACATCTAAAAATCCAATTGTCTACCCTGTTTTGAAAAGAAAAACCTGCTATCATGATAGCAGCACAGCAGGCTTGAACCAGCAAGGCTTGAATAATTATTAATTATAATTATCACTGAATGTCATTAAGAATAACACTTTGAGCTATCCAAGTTTCACTAAGATTATACCAAGAGCACAGTGAAAGAATCAATTTGCAACTCACTTCATTTAGTCTTCTCTGCAAATCTTTGACTTGATGTGAATATTCTTCCAAAACACGCTCAATGTGTTCCTTTCCAGGGTAAGGAATGACTTTTCTGTGAGAATCAAGTTCCACTTCATATTTAGGGAAAAAAGGAATTTGTGTTATAGTCCCAGTTGAAGATGTGTTTTCAATTATTGTTCCACGAATAGATGACATAAAAAATGGACTTGAAGAACCTAAATATTAAAGAATTAACCAATTAATTAACTGAATAATAAAATAATTTAGTGGTGAACAATGATCCCAGGTGATGCCCTCATTGAACCCTGAAGGAGCTCAAGGTCTCATGGGGAAAAGAGACAAGTGATAGTCGCTTTGAGAGAAGGGCACAAGGTAAAAAGGAGGAGCAGGATAGGAAGGAGGGGCGGTTTTACTTGCTAGTGATCAAGTGATACTTGGGTTGAATGAGCCTTGAAGCATCTATGGCTATGAAGTAACTAGCCTGTATTGTAATTCACTATGTATGAAGTAATTAGTCTGTATAGTATCTCTATGGTACTGTATCTAAATTCGAGTTTTCAGTATAAACTTAAAAAAAAAATCTAATTCCAAGTTTTAAGACACTGAAAGCTCCCAGATACAGTGTCACTTCAGTAGCAATAGGCACATGAGATCCTGGTGTGTGATTACTATTTCCTACTAAAAGGAACCAGGGCTCCTTAGCAGATGGCTGACTCCAGGTCTGGTGGAACAGGAAAAGTACAGTGTGATTCACAATTAAGAACCACTACCTTTATCAGGAAGAAAAAAAATTATTGTAGGAATAAGAGAGTGAGAGTGCTAGAAGATAGCAGGCTGGATTCCAGAAGCCCAACTATTCTTGGCAATAAGATCCAAGATAGGAAAGTGGGTACAAAGAGTAGAAAGTAGTTCAGTCGCTCAGTTGTGACCAACTCTTTGAGGCCACAAGAACTGCAGCACATCAGGCTTCCTTGTTCATCACCAACTCCGGGAGTTTGCTCAAAAATCATGTCCATCAAATGGGTGATACCATCTAATCATCTCATTCTCTATTGTCCCCTTTACCTCCTGCCTTCAAACTTTCCCAGCATCAGGGTCTTTTCCAAGGAGTCAGTTCTTCCATTCAGGTGGCCAAAGTATTGGAGCTTCAGCTTCAGCATCAGTCCTTCCACTGAATATTGAGGACTGATTTCCTTTAGGAAGACTCTCAAGAGTCTTCTCCAACACCACAGTTCAAAAGCATCAATTCTTTGGCACTCAATTTTATGATCCAACTCTCCCATCCATACAGGATCACTGGAAAAACCATAGCCTTGACCAGACAGACCTTTGTTGGCAAAGTAATGTCTCTGTCTTGTAATATGTTGTCTAGGTTGGTCATAGTTTTTCTTCCAAGGAGCAAGCTTCTTTTAATTTTCATGGCTGCAGTCAACATCTGCAGTGATTTTGGAGCCCTCCAAAATAAAGTTCCCCTTGTTTCCTCATCTATTGGCCATGAAGTGATGGGACTAGATGCCATGATCTTAGTTTTTTGAATACTGAGTTTTAAGCCAGCCTTTCACTCTCCTCTTTCACTTTCATCAAGAGGCTCCTTTAGTTCCTCTTCACTTTCTGCCATAAGTGTGGTGTCATCTGCATATTTGAGGTTACTGATACTTCTCCCAGCAATCTTGTTTCCAGCTTGTGCTTCATCCAGCATGGCATTTTGCATGATGTACTCTGCACACAAGGTAAATAAGCAAGGTAACAATATATAGCCTTGACATACTCCTTTCACAATTTGGAACCAGTCTGTTGTTCCATGTCTGGTTCTAACTGCTGCTTCTTGACCTGCATACAGATTTCTCAAGAGGCACGTAAGGTGGTCTGGTATTTCCATCTCTTTAAGATTTAATTGTCCACAGTTCGCTGTGATCCTCATAGTCAATGGGTTAGGTATAGTCAATAAAGCAGAAATAGATATTTTTCTGGAACTCTCTTGCTTTTTCAATATCCAACGGATGTTGGCAATTTGATCTTTGGTTCCTCTACCTTTTCTAAATCCAGTTTGAACATCTGGAAGTTCTTGGTTGCCATACTGTTGAAGCCTGGCTTGGAGAATTTTGAGCATTACTTTGCTACCATGCAAGAAGAGTACAATTGTATGGTAGGCTGAACATTCTTTGGCATTGCCTTTCTTTGGGATTTCAATGAAAACTGACCTTTTTCAGTTTGTGGCCACTGCTGAGTTTTCCAAATCTGCTGACATATTGAGCATAGCACTTTCACAGCATTATCTTTTAGGATCTGAAATAGCTGAACTGGTATTCCAGCACCTCCACTAGCTTTGTTCGTAGTGATGCTTCCTAAGGCCCACTTGACCACATTCCAGGATGTCTGACTCTAGGTGAGTGATCACAGCATCATGATTATCTGGGTCATCAAGATCTTTTTTGTATAGTTCTTCTATGTATTCTTGCTGACTCTTCTTAATATCTTCTGCTTCTGTTAGGTCCATACCACTTCTGTCCTTTATTGTGCCCATCTTTGCATGAAATGTTCCCCTGGTATCTCTAATTTTCTCGAAGAGATCTCTAGTCTTTTCCATTCTATTGTTTTCCTGTATTTCTTTGCACTGATCCCTGAGGAAGGCTTTCTTATCTCTCTCTGGAATTCTTTGGAACTCAGCATTCGAATGGGTATACCTTTCCTTTTTTCCTTTGCCTTCTGCTGTACAGATCAATATGATTGAGTAACTAGAGTACAGAAGCCATGAGTCTGAGACCTTAGATGGGTCCTCCATGAGGACAATGACACTGCAGAATGATGGTGTGCCTGGGGCAGGAGTGACAGCCCATGAGCTAAGCACCCATGCCCCTACTGGGGTGGGGAGGCAAGCGAGGGGAATGAGCAGGGTGGATGGGTCTAGTATGATGGAGGTGCCAACGGCATGAGCATCCTAAGGAGCAGAAGCCTTTACAGAATAAGCGTGTGAAGATAGAAGTCTGTCAGCAGACCAGTGGAACAACAGACCTGTAATTCAGGATGAACTCTGGCTGCATTCTTTCAGACAAGAGAGACATGAAGGGAAAGCAGGCAGTGTTGTACGGTCACCTGTCTGACTGCCAGAGAGTCCCTTCCCTGCCATGTGGAGACCATCCTTCCAACGCCCCATTCCCAGCGCCTTTCCTGGTAGGTTTGCAATGGAAGGTGCTGGCAAAAGACCAGAAGGCTGGAGGCGGGGAGAAGCTGAGGCAGTGAGAGGTGGGTCTGTCTCCGGCAGGCAGCCCAGTCTGTGGTTCCAGCTCCTGCTTCCACCCACGCCTTATAACCATCCCTATCCTCAGGGTCCTTTTGGCCCAGAGGCTGGTAGCAGCTTCCTGCCGTGGTTGATCTCTGTGTTCCCTCATCTCTCGTGAACCTTCTCGGCTCGTCTAACACCGGTGTTATCAACTCCCTGTATTAAGTGCCGCCTATTTATTCCACCTGTTTCTGTCCTCCTGTCTGCTATCTGCTGACTGACATAATTTTCATCCGAGTCGATGGGAGGCCTGAACTAGAACAGTAGGCATGCAAATGGAGAGGTAAAATGCATTCAAGAGATATTTCTGAGACTAGAGAAAGCACGATGTTGTACTTAATTGGATGTGGTGGAGAGAGGTGTAAGGGAAAAGAAGTCAAAATGATGCAGAATTGGGGCCTGGAGCAGACCAAGGAAGAGAAGGCATTTAGAGAAACGGCATGTGCGGACGTGCCTCAACAGGAAACAGTCTTCAAACCAGAAAATAGTGTAAACATGCTAAAAAATAGACATGCTATTTTTAAAAGATTAAACAGTTTCTTCCTTATAAAGCAGAACTATAAATCATCTGGTAAACATTCATGAACAAGGTCTGTGACCTGCACAGTTAAACCAAAACATACTAAGAAACAGCGGCTTGAATGAATATTGTGAAGGCTTAGTTCTAATTTTCTCCCATTTTTGTTTTATAAAAAACACATACCTGCATTGGATGGGATGCCACTGCTTGATAAAAGATGTTCATTTTTGGGTTCACAAGGTTTTTGTTCCATATTAAAAATTTGCTACCTCTTCTTAGAGATCTTGAAATATGAATGCTTCCCTATTTAGTTCTTTTAGTTCTTATCTGTAAAAGACGGGGATTTAGTCTTTCTTAATAAGGTACTAAGTGAAAAAAGTTCACAAAGGAGGAAATGACTATATTCACACTTGAAATTTAATAACAGATTTTCACCAGGAAAATATTTACACAGAAATATTTTATTAATAAGTGAATAGAATCTTATTGTAAAACTTGTTGATTTTAACAGCCAAGTGGTTTATTAAAGATAACCCGAAAATAAGGAACACTTTTAATTACTATGATTATTAGCACTCTGATCTGGGGCAGAGTTTTTTCTCTTCTTATGTCTTTCTCATAAGTTACATTGTCAAATAATGAAAGAAGGCACTTCCTCAGTAAAAAGTCACAAATTATGAAGAAAATTCAAATTAGAAATCATTAATAAAAGGTAATGGAGGAGGGCATGGCAACCCATTCCAGTATTCTTTCCTGGAAAATCCCATGGACAGAGGGTTACAGTCCATGGGGTCAAAAACAGCGACTGAGCACAATAAACGGTAAAAACTTCTTTGATATCAAACACTGCTCATAATTATAGATTAGGCCAACAGGGGACTTGGGGTTTGAAGAACACTAGTAGAGGCCTGATTCCAAATCTCCTTATTCTCTGAACATCCATAAAATCAACACAACAAAAAACAAATAAAAGCACATGGGCTCCAAGCCTTCAGCATTTCCAGAAGACAGAGAATGCCACAGGCTTCAAATTATCTGTTAGCAGAGGGAAATTTTTTTCCAAAAGTGCTCCCATACTCTACCGACCAGCACTACAGGCCTATGGGTGTGGACAGTGGGAGAGGAGAGGCTGAAAAGACTGAAATGGAGCAGAGGGCCGAGAGGAAGCACAGAGTCGCCCCCAGGAACTGAACAAGAAGAGCCAGGTTCCTAAGCAGAGGCTGGAACGTGATAGTCTCTGGCTGCACAGTTAGGGCTTGAGAGTGGGTGGGCACTAGGAGTGTCAGCCTCAGGGAATAGTGTTTCTGGGGGAGACTCAGAGTATTTCCGGGGGAGACATGACAGTAAAGGGAAGAAGGAAATGAGAGGGGAAATGTTAGGAACCAGTAAAAGCAAAAAGACACAAGATATGCCAGTGGTCCTCCTACACTTCCCACCTAATATTGCCCCACCGTCCATAAAAGAGAATGCCCTGAAGACAGCTCTCTCAGACCAACAGTCCTGTCCACTAAATAAACAGAAATAGTTAATAATAGATCACATCCATACAAAACTTCCACAAAATATCAGAAAATGTGGATAAAATCTCTTCTGCTCATGAAAAGTGCCCCCCCCCACCAAGCCCTCCCCAACAACAAACATGAACTCAAAGAAAGCTGTAACACAACACTCCAAGCTGAACTAAATATTCTCAAACAAGCATTTGGGGATAATGAAAAGTCACTCTTGAATAAGAATTGTAAAACGTAAGAACAGAGGTGGACAAGAAACAAAACAAGCAAGTCATCAGGAAGAAATCAAATGAGAGTTGACTAAAGTAAGGAAAGAAAGAGAAGAAAAACACAAAATTATATCAGAAATGAAGACCAAATTACAAAGACCAGAGAATAATTCTGCAATGTAAACTTAATAAAGGCATTGAAGAAAATCCGAAAAACAACCAAGAGGATGAAAACTGAGATAAAGAAGAAAAAAAGGTTGGATAGAAAGTGAAAGAAATAGAAGACAGGCAAAGGAGGTTGAATATAATTGGTGTCCCTGAAGGAAAAAAGTCCAAAAAATGAAATAGAACTATTATTTAAAACTATAATCCAAGGAAGCTTCCTAGAAATAAAGGAAGATCCAAATCTATACATTTTTCATACTAAGGAAAATCAGTCAAGAATGATTAACTTTGAAATACATTCTATCGAAACAACATTAAGATGTTAAAGATTATGAAAAAAATCCTTAGGGCCTTCAGGAAAAAAAAGATGAAGTAATTTATAAAGGCAAAAAGATTAGAATGGCCTCAGATTATTCAAAAACAACATACAAAGCAAGGGAACAGAAGAGCAGCATTTTCAAGAAATATAAGGAAAAAGAAAGTACAAATCAAGCCTATTATATTCAGCCCAGATCAAAAGATTCAAAAGCACCAAAAAGCAGTTTTGAATGTGCCAAAACAGTGTACATAAGTGCCCCTTCTGAGGCATCTACCAGAGGGAGTGAAGCTTCATCCAACCAACAGATGACCAGCAAATGTGGCAACATGGTAACAGCTGGTGTAAATCTTTGGTTTTTCCAGAGCTTTTAAACTTTCCAAAATAAAACTTGGGAAAAAGCAGGACTATTTTTAAAAAAAAAAAAAAAAAAAGATTACTGGGAACACTGAAGAAAGACGTATGTGAACATTTTAAATATTCAATGGTAGAGGTGAGGCTAAAACACGAGAAGGGTAATGGCACTGAAAAATAACATATAAATATTATATGTGTGACAACAGAGGACAGATACAACCTCAGACGGGAAGCGAGGACAAAAGGGAAATTGAGGGCCACTGGCTGTAAAAGGTACCATTTAAAATTGACACAAAGGAAAAGGTTAAATAAGAAAAGAAGTCAGAGGGGTTATGGGTGTAGTATAGAAGGCATTAAAGCAAAGGTAACAACTAGAATAAAACCAAAAATCTTAACTGCCAAAAGAATTTTTTAAAAAAGAAGAAACACCAAATAAACACATTAATATAATATACACAGTCATTACACCACAAGATAATAATGTAATAACAACCAGACAGAATTTAGGCCCACACAACACGCATGTCAGTAAATCTGAAAGGACTTGACTATTCAAAGAAATTTCAAATTAGCTCTTAAAAAAATTCAGCTCTGTGCTGTACACAAGAGGACACTAAAAGGCACTGATTAAAAAAAAAAAAAGCTTCAAATAAAGTGACACCATGATCTGCTAGGCAAACAAATGCAATAAGAAAGCATGGGGTGGCCATACTATCCAAAGCAATCTGCAGACTTAATGTGATCCCTATTAAAATTACCCATGGCATTTTTCACAGAACTAGGACAAATAATTCCAAATGTATATAGAACCATAAAAGACCCAGCATTTCCAAAGCAATCCTGAGGAAAATAAAACAAAGCAGGCAGCATACCCCTCCCAGACTTCAGACAATATTACAAAGCTACAGTAGTCAAAACAGCATGGTATTGGCTGCCCACCCCCACCTCCGCCACAGACATATGGATCAATGGGACAGAATAGAGAGCCCAGAAATAAGCCCACTCACCTATGGTCAACTAATCTTTGACAAAGGAGGCAAGAATATAAAATCAGAAAAAGTCTCTTCAGCAAGCGGTGCTAAAAAAGTTGGGACAACTGCATGTAAATCAATGAAGTTAGAACACATTTTCATACTATATACAAAAGTAAACTCAAAATGACTTAAAGACTTAAATATAAGACATGACACCATAAAACTCCTAGAAGAGAACATATACAAAATATTTTCTAATAAAAGTCATACCAATGTTTTCTTAGGTTAATCTTCCAAAGCAATAGAAATAAAAGCAAAAATAAACAAATGAGCCCTAATCAAACTTATAAGCTTTCACACAGCAAATGAAACTATAAATAGAATGAAAAGACAACCTACAGACTGGGAGAAAATATTTGCAAATGATGTGACTGACAAAGGATTAATTTTCAAAATATACAAAGAGCTCATACAATTCAATAACAAAAAAGCAAACAAGCGAACCAAAAAATGGGCAGAAGACCTAAACAGACATTTCTCCAGAGAAGACATACAGATGGCCAACAGGCATATGAAAAAAAGCTCATCACTAATTATTAGATTTACAAACAAAAACTACAATGAGGTACCACCACACACCAATCAGAATAGCCATCAATAAAAAGTCTACAAATGATAAATTTTGGAGAGGATGTAAAGAAAAGGGAATCCTTTTACACTGTTGGTGGGAATGTAAATTGGTACAGCCATTATAAAAACCAGTATGAAGGTTCCTCAAAAAACTAGAGTAGCTATATGATCCAGCAATCCCATTCCTGGGCATATACCCAGACAAAACTGTAATTCAAAAAGATTATGTGCACCCCTGTGTTCATAGCAGCACTATTTACAATAGCCAAGACATGGAAACAACCTAAATGTCCAATGATCCACTGACAGATGAATGGATAAAGAATATGTGTGTGTGTGTATATATATACATACAAAATGTATATATATACAATTTAATACCATTTGTAGCAACATGAATGGACCTAGAGATTATCATAGTAAGCAAAGTAAGTCAGAAAGAAAAAGACAAATATGTGGAATCTAAAATATTACACAAATGAGCATATCAATGAAACAGAAACAGACTCATAGAAATAGAGAGCAGACTCATGGAGGCCAAGGGGAAGAGCACTGGGAGGGAAGGATTGGGAGTTTGGGATTAGCAGATGCAAACTATTATATATTCAATGGATAAACAACAAGGTCCTACTGTATAGCACAAGGAACTATACTCAATATCCTGTAATAAGCCATAACAGAAAAGAATATGAAAAAATATATACGTATAATTTTGCTGTACAGCAGAAATGAACACAACACTGTAAATCATACATCAATAAATTTTTTTTTTTAAAAAAAGCCTGGGTTAAAATTCTGATAACCAGATCAAATAGTCTTCAAGCCAAAGAGTATTAAATAAGATGAAGGGCACTTAAGTTAAAAGCTTCATTTCACAATAACAATATAATACCTCTGACTCTATGTACCATTTAACACAGCAGTCATTTAGATAAAACATAAATTACAGGAAATGCAACAAGAACTAGAAACAGCAATAAGGAGAGGCTTTAACACGTCACTCAGCATGAGATAGATCAAGTGGCCAAAAAATAAGTAAGGATATAAACGATTTAGAAATAATCACTAAGGTAGACTTTGTAGATACACATTGAACATTATATTTTAATAATAGAGAATACATCTTCCTCTCAAGTACACATAGAATATTCACAAAACTCAATCATACTCTAAGACACAAATAATAGATTAGCAGCTTCCATAAACAAAAATGACAAACATCCCCCTCTGGTCACCATGTAATATGAGAAAGTAGAAGTAAAACCCCAAAAGCAAAAAAGCCTTTCCACTTAAAAATTACAAGGCTTACATGTACCCCAATGTTCATCGCTGCATTGTTTACAATAGCCAAGACATGGAAGCAACCTAGATGTCCATCAACTGACGAATGGATAAGAAAGCTGTGGTACATATACACAATGGAATATTACTCAGCATTAAAAAAAAATTCATTTGAAGCAATTCTACTCAGATGGACGAAACTGGAGCCCATTATCCAGAGTGAAGTAAGCCAGAAGCAAAAACAACAATACAGTATATTAACGCATATATATGGAATTTAGAAAGATGGTAAGGAGAACCCAACATGCGAGACAACAAAAGGAACGCAGATGTATAGAATAGACTCGTGGACTTTGTGGATGAGGGTAAGGGTGGGATGATATGGGAGAAGGGCATTGAAGCATGTTAATTGTCATGTGTCTAATCAATCGCCAGCCCAGGATTGATGCTCGGGACTGGTGCAGCGAGATTTCCCGGGGGGGAGGGAGGAGGGAGGGAGGTTCCGGAGGGGAAGCATATGTAAACCCATGGTGATATCATGACAATGTATGGCAAAAACAATTAAAAAAAAGAAAAAAAAATTACAAGGCTTTGTATTAAATAACTCTTGTGTGATAAGAAAAATATAAACAGAAATTTTAAAATTTCTAAAACAAATGATGATGAAAGCACTACATATCAGAATCTGAGATACATTAAAGCAATGCAAAAAAGAAAATTCCCAGCCTTAAACACCTATTTTAATTATTTAAAAAAGCATGAATAGAAGGGAATTAGATTTGTAACACAAAAAGATTTCTAATACAAAAAGGGAGGGGGGAATATAACAAAAGCACATGGTAGGACATAATAAAGATAAAATCAGAAATTAAGAAAACAGAAAAACATCAGCAACAAAAAAGAAAACAGAAAACAGATCGCATTAACGAATCAGAATCCTAATTCTTTAAAAAATAGATGTAAGAACTATGAAAATGATGGAAAGAGAAATATTACATATAACACACTGCTCATCATTTTTACAATGTAAGCATTGTTAAAAGTTATTTTTAAAAACTTCTGAGCTAAAAGGAATTTTTGCTGTTGAATAGAATTCATTTTCATTACACTCACAGTTTTGCCTTTTAGATTACTGAGGTGCCATCTGTCAAAACAATGATTAAATTCTACCTTAATATGTTTGTACTGTCATTTTTAGGAAATAAGTGGCAGGTAGGGAAACATTCCATAAAGAATTATAACAAATGGAATGTTACTCAAGATTGCTAGGCAATTTAAATGTTCTAAATAGAAGAAACTGCTATTTTGGGGGGGAAAATACTCTCATTTAAACAAGTTTTATCATGAATGTTTGCTGTTTAAGTTAGCTTACACACTAAAATGATGTATTTGGGGATTCTTCTGGATGATAAAAGTAAGGAAATGTAAATTATTGAGTAATGTTATTATCATAAATTAGAGGTAGATCCAAAGCATGAAGGAATGAGTAGGGCAGGTGGAATCAAAGCCCAGCATTAGGAGATCATACACTAATCCACTCTGCTTGAAAGCAGACTTTGGGCTATCAAGAAAGAAACAGAACCTACAAGCAAGATAAGCAGAATGGGTATGTCTACTTGCCAATGCTGCTAGTTATTTTATACCTCAAAGAAATGTCTTAAAAATTATTTGTAATCTAGATTTTCACTGTTTTAGACTGGCCAAATCATTAAACTGGTCAAATCATTCAATATTTATTTTTATTGCATTGTAAGAATTGTAACCTTATTCCTATTTTCAGGCATAAAACTTATTAAATTACTAAAGATTTCTGGAAAAAGAAAAAAAAATTTTTTTTTGTCTCAGTAAGTCATGAAATTGTGAAAATGCTGCACTTTGTTGATTTGCGGCTCAAACATGAACTTACATGTGTTGATTTTAAACCTCTGAGAAGAGCACACAGATGAGATCTTGGCCTCTTCTTGTATGCCCAAGATTTATTAAGAACAATTCTACCTGGTTTAAAATTATGAATAGGTTCACAATGAAAGAATCCTAAATTTCTGATGAGTAATAGCTAGGTAAAGATTCTATTCTTATTATTTAATTGGAATATTGCAGAAAAGGCCTTAGAAACTACAGACCACAAAAAGAGGACTTTTGGAGGAAAATAAAAAGTTATGACCAACCTAGACAGCATATTAAAAAGCAGAGACCTTACTTTGTCAGCAAAGGTCCATCTAGTCAAGGCTATGGTTTTTCCAGTGGTCATGTATGGATGTGAGAGTTGGACTATAAAGAAAGCTGAGCACCGAAGAATTGATGCTTTTGAACTGTGGTGTTGGAGAAGACTCTTGAGAGTCCCTTGGACTGCAAGGAGATCCAACCAGTCCATCCTAAAGGAGATCAGTCCTGGGTGTTCATTGGAAGGACTGATGTTAAAGCTGAAACTCCAATACTTTAGCCACCTCATGCGAAGAGCTGACTCATTTGAAAAGACCCTGATGCTGGGAAAGATTGAGGGCGGGGGAGAAGGGGATGACAGAGGATGAGATGGTTGGATGGCATCACCAACTCAATGGACATAGATTTGGGTAAATTCCAGGAGTTGGTGATGGACAGAGAGGCCTGGCATGCTGCAGTTCATGGGGTTGCAAAGAGTTGGACATGACTGAGCGACTGAACTGAACTGAACTGAAGGTTATAGGCTTTAGTTTTTGTTACACTATTGAGCTAAGGGACTTAAAATTATCTCCTGGGTTTTCACCTCTTCTCCTTGGCTTCCAAAAGGTGTGGTGACTGTACACCTAATACTTTCCCTAATGTTACCAGTCCTCACCTTGATTTCTTTCTGCAGGGCTATGCCAGGTAGACCTCTCCTGTGACTGTGATAGAATGTGGCTGTCTCCATAGTAAGCTGATTCAGAATCCACGATCTATTTTGATTTGGAAAGATTACTTACAATGTGGGCTTCCCTGATAACTCAGTTGGTAAAGAATCCACCTGCAATGCAGGAGACCCTGGTTTGATTCCTGGGTCAGGGAGATCCCCTGGAGAAGGGAAAGGCTACCCACTCCAATATTCTGGCCTGGAGAATTCCATGGACTGTATAGTTCATGGGATCACAAAGAGTCAGAAAGGACTGAGCAACTTGCATTTTCACTTACAATGTGTGTTACACTTGGATTACAGGATTCATCAATTAATGACTCAAGCCCTTAGGGTGCTACCTTTCACAGAAGCCTGAGACTGGTGATTTTATCAAGCTTGTCCATACTCTTGTAGAACTGCAGGTATGTTTTCCCCAGGAAATCCTAAGGTACTCTAGTGTGTTAGTCAGTCAGTCATGTCTGACTCTTTGAAACCCCATGGACTATTGCCTGCCAGGCTCCTCTGTCCATGGGATTCTCCAGGCAAGAATACTGGAGTGTGTTGCTGTTTCTTTCTCCAGGGGATCTTCCTGACCCAGGGACTGAACCCAGGTCTCCTGTATTGCGGGAAGACTCTTTACCACCTGAGCCACCAGGGAAGACTAAGACTAACCCAAATATCACATGTCTGGGCCAGTACAATCTGAGAAATACAATGAAGAGAGCAAGTATTGCTGAATAAACCTTTATTGCCTGAGTTACTATCCTCACTACTAACTTCACGTCACTCGTGGGTTCAAATTCTAGCTCTGTGACCTACCACCTATGTGACCTTGAGAACAATATTTAACCCCTGTAGGATGAGATAGATACAGAGTATATACCACAAAAGAATAAGAATTACTTGATTTCCCGGGGGGGGAGGGAGGAGGGAGGGGGGTTCCGGAGGGGAAGCATATGTAAACCCATGGTGATATCATGACAATGTATGGCAAAAACAAAAAAAAAATAAAATAAAAATAAAAAAATAAAGAATTACTTGAGATAACATATCAGATTTACTATTCTTTTGCCTCAATCTATGGGAAACTAGCACTACATAGTGGAATAGTAAACCAAGAATAACAATACTGTTTTTGAAATTTAAGCAATGTATACCAGCTCACTTTCCCATAATAAATGGCTATATCTTTCTGTTTCTCTAGAAAGAAAGTACCTTTCATATATGTCCTCTAACAGAAAAGAAAGCGGGTTCAGAATGCACTGAGTAAACAGAGGGACCATTGTAACGTAATACAGAATTAAGTTATGTAAGATTCTACATCACTAGTACATGAGACCGTTTTGGAAGGAGGCAGCCCAGAAGAAAAATAGCTTAGAATCGTTAATTCTGCCTTTGGTCACCTGTGAAAGCATAGGCAAATCTATTCACATCTCTGAGCCTCAATTCCCACCATTACTACATGAGGTTAGGGGTGTGTCTTCCAAACGTTTTTTAAGGAGTGGAAGCCTTTTGTTGACTCTTCAGACACCTGACTACACCTCCTCTCTGCCCTTCAATACAGAAGGCTCCACTGAGCGGAGTTTGAAAACCACCCCTTATAACTTTACTATCTTAGATATTCTAGCCTAGGCATTAACCAAGCTTAAGACCTCAGGCTCTAAAATTAGTTGCAGATATAATAAATTAGTGTTATCAGTTTTATTTAGTCACAATTCTTAAGAATAACTCAAAGCAAAATAAGAAGTACCTTAAAATCTGGATATTCTTATTTTCATTTATCCTATCAATACCTGAAAAACAGAAAATATTTTAAAATCTGCTTATTAATATATATACTATTTCATTATCTAAAATTTATTATTTTCAAAAAGTTCAGCTGGCAAGTTCATTTTCAACACTTAAGATCTTGATAACACCTAAAACATGTACATACAATACCAACAACAGAAGTTCGAATTCTTCTTCCTTTGGGCTTATCTTGTATATGAAAGTATTGACATTTTAAATTTATAGCACTTAAAATGGCACTTGTGGCACCTATCTACGCTAAGTTTATACAACAGAACATGTTCAACTATATGCTCCCTATTTTGCTGTGCTTAGTCACTCAGTCATGTCTGATTCTTTGTGACCCCAGGGACTGTAGCCCGCCAGGCTCCTCTGTCCATGGGATTCTCCGGGCAAGAATACTGAAGTGGGTTGCCATGTCCTCTTCCAGGGGATCTTCCCACCACAAGGATTGAATCCAGGTCTCCTGCAGTGCAGGTGGATTCTTCCCTGAGCCAACAGGGAAGACCATGCTCTTTATTGGTCAAATGCTAATCTTGTTGTACAGATCTCATTGACATGATCAAAATAAGGCAGCAAATAAACCAACAGGCCTGTTATCTACATTCCAGACCCAACTTTTCTCTAGGTACTTCCAAACTAACTTAAATAGATCCGCTGAATGTCTTCTGACCATTTAAACTGCTTTTCACTGCTTGGAGATGCTTTGACCAGGTAACAGCTCTTGTGCTTTGTTAGAAAAGTAACTGAATAGAGGAAATTCTACCTATAAATTAGCAATAGGTCTACAAATCTTAAGCAATGTAGCTGAGAAAAACAACTAGGAATTTTGGAATATCTCAGTGGAATCTAAGTTAGCAGCTGCCTTACTGGAAAAATGAATGACAACAAATATCAAATCATAATGTAATAATCTGAAACTAACATAATGTTATATGTATCATTTAACCTCAACTGAAAAAAAGAATGATGATATTCTATGTGCAGAATGAGGACTAATGAACAGAAGTAAACGGAGACAGGTTCTAGCTCAAGGTGGAAAGGGACATTCTAAAAACTGAAGCATCTTCAATATATACACAGTGGACCTCCTTGTGATGTGTTCAAGCTGAAAGTGGATGAGCATTTGTTGGGATGACAACTGCCACTGGCTTTCTCTCTTGGAGAGTGTTGAACTAGAAGAACTGTAAAATCTTCTCCAATCTGGACGTTCTATGATTTCGTATGGAGAAACTTCAGCAAAAAGATGACCCCAAATACAATGACTTCTCACAGGTGATTTCAGTCATCAAAGCCAGGCAGAGATAATTCCACTGCTTCCAGAAAATTTCATGCTTTGTTGTTAAAAAAAAATTGGGGGGCTCTAGATTCATCTTTATCCCAAATCTGATCTCTTTGCATTTCTACCTAACCTATTTCCTAGGATGCTCTCAGATAGTGATGCCATAAACCCAGCTTTCCAAGTCAGACATTTCAGTGTCTTCATCTGTTATTCATTTATTCAAACTCCACCTTCTGTTGAGTCAGTACAGTTCAGTCGCTCAGTCGTGTCTGACTCTTTGCAACTCCATGAATTGCAGCACGCCAGGCCTCCCTGTCCACCACCAACTCCCAGAGTCCACCCAAACCCATGTCCATCGAGTCGGTGATGTCATCCAGCCATCTCATCCTCTGTCTTCCCCTTTTCCTCCTGCCCCCAATCCCTCCCAGCATTAGGGTCTTTTCCAATGAGTCAGCTCTTCCCATCAGGTGGCCAAAGTATGGGAGCTTCAGTTTCAACAGCAGTCCTTCCAATGAACACCCACGACCGATCTCCTTTAGGATGGACTTGTTGGATCTCCTTGTAGTCCAAGGGACTCTCAAGAGTCTTCTCTAACACCACAGTTCAAAAGCATCGATTCTTCGGTGCTCAGCCTTTTTCGCTGTCCAACTCTCACACCCATACATGACTACTGGAAAAACCACAGCCTTGACTAGACGGACCTTTGTTGGCAAAGTAATGTCTCTACTTTTCAATATGCTATCTAGGTTGGTCATAACTTTCCTTCCAAGGAGTAAGCATCTTTTAATTTCATGGCTGCAATCACCATCTGCAGTGATTTTGGAGCCCCCCAAAATAAAGTCTGCCACTGTTTCCCCATCTATTTCCCATGAAGTGATGGGACCAGATGCCATGATCTTAGTTTTCTGAATGTTGAGCCTTAAGCCAACTCTTTCACTCTCCTCTTTCACTTTCATCAACAGGCTTTTTAGTTCCTTTTCACCTTCTGCCGTAAGGGTGGTGTCATCTGCATATCTGAGGTTATTGATATTTCTCCTGGCAGTCTTGATTCCAGCTTGTGCTTCTTCCAGCCCAGCGTTTCTCATGATGTACTCTGTATATAAGTTGAGTAATACCTTTTAACTCAGTGAAGGAGACTTAAATGTGGTCATAGGGGGAGGAAATCAGGAGGGAGGAGGGAGGGGGGTTCTGGAGGGGGAGAATATGTATACCCATGGCAGTTTCATGTCAATGTATGGCAAAACCAACACAATAAAGTAAAGAACATTTTTAAAAAAATGTGGTCATAGGTTATAAGGAAGGAATCCTGGCATATGCAGCTTAGTTATTTTTAGCTCTATTGTATTCTTTCATGCTTTAACCTACTCTTACTAGACCTGCTATAAAATCCCTCACAATGATCCTTCTAAGTTTCAGTTTCTTACAATCTTCCTTTAACATCAGAGCTATTCTGCCGCAACTTGCTCAAAAACAACAGCTTAAACTAAGACTAGCCCTCAAAGCCCTTTACGATCTGGCCTAACCAACCTCAGCCTCGTCTCCTTCATCTTCACTCCCCTGACACACACTGTGTCCATTCAAAGCTGTGTCCTGAGCACGCCCTGCTCTTTCAGGAACCTCCTTTATTATACTCTTTAGATGTTCAAAACTATGTAGCTGGTAGCAACATACCACTGATCCAGCTTAAAATCAATGTTCTAACAACAAGGGAAAGAACACTACCCAATGCCTCTGAAAGATAATTTAATGTGAGGAACTGTATTTGGAGGACATGCTTTCCTCACTCTTCCCACATCAAAAGTAGTAAAATTTAATTAAATCATCCATGCATATAAAACACTTAGCACAGGGCCAGTACACAGTAAGCCTCTGGTAATTATTAATTGCGGTTAGTAGCATTTTGATGGTTTACAGTGTACTGCCACTATGAATAGTGCCTCTGTATATACTAGAGACAGAGCTTTTGTAAGATCATGACCAGTCAAGTTTCTGCTCTTGTGTATCTTATATTCTAACAGAGAAAGACATTAACAAAATAAATCAAAAATATAATTTTGGAGAGTGGTCAAGTGCAATGATGAGAATAACAGAGAGTAGTAACATACAGAGTTGAGGAGTTGAGGCTACTTAGTAGGTCAGGGAAGGACTTCCTGAAGTGACATGTGAGCTGAATGACAAAAAGTCAGCTCTGCAGAGGACTAGGGAAGATCCTAAGAGGAAGTACCACACGCAGATGTCTGGAGATAACAAAGACTACGTGTTCAGTGGCTGCCAGGGAGGAGGCTCGTGGAGCCTGCTCATAGTCTGGGGAGAACAGGAGGTCTGCTTATAGACAGCCGGCTATGTACTGGGTCCAAAGAAACACCATGCTTTTCAGGAGTTCCTGTCCTAAATTATCTTGAGAAGTTGCTGGTGAGGCTGGCTGGTTGTAGAGTTCATGGGACCTTGAAAAAGCTACACTAAGGACTTGGAGGTTTATTCTAATTGCAACGGAAAGCCACTGCAGCATTTTAACCAGAGGCATATAATCTTCCAGCAGTGGGTGGGAAATATGCTGAGTAGAAGCAGCGGTCAGTTTTGAAGCTACTGGAGTAGTCCCTGCAGAGGAATTAAAGCCTTAACTCTAAAGTAGGCTTTAGAGATAAAAAGCTGATTGGTGCTGGGGTTGGGAATGGGGACTGACTACAAATGGGTACAAGCAATCTTTTATGGGTGATGGAAATGTTCTAAAACTGAATCATGGTGACTTAATAAAAATCATTGGATTTTATACTTAACATTGATGAATTCTATGGTAAGAAAATTAAACCTCAAAAAAGCAGGTAAAAAATAAAGCAGACTGGTTACTCTTTGAACATTCTGTAATGCTTTGTGGGGTAAGAATAGGGAAGCAAATTAGCTGCCTGGAACCCAGAAATCAATCAATTAAATCTGAGCATTTTTTTTCCTGCATCCTAATCCTAAATATTGCAAAGTGTCTTAACTTCAAGATAACTAGAGATTGCTTTTAACTTCCTTATGGAAGCACTTTAGCATTGCCTCTTTTCTCCTGGACTGAACCTAGAACTCAATTTCCAGGTGTCTGCAACTCTTATTTGATATACACATGATAGATATCCAACATCTTAGCTAAGGACCAAACCTAAGTCATTTTGTACCTACATACTCTTAACCAGAGCAAATGCAGTGATATAGTTATAGAAATATAAAGAAAGTTTAAAGAAATTGCTTTAGTGCTAGACCATCTCTTTCTAATGCAACTATTTTCCCTTCTCACCAAATTCTGTTTAAATCTTTTCCTTAGGATGTACAGTGTTCAGGAAATACTCAATGGTCTCCACTACAACACCTGCCGCTGCCCCAGCTAGAGAGCTTTAAAACATTCTTCAATACAGGCCTGATTCTATGTGACTTATAAGCACGATTTTATGCATTAGTTTCCCATAATTACCATAACAAGTTACCAAAAGCTTGGTGGTTTAAAACCGTAGCCATTTATTCTTTCACAATTCTGGTACCAGAAGTTCAAAATCAGTCTCACAAGGCTGAAATCCCAGTATTGGCAGGGCTGTGCTCCCTTCAAAGGCTCAAAGAAAGAATCCATTTCTTGCCTCCACCAGCTTCTGGTAGTTGCTGGCATTCCTTGGCTTGTAGCCACATCACTCTAACCTCTGTTCACAATGCAGTCTCCTCTTCCCTGTCTATAATCTCTGCCTCCCTCAAGGATTCTTTTTGCATTTAGGATTCACTCAGATAAACTTCTTAGTTCAAGATCCTTGACTTAATCATATATGCAAAGACCCTCTTGCCTTATCACATTTATGGGTTCCAGGGATTAGGATCTGATATTTTTGGGTGGCCCTTATTCAGCCTGCTATACCAAATCATTTGGGTCCATCTAGTGTGGGAACAGGTGATTCGCAGAGGCCCTATTTATGAACTGCGGATGTGAGTGGCCCTAACATACTAAATAGACAACACTGAGTTCTCTTTGTAATTCACAATGGTAAGGCATATACAAAATAAATTGTCAATTTCTGCCCTTAATTCAGGAGTATAAAAATGTCTCCAGGGCATAAAAACCATTTTACCCACAAGACAAATAAAGATAACTATATAAATAAATCTAACAACAATAGAGGTAGGAGGATCAGGCATCTCCCACACTCCCCTACCTCCACCCCATGACTTTACACAGAGAAACAGCCCTGCCCCACTGAGTTCTGGGACAGTGGAAGGTGCTGAGCCTTCCTTTTCTGAATGGGCCGCTCTGTGGAGGAAGCAAGAAGTGGATGCCAATCAAAACACCCTGAGAAATAACCAACTTCACTTTTTTTCTACTTCCCCTTGCTCTTAGAGTACACCAAGATGCATGAACACCACGGGGCTCTTCAGGTCTACTATATCCTTCTACTTTTCTGGCTATTCTATCTATTCATTCTATTAATTTTTGAGAGCTTGATGCTGAAACTCCGACTAAAAGTCGTAATTTATCCACTTAAAAATAATTATAATATACAGTGGAACTATATATTAATTTTGTTCTGTGTTGTCCACGTCTCCTGTAAATACGTTATCACACTTTCATAATTTAAAAAAGAAAAAAATAAAGATGCATGAACTAAACCTGGAACAACAGCCCCGGGACTGGGAGCAGAGTTTTGTGGGAGAGGGTAGACTCATCTGAGAACTCCCTGTTTCTGATAGATACTGAAAATGATGCGGAACCAGGCTCCTCCCTTAACAGTCAGGGTTCCAGCTGAGAGGGGCCTTGCACAGCATTTAATACAATCTCATTTGGATTAGACTGCCCAAGGTTACACATCACTCTTTGTGTCCCTGTCTTCCCTATTCCTCACCCCCGGCACATCCCCCGCCTGCCAGAAGCTGGGCAGGAACAGGAGTTAGCAGTAATGTTGGAACAACAGGAGGCTGTTGTTTCTACCAAAACGAACACTGTAGTCCTACAATTCGGCCACGGTCCCCGGTAGTCTTGTGCTTCTTGAAAACAACGGCAGTCCCTTCTGGCAAAGAAGCAATTTATTGGGCATCCATCATGTGCAAAACAAACGCAAAGATCTGGAAGGGTCCACAAAGGAAGACGCGCAGCCTCGGGTCCTCCGGCCAACGACCCACCTCCTCCCCCGGCCCCCGGCCGCGCCCGCCCTGGTACCTGCTCCCAACGCCTCATCCCAAGAGCCCGGCCATCCCCGCGGGGGCGCCGGCGGGCGCGGCGGCCGCACCTGCGTCGCCCGAGCCCCGCCCACCCGTGCGCCCGCTCCCCGTGCGCTCGGGCTCGCGCCCTGCCGGCTCCGAGCGAGCCTCGCGGGCAACCGTTGGGCCCTCGCCCGGGAGTGGGGCGGGGGCGGCGGGGGCAGGCTCCGCCCCTCGGCGCCGTCGCCCCGGGCAACCGAGCGCCGTGCCCCCGCCCGCCCAGTGTCGGCATCCCGGGCGCCCCGACTCCTGCCGGCCCTACTCCGCGGGCGACCCCGACTCGGGCTTCCAACTCGGACTCTCTGCCCCTCGCGGCCATTCTCTTCATCTGCGGCCTCCTAACTGGTATCCACGTCCTGCTCTCGCCCTCCATCCCCCGAACGCCGCAGGCTATTCTCCAAGATGTTCCGCAGAGGATCTTCCCCAATTCTTCACCGACCCACATAAACCCTGTCTGTATTCCCAGTCTAAGCATCAAGCCAATATTGGCGTTGCCAGTCAGGCCTCGCCTTCTAAGAGTGGCTCCTCCCGACCCCAGAGAAAGTGAAGTCGCTCAGTCGTGTCCGACTCTGCGACCCCGTGGACGGTAGGCTACCAGGCTCCTCAGTCCATGGAACTTTCCAGGCAAGAATACTGGAGTGGGTTGCCATTTCCTCCTCCAGGGGAGCTTCCCGACCCAGGGATCGAACCCAGGTCTCCCGCATTGCAGGCAGACGCTTTACTGTCTGAGCCACCAGGGAAGCCCTCCTGCCCAAACCTACCCCTCAATTCCCCTTTGTCTGTCTGCCTTTGCTTATCCTGATCCTCTGTCCGAAATACTTTGCAAGGTTCAGAAGTGTACTCCGAACAGCTGACCCTCTCGCCTCCGGAGAGTTTTCTTCCGCTGTGATTCAGTTGCTGTCTGTCGTCATCTCTGTAATATAGAATTTATCATATACTGTAATTACACACTTAGACCTCTCCGTACTGCCTAAATTAGTGCTCTGATGGAAGAAATACAAAAGGGGCCATAGTGTGATGGATGCCACCTGTCAGCGATAATGCTATTAGCACTATCAAGACACCTCCAGCGAATAACTTTTTATTTGTGAGTTGATTGAAAATATTAATAAATCCTACATTACATAATGTAGTTATAAATTTTCATAAAATTAGTATTAAATACTACTAAAGATTGCTGTTTATTGTACCTATGATATAAATTTATTGACCTGGACAAATCTAAGTAATCTCAACTATAGAATCAAGGGTTTTAATAAGGAATTAGAGTATTAAATGGAAGGGTGAATGGTTTAAATTTTGTGGCTAGACAGAAAGCAATTTTTAATTCTTTTGTTTTAAACTTTTATTCTGTTAAAGCACAACTGTGTTCTGACGGCAAGAAAATATTTTAGTTACCTAATATGTGATTTCCATTGGTGTCTCATGTTTATATTTGGACCCTAAGAACCAAGAAATTTCATTTTTTAGTTCTTTTTGAAGTTGTTAATTGAAATATGTTAATTAGAACACTATAAAACTATTTAAACCCACATATATGTGTGAACATTATAATTTTATTACAAAATTCTTTTCATTTGAAGTGCCTTACAGTTTTACTTCATGGTATGTTTCTGATATTGAATTTAAAAGAGATTCTTAGCTTTTAAAATAAAAAATTTAGAGATAAATGAAGGGGTCCAGAGTTCCTATACCATTCATCCAGTCATTTGAACGTGTATTCATAGAGACTTGACATACAACATGCAAAGGTGTTGAAAATACAGCCATGAACCCAAAAAAACTCCTATCCTCAGGGCGTTTACACTCTTGTGGAAGAAGATGAGCAATGAGCAGGGAGACAAGTTCAAATATATCAGATGGGGATAAGTGTAGATGAGATAGGGTATGGACGTTAAAGAGAGTAGGTACCATTTCACGTGTGGTCTGAGAAGGCCTCATTGATAAAGTTGGAGAAGGCAATGGCAACCCACTCCAGTACTCTTGCCTGGAAAATCCCACGAATGGGGGAGCCTGGTAGGCTACAGTCCATGGGGTCACTAAGAGTCAGACACGACTGAGTGACTTCACTTTCAGTTTTCACTTTCGTGCATTGGAGAAGGAAATGGCAACCCACTCCACTATTCTTGCCTGGAGAATCCCATGGACAGAGGAGCCTGGTGGGCTGCCGTCTATGGGGTAGCACAGGGTCGGACACAACTGAGCAGCTTAGCAGCAGCAGCACTGATAAAGTGACACTGAGCAGAGGTCTGGAGGACTGGAGGGAGGAGCCCCGTTGTAGAACAGAGCCTCCCAAGCATGTGCTTGGTGTACTGAAAAATAAGATGCAGGTAAAGCAAATATACACCAATAAAAAAATAATCATTTTTAAAAATTCAGCCAAAAGGCCAGATTGGCCGAGCAGATCGCCTTTTCTCCTCTAGGCTGTTTCTGTCATTGAGGTCAACCACCATTGTCACTGGTGTCTTTGAAGCTGGCTCTGGTTTTTCCAAAGTAAACGTATATGTTTTATCAAAACTGTTGTTTAAGATCTTAATGCTGCGGGTTCTGCTGAACTATATTCTTATTAAAATCCTCTACTTCTCATAAGTTTATGCATATATTTCTACCAGATTTTAGAATTATAAATTACTATAATAATTCCTATAACAGTTATAATTTTTTGCCAGTCATCTAATGTTTAGTATATGTGATCAGGTATTGTTATTATTTGGTTCTTTATGCATTCGACAATTTCTATGACATCCACCCACAACCATGCTCAGCATGGTGAAGGGATGAACTGATTAATTACAGCATCATATTTTACAACATTTCTTTACCTGTTATAAGTACTTTAAAAAAAACTTTTCACTATGGTAAAATGCACTAACATAAAAGTTACCATTTTAACCATTTTAAGTGTTTAGTTCAGTTAAATTCACATTGTTTATGTGACCATCACCACCATCTATGTCTAGAACATTTCCTCAAACTGAACTCTATACTCATTAAATTCTAATTCTTCGCTCACCCTACCTCCAGCCCCTGGCAACCACTATTCTACTTTCTGACTCTACCAATTTGACTCTTCTAAGAACTTATATAAGTGGAATAATACAGCGTCTGTCCTACTGTGACTGGCTTATTTCACTTAGCATAATGTCCTCAAGTTTCATCCATGTATGTATCAAAATTGCCATCCTTTTAAAGGCTGAATAAATGTTCCACTATTATGTGAGATATATATATATATACATAAAATAATAACAATAGTATAAAACCTCACATTTTGTTTATCCATTCATTCATCGATAGGATTCTTGTATTTTTAAAATTTTATTTTATCTTATTTATTATTTTTTACCATGCCATGCAGAATACAGGTCTTAGTTTTCTAATCAGGGATTAAATCCGAGCCCCCTGCAGTGGAATCTTAACTACTAGTGGACCACCAGGGAAGTCCCTTCATTTTTTTTTTAAGCTGACCTTATTGAGGTATAATTTCTGTTCATTTAACTGTATTTATTTAAAGTGTACCATTTGATGTGGTTTCATAGATACACATTCAACCCTTGAGCAATGAGTATCTACTTATGCACAAGTGTACTTACACTCGGATTTTTTTTCAATAAATAAATTCTGCAGTATTATACAATTTGCAGTTGATTGACTCCTCGACATAAAATTGAGGGAGCAGAGGGCTGACCATAAATATTTTGATTTTTGACTGCATGGGTCAGGAGTGGGGGATTCTGTGCCCCTAAACTTCATGTTGTTCAAGGATCAGCTGTACACCTGTGAAACTACAGCTTTGATCAAGACATGGCATTTTCATCATTCCCGAAAGATGTGTACTGATTGTGCTCTGGCAGTTTTGTGACAGCCCTCAGGATGGTGAGTGAAGCTGATGCTGTAAACCACAAATCCAGCATCCACGGCCCCTCCCTCCTTTCTCAGGGAACCCCACCTTGAGTATCCACATTCTATAGAGCTAAGACACTGCTTCAGGGGCAGTTCTAGCAGGTGCATCTTGATGATTTTTAACTAATCTTTGGGCTTCCAGTCCTCGTTTCAAGTGACTGTCTTCAGGTGAGGCTTCTAGGCATTTAGGGGTGAGGGAAGGTTGACTTGGAAGTTTTCCTCAACCTGAAGAAAGAGACACATGAAGAGATCTTTTTTTTTGTTTTGCCTCTGAAAGGTTGCCTAGAGAGACTGTGAAAAGTTTAAAATAAGGTTGATTTTTGTCTATTTGGGATGGTTCTGAGTTGTTCTTTCTAAGAAAATCTAAATTACCTTCCAAGGGACAGTTTAACAACTGTGTACAGTCCCTTTGATGACTAGTTAGTAAGCCAGAAGAGCCACTAGATGTCACTCTGAGATTTTTTATTTTCAGAGACAACCCAGTGAATTTACAATCTTTGAAATACTAAATTTAAAGGCATTCAAAACACCCAATAAGTTAAAAATCACATTTAAAATGTTAAAAGAGAAAGACACACAGGTTGCTATGAAAAAATCAAGGACTGAATATTTTGAAAAGAACATATTTTTCCTTAAGTAATGTTAATAAATAGAGTGATGCATAATTTCTAAGAAATCAGAACAATGATTAGGCATGTGACATTTAAAAGCACATTTGGAATAGGCACTCCAGAAGAGCAGGAGAGTCAATATGATTAAACTGTTTTTTACTCTGGGGCCATATTCACAGTAACAGCAAGATGAACAAGTACGACATTGGAAATCTTTCATACAGAGAAAGTTGTGAGGTATGTGAAATCTATTATGAAGGAAGAGCTTGATAAGAAAGTAAAAGTAATTCTACTTTAGAGGCACAAAGAAGGAGGGAAGAAGTAGAGAGAAAACAACATTCAAGCTACCTCTGAGACAGCACTGTGTGTGTGTGTGTGTGTGTGTGTGTGTGTGTGTGTGTGTGTGTGTGTGTTCAGTTGTGTCCGACACTTTGTGACCCCATGGACTGTAGCCGGCCAAGCTCCCCTGTCCATGGAACTTTCCAGGCAAGGATACTGTAGCGAGTTGTCATTTCCTACTCCAGAGGATCTTCCGCCCCAAGAATTGAACTCACATATCTTGAGTCTCCTGCATTGGCAGGAGGATTTTTACCACTGCACCATCTGAGAAGACCCCCATCAGACAGCACTAAGGTTCCCTAAACCTTTTCCTAAACTAGGAAAAACCATGAAGGGTTTCATTGTGTTTACTCAGAACTCTTTCAGTTGCAAGTAACAGAAACCCAAAGCCAGCTATTCAAGGAAAAATACACATATGTTTATAGGCTCACCAAACTGGTAAAAATGGGATAGCTTCAGGTATGGCTGTACCTGGTTGAGATCAGAAATTCTCAAAATGTAGTCTGGGTATCCTGGGAAGTCCTGGACCCTTTTGGGTCTGCAAGGTCAAAGACATTCATATTCATGGTTGCTTCCACTGTCAGCACCTTGAGACAATAGGGTTGTTTTTCTCTGTCTAGAGAGGGGAGAGGGTCCAATTTCATTCCCTAATTAGAGTTTGGATCCAAGTCACATGCCCTAACAGAAGTTATCCTTATGAATTAGAAGTGTTGGCCACATAAACAGCTTTTCTTTAGCCATAAATTGTGCAAAAGACCTACCTTAAACTGAGAGTTCATTCCTAACGATCTGACGATTTTAATTTTATACCCACTTATGCTTTCAAACTGGAGAGGACTCTTGAGAGTCCCTTGGACAGCAAGGAGATCAAACCAGTCAATCCTAAAGGAAATCAGTCCTAAATATTCATTGGAAGGACTGAGGCTGAAGCTGAAACTCCAGTACTTTGGCCACCTGATGTGAAGAGCAGACTCACCGGAAAAGACTCTGATGCTGGGAAAGATTGAGGGCAGGAGGAGAAGGGGTTGACAGAGGATGAGATGGCATCATTGATCCAATGGACATGAGTATGAGCAAACTCTGGGATATAGTGAAGGACAGGGAAGCCTGTCCATGGGGTCACAAAGAGGCGGACATGACTTAGTGACTGAACAACAACAGGAAGGCTGCTTGCAGGCTGACTCTGGTCAGATTATTTAGGCTTCTCATGGCCTCTGTGCACTCAACTTTAAAACAAGGATACATTCTTTGTGAGCAATGGAAGAAGGGGGAAAAGTTATTCTAATCCTGATCTATCAGTTGCTACACTGTGTCCAACAAGTTCTATATGGTTGATTTTTCAAATTATTTATCAATTTTCATTAAGATTTATGTCAAATACCTTTGGTGATTATATAAAATAGAGGTTTCATCAGTCCACAAGCCCTGAGTTCTTTCTTCACTGTTTAATGCATTCTTACTTCCTTTCCATTTTATTTTTGGTTTTATTACTTTTAATATTAAATGTTAATCCTATGAAATCCCATGTTTTACAAAATGAATCAGGAGCAAGATTGTAAATGCCACACACAAAAAAATACTTTTCAGAAAGAAACGTCATTTACCTTGGCTTTTATTTAAATATTTTTCTCTCTGTATACGTATATGTTTTAATAATGAAGTGAAAGAAAAGCCAAGATTTCACCTTCTATTCTTTATTTATAAATTAAGTTGTAAACGGAAGCCCCAATAAAAATTGCATAAATTACTCTTAAGAATCAAACAATGTTTATCATTTACTTTCATTTTGTACATCTTTTGTTTTCACTAAAATTCTATCATTACATTAAAATGAGATTTTACTTTATTTTGTCTTTGAGCCCTACAGATGAAGTTATTACTGAAAAGCAAATAACACTTGTCATGTGTTGTTGTACGTTAAACATTGTATAGACTTCTTTGCATATTATACCTGCTTCTTTATTATACTAACTTTTCATTAACTATAGGTACAAACACCAAAATTAAATTGATATCAAAATGTCCATATCCAACAGAATTCACATCATGTACTTTAAAACAAACAAACAAAAAATCTTAGCAAAATATCCCTTGGAAATAATTCTAAGTTGTTCCAACTTAATAGCTGGGGCTTCTGGCTAAAAGATACAGTTATCTTGCACTATCTAAGTTTTTAATAGAAAGTTTTGATGTCCAATTTTATATAACATTACCATAATTCCATTGCTAACCTGAAATGGAACAACATTCCACCTTGAGTGCTTATTACTTGCCAGACACTAAGTGTTTCTTTTCATTTAAGGAATGGATAACAAAGAGCCTTGGAGTAGATAACAATTACGATATAGAAGAAAGCCTGTGACCTGTTTGTACTGAATCAAACAAGGAGAATTTGATTGGAGAGTCCTATTTCAAGATGAGAGGCCAGTTATAAATTTTACTTGCCATTTTCTTCTAAGGAACAAAATAAAGCTCTATGCTACCACCTTGACGCTTACTTAAATGTTTACCAAAACGCTCTGTAAACTTGGCCGCAGGGCAGAATTGCCCAGAGTTTTTTGAAAAAATGTCAATGCCTGTGTCCCGCTCCCAGGGATTCTGCTTTAATTGGAACAAGGTGGGATTAGTCCATCAGCTATTTTACTACTTGCTAATTAGCCATGAGTACCGTATTTTTAACTGTCTACGGTTTATCAAGTGAAAGACTGTTGTGATTGGTTGGGTCTTTGTGGGGAATTGAATTCCTCCTAGCAGCGCTTACTGTGCAGAAAGGTTGCGGTCTCTCTGTTTGCCTTAATCCACTTTCCTCTCACTTCCTTATTCTTTCTCTCAGAAAAAGCAAGTACAGCCTTGGCTGCAGTAGTGGCTTCTCATCACTGAAAATACCCAAGAAAGGACTGAGCTGCCTCCTGGATATTTTTTCCAGGCAAGGTTAATCTACTGTGCTTTTCTCCATTTTTCTCTCCATCCTGGAAAAGCTTTTCTTTTCTTTTTTTTTTTTTTTTAAGAAACAGATTGAACTTAATGCTGAAAAACATAGACAAATAAGTTTCAGCACAGCTTATCTGTTTGGAACAAGTTAGAAACTTCTGAAGCTAGCAGAAGCATAGTATGTGCTTGCTTTCTTTTAAAGCTACTTCTGGAAAGATGGGAGGCTATTGTAATGGTAAATTTCACTCAGAGAGGAAGAAAGGGTTGCTAATCAATCAAAATTGAGGTATGCAGTTGAGTTTTTGCAATTTTCTTACTATATTGTAAGACGACTTTAAGTTTCTCTGTATAATCTGGAAAAATTTTGGCGTGGGTGTGTATGAAATAGAGGCAGTCTGGAGCGTGACAGTGAAAGAAGTCTGTTTCTTTTTTTTTTTTTTTAAACGGAGTGGAGAGATATACACCCCTCCGGGGCTTTAGTGAGAAACGGGAATTCCAGGAGGAGAGTTGCATTCAAAAACGTTGAAGTGAAAAATCCTCCTGGCTCCGCATCTTGGAGTTAAGCTCTCAAGAACCTTTTACATCTGAAAGAATTAGTTTCGGAAAACATCTTTTTTGGCCAGTGTGGATTGCGAAGCATGGCATAATGTGAAATACCATTCTCCTGAAACTGCTTCAGGCGTTTAAAATTTAACTCGAGGCATCATGTGTTTGCCATGATGAGGACTACGGAGAACTTCGATGAGACCAGTGCCACACTAACCCCTAACAGGACCTCCAGGGGACGGTACATTTATCTGGAAGCATTCCTGCAGGGAGGAGCTCCCTGGGGTTTTACTCTGAAAGGTGGTTTGGAGCACGGAGAACCATTAATCATCTCTAAGGTATGTTGCTTTTTCCAATATTTTTATCCTTAATCAAACTGCTTTTTTCAACTTTTTGTCAGATCTCTCAAAAATGCTGAAGATTATCTGGCAATTGCTTAATTTGCTGTTTCATACCCTTCTGATTATATCTGGAAATATTTTGCATAGCTTGGTGTTTGAAAGAAAAATGTGTCTGGCGCCTTTATTCTGTGGAATTCCAGGGGAAAATGTGCTTGTCTAATGGATAATCTCTTTTTGTGAATGAAATAGTGTAAAACCAGCTGCCACATGATCTTTGCAGTTGTGATTCAGATTAAAGATTAACCCTGTAGTTAAGGTGATGGCATGGTATACATTTGTATATGTGCATCTTTGTTTAACATGTAACACAGCAAACTCCAGGAGATAGTGAAGGACAGGGAAGCCTGGCATACTGCAGTCCATAGAGTCACAGAGTCAGATACAACTGAGCTACCGGACAACAACAACAAATTTAGCATATGGCTAGAGATATATCTGTTCTTCCTCCTTTCAATTAAAAGTGTTATATCTAGCATTCCAAAGATTTCAGAATTTGTTTGAAATTCTGGATAATTGATTGCATAAAAATTATTTATTCTTCTTGCACACTTAGAATTATAGAATAAATCAGCTTCCAGGATAATTCAAGGGCAAAACAGCATTTCTGCCTCTTCTATTTATCTATGACTTAAGCCCATTTTTAAACTTTAGTCATCCTGTAACATGCCTCAATTCTTCATTTATGTTTGGTGTGGCAAGGTATACCCATTGAATGAATCCTTTTAATGCATTAAGTTTAGTGCTTCTGCTTTTCTCTAAAACTACAGAGATTAAGAAAGATTACAGAGGATGCTTTACAGAATTTTGTTGCTTTCTGCCAAATATTTCCTTCTATTAAAACATAAATTAAAAAAGAAAGATAACAAAAATTTATTTTACAATTTCAAATAAACAGTCTAAAACAACAGAATATAAGTGCTTTACATATCAAAGCACTACTGAAGAAATATTTCTAATTGAGGGGAAATTTCTTTTTGGTTTAACGGTGGGAAAGAGATAAATACGCATTTTGCCTGAACTGTGTTACCTATTAAGGTTTGTTTTCCTGTCTCACCAAAATAGCTGTTTTGAGAGAGACTTAAGTGATTTTTGCTTCCCTAGTTCCTCAGCAGTTAAGAATCTGGAGCCGTGGGTTCAGTCCCTAGGTTAGGAAAAGGAGAAGGAAATGGCAACCCACTCCAGTATTCTTGCTTGGGAAATGCCATGGACAGAGGAGCCTGGCAGGCTGCAGTCCATGCGGTCACAAAAGAGTCAGACACGACTGATCAACTAAACAACAGCAGCAAAACAATTTTTACTGTGGGTGAGCCAGTGAAATTGGCTTCTAGCAGTCAGCTGAGAGTGTGCAAAATAGCGCTGTAAGGTGTGTGACCTTTCCTTGTCTTTCCTAAGAAAACAAAAGATAAGTGTACAAATATGTGTATCAGGAAGGCTTACAGCTGTAAGTAACTGGAAACCTGATGGATAGTAAGCTAAGTAATTGGGATTCATTTTGTTCATCTTATAAGAAGTCTGGAATTAGGTTGTCCAGCCAAGGAGAAGCTCAGTAATGTCATCAAGAACTTCACTTAGCTCTCCACTCTGCCTTCGTCATTGTTGGCTTTTATCATTAAAGTTGCAAGATGGAGGCCACACTTCCAACATTGCATCTTCATTCTGGGCAGACTTGTGGCTTATTGTTTGGAAAGGGTCACTTTCCCTATCAAACTTGTGTTTACATCTCATTGATCAGAACTGTGCCACTTACCTGTCCTTAGACCAATTACTGGCCAAGGGGAATGAAACTGTTTATTACTAGTTTAGACCAATCAGAATTTCTCTCCTGGGTTCTGCAGTGGAAACCTACTCTTCATGATGTCAAAGAATCTCCACCTACTAGTTGAACCAATTGAGGTTCTGTTTTCAGGAAGAGGGAGGTAACAGGAGCTGGGTGGATGGCTGAGAATGTCTGCCTCAGACATAAATGTCATCTCTGCATTTTAAAACTCTGATTGACCTCAATTTTCCTGATCTTTAATGATAAGATATTATGTATGGGGCTGCCCTGGTGGTCCAGTGGCTCAAATTCAGCACTCACAATGCAGGGGGCCCAGGTTTGATCCCTGGTCAGGATACTAGATCCCACATGCCTCAACAAAGCTTGAAGATCCTGTGTGCTATGACCTGGCTCAGCCAAAGAAACAAACAAACAAATAAGTAAGTTTTAAAGAAAGAGGAAATAAAAGTCAAGCTGATAAAAGCTGACTTGAATCTTAAAAAAGAAAAGATATTATGTATCCGTTCCCTAAGATATGGTTTGCTATTAGATCTAATCCTACCACTAATGAGCCACTTTGGTAAGACTCCATTTTATCTGCAGAATGGGAATAAACAGTTATCTCCCTTATCTTTAAGTGCGGAGATTAAATGGGATGCAAGCACTTAGAACAGTTAGCACAGGGGCTCCTATACAGGAAAATCTCAAAAAAAATCTTAGCAAGATTATGACTGTTGCTTTTCATTATTGTAAGAGACATTGTGTTAGGATACAAATTTGTCTGCTGTATAAAGATCCAAAATAACAATAGCTTAAGCAGTATGGAAATTGATGTCTATTTCACATGACAATGTGAGCTTAAGCTAAACTGAAAGACGGTCCTTTCCACTGTCTTACTTCCATCCCTGGGGTGCTGTCTGCTGGTCTAAGGTGAGTTGCCATAGCATCTGCTTTCCAGTCAGTAAGAAGCAAAAAAAGAGTAAAGAGAAGACAGTCTCCTTCCTTTTCAGGGGTGTAGTCTGGTGAAATCCACTCTGTCCAGCATGGTAGCCAAGAGCACCTGTGGCTATTTCCAGTTTAATTAGAAGGAACTAAAATGAAATGGGGCTTCCCAGGTGGCCCGGTGGTAAAGGATCTGCCTGCCAATGAAGGAGACACAGGAGATGTAGGTTAGATCGCTGGGTCATGAAGAATCTTTGGAGAAAGAAATGGCAACCCACTCCAGTATTCTTGACTGGCAAATCCCATAGACAGAAGAGTCTGGCGGACTGAAGTCTATGGGGTAGCAAAGAATCGGATGTGACCAAACACACACACCTAAAATGAAATGCAGTTTTAAATTCTGTTACTCATATACACTAGCCAGATTTCAAGTGCCACATTGCTTCAAAGCTCTTGAATCTCTCTCTTTATCCTGTCTGTCTGGGAAACTTAAATTCATCCAAGCTTCATTTTTTCCTCTCTCTCAAGTTTTCCTGACTTCATTAAGCTGGGTTAGATGGTCTCTCTTCTGTACTCCTGTACCATACATTTACTACAACAAATCATACTTTTAAAAAATTTAAGTTGACTGTCTTCTCAGAAATTTAAAAGCCTGTTGAAAGCCTGGAACTTTTTTTTTTTTTCCATCTCTACCACATCTAACTCAGAGCCTGGGTACACAAATATTTGTTGAGTAAATGAAAAGGCTATGTCTTATTCATCTTGCATTTCCAAGACGTGCCTGGCACAGAGTAGGTATTCAATAACTTTTACTGAATGACTAATCAAAGACAAAACAGAGCAGGGAGCAGTGTGAGCAGGGAGGCAGACTTCCATGAGGTGAGGCTACTAGGCAGATCTCTGGGGATGGAATGTGTGTCAGCTTCCCATTGTTGTTCAGTCCCTCAGTCATGTCCGATTCTCTGTGACCCTGTGCACTGTAGCTCGCCAGTCTCCTTTGTCCATGGAATTCTCCAGGCAAGAATACTGGGGTGGGTTGCCATGCCCTCCTCCAGAGGATCTTCCCAACATAGGGATCGAACTTGAGATTCCTGCATTGGTAGGTGGATTCTTTACCACTGCACCACCAAGGAAATCAAGGGAAGGTTAAGTCTTCGATATGAAAGACATGTACACTTATACAAAACAGTTATAAGGCGCACAGTATGACAATATAATGAATGAAGTATCATTTTTCTTTAGGTACAAATGAGACAGAAGGGTGAATTGGGGAAGAGAAGCTATAAAAGGATGGCAATAAAAGAAATCATTTCCAAATTGCTTTCTTTGGGATTTAATGTCTTTGAAAAGGAAAGGTGGAGTTGAGGAAAAAGCCTCTGTAATTTGTGAACTTCAAAAAGAAAGGGTAGCTTAAAAAAAAAAAGGATTGTTTATGTAGAAGCTCAAGTAATTCAATAGTTCAGGAAGTTGGCAGCATGATTTTATTATGACTCACGCAGTATTGTGTCTGAGAAGAACAGTTCCACCTGCCGTGGGGATGCACCTGCCCCTAGGATTCATCAATCAAACAGCTAGACAACAACAAACAACAGCAACCGGTAACAATCACCAGTAAATGCTCGTGCTTACTGGGTGCCCACTATGTGCCAAGGTCTATACCAAGAGATCCACATGTGTTAACTCATTTAATTTTCACAACTCCGTGAGGAAGGTGATATTATGAAGCTAGTTTTATACATGAGGACTGAGACACAGCATCTGAGCAGCTTTCTGAAGCTCTCATGACTGGTTGAGTTGGAATTTGAATCTAGACATCCTGATTCTCCAGGGTCCTCTGCTATTCAGTCACTATGGATACCAAATATTAATATTTGGCTCTGTCTAGATTCTAGAGCTATGATCTGGGTAAAATATGGGATTAATCCTTTTATTGTATATGTTTTTCAATTTAGTAGAGGAAAACAAAAAATCTTAGTTCTAGAGCTTCCCTGGTGGCTCAGTGTTAAGGAATCCACTTGCTAATGCAGGAGACACGGATTCCATCCCTGATCTGGGAAGGTCCCACATGCCGTGGAGCTACTAATCCCTTGTGCCACAACTATTAGCCTCTGCTCTAGAGCCAATATGTCACAATTACTGAAGCCCATGTGTTTTGCAACAAGAGAAGCCACTGCAATGAGTTGTCTCCACTTACCACAACTGGAGAAAAGCCCACATAGCCATGAAGACTCAGTATAGCCAAAAATAATAAAATTTTATATATAATGTCAGTCACATAAAAGTCCCCCAAAATAGGTATGGTGCTTCCCTGGTAGCTCAGCTGGTAAAGAATCCGCCAGCAATGCAGGAAACCCTGATTTGATCCTGGGTCAGGAAGTTCCCTTGGAGAAGGGATAAACTACCCACTCCAGTATTCATTCTTGGGCTTCCCTGGTGGCTCAGACAGTAAAGAATTCACCCACAATGCTGGAGACCTAGGTTCAATCCCTGGGTTGGGAAGATCCCCTGGAGGAGGGCATGGCAACCCACTCCAATGTTCTTGCCTGGAGAATCCCCATGGACCGAGGAGCCTGGCAGGCTGCCGCCCATGGGGTCACAAAGAGTCGGTCACAACTGAGTAGCTAAGCACAAAATAGGTGTAGGAACTCCTGTAAGTAGTTTCAGAACCCTAAAAGGAGGGGTCACTTGACATTTCTTAGAAAGTGTTGTTGGGTGTCTTCACCTAGAGAGAGGTATCTTTCTTTGCGCACTGCTCCTGCTGCTGACAAGTGGTCAGTCGTTTCTGACTCTCTGCAACTCCATGGACTGTGCTACAAAGGATTAAAACCTCCACATGTACTTCACATGCTTACATGGCCTAAGATTGTCTAAGAAGACGAAAACATATATCCCGACCAAAAAGAAGTATGAGCAGGCCGGTTCAGCCTTGGAGGAGAAAAGGCGGGGAAAGGAAGCTTATCTTAGTTATATGGGGAAATCCTAAAGGAAACGCACCCTGACTTCAATGGATCCTTGGGTCCTCTGGAGGACTGGCGACTGAAACTGACTGTGTGTGTGCTAAGTCGCTTCAGTCGTGTCTAACTCTGTGTGATCCTACAGACTGTAGCCCGCCAGGCCCCTCTGTCCATTGGGTTTTCTAGTCAAAAATACTGGAGTGGGTTGCCATGCTCTGCTTCAGGGGTTCTTCCCAGCCTAGCAATCGAGACCGCTCTCTCACATCTCCTGCCTTGGCAGGCAGGTTCTTTACCACTAGCACCACCTGGGGAGTCCCTGAAACAGATTTATCTGAAGGCGACTAGACCATCCTTTGACAAACACAGAAAAGCTGTCATCAGCAGAGAGCTCCTTGAAGCAGTCAAGCAGAGATCCTCTCAGAAGAGCTTGTGGATAAATGAAGTGTTTCTAAATGGCCCTGTGGTTGGAAATGATTGCACTTGTTCAAAAAAATTGGATACCTCAAAGGGCTGGGCTGGAGGACAGAGTATCTAAGAAGCTACCCCAGTCAGGAGTGGTCCTCTGTTTTTAGCCTCTGATGTCACTTGTAGAAAACAAATAAAGGAAAGGCATTTTTTTTCATGTGTGTTAAAAAAGTCCTGGGCCTCAGGACTGAAGGTTAGCCATTGTCTCTTATGTCACTGATACGAGGAGCACACATTCCTGATTCCTACCCCTGAGAGGTATCTTTGCTCTGACTGGACTCTCTTATGTGCCAGCCACAGCTAGACCTTCAAAAAATGGCCCTGTTACTCTACCAGGCCAGCAGCTCGCCTGAGTGACAGAACTAGTGGATCCCATCAACACGAGCCCATTGCCAACCCCCTCTACTCCAAGTGTATCCCTTGATCAGAGGGAATGTTATGTAGGATCCTATTGAGGGGATCAAACACTTGTAAGCCCCCAAATATCAATGCTGAGTGAAGGCTTATGGTTAGGAATATGTGTCAGTTCCAATCTAGAGGAACAGCTGCCTCTTCCAGAGTAAAAAGGTCCAATGTCATCAACTTGTCACCAAGTAGGTAATTGGTTTCTATGAGGGATGTTGAAACAGTAAGTTCAGCATTTGTCTCTGTTGCTGGCCAGTTGAACGTCTGGCAGCACTGATAGCTAAATCAGCCTTGGTGAGGGTGGGGCCCAGGCTACTGGGTGCATACACAACCTCCATTCCTGCCACCTGCATCCTGTGTTCGCGAGCCCGTTGTGCCAATGCCAGGGTGGACTATGACACAGACTTCCTGATATCAACTGGCTGTTGGTTCCGTCTTCCACACCATTACCCCTCCCTCTCTGAAACTGCTTCTACCACCTATACCACCATCACTCTCTTCCTCTCAATCTGAGTCACAGCCTTCCCCTACCAAGGCTTGGCTCACTATCCCAGCTCAGCCCCATCTTTCCATTCTTGATGTATAAGGGAGTGTGTTTGCTAGGTGACATCAGAGGTTAACCTCAAATGCACGTCCCCTGGCTTCCTGGTGTCTGACACTACTCAGATATTAAAATGGATTCTTTCATGGATTTTTCTAGCCTCAGTGATATGAGCTCATCCTTGAATCCTCTTCATAATTTCTCCTCTTAAGACAATCATCTGAAACACCCTAACCAACCTGCCATTTTAAGACAAAATGAACTGCTTCACTGAGAAGCCTTGGAAATAGAAACAGTCCATAGGCTGGGAAATGATTCATTGGGAACATACTTAAATTGTCTGGATGAACATGTTGAGATTTCCTCATTGCTGGTTTTTCTATATCCATCTGTCCACACTCAGCACTCTACCACCTTCTAGTTTCCTTAGTGATCCTCAGTTTCAACACACCAACCTCAGCCAGACAATCTCTCTTGGACCGTTTCTTCTGCATTCAAATAAGAATTATCTTATGAGTTTATGAGCCCTGATTTCTGAACTCAGTGTGAAATTGGCTTCTAGGCGGTTCCCCCAGGACCTTGGGCTGGTTCATCCCAAAGTCACCTTTTCCATCTTTTTCAAAGAACCAAGCTTGATTAGCTTGTTATTGACCTTTTAAAATAGCCAGTGTTTTCTGAGTTTCCTTCCCTACTGTTCTTGCTCTTTCCTTTAACACTCTTTACCCTCCATAATAGGGTAGCCTCATCTCTGTGCTGACCTTAAACCAGCTTGTCTGGTCTCTCATTGTTCCATCCCCCTCCATCCTGAGTTTGTATCAAGTCTTCCTCTTGTGTCCCCAGCACCTTTATTCATACCATCTTCTAGACAGTTAGTTGTTTGCGTTTGGGCAATAAATTGTAATCACTTTAAAACCAAAAGAGTTTTACTCAGGCTGTACATCTTATTTCTTCTAGTAAAATACTTCCCATTTCACATGCAGCAGTTGCTCAGTAAATGTTGAATGGCCTATAGGATGTTAGAGCTATAAAGAATCTCAGCAATCATCTTCTTCAACTTCCTTATTACACAGAGAGAAAACTGAGACACAGTAAAGCTAATCTATTTGCCAAGATGGTTTCTGCCATAGCAAACAAACTGTGTGTGTGTTTCTGGTTAGGCTGCTAACTTCTGGAAGCTAAGGACATTTCTTTCCTCCCTCCTTTTCTTCCTTCTTTCTTTCTCTATCCACAGTGTTTAAACTATGCATAGCAATGATGAAAATGAAAATGTACTAATGAGGAAGACAAATGAATATTAAAAAGGATATTCTTTAAAGTCTTTGTTAGAAAGATGTCAAGGGCAATGTGTAAACATGTTGCTAGAAAATGCTGCTTTAAACTAAAAGATAAATTGGTTGAGTTTGACTTTCAATTTAATGATGTCTTGCACATATGTAATGTTTGGCTCAGTGTCTGTTGAACTGAATTGACTGGGATAAAAAGGGAAATTTTGTATTTTTGATTTAACCATTTATAAACTATCTAAACTGCTTAAGGTGTTATGTGTTGTTAGACAAAGACCAAATTTGTGATCCTATCAATGTTGTTGGAAATAACTTCTCTTCAAGTAGTACGCTGAGGTGGTGTGCCAGATGGCTCTCTGCATCTGTGAGAACTTTGCTTTCTTTTAAAATTATAGCTTCCCAAGGCACTGCCTCCTATGCTAGGAACACAATTTAAGAAATACTTGTCTGTCTCAGTAAATCCACAATATGATTGGAAACACATACTGAGAGACTTTCTACCAGTCTTTGAAAAAGCAAAACCCCAAAGGATATTCTGGATCTTAACTAACCCACAGACAGATTTTTCCACTTTTCTCTTGAGGTGCTTCCAAACATCGAACATCTTGATCTGAAGAGCTGCAGAGTCACTGTTCTCCCACTCTGTTCATCCCATCCATCTCTCGTGCTCTTACAGATGATGGAGCTAGGATTAGAGCCAAGTTATTATTATGCATTCACTAATATGGTATTTATTGAGTGCCTAAAATGTGACATGATCAAGAAAACCACAGCAAACAAGGTCCTTGCACCTCAAGAGGGAAAGTATTCTCTGGTCACTTTGAATTCTTTCTTGTCACTTGCTGCCACCACTCACATTCCCTCAGCCTTTCACTGACCCCGCACAAAGGCTGGACTTCCCTCTGTTGAAGCTACATGGTGGCTTAGATGGTAAAGAATCTGCCTGCCATGTGGGAAACCTGGTTCGATCCCTGGGTTGGGAAGATCCCCTGGAGAAGGGAATCTCTGCCACTTCAGTATTCTTGCCTGGAGAATTCCATGGACAGAGGAGCCTGGTGGGCTACACTCCATGGGGTTGCAATGGGTCAGACACAACCGAGCGACTAACACTTTCCTACTGTCATCATCTTGATTTCTTTGTCTGTGGACTTTCTTTTGCCTCCTCCTTTGGTTAATGGTTCTGGGAGTAACTCTCCATCCATGCCTGAGTGAAGATGAACAGCTCAGCTTTTTCATCCCTTGAATGAGGTAAAAGGCAGGTGATGTTTTCCACTAGCTCCTGGAGTTGCCCATGGTGATGGCTGGCTTGAAAATGGGACTGCTTTCCTTCTCTTACCTCTTTTGCCCCCTTTTGGTCTGAGCTTTCTTTACTTCCCAGAGAAATTCTTTGCTTTTGAATTCTTTTGTTTTTAATTTTATTTTTTATTTATTTTTGTTTCTTGGCCATGCCACATGGCATGTGGGATCTTTATTTCCCCACCAGGGATGGAACCTGTGCCCTCTGCATTGGAAGAGTCTTAACCACTGGACCACTGGACCACCAGGGAAGCCCCTCATTTGAATTCTTGTCTCAGAGTCTGCTACTGGGGAAACCTAAACTAAAATAACCACTGTTTAGGGAATGCTTACTAATGTGAAATCCAGAACTTAAAATCTAATGTAAATCTCTTTCCACTCTGCTCTGGAATTCAAGCAGGAGGAATCTCATACTTCCTTAGAGCTAATATTTTCTTGGGTGCTAAGGAAAGGAGAAATTCATTCCTGGATGTGACGTTTTGCAAGTCTCCCTTTCATCCTCTGCCCGCTCCCCCATGGGCCTGCCTGTCTCGTTTTTCTCCATTGAATGGGTTGATGAGCCTCGCTGTCTTCATCCTGGCTTCTATTTTCTGTATCAATCAAGCCGCAAGAGACTTTCCCCTCCCCTCTGAGAGGAGGATCCAGTCTGTCTGTTGTTCCATAGGTCCTTTTATGCTTCAGGTTCTATAGGTGAGTGGTTAAAGAAAATGTGGTTCCTTGAGCAGAACAGACAGAAAAAATTAGATCTGATTTTTGTCTCTAAGCATAGTTTCTTTCCTAGAATGTTACTTATGTTGCTTCTTTTCTTTCTCAATTCATTCTGTACACACAGCACAAGAAGCAAGGTGAACAACATACTATTTTTCAGCCCAGAATACTTGACAGTATAATCTGTCAGTGGTGTGAAGTTTGGTACCTAAGCAAGCAATAAAACATAATTTCCAACCCACCCCAACCCCAAAATAACAGCATAACTTTTCAACACTGAAATATAGTTTCCTGGTGTAACTTGTACCACTGCCAAATTCAGTACCAGAAGCTGCTTTTCTTTTGGAGCTGTTTCTCCACCGTATGAATATTCTTTGACTCCCTAGGTTGTCCATTCCCAATTTCCTCGTTTTTTGCTTGAATTCACTGAAGACTGACAAACAGTAGCTTCATGTGACAGCCATTAATCTGCCTTAAACCTCAACTTACTCTTGAGTGGATAGAATAATGAATGCATTTTATATCATATAATTGATATTGTCAGCTATATGAAATTGTCAGCTCAAGATCAACTAAATATGCTTCCAGTCTTCTCTCCTCTGTGTTCCTATTTGAATATAATAATGCAAAAGGCGTTGTTAACTTCCTTCAGCTAAAGTACTTTTATAGTAGTCTGAACTCTGAGTAAGAGAGCAATAAATACATCGTCTATCAAAAAAAAGAGAGAGAGAGAGAGAAAGTAAGGAAGATAAGTATTTCCTTCTTTGTAGCAGTGGAAATTAACAAGCATTTTAAAAAGTTGTGTTTGTGTGCATGTGAGTGTGTGCACACAAGGAGGGGCTTTTCATCATCATGAAGGAGGTCTTGGCAAGTCAGTGTTCATTTTAACCTCATGGCATTGATTGCTGAGCATATGCATGCCCACTCTAGCTCCAGGGAGCCTGTGGAATAGAAAATAGATTCAGAAGGTAGTACAGAAGAAAATCAACTCCCAACCTTCCATCTCTCATGCAGGGGAAAAGATGCATTCTTCTTAGAATTCCTTGGTTTGTCCTGTTTATGCTGTCATTTCATAGAGGTTAAAAATATACCTTCTCATTTATTGCTGGGAGGAACGTAAAATGGGTCAGTCACTTTGGAAAAACAGATGGCAGGTTCTTAAAATGTTAAACATGGAGTTACTGTGTCACCCACAATTAGACATCTAAGTATTGAGTTGGCCAAAAGGTTCGTTTGAGTTTTCCCATAAGCTGTTATGGAAAAACCCAAACTTCTTGGCCAACCCAGTATACACCCAGGAGGAATGAAAACATATGTCAATACGAAGACATACTCAGGGACTTCCCATTCTACAAGTGAAAAGATTCCACATGTCGCAACTAAGACCTGGCATGCAAATAAATAAAATATATTTTTGAAAAAAGACATACTCAGATGTTCACAGCTACATTGTTTGCAATAGCTGTTAAGTGGAAAAAATCCAAATGCCCATTAACTGGATAAACAAAACGTGGTATAGCTATATGATAAAATACTATTTAGCAATAAAAAAGGACTGAATATTGATATATGTTACAACTGGATTAACCTAAAAAACATTAGGCTCAGTTTAAAAAGCCAGGCACAATAAAACACATATTATATAATTCCATTTATATGAGACGTCCAGAAGAGGGAGATCTATAGAGACAGACAGGAGATTAATGACTGCCTAAGCCTAGGGACGGAAATGGAGAGTAATTATAAATGGTATAAAGTAAATGTTCTGAAAGTAGAGGGCAGTGATGGGTGTACAACTTTGCATTAAAAATCATTGAATTGTAAAGAAAAAACCTCACTTCTATTCTGGTTATAGAAAGGAAAAGAAATAAAAAAGGAGAAGGAGGATAAAGAAGAATCACAAAATAGATATTACTATGTTGGGCACTCAGTATTGACTTGATTAACAAAGTTACAATAGTAGAAGAAGACAACCAAATGAAGGTTTAAAGAAAACATTGCAGTGCCCGAATTGTTTAGGGAGTCAGGACAATCTAAAAAGTTGTTCTTGAGACAGCTTAGGAAATGAGACCTCATATGGCATGTTCAGAGAACCTAGGCCGTGGATTCTAGGATCTTCTCCAGAGGAAGAGTACCCTTCCTTGCAGTCAGATATCAGGATCTTAAATCTCTAATTCATTGGTTCACCATGGAAAATGAAAATATATGTTTATAAAAAGACTTGCACAGAAATGCTTGTAGCAGTTGTATGCATAATAGCTCCAAACTAGAAGCACTCTCAATATTTGACAATAGGAAATGGGTTAAGAAATATGGCACATCCACACAATGGAATTCACTCAACCATAAAAACCAATAAACTATGGGAATGTGCAACAACATAAATCAACTACAGAAACATTGTGTGGAACGGAAGAAGGTAGAGAACAGGGGAGTGCATACTGAATTATTCCATGTTCACGAATATTTAGAACAGGCAAAACTAAATGGTTGGGGACTGACTGAAGCACAAAGCATCTCTCTGGGTGATTGAAACATTTATATCTTAATAGTAGTATGGGTTATCTGTAGGTATTTGCCAAAACTCATTGAATTGGATCCTGCATATCTGTGCAGTTTATATCGTATAAATTATACCTTAAAGTGAGATACTTTAAAGCATAAGGCAGAAACAAATTGATTGGGCAATGACACCATGGAACAAAATAGAAAATTTAGAATGGATTCACTACATAAAAAAAGAATTAGTATATGATGAAAGGGAAACTTTAAATGAGCAGGAGCAAGAAGGGAGGGAAGGATTATTTAATAATAATAGTGTGACCAGGAAAGATAAAAACTGGCTCCACGTCATTTGTAACACCAAAATAAAACCTGGTGAATTAAAAATTTACATGCAAAGTAATGAAATAAGTTTCTCTACATCCTTGCCAAGACTTACTACTTTTCTTCTTCTCCTCTCCTCCTCTTCCTTCCAACAGGCGTGAAGTGGTGTCTCATGGTGGATTTGATTGCCTTCCTTAATGATTTGTGATGTTTTTCATAAGCTTGTTAGCCATCTATATATCTATATATCTTCTTTGGAGAAATGTCTGTTCAACCTCTTTGCCCATTTTTAAATTAGGTTGTTTTGCTGTTGTTCTTCTATAGTTCTTTATAGACTATACAGTTCATGGAATTCTCCAGGCCAGAATACTGGAGTGGGTAGCCTTTCCCTTCTCCAGGGGATCTTCCCAACCCAGGGATCGAACCCAGGTCTCCTGCACTGTAGGTGGATTCTTTATCAGCTGAGCTACCAAGGAAGCCCTTATGTATTTTGAATACTAATCCCTTATCAGCTGTATGATTTGCAAATATTTTCTCCCATTCTGTGGATTGCCTTTTCACTCGGTTGATAGTGTCCTTTGATCAACAAAAGTTTTTAATTTTGATGAAGCACACAATTTTTTCTTTTGTTTCCTACGCTTCAGGTGTTTTATCTAAGAAATCACGACCAAAGTTAATGTCATGAAGCTTTTCCTTTGTATCTTCTTCTAAGAGTTTTATAGTTTTAGCTCTTATGTTTATTTGATTCATTTTGAGTTAACTTTGGTGTGTAGTGTAAAGTAAAGGCCCAACTTCATTCTTTTGTGTGTGAATATTCAGTTTTTCCAGTGCTGTATCTTGAAAAGACTGTCTTTTAAATATTGAATGGTCTTGGACCCTTGCAGAAAATCATTTGGCTATATTTGTAGTCTATTTGTAGGCTGTTTATTCTATCCCACTGGTCTATATGTTTGTCTGTATGCCAGGACAACACTATTTTAATTACTATAGTTTTTCAATAAGTTTTGAAATCTATAAGTATGAGACCTATAATTGTGTTCTTTTTGAAAAAAAAAAAAGATTTTTTTGCTATTTGGGATCCCCTGAGATTACATATAAATTTTAGGTCAGACTTTTCTGCAAAAATTTTATTGGATTTTGATAGAGACTGCATTGAATGTATCAATCTCTTCAGGCAGTACTGATATTTTAACAAGATTAAGTCTTTCAATAGACAAACATGGGCTGTTTTTCTATTTATTTATGTCTTTGTTAATCTTTCAGTAATGTTTTGCAGTTTTCAGTGTATAGTCTTTAGCCTTATTGGTTAAGTTTATTCCTAAAGAATTTTTCTTTTTGATGTTGTTGTAAATGGAATTGTTTTCTTAATTTCCTTTTTGGGTTGTTCATTGTTAGGTTTAGAAGCACAGCTCATTTTTATATGTTAATTTTGTATCCTATAGTTTTGATGAATTTGTTTATCCTGTGTGTGTGTGTGTGTGTGTAACTTTTGGGGTTTTCTACATCTAAGGTCAGGTCAAATAGAGATAATTTTGTTTCTTTGTTTCCAGTTTGGATGTTTTTTATTCCTTTTCCTTGCCTACTGCTCTGGCTAAAACTTCCAATATTATGCTGAACAGAAGTAGTGAAAATTGGTGTCTTTTAAAAAAATTTTATTTATTTAGGCTGGGCTAGGTCTTCGTTGCTGTGTGTGGGCTGCTCCTTGCGGTGGCTTCTCTTGTTGCCGAGCATGGGCTCTAGGCGCCCAGACTTCAGTAGCTGTGGCACTTGGGCTTACTTGCACTGTGGCATGTGGGATCTTCCTGACCAGGGTGGAACCCACGTCTCCTGCGTTGGCAGGTGGATTCTTAACCACCGGTCCACCAGGGAAGTCCTGAAAATGGGTGTCTTTGTCTTATTCCTGATCTTAGAGAAGAAGCTTTCAGGCTTTCACCATTGAGTATGACATTAGTTGTGAGTTTTTCAAATATGGCCTTCATTATGTCATATTTTAAAATAAAATTTAGATAAATATTTGTATAATTTGGAGGGAGGAAAGCATGATAGAAAAGGCAAATACTATAAGGGAAAGAAAAGATAATGCATTTAATTTGAAAATATTTATATGGCGAAAGCTCCATAAACGAAAATGATATGATAGGGATAGGATTCTTAATACAAAAGAACTATTACATATAAGTAAAAATAAAATCCATACAAAAGCTAAACTGGCAAGGAACATGAACATGCAGTTCCTAAGAAAAGAATAACAGAGAATTGTGGCATATTTAGGAAAAACGTTTATTCTCCTTAGCATTTAAAGAAATGAAAATTTTAATGAGATAGAATTTTTGAAAATTGAAATATGGTTGACTCACAATATTATATTAGTTTCAGGCATACGAAATAGTAATTCAGTATTTTTATAGATTATACAAAGTTATTAAAATATATTCTCTGTGCTACACATTACATCCTTGCAACTTATTTATTTTATACCTAGTAGTTTGTATAAACTGTCTCCACCATTTTGCTCCCTTCCCCCACCCTATTCCCTTCTGTTAACCACTAGTTTGTCCTCTACATTTGTGAGTCTGTTTCTATTTTGTTGTATTTGTTCGTTTGTTTTACTTTTTAGATTCTACATAAATGTGAAAATGTACAGTATTTATCTTTTTCTGACTTATTTCACTAAGAACTTTTTTTTAACCTCTAATTCTGAAGAAAGATGGGAGAGAATAGTAATTTTACACATATCCATGGGAATACAAATTGGTTCAGACCATCTGAGACATCGGGGAAGTGCTTTCAGGAGAGCACCAAGGGCTAACTCTGAAAAATGTGCATCCTTAGCAATTATATAACTCTGGGTTTATCCTAAAGACAAAATCATCCAAGATGCATGTACAAGGATGTTCACTGATATATTATGTAAGAGAGCAAAAAAAGAGGACTAACCTAAATGTCTAACAACTGTGGGGCCACTACAAATGATGATTCAGATGTAGTGTGTACCCCCACCCACCCACCCACCCACACACGCATATGGTCATCCCTCAATATTTAAGGGAGAACTGGTTCCAGAACCTTTTCTTGGAATCTTTGGAAGCTCAAGTCCCTTATATTTACATATAACCTAAGCACATCCTCTTGTATACTTTAAATTATCTCTAGATTAATCATAATACCTGATACAAGGTACAGGAGGTGTGAATAGTTATGTGTGCTGTGTGCTAAGTTGCTTCAGTCGTGTCTGACTCTGTGGAACCCTATGGACTGTAGCCTGCCGAGCTTCTCTGTCCGTGGGATTCTCCAGGCTAGAATACTAGAGCAGGTTGCCGGGCCCTCCTCCAGGGGATCTTCCCCATCCAGGGATCGAACCTGCATTTCTGATGTCTCCTGCATTGGCAGGCGAGTTCTTTACCACCAGCGCCACCTGGGAAGCCCTGTGAATAGATATAAGTGCAATGTAAATACTATTCAAATAGTTGCCAGCATGAAGCAAATTCAAGTTTTGCTTTTCGGAACGTTCTGGAATCTTTTTTTCAAATATTTTTGATCCACAATCAGTTGAACCTGTACATATGAAAGGCTAACTCTATCTGTAAATCTACTGATCTAAGCACGGAAAGATATATATATGTACTGAGTGAGAAGCAAATTGCTAAATAATACACCTGAGTTTTATTTATTTGATTTTGACAAAATTTGGGAGGCCATTTATAAGTATTTGGGAGGCTATTTATAAGTATTAAAAATGGTTGTGTCTATATAATAGGATTTTAATTGACTTACATTTTCCTCTTTTTTCATTTCTTCCTCTAGATTTCTATGATAAACATGTAGTCTTGACATAGTAATGGTTTTTGTTACTTAAAATGATGACTTTTTACTACGGTAAAATATGCAACACATAATATTTACTACTGTAACCATTTTTCAAGTGTATAACTCAGGGGTATTAGTGCATTCATATTGTTCTGCAACCATCACCACTGTCCATCCTCAGAACTTTTCATCTTCCCAAACTGAAATTATGCTCATTAAGCAATAACTTCCTATTACCACCGCCCCATCAGTGCAGGAACATTCTATATTCAATCATATTTCTCTCTCTCTCCCCTTCCCAACTACACATATGCTTAAAAACAAAAACAATTTTATTGAGATATAACTCCCACATGAAATAAATCTCCCATCACACACACTTCTGAAGTGCATTTTAGCCTTCCTTGTCTTTTTCTTTTTTTAATTGGGAACATTTTAACCATGCATTAAAGGACAGGGTTGGAAGTGAATGCTCTTGAATTGCTTTGGAAGAAACTGTAGAGGAAAAAAATATAAGTGAATTTTACCTGCCAGAACTCTGTGCTCTGTGTTTGGAAAGGGCCTCTGGGTACTTTCAAAAACTATTCAAACTGGTTTTAGGCCCAGCTCCCCTTGGAAAGCTGAGATAAACTCAAGAGCAGGAATCTATTAATAGGTCAACAGCAGGAGAAGAAGGGGGGTATGGAGGAGTCTGGGGCAGCTGCGTCTCATTTGGGACTTTAAAATTGGCTTTTCTTTTATTCTTTTATAGAATCTAGGAAGAGAAGGGATGTTTTCTCCTGCACATTTGATTATTATAACAGGGCAAAATCTCTTTGAACATAACCAGTAAAGAAAGAAGCCTCCGAACTGGGTAAAATAGTAACATAATCTCTGGTTTGTAGTTTGAATCCTATTAATGTTAATGGTGTAGAATTGTACAGTGAGAATGCTCTGGGAGTTTTTAAAGCTCGATTTTTCAAAGGCTGCATTCCTCATTAGACCTTCCCCATTAAAGCATGCTTGAATGATGCTACACAGCCGAATAGTTGGGATTTTTTTCCACTCTTGTCATAGTCTGAAGACAAAGGATTCTTCCGCTTGCCCAAGTTCCTGCGAGCATAGGTTGAGCGGCTGTGACAGCGCGGCAGCAGGGAGCTTTTTATGCAGGCTTGGGTTTGCCGTCAGCCCTCATTCACTAGACAGGATGAAGCTGGAGCAGTGGACGGAGGGAAAAAATCAATGGGGGAAAATCTCACGCAGCCAGATAGGGTGCCATGATCCACTTTTCCCTTTCACTGCTGCTGAGTCATGATGCCGTCTAGGCCACTGTGAAATCTCTTCCTAAATGCATCGTGTCTTCTCTGTGCTTTGGCTAAAGTAATGTTGAAACAGTTTAACAAACGCAAGCGTTAGGGTCTCAGCTTTCTTGACTACTTCTCTGAGTGGCATTGAGAGCGGTGGAAAGGAGCTGGGGGCCCTGTAGCTGGTACTCACAGTTCCTCCTCGTGGCCTCACAGCCTAGCTTGTCCTCAATGTCTCCTGGCCTCAATTTCCTTATCTGTAAAGCATGGATAATGTACTTACTCCTTTTAATTCACAAGGTTTCTGTGAGGATTAAAGAGGGTTAACTTGTATGGAGGCATACTTCTTATTCATTATCACTGGGATTTTTATAATCGAGTTAGAAGTTGTGTGTATAGCTCTTCTGGATTATGTGTGCATGGATTTCAGCCATTACCAAAAGTTTTGTAATATTACCTAGGGATAAGCATTGTGTGTGTGTGTGTGTGTGTGTGTGTGTGTGTGTGTGTGTGTGTGTGCTCAGTCGTGTCTGACTCTTTATGACCCCATGGACCATGGCCTGCCAGGCTCCTCTGTCCATGGAATTTTCCAGACAAGAATATTGGAGTGGGTTGCCATTTCCTTCTCCAGGAGATTTTCCCAACCGAGGAATCAAACCCACACCTCTTGTGTCTCCAGCATGGCAGATGGACTTTTTACTATTAGCACCACCTAGGAATCCCTAGCAAAGTGTTAAGGGCTATATAAAATTTAAAAGTGACTTTAGGTATAAGATATAAAATGTAAATATAATTACTATTAACTAGTTAATTGGAATAGAGTTTGGGGGAAGGAAGGAGAAAGAGAGGGTCAAATAAAAACCCCCTCCTTCACAACAAAACAAAGCAGGAATCATCAAAAGAGGGAAAGACAGTGGGGAGTAGGGAGTAAAAACACAGATGCACTAAGGTACCAAAACGGACACACAGGAAAGACACTGTCACCCTTGTCTTGTGATCTTATGTCTCTTACTATTGAAGGTTTTAAAAACCATATCACATCTCTACACCATAAGCTTACATGTTAGTTTGCGAGGGCTGCCATAACAAAATACCACACGCAAACTGGATGGCTTGAACAACTGAATTTTTTCTTCCAGTTCTGGAGACAAGAAGTCTAACATCAAGATGGCGGCAGGCTTGGTTTCCTGTGAGGCCTCCCCCTTCCTTGGTTTGCAGATGGTGGTCTTCTCCCTGTGTTCTCAGCTGGTCTTCTCTGTGTGTATGTGTATGTGCACATCCCTGGTGTCTCTTTCTGTGTCCAAATTTCCTCTCCTTATAAGGCATCGGTCATATTGTATTAGGGGCTTCCTTGGAGGCTTCAATGGTAAAGAATCTGCCTGCAATGCAGGAGACACAAGTCTGATCCTTGGATTGAGAAGATCCCCTGAGGAGGACATGGCAACCCACTCCAATATTCTTACCTAGAGAATCTTACGGACAGAGGAGCCTGGTGGGCTATAGTTCATGGGATCTTAAAGAGTCAGACATGATTGAAACGACTGAGCACACACATACACAAGCACGCATATTGGATTAAGTGAAAGTGAAGTCGCTCAGTCGTGTCCGACTCTTTGTGACCCCATGGAGAGTGTAGCCTACCAGCCTCCTTCATCCATGGTATTTTCCAGGCAAGAATACTGGAGTGGGTTGCCATTTCCTTCTCCAGTCCAATATTGGATTAGCAACCATTCTAACAACCTCATTTTAACTTAATCATCTCTTTAAAGATTCTGTGTCCAAATACGGTTATACTCTGAAGTTAGAGTTATACTCTGGGAGTTAGAGCTTCACTATGAATGGGAGTCAGTACAATTCAGCCCACAACATGCTTTTTGTGTCATAGACAATAAGAAATTAGTCAAAGGACCAGAATTTACTCCAGAATCATAGAAGGGGGCCAAAGGGAGTTGTGAAACCAGTGGTAAAATTTGTTTGAATATCTCTCGTAATACTTACATCAATCATACGAAAGCTATCTGACATTTATGGAGAAACTCAGACTTCCATGGATAAAGTAATTGTTTGGTTTAAGCATTTGGTCCATAATTTTTGATTTGGGAAGTGGGATTTAGAGTTGTGTCAGATAGGAAAATAGAATCTACACTGGTTATGTGAGCAGAGGAAATTTAATACAGGGAAAAACATGAAGAGATTTACTACTCTCTGCTCCTGAGGAGCAATTTAACATGGGATCATTCATGAGGGAGTCACATGTGATGTTCATGGGATGTTCTGTGGGATGTCAAGATGGTGAAGACTTCTGGGGACCATGGCAGAGATGATGTGGCACAGAGCAGAAGGGTTGACATAGCCTTGAGGCAAGACAGTGAATGTATACTATTGTCCCTCTTAGTAGAAAGCAAGAGACTTGTGATCCTTGATAACTGTTTGAATGGAAAAAATTAGATCAAGAGCTGTGTACCAGATGCCAGATACTTGTGTTAATTTGCTCAAGTGAAGCTACAATGTCGGGAACAGCAATGACAATCAGCATTGCCTGATAGAGTTTAAAATAATCTGTAAGCATTATCCAACGTGAGTACGTCTTCTGCATAGGCCAAACAGGAAAGTTAAATGGGAATGTTAGGAATTGCCGCACCTGCTTCTTTTAAGTCTCTGGTGTTGGCATTAATCTTGGCAATTCTCCTAGGGATGCGGTATTGCTTTTGGTTCACTGTCAGGAATGGTGTGGAAGGAATTCCAAGAGCTTCCATTTGTCCTCACTACAGCATTTTCCCACATTCCAGTGAGGAGACTAGATCAGTTTCCAAATGTGTTTGCAGCAATTATACACTCAAGATCTAAGGAAATAACCATTTCCTTATGGGTAGGTTCTATAAGGTGGACTTGAGCTCAAACCTCAAGTATCACCTGACTACTACAGGTCTTCTCTTTCAATACTGATCTCCAGTGGTGTTTTGGCTCTTCAGGAATTAGCATCCATTCAGAAGTAGTATCTAGGACATTTCAAAGAGTGTTAACCTAAGATCTAACTTGTCAAAAATGAAAAATGTGGGATTCATGTGGTACTCTCAACAGGCTCCTTGAAAAACACTTTTTCCTTCTGTCAAAGATCAGCTAGAGTTGAATTTGGCATTGTTTGCCCTCTGTTACCCAGGCATTCAGGTCAGACTCTTGTCTGACCTAAGTGAGGCAGTGATGGGCAGGTCTGCAGAGGGTGTTATCACAGTCTAATCAGATAAACTGAAAGCAAAATTGCTTTTCTCTTCTCCCATGGCATCTGTTCCTTCATGCTCTTCCTCTTTCATGGTCTGGCCTAACTTGCTCTGTGAATTTTCAAGGCACGGTACAATTGATTGTTAGGAATGAGACAGAGATTTTGGTCACAGCAGCAGTTGTGGGAATCAACTGTCCTCCGCCTTGTAGACTGACTTCTTCAGCAACAGAGCAGCCTAAGCACTGTGGAACCTGAAATATTTTTTTACCTAATGCATAAAAGCAGGCCCTATTGTTTCCTGGATGCATTAGGTTTTCAGTCAATAATAATGACACATTTAATCTTGTGTTGTGCTAAGTTGCTTCAAATGTGTCTGACTCTGTGACCCAATGGACTGTAGCCTGCCAGGCACTCCTTTCCATGGGATTCTCCAGGCTAGAATGCTGGAGTGGGTTGCCATTCCTTCCTCTAGGGATCTTCCCCACCCAGGGATCAAACCTATGTCTCTTATGTCTCCTGCATTGGCAGGTGGGTTCTTTGTAATAGTAACAACAAGTCCAAGTCTAGAATCAGTAGAAGCCTTGCAAAAAATAATTAAACTAAATAAAATGAACAGCAGCAACGAAAACTAAGTCTTAAAGACACTAAAAGAATCTCCTTTTATTTGCTTGCTTGCTTAATTATATATTTTAATAATAATAATAACAGACAAGTAAGAAATGCCTATATTTGGGGCTGTAGAGGCAATGACAACAGGCTTAAAGGAAAGCAAAATACTGTTAAAATAGTATTTTGCTTCTCTGCCAGGGGAGTAATAGAAGGAAATAATTGTTTGTTGCAGTTGTGCTTTGTGCCAACCTTTGTGCTAAATTACACATACACACACAAACACACACACACACTCTGTCACTCAGTGCTGTCCAACTCTTTGTGACCTCACAGGCTGTAGCACCAGGCTCCTCTGTCCATGGGATTCTCCAGACAAGAATACTGGAGTGGGGTGCAGTTTCCTACTCCAGGGGATCTTCCTGACCCAGGAATCGAACCCTCATCTCTTGCATCTCCTGCAATGGCAGGTGAATTCTTAACCACTACCCCTACCTGGGAAGCCTGTATATATTTATTAATATTTTGGTCAGCTAAGGTTATTTATATTTTTTATTAAAGTATAGCTACCATATAATATTATACGTTATAGGTGTACAATATAGTGATTCACAATTTTAAAGGTTGTATTCCATGTATAGTTATTATAAAATATTGGCTAAATTCCCCATGTTGTACAATATATCTTTGTAGCTTATTTCACACTTACCAGTTTGGAGGAGCCTGGCAGGCTACAGTCCATACATAGAGTCACAAAGAGTCGGACACAGCTGAAGCGACTTAGGACATGTGTACACACAGTTTGTACCTCTTATTTCCCTACCCCTATATTGCCCCTTCCTGCTTCCCTCTCCCCACTAGTAACCATAGTTTGTTCTCTATATCTATGAATCTGCTTCTTTTTTGTTGTATTCACTAGTTTGTTGTATTTTTTAGATTCCACATATAAATGATATCACACAGTATTTGTCTTTCTCTGTCTGACTTATTTCACTTAGCATAATGCCCTCTAAGTCTATCTGTGCTCCTGCAAATGGCAAAATTTTTGTTTTTTTTATAGCGGAATAGTATTCCCTTGTGTATATAAACCATATCTTCTTTATCCATTCATCTGTTGATGGACACTTAAGTTGCTTCCATATCTTGTCAATTTAAATAATACTGATATGAATATTGATAAATAACTTAACCTTCTATCTAAAGGAACTAGAGAAAGAAGAGCAACAGTTAGTAGAGGAAAGAAGTCATAAAAATCAGAGCAGAAATACACAAAATAGAGACTAAAAAAAGATCAATGAAAATAAAAGCTGGTTCTTTGAGAAGATAAATAAAATTTATAAAAATTAAGCTGAACTCATCAGGATAAAAAGGGAAAGGGTCCAAATCAATAAAATAAAAAATGAAAAAGGAGATGTTATGGCTAACATCACAGAAATACAAAGGATCATAAGAGATTACTACAAACAACTATATGCCAATAAAATAGACAACCTAGAGGAAGTAGACAAATTCTTAGAAAGAGGTAGTCTCCCAAGACTGAACCAGGAAGAAACAGAAAATATGAACAGACCAATTACTATTAATGAAATCAAATCAGCAATTTTAAAAGTCCCAAGCCAATGCGGGAGATGTGGGTTCAATTCTGGGGTTGGGAAGATCCCTTGGAGAAGGAAATAGCAACTCATTCCAGGATTCTTGCCTGGGAAACCCCTTGGACAGAGGAGCCTGGAGGGCTATAGTCCATGGGGGTCACAAAAGAGTCAGACAAAACTTAGTGACTAAATAACAACAATAAACAAAAGACAAAGACAGGATGGCTTCATAGGTGACTTCTAGCAAACATTTAGAGAAGAGTTAACACCTTTCCTTCTCAAACTATTTTTTTTTGTTTTAAATCACAGAGGAAGGAACACTTCTCAGCTCATTCCATGAGACCAACATCACCAGCTAAGTTTCATCTGGTAAAATTCTTAAAAGATCTTATTTAAACTTCACTCTTCACTGGCGCACATAGATGTAAAAACATTTTTAAAACAAAAATTATAGCTAACTTGTAATTAGTATTTAATGTGAACCTAAACCTAATGCTCAGTATTAACTCATCTTTACAACACATCTGTGCAGTAGCTCCTATCATTAACCCCATTTTGCAGTGGAGGCAAGAGATTTATATGAAGTGATTTCACCCCAGACTCCAAGCTACCTATTGTACTGTGTCTCTCTGTCTACTTCATAGGCTTTCCGTGAGAATCAAGTGAGTTTCTGTATCTGAAAGCACTTTGAAATCCACAAAGCACCAGATACTTAAAAGCCAGTTTTCAAGACATAGAAAATCTTATTCTCTCTATGGAACAATCCTTTTAATACAATACTTAGAAAGCAAGTTACTGTCCAAATTAAAATAAAATTAACCATGGATTAGAGGAACACTTTTGGATGGCAAAGTAAGTGTTAAGAAAAATACAAGGATAAAAAGAAAAAATTGACATATAATAAAGATAAGTTGCAATTTAAAAAACGGCCTTTTTGAAGGCGTGAGAATTTTTTGCAGAGCTAAGCAATGTGATTGCATTGCCACATTGTACAGAACTGTCTCTGGAACAGGGCTGACTTGGCCATAGGAGGATAACTGCATGGTCTAAATAGATTGCTCCCACCTTCAGCTGCTACTGAAGCTCTTAGAAACTGTATCCTCGCTTAACAAACGTGGCTGAAAATGCCAAGACGCCTTTTGCTAAAGGATGTGCTCTCTAGGCCCCGGCTGAATTCATTATTTTGTTAGAGCCATGGGCAATTTAGCATGCCACACTCCAAGCCGAATTTAATTCATCTAATATGTTCACTTTTGTGTGCCGTAAATGAGGCAAATTTACCCTATGATCAGGTGACCACCGGTCAGGAATGCCACAAACAGAGAGTGGTGATGTTGATAGAGAGTTCTTCAGTCAAGTCTTGGTTGTACACCTATGAAAAGCTGGTCCAAAAATTTGCCAAGGCTGTCACGGTCCTATGTTGACAGAAAACATGTCTAAAAAGGCTGTGTCTGTGCCTTTTTAGGGGCTTCCCAGGTGGCACAGTGGTAAAGAATCAGCCTGCCAATGCAGGAGATGCAAGAGATCCAGGTTCGATCCATGGGTCAGGAAGATCCTCTGAAGCAGGAAATGGCAACCCACTCCCAGTATTCTTGCCTGGGAAATCCCTTGGACAGAGGAGCCTGGTGGGCTACAATCCATGGGGTTGCAAAGAAGAAGTAAAAGAGCGCATGTGTGTGTGTGTGTGTGTGTGCGTGCACATATGTGTAGCTACTTTGTTATGGAACATCACTTATCTTCAAACCAAAAAAAAGAATGGGTAAATATCTTGATCAGAGAAAGCACATCTGAGTGACTCTTAATCTATTATGGGTATATTTTTTAAATCACAAAGCTCTCAAGTTACCTTGAGATAGCTATCTCTTATAAGTACTATCTCCTTCTCTCTTTATGGCCACATGCTTTCCCTTAAGTAGCAAATCTAAAAGCGGGGATCATTGGAATGTTATCCAAAGTTGGGGGTTTCCCTGGTGGCTCAGATGGTAAAGCATCTGCCTGCAATGCAGGAGACCTGGGTTCAATCCCTCAGTGGGGAAGATCCCCCAAAGAAGGGAATGGCAACCCACTCCAGCCTGGAGAACTCCACAGACAGAGGAGCCTGGTGGACTACAGTCCCTGGGGTCACTCAACTAACGTTTTCACTTTTCTCCCACAGTGCCTGATATCCCAGTAACAAAGTGACTTGTGAATGGGTGCAAGATCACAATAAGAAAGTGTGTTACAGTACCCACCATTTATCAAACACTTCCTCTTCCAAGGAGCTGTAAATCAGAGAGAAAATCTGAGAGACACCAGGAATTCAGTGAGCATCTTTTTTTCTTACCAGATTTAGGGCAATTCTCAGGTACTTTGGGAATCAGAATTATTTGGGAAGGATTGAGGGTTGTATCATGTAGGATCTGAAGTCAGATTGCCTAGTTTTGCTTTCTTTCTTTGCTGTTTGATAGCTATGTGACCTGGGGCAGGTTGCTTAGTCACTGTAAGACCTGGTGCTCCTGTGGGTAAAAACAAAAGAATGGGGAGGGAAAGATAGGGAGGGGCACAGGGAGAGAGAAAAATACACATCTCATTTAAGGGTGTTGTAAAGATTGACGTGTTGCTTGGCATGGCTTCAGGCATATGGTAAGCCTACATATTTATCTGTTGTTGTTCAGTTGCTCAGTCATGTCCAATTGTCTGAGACCCATTGACTGCAGCACGCCAGGCTTCCCGGTCTTTCATCCTCTCCTGGAGTTTGCTCAAACTCATTTCCATTGAGTCAGTGATGCCATCCAACCCTCTCATCCTCTGTCCATCCTCTTCTCCTGCTGTCAATCCTTCCCAGCATCAGGGTCCTTTCCAACAAGTCAACTCTTTGCATCAGGTGGCCAAAATATTGGACCTTCAGCATCAGCATCAGTCCCTCCAATGAATATTCAGGGTTGATTTCCTTTAAAATTGACTGGTTTGATCTCCTTGCAGTCCAAGGGACTGTCAAGAGTCTTCTCCAACACCACAGTTGGAAAGCATCAATTCTTCAGTGTTCCGCCTTCTTTATGGTCCAATTCTTACATCCATACACAACTACTGGAAAAACCATGGCTTTGACTATACGGATCTTTGTTGGCAAAGTAATGTCTCTGCTTTTTAATATGCTGTCTAAAGGCTTAGTCTTCCCTAGTGACTCAGATGGTAAAGAGTCTGCCTACAGTGCAGGGGACCTGAGTTCAGTCCCTGGGTTGGGAAGATCCCCTAGAGAAAGGAATGGCAACCAACTCCAGTATTCTTGCCTGGAAAATCCCATGCACAGAGGAGCCTGAAGGACCCCAATCCATGGGATCGCAAAGAGTCGGATACGACTGAGTGACTAACAAACTCACACTCACTAGGTTTGTCATAGCTTTTCTTCCAAGGAACAAGCATCTTTTAATTTCATGGCTACAGTCACCATCTGCAGTGATTTTGGAGCCTAAGAAAAGAAAGTCTGTCACTGTTTCCATTGTTTCCCCATCTGTTGGCCATGAAGTGATAGGACCAGATGCCATGATCTTAGTTTTTTGGATATTGAGTTTTAAGCCAGCTTTTTCACTCTCCTCTTTCATTTTCATCAAGAGGCTCTGTAGTTCTTTGTTTTCTGCCATAAGGGTGATGTCATCTTTGTATCTGAAGTTATTGATATTTCTCCCAGCAATCTTGATTCCAGCTTGTGCTTTATCCAGCCTGGCATTTTGCATGATGTACTCTGCATGTAAGTTAAATAAGCAGGGTGACAATATACAGCCTTGAGGTACTCTTTTCCTAATTTTGAACCAGCCCATTGTTCTACCTCTGGTTCTAACTGTTGCTTCTTGATCTGCATACAGGTTTTGAAGGAGGCATGTAAGGTGGTCTGGTATTTCCATCTCTTTAAGAATTTTCCACAGCTGCTTGTGATCTACGCAAAGGCTTTAGTTTAGTCAATGAAGCAAAAGTAAATGTTTTTCTGGAATTCTCTTGCTTTTTCTATGATGCAGCGGATGTTGGCATTTGGTCTCTGGTTCCTCTGCCTTTTCTAAATCTATCTTGAGCGTTAACTATTTTATTTTATTATTTTGGATGTGCTGGGTCTTTGTTGTGGCATGTGGGCCTAGTTGCGGCGAGCAGGGGCTACTCACTAGTTGTGGTATGAGGGCTTCTCTTTGTGGTGGCTTCTCTTGTTGCTGAGCGTGGGCTCCAGGCTTTCAGTTGCCACACAAGAGCTCAGTAGTTGTGGCACTCGGGCTCCGTTGCCCCGAAACATGTGGGATCTTCCTGGGCCAGGGATCGAACCTGTGTCCCCTGAATTGGCAGGCAGACTCTCAACCACTGGATCACCAGGGAAGTCTTAGCCATTTTATTTTTGATATTATTATTTTCCTTTTTCTACCTAGAGTCAGCCATTAATTGATCAAAATGTATCATGTACCTAAATTAAATTGGGGGCAAAACAAACAAAAGACAAAAACAGATTGATAAACAAAGCTTTGTGCAATAATTTAAATCTCTTCACCAGTCAAAACTTTATAGGAGATTCTATTAAATAGTAAGTTAACTGACTTTCCACTTTTTGCTAATTTACTCAACAATATTTGCTGTCAAGCACTGTAATAAACTCTGTTTGAATGCAAAGATGAATCTGATTTGGGACTTGCCTTCAAGAACCATAGTCTTGCCACAGTGTTAGGACTGGGAAGCAGTGGTGGGGCACTAGGAGGCCTTCTAGGGTGCTGGCAGTATTCTGTTTCTTGACCTGGAGATGGTTCTATAATAATTAAATTATACATTTATGTTTAACTTTTTGGTGTATCTGTTAAATTCACAACGAAAGAGTCCCTAAGAATGGTATGTAAATTATATCTCAGTAGAAAAAATTATGAGATATTCCTGACCTTGGATTAGAGGGAGGTGTCTTAGATGGGCACACAAAGCACAAGTGAGCAAAAGGAAAAAATAGATGAATTCATTTAACCAAAATTCAAACCTTTTGCTTTCACAAGAAAGTATCAAGAAACTGAAAAGACAACCCAAAGAGTGGGAGAAGTCTTTTCAAATCATGTATCTGATAAGGGTATAGTATCTAGAATATGTAGAAAACTATATACCTGGCAAGTATACCTCAATAAAACTGAAATTAAAAGAAGAAAAAAAGAATTATTAAATCTCAACAGTGGGGGCTTCCCAGGTGGCCCAGTGGTTAAGAATCCATCTGTCAATGCAGGGGACACGGATTTGATCCCTGGTCTGGAAACTAAGATCCCACATGCTGCAGGACATCTACGAACCCAGTGTACCATGATGAAGACCTAGTGCAACCAGGGGAAGAAAAAAACAAAACAACAACCTAAACCTCAATAATGAAAAGGAACAAATAACCCCATTGAAACTGAGCAAAAAAATGTGGGCTTCCCTGGTGGCTCAGTGGTAAAGGATCTGCCTGCCAGCACAGAAGGCATGGGTTTGATTCCTGGTCCAGGTAGATCCCACAGGAGAAGCCTGCACACCAAAGCTAAAGAAAAGCCCATGCAGCAACAAAGATCCAGCACAGCCAAAAATGAAGAAATAAATAAATTGTTTTTAAAAATGAGCAACATGTTTAAAGACATTTCTCTAAGAAAAATAAACAAATGGACAACAAGTATATGAAAAGATGCTTAATACCATTAATTATCAGATAAATTTGAGTCAAACCCCCAAAGGTACCATTTCATACCCACCAGCAGGGCCATAATGAAAAAGGCAGACCATAACAAGTGCTGGCATGGATGTGAAGAAACTGAAACAGTCATATATTGTTGATGGGATTGTAAGAGGATGTAGCTACTTTGGAAAATAATTGGGTATAGTGCCTCAAAAGCAGAGTTACCACATGACCCAAAGTTGGCTTAAAACATAACATTCAAAAAACTAAGATCAGGTATCCGGTCCCATCACTTCATGGCAAATAGATGGGGAAACAATGGAAACAGTGACAGACTTAATTTTCTTGGACTCCAAATGCTGTGGACCATGACTGCAGCCGTGAAATTAAAAGATGCTTGCTCCTTGGAACAAAAACTATGACAAACCTAGACATCATGTTAAAAAGAAGAGACATTACTTTGCCGACAAAGGTCTGTATAGTCAAAGCTATAGGTTTTCCAGTGGTCATGTACAGATATGAGAGTTGGACCATAAGGAAGGTTGAGTGCTGAAGAGTTGATGCTTTTGAACTGTGGTATTGCAGCAGGAGATCAAAGCAGTCACTCCTAAGGGAAATCAACCCTCAATAGTCATTGGAATGACTGATGCTGAAGCTGAAGCTTCAATACTTAGGCCATCTCATGCAAAGAGCCGACTCATTGGAAAAGACCCCAGTGCTGGGGAAGATTGAAGGCAGGAGGAGAAGGGGAAAACAGAGGATGAGAAGGCTGCATAGCATCGCTGACTCAATGGACTTGAGTTTGAGCAAACTCTGGGAGATGGTTAAGGACAGGGAAGCCTGGTGTGCTGAAGTCCATGGGATAACAAAGAGTTGGACACAATGGAGCAACTGAACAACAACAGCGATAGGTATTTACACAAGAGAAATGTAAACCTAAATCTACACAAGACCTTGTACATGAAATTTTATAGCTGTACTGTTCAAAATAGTCAAAAAATAGTTCAACTGATAGATAAACAGAATATGATATATTTATATATTGGTTATTATTCAATCATATAAAAGAATGAAGTACTGATATCAGCTACAACATGGCTGAGCATTGAAAATATGATGCTAAGTGAATGAAACTGATCACAAATGGTCACACTTTGTATGATTCCACTTATCTGGAAGGTCCAGATTAGAAACAGAAAGCAGGTTAGTGATTGCTGGGGATGAGGGAAGAAAGGGACTAAGGAGTGACTGCTGATAAGGATTTCTTTGGGAGGTGATAAAAAAAATATTATGGAATTAGATAATGGCAATAGTAACAATATAAAGCATTATGGATATATACATATATAAAATATAAGGCATGACTTTCTTCCATAAGAAAGAAGTGATAAATAGAGGTTAATCTAGGTCTCAGCATGACATTTGTGTTAGGATAATTTAGTGAGAGTTGTTCAGAATTGGGAAGGATCTGAGAATTTATCCTACCAACAAGCTATCCTGATAGGTGTGAGGCTTCCCTTATAGCTCAGTTGGTAGAGAATCTGCCTACAATGCAGGAGACCGTGGTTGAATTCCTGGGTTGGGAAGATGCCCTGGAGAAGGAAATGGCAACCCACTCGAGTATTCTTGCCTGGAGAATCCCATGAACTGTAGCCTGCCAGGCTCCTCTGTCCATGGGGGTGCTAGAAACTAAACCACAAGGACATAAGATTCCTGGGTCAGAGACAAAGGACTTTTTTATTCTGCATTTTACCATAGTCAATTGTGAAAGAGTTAACAATTTATAGAATTTTTAAAAATATAATCAAATTGTGTTTGTAAACTCTAAGAAATGTATTGTAAAATAAAATATCAAATGTGGAAGGTGTATAAAATCTGTTTACCATATAACTTTTTGAGTGTATGCTTATTGGATGTTTTGGAAGCTTATGAAGTACATAATAGCTTTTTGGATTAAAAACTACAAGCTGAAATCGAATGTGAAGGAATCCTCAGCAAATCACTTGAACTTATACATAGCGCTTAACTTTCCCAATGAAGTTTTTCAGAAGGACAGATTCAGTAAAGTATGTTAACTGAAAATTCATTGCTCACCCCAGACTTCTTTAATCTAATGGTGCATGGTGGGAAAAAATTTTACAATAAATGAGAAAACATTCGGTAGTGAATTCTCCTTGTGTTTTTGACAATATTTCCCGGGATCCATGTGGTTTAATCAACACAAAAAAGTACTAGTCTTAAAAAAAAAAATCCTCATTCTACAAATCACATGAAACAATCTTATCTTGCCTGTATTCCAGTTACATTTTGTTTCACTTAAACCTGTTGAACTTCATGGACATACAAAACAACCTTAGAGCCGCTGCGCTAGCAGAATGAGGCCGTATGCTGAGCACCAGCATATGGAGGAAAATGAGACTTTGGTGGGGACTCTGGAATCTGAGTCTGAAGGCAGCAGTTTCTTAGATTTTTTTGGAAAACTTGGTTTTGAAGGAGTCAGTTACCTAATTAGATGTGTTTCATACACAAGGAGAGATGATCGCTTTAGTCTTTTCCTAGACTCCCAAAGCCATTTCCTTCAATTAAAGGACCTCCAACACACACAGGAGGTCTGGTCTAGGATCTGTTTCCTATAGTTTTCTAAATGCTGATCCATCCATTATTAAAGAGACTTGGCCTCTGAGCATCAGGTTACTGCATTTCTTGTAAAACAGCTTAGTGGCAACAAAATCCATTTCATCTCTAGACATTGGGTTTTTTTTTTTCTTTTTAACTGAACCCTTCTATTTTGTTTTGTTTCTTGGTTAAAGATGAGCTGCAAAAAGTCCATGGAACTTTTGGTTATCAATTTTACTTTCAAAAGATCTAACTATATAATCCTTTGTCCTGTCTCAGATATTGGCTGTGTGTAATTTATATTTTGTTTTTCTGAGATGTCTTTCTTTTTCTTAAGCAGAAATAGCAGAAGATTAAGAGTTAAGATGTGTAGACTCGTCTTTCATCTCTTAATCCCCCATGTATAACCTATTGCATCAGGATAATGCTTCTGGGAACATGCTATGAGTTTCTTTGGTGTGACTGCTGATGAGCTGGGGTAGATTTGGCTACAGTTTCTGAGTCTGGAGTTCTTGTATGTTTGGAAAAATAAGGATAAAAGAGAATGTTCATAAAATATATCTTAACTAGTTTATGTGGCTGAAGAGACTGGGAGCGTCATCTCCTAAACTAAATAAGATTTGGTTTAACTTGGTATGTGGAAAGATGAAAGGACAGCTCCTTTAGGAAACTCAGACTTGGTGCAAGACTGGGCATCACTTGACCTTTTTCTGCCTTTGCCTCAAATTGTCTGGAGGCTCAAAACTATTCTTAATGCTCACTTATAGTGACTGTATTAAGTTTTAAAAGTTTTAAAATCATTGCCATGGTCTTTTCTTTCAACTTTATCATATCTTCCTACTTTAACATATATGTGTAAATAGTTGGTATAATTGATATATACGTGAGTGCATGTGAGCTGTGCTTAGTCACTCGGTCGTGTCTGACTCTTTGTGACCTCATGGACTATATATAGCCCGCCAGGCTCCTCTGTCCTTGGGATTCTCCAGGCCAGAATACTGGAGTGGGTTGCCGTGCCTTCCTCCAGGGGATCTTCCCAACCCAGGGATCAAACCTGGGTCTCTCACATTGCATGCAGATTGTTTACCATCTGAGCCACCAGGGAAGCCCGAGTGTGTGTGTGTGTGTGTGTGTGTGTGTGTGTATAAAACATATATATGCATACATTTTTTTTTCTTATGAAGTCATCTATAGTTGTTTTTGGAAAGAAGTGAGAAATGAAAGCGTGGCAAAGAACACATGAAGTGTGAGGGATGATTCTTTTTCTGTCCATAACCTTTAGTTAGCATGTTCTTTTATTTCAAGGGAACACTGAACTTATGAACAGGGCACATAGAAAGATGACACAAATGGAAAGAAAACAAACAAACCAACAAAAAAAGAAAAAAAAAAAGCTCTTGGGAGACTTGATTATGGTTGGACAGGAGCAGTCCTTCAACTTTCCTTTCTATTACCAGGGTGTTGCAAGAAGGGGAACCCCTTCCTGGCCCAAAACTGGGCTCTTGTTGAACACTTGGAAATGAATTGTCTGAGGAGACACATATGCTGACAAAGCAAGAGATTTTATTAGGAAAGGGCACCCGGGTGGAGAGTAGCAGGGTAAGGGAACCCAGGAGAACAGCTCTGCCGCGTGGCTTGAAGTCTCGGGTTTTACAGTGATGGGATTAGCTTCCGGGTGGTCTTTGGCCAGTCATTCTAATTCAGAGTCTTTCCTGGTGGCACACGCATCACTCAGCCAAGATGGATGCTATGGAGAGGGATTCTGGGAAGTGGACAGACACGCCGTATCTCCTTTCGACCTTTCCCGAACTCTTGGGGTTGGTGGTAGCTTATTAGTTCCGTATTCCTTAACAGGATCTCCTGTCATAAAACAACTCCTGCGAATGGTTACTACGGCGCCTGGCCAGGGTGGATGGCTTTGATCAGTGTGCTTCCCCTAACAAGGGGTTTTACTCAAATGGCAAAATTGTGGCTGAGCTGTAGTGACCTGGAGACTCAGCATCTGTTAGCAGAAAGTAAGAGGGCCATGATTACAACCGAAGTTTCAGAGCCTGGGCGATGGGCCGGACATTTGAGAAAACGGGCAGGGCTAGTCCTTTGGTCTCCCTCCCTAACCACCCCCACACCACTTCCTCCTCTAGGACCCAAGTTCTCGTGCTGCTCCACCAGGCCTGTTGTATCCAGAAAGTACTCAAGCCCTTGATCCCTTCTTCTCTATCCTCTGGCTAAAATCTAACCATCCAGTGTCCTGTTCCCTCAGGTCTGTTAGGAGAGAGAATCTAATGTCATAAATAAACTCACAGTAAATATTGGATAATAGAAGAACTCTCAGATCACATAGGAAACCCACTGTGGTTGCCTTTCCATATTGTTTCAATGTCCTATGTGTTCTCTGGATTTTGGAGTTATGTTGAACTAGCAGTCAACCATCTCTTGCTCCCCTGACCTTGTATCCTTTTTGTTTTTGTTTTTCCATTGGAAAAGGAAGATTTAAACTCTCTTTGAGGGACTTCCCTGGTGGTCCAGTGGCTAAGACTCTGCACTCTCAATGCAGGGGGTCCGAGTTTGGTTCCTGGCCACAATTAACACCTGGTAGGGCCAAGTAAATATTAAAAAACAAACAAACCAACTTCCTTTGACTTGAGCTGGTAAGATGGATTAGAAAGTAGATGAACTCCTAAATGAATATTTTGTTCCTAAAAATAAGTAGAAAAATGTATAGGCCATTTCCGAGAGAAGCAGTGTACATTGGGAACATTTCATTTCAGAAATGAATATTCAGAGATAGAACCACTCATGGTGTTTTCATGGAGCTAGTCACTATGAATGGGAAGGGATGTCCATTCATCTCTGTATAGAAGCTTTGATGTTTTAGCCTAAAAGAGAATGCAGTGGTGAGCATTTGTGACGTCTTGGCAGTGTGGATTCCAGGGGGTGGGGTTAACTTTGGACAGGTAACCCTTTGTATCAGACTCTAAAGGACAGTATCTTTACTGAATATCAGCTTGGCTGTCACGCATGGTTTGCCCTGCAGTTTCTGAATTATGCATCACTTTTTTTGTCCTTTCCCAACCGTTTGAAAATCAAGAGTGGAGATGATAATGTGGTTAGGGGCTCCACATGCATTTATTGCTCGTGTGGGATAGTAGTAAGCAATGAGATGCTTCACGATTCTTTATGCCTTATATGTCTGAGATGGATCATAATAATTAAAGGACTGTAAAATCTAAATAGAGCAGGAACTTCCCTGGGGGTCCAGTAGTTAAGACTCTGTGCTTCCACTGCAGGAGGCGTGTGTTTGATCCTTGATCAGGAAACTAAGATCACACGTGCCTCGTGTCAGAGAACAAAATAAACAAAAGAAACTAAATAGAACGAATGGTGTGGGGAAATTAGTCCTACATAGTCAAATGATTCATTTGCACAGATTTTAACAGAGCAGCAGTTGGGCCATTTCCATTTTTTCTGATTACCTATCCCTTAAAACAAACACAAATGGAATTTTCTGGATGTGACTAGTTACTTCTCACACTCAATGACTGACAGAAGAAAATATGTATGCACTGCCATTTGCTTAAAGGTCAGCAGCTTCCATCTCTGTGGGTTAGGGTGGAAGTGAGCACACAGGTGTTGGCTCAGTAAGCATAAGTATTTGCAATGCTAACTATATCTACTGCAAAAGCACAGCAAGTTGCATATTTAATTGGAAATTCAAAAAGACCAGAGCAGACAGCAACTAGTATATTTTGAAAAGGATATTTAAAATATGCAGAAAAAGATTATTTGCCTATAAATAAGATTGACAGTTCATAGTCGAATGTTGGCACCTCTTTCGTAAACATTTGAATGAGATGTGATCAAGATGGGGCGGGGGACTGACCATGGAACTTTAAGATCCTCACGAGTGCTGGAGGATGCCTGTTAAGAATAAACCATTATCTCCTGGCTGACCAACCTCTATCTGTATCCCAATCCATTGGCACAAATTCAATAATTCTTGTAAAGTGGAAAAAGAAAAAAGAATTGCTCCTTTGGTGGTGCTGGGGTGGCAGGGGGAGATCCAGGGGAATAAAAGCACGTGCTACTGTCTTAATGGTAGCCAGGACCACCGTATATGGCTATGCAGAGTTTGCTCTGCACGACTCCTGGGGTCACAATTCACGTAGATTCCAAAATGAATGACACCTGCCCCCCATCACAGTGCAATACCTCAGCCCTAGTGGTAACCATTTATTTGGCCATTTGGAAATATTTCCAGAATATCGCTTGTGAAGGACAAAGGTCTACTGTGTATGTTATATACTGTGTATGTAGTTAATATATACTTCACTATTAACCCTGTCACTTGTATTGGGTAATAAATATCTATTCAGTAAAAAAAAAAGAGAGAGACAAAAGTAGCTTTATACGAGCAGCCTTTAAAAAAAAAGAGGTACAAATGAATTTATTTATGAAACAGAAATAGAGTCACAGACGTAGAAAACAAACTTATAGTCACAAGAGGGAAAAAGCAAGGAGAGATAAACCGGGAGATTGAGACTGACACACACACACTATTATATATAAAATAGGTAAGTAAGAAGGACCTAGAACCTCCCTGGTGGTCCAGTGGTTAAGAATCTGCCTCCCAGTTCAGGGGACAAGGGTTCCATCCCTGCTCCAGGAAGATCCCACGTGCTGCAGGACAGACAACTAAGAACTGTGTGCCACAACTGCTGAGCCTGTACTCTAGAGCCCAGGAGCCACAGCTACTGAAGCCCATGCACCCGAGAGCCTGTGTGCCACAATGAAAGAAGCCACCAGAATGAGAAACCTGCACACGACAACTAGGGAAAGCCCACAAGCAGCAAAAAAAAAAAAAAAAAAAAGATCCAGCGCAGCCATTAATAAATAGATAAAAATCAACTGGGAAATTTATTTTAATTTTTTTAAAAAGGACCTAATGTAGAGCACAGGGAACTCTACTCAGTCCTCTGTAATGACTTATATGGGAAAAGAATCTAAGAAAGAGTGGATATTTATATGTAACCCTTATGGCAGAAATTGAAGAGGAGCTAAAGAGCCTCTTGATGAAAGTGAAAGAGGACAGTGAAAAAGTTGACTTAAAGCTCAACATTCAGAAAACTAAGATCATGGCATCCATCCCCATCACTTCATGGCAAATAGATGGAGAAAACAATGGAAACAGTGGCAGACTTTATTTTCTTGGGCTCCAAAATCACTGCAGATGGTGACTGCAGCCATGAAATTAAAAGATGCTTGCTCCTTGGAAGAAAAACTATGACAAACCTAGACAGCATATTAAAAGCAGAGATATTACTTTGCCAACAAAGGTCCATTTAGTCAAAGCTGTGGTTTTTCCAGTAGTCATATATGGATGTGAGAGTTGGACCATAAAAAAGGCTGAGCCCCAAAGAACGGATGCTTTTGAACTGTGGTGCTGTAAAAGACTCTTGAGAGTCCCTTGGACTGTAAGTTGAGAAACCAGTCAATCTCAAAGGAAATCAATCCTGAATATTCATTGGAAGGACTGATGCTGAAGCTGAAGCTTCAATGCTTTGGCCACCTGATGTGAAGAGCTGATTCATTAGAAAAGACCCTGATGCTGGGAAGGATTGAAGGTGGGAGGAGAAGGGGACAACAGAGGATGAGATGGTAATGGACATGAATTTGAGCAAGCTTCCAGGAAATGGCGATGGACAGGGAAGCCTGGCATGCTGCAGTCCATGGGGTCTCAAAGAGTCGGACATGACTGAGCAACCAAACAACAACAATTTACATATAAAACTGGTTTACCCTGCTGTGCACCTGAAACTAACACAACATTGTAAATCAATTAGACTTCAATAAAAACTTTAAAAAAATGAACAAATTTATTGAAATATAATTTTCATATCATAAAATTCACCCCTTTAAATTATTTATGCAGTAGTACAACCATCACCATAATTAATTTTTAAAAATTTCATTAGTCTCTCCCCCAAATCCTATACCCATTGTTAGTTACTCCCTTTTCTGGAGTTCTGCTTATGACTTTCCCTGTTCCCTCCTTCTCCTAGCAACCACTCATCTACCTTCTATCCTTATAAGTTTGCTTATTCTGCACATTTCACATAAAGAGAATCATACATAGTTTGGCCTTTTGTGATTGGCTTCTTTCACTTAGCATGATGTTTTCAAGGTTTATCCATGTTTTAACATGTGTGACTACTTCATTTCTTTTTACTGTTAAATTATATTCCATTGTATGGATATGCCACATTTCATATATCCATTCATCAGTTACCTCCACTTTTTGGCTATGTTTGTGTGGACATATATTTTCAGTTCTCTTGGATATGTACCCAAGGAGTAGAATTGTTGGGGAGAAAGGCAGGTTTTTGTTTAGAAATCTCTCCATTTTTAAGTGCTATATTAAAGCCATCATATTAATCATATGTCCTTTTATTGAGGCATAGTTGATTTACAATGTGTTTCTTTCTGCTGTACGGCAAAGTAACTCAGTTATACATATATATTTTTTCCACTATGTTTTATTATAGGATACTGAATATAGTTCCCTGCACTATACATTAGTACCTTGTTGTTTATTCATCCTATATATAAGAGTTTGCATCTGTTAATCCCAAACTCCCAATCCATCCCTCCCAGTCCCCTGCCCCCTTGACAATCACAAGTCTATTCTCTTTGGCTGTGAGTCTGTTTTTGTTTCCTAGGTAAGTTCATTTGGGTCATATTTTAGATTTCATGTATAAGTGATATCGCATTTGTCTTTCTCTTTTTGTCTCACTTCATTTAGTAAGATAATCCCTAGATCCATTCATGCCGTATGTGAATATATATATATACATATTTGTACGTATATATACACACATATATATATGCACACATACATGGCTTCCCAGGTGGCGCTAGTGGTGTGTGTACACCACACCTTGATCCATTCATCTTCCGATGGACTTTTAGGTTGTTTCCATTTCTTGGCTATTGTTAACAGGGCTGCTATGAACACAGGGACAGGGGTGCATGTACCTTTTGAATTATAGTTTTGTCCAGTGGTAGGATTGCTGGATCATGTGGTAATTCTGCTTAGCTTTTAGAGGAAGCTCCATACTGTTTTCCGTACTGGCCACACCAGTTTACACTCCCACCAACAGTGCAGGAGCGTCAGTGGTAGTGCTTCTTGGTCTCACGTCAACCTTCCAGCCCCCACACCCACACATTATGACCACAGAAAAGCCAATGCACTAAATGTTTAGTCTCCTCGAATAGGTCATACCTACATTGAATTCACTCTGATTTATTATTTTGCTACTGCACTTGGAACACAGACAGTATTCATTAAGAACTGGATCTATAGAGTGGAAACAGAGGTTCCCTGTTTCCATCGGTCAACTCTCAAAGGATAGCTGGGGCCAGTTTCAGATTATTCTAGGGTCTGTGCTTTCTTAGTTCTTTGCCATCCTTCTTTCTTTTGGTCTTTTTGCTTTTCATTAGTGCCACGTACTACACGAAGAGACCTGAAACACAGATAACTGAGCCAAAGTATTTTTATAGTCTTTAAGTGAAAAGGAACTTTTAATAGGTTTGTCATCATGTATTTTATGTGCCTTGTAAATCGCATTGTTTATCCTGAAACTATGAAGACGTTACAGGCTGCTTCTTTCAACCTATTCTTAGTTTCTGGTATTGGGCTGTCAGACTTATTATTAAAGATGGTAAAAAGAACTTATAGTTTAAGTGTATAAATTATACTATTTATTTTTAAGTGATCATTAAGTGAGGAAAAAGTACCACTAGAATAACATTTTAAAATAGATTGTATTTTCATCATAATAGTAAATTTATACATATAAGTGTTCCAGTTATGACTTTGATAAGTGAACATTACTTTAGGATTGAGATCTTTGGATTAATGAACTTGTCAGAAGTCTGGTTTTTATTGAGCCAAATCTATTTGAACTGTGCAGACTTGAACGGTTTTCTTAATGGCGTGTATATTTGAGTAGGAGGTTATAAAGAGTAGGCAGTGAGAGGAATGCTGCTTGACTCTTAAGGAGAACATTGTTCCATTGGAGGGAAATAAAATATGAACTCCCTTTAAGGAAAGCAGTTTGCATTTCTGTTGTCCAGCCTTCTGAAGAACCTGATAAAGCATTAGCCCCACCATATCCAGCATTCTCCATTTTTCTTCTGGGACTCTTTTCTACAGAATGAAACTGGTTGATTCATAGGCTGGCCTGAGGTTTTGAATAGAGTGCTTTGGGGGACTGTTTAGGAAGTGTTCCAGCAAGCCAGCAAGACTGTTGACAGGTGGCCAAGCCAAGGGAAAGAGTATTAGTAATAACAACAGCTCACACTTACGGAGCTCTAATCATGTGTCAGGCAGTGCCCCAAGCACATTACATACATTAACTCATTTGATTCTCACTGCAATCCTATGAGCTCAGTCGGTTTTCATCCTCAGTGTAGATGAAGGACTCAGGCACAAATAAGATAAAGAATTCCCCAAGGTCACACAACCATGGTTTGAACGCAGGAGGTCTCGTTCCAGAGTTAGTGTCCTTAACGACTAAGTGTTTCTGCACAGCCTGGAGAAACAGAGAAACTCGCCTGCCTCTGGAGGCAAGAGGAAAAGAAAGGCAGGGCTCGGGTCCCTGCCAGCGCTTTGCCACTAATGAACTTAGTGAACTGAGGCATTCTCCTGGCCTTTCAGTGCTTAGATCATTTCAGAGGGCAAAAGAAGCATTCATTGTACGGAATTCTTTTGTGGCCAGAATGTATCAGCAGGGCATCATAGGTCCAACTTATCTTTAAAGATATACCTTTAAAAAAAAAAAAAAAACAGAATGAGACTGCAATGTTGCTATTGTATGCAATATTGTCTTTTTTTGTGGCTCTTATGACAGAAGAGGCCAAATTAAGAGGAGTTGAGGGGGATGGGATAAATTGGGAGATTGGGACTGACACGTATGCACTATTGACACTGTGTGTAAAATACATAACTAATGAGAACCTCCTGTATAGCTCAGGGAACTCTACTTTGTGCTTAAATGGGACTTAAATGGGAAGGAAATCCAAAAATGAGGGGCTATATGTATATATGTATATGTATAGCTGGTTCACTTTGCTATACAGTGGAAACTAATATAACATTGTAAAGCAACTATACGCCAATAAAAATTTAAAAAACAAAAAGAGGACTTCCCTGGTGCTTCTGTGGGAAAGAATCCACCTGTTAATGTAGGAGACATGGGTTCGATCCCTGGTCCGGGAAGATCCCACATGCCACAGAGCAACTAAGCCCGTGTGCCACAACTATTGAGCCTGTGTTCTAGAGCCCTGGAATCTGCAAAAAACTACTGAAGCCCGCGCATCCCAGAGCCCATGCTCTGCAGCAAGAGAAGCCACTACAGTGAGATGCCTGCAAATGGCAGTGAAGACTCAGCACAGCCAAAAATAAATTTAAAAAAAATTTTTTTAATTAGTAAAACACAGAAAAAAAAGGAATTGAAATGTAAAGATGAAAATGGTAAGTCACAAGACCGCCTCAAAGTGAGAAGAGTGTAATTTGTGTGTCCATTTAATCCCTCGTGTGGCTTTTAATCTCTGACCCTTAAAATTTATGGAAACTAACTGTGGCCTAATAAAATAAAGAGCCACCATGTCTTTTCATTTCAGTTTTTCAAAGTTGCATAGATATTGGATAAAGACAGATACATACTGTTAACAGCTTCTGGTGGAAGCGTAAACTGCTTCGAAAGAATAAAGCAAGACATGAGCCAGGGTTTATGGCCTCAGAGCAAATGAAGTTTTTCTTGAGGACAGATTGAAGTCTAGGGATTTTATTTTATTTGGTGGTAGTTTAGTCGCTAAGTCATGTCTGATTCTTGCGACCCCTTGTACCATAGCCCGCCAGGCTCCTCTGGCCATGGGATTTTCCAGGGAAGAATACTGGAGTGGGTTGCCATTTGGGAAGGAAATTATTTTTTTAATTAATTTATTCATTTGGCTGTATCAGGTCCTAGTTGTGGCATGCGGACTCTGGAACTCAAAGGCTTAGTAGGGTGGCCCTCAGGCCTGGTTGCTCCATAGCATATGGGATTTTTGTTCCCTGATCAGGGATTGAACCTGCTCTGCAGTGTGGATTCTTAACCACTGGACCACCAGGGAAGTCCCGGTTTAGGGATTTTAGCAGAAGCTTTGTTGAAGAATGAGCTCGGCCAAAATGGTGCTAACCTTGGTACTCTCCTTAGTCAAGTAGAGAAAGACAAAGAATCAGTTTATAAAATGGCTATTGAGTGGTGGATTAGAGGTACATTCAGCCAATGGAAGGGTTGGACTTTATTTCAGCAATTGAAATTGGCTCATTGAGGGCAGCCACCGCGTATGTATTACCTGCCCATTCATCCTAATTCAGAGTAGAGTGCCTGCTACTTAGTAACAACAACAACAAAAAAAGAGCAAAAATAATAGCTTGACACTCACCGTGTATGCTATGTATTATTATCACCTCTGTCTTATGAATGAAGAAACAGAACCTTAGAGAGCTGTCAATAGCCAAATCTCACACAAGCCATTTAACTGCAGAGTCAGTTTTCTCAACCACCACAACTGACTGTGGCTGACCTTAATGATTAGGCTAAATGTTTTGGAATATCTTCTGTGGTTAGTAGGGAATCCTTAAAAGTTTTCTGAACAAGAAACTTGGTTTTTTAAATGTGGTATATAGGATGAGGGCAGAATAGTCTTGTAGCTTTTGCACTGTAGTCTTGCTGTGAAGTGATAAGCATCTGAGTCAATATGCTGTATTTGAACCAAAAGGAGAAAAGAGATAGAAGACTCTCTGTGAAAGGATGGATGATCCTTAAGATGTGGAGACTGATTGTTTGTGGGAATTAGGGAAAGGAAGGAACCCCAGAGAATCGGTGGTCTCCAGAGCAGTGACAGAAAGATTGCTGGTGTCATGAATAAATATAGAGAACTCAGGAGATGAAGCAGTTTGCAGAGACTTAGGACTATGGTGATGTTTTGGGCCAGCAGTGATGGCAGGACACTGGTGTGCAGCGTATACCAACTTTTCCTTGATGATGTCAGAACCTTCATCTCCCTACATAAAAGCTAAAAATTCTGGATTCTTGTTTTCCTAGACTCTCTTGCATGTGCCCCAGCTTTGGTTACAGGACACAAGTGGATACCTGTTGGAGGGTTTGAAGAAAGATTTTTCTGTTTGATGATAAAAAAAATCTAGTAAGGAAAATCTCTTTGTTTTGGATTTCAAACATGAGGTTATCTTCCAGGGAGCTGCTCCAGCCATCTTGTAGTCTTGAGGCACAGGTGGAGAAAATAGGTGGAAAGTTGACCCAGCACCCCAACACTGGGGAGCTCCTGAAACAACACATCTCTTGACTTATCATGTGGGAGAAAAAACAAACATTATTCAGGTTGCTTTTAAGTGGGTGTTTTGTTATTGGTAGCCAAGCATCCAAACTGATACAGGTGATGCTTTATGCAGGTCGGGGATGACCTTGGGATCCAAGCTTGGCTGTACTTTCTCCTTCAGACATTAATTTTGGGAAAACACCATATGGGGAGTGAACATCAGAATTGTCCACCGAAGCCTTGAAAACTGTAGGAGTTCCTAAAAAGGAGAATGCACTTTAGATCCCATTTCTAAAAAATGAGGGCTTTTTAACGAAAAGGTCTCTAAAGATCAAACAGCCTGGCCTAGATCTTGGACCCAGTTTGCTGCTAGGTGAGGGTCCCTCTTAGGTTTCAGCATTAAAATGTGCTTCTCAAATGACAGCAGGGCTCCTTAGTAAATGGAAGCATTCCCCCAGCCCCTAGATACACACTGGGCAAAGGAAGCATTTTCTTCTTTCAGAGCTGCTGCTTTTTTCATTTGCTTCCTCCCACCTTCCTTGCACTGGCTGGTGTCTGCTGGCAGGCAGGCATGTTCAGCCCAGTGATGGATGTGCTGAAGACTCAGCCTGCTTTGTGGAGCTTTTGAATTAGACCAAGTGTGTATTTCGGAAGGTCTGGGTGACTGACTGATTGAAAAGTAATTGATTGGAGACTTTCAAAATAAGATTCAAAAGGTACATTATAAAGTTAGATTTCACAAAGGCCTAACCCTTTCTTTATTATACTCTTCTTTTTACTCGTTTTATTCATTTCAAGTTTACAAAATTATTTTAGAATTTAGTATCCACTTCACCATTTAGCTCCTGAAGCTTTGTGTGTTATATATAAAGTTTATGAAAGGAAAATTCTCATCAGAGAGGAAGGAGGGAGAAAAACAGGCCACATAGATTCTCATCTTGATTCTGCCTCCCAGGAAGGAATCTTGTTTAATGTTTCTAAGCTCCCATATTTGTCAATGAAAATATTGGGTTGGCCAAAAAGTTCATTTGAGTTTTATGGTACTAACATTTTGGCCAACCCAGTATTTGATTAAATCTTGTGTAAGATCCTGTCCACAGGAGCTAAGGGTTTCTACTATTTAGGTCACGTTCTATATAAGAATTTTGCTACGAGTACTTCCCGGGTGGCGCTAGTGGTAAAGAATTCACCTGCCAGTGCAGAAGACGTAAGAGGTGCAAGTTTGATTCCTGGGCTGGGAAGATCCCCTGGAGAAGGAAATAGCAATCCACCCCAGTATTATTGCCTGGAAAACCCTCACAGACAGAGGAACCTGGTGGGCTACAGTCCATAAGGTTGCAGAGAGTCGGACACACCTGAAGCAACTTAGCACTCATAATATCAATAAAATTTGGTTCTGATGGTGGCATTCTGGGTGGAGATGCCAGATAAAATACAAGACACTTAAATTTGAATTTCAGGTAAACTAGAATTTTATTTCATGTTTTTAGTATAAGTATGTCCCAACTATTACATGGGACATACTTCCACTAAAAAATATATCCCTTATCTTATTTGAAATTCAAATTAAACTGGGAATCATATCTGGATTGTCTAAATCTGGCAACCCGAATTCCGCAAAAGTCACTGATGGAAATGACATCAGCCTAAATTACTCAAGAGAGGATAAAGAAAGAGCTCCAGGAGAGTTTTGTAGGTCTGATAGACCTGCTGTCCTGGCTGGACACTGAGTGGGTTCAGCCAAAGGTGAGGGGAGTGAAAAGCCTGAGGTATATATGTCCTCCTTCTCCTGGTTCTTCATTTGACCTTGAACATCTGATCTTCAACCTCCTTTCCCTTTTGCACCCTTAACTGATTTTCACTAAAATGAAACTATTAAACTTTTTTGTTACAGGCTTAGTTATGCCATCCTTTAATGGTCCTTGTTCTGAATTTTTGAAATGTGTGGGTGGACCTTGGTTTATTTTTCTCATTCTCTGTGCTCACCTCCCCCTCCCTAATTAAACTGATTTCTGCTGGTGTGTGGCCCAGATTGATTTCTCCTCCCTTGTGGACTAGCTCTTTCTCAATAGAAAAATGATTGCCAAATTTCTCAAGCCCACTTCTAACTTCGGGGGCCTTTTTGAATTTTATTTATGTTCATTCTTCGGTTATCTGTACACCCTTTACCCACACGGCATGTCTCTTCACGACAGATAGCGGAAGAGGGCTGCAACTGGGGTGGGGTTTTTTTTGGTTTTTGTTTTGACTGATGGAGGATCAGTCACTCTTTACGGAAACACGGCAGACATGCCAGGGGAAGTCCAAGGACATCTCTGGAGCAGGGGAAGACCCCACCCCCTCCCTACACATGTACACTCAGGCACATGTGAGCCAGGGTCCCACTGAGTGTCTGGATCAGGCCTGCTGATCTACGTGGGAACCTTCCAGGTACATCTCAGCACAGCAGCGTGACTCCGGTCGTGGTGGGGCCCGGGCTGTAGGCAGCTCTGCCCCTTTCCACATGTGGCTGTGCCTAGTCCCAGCTGAGGGTCTTCAGCCCTTCCTGAAGCGCGGCAGGCAGCCTTGGATGGGAGACGTAAGCCCTGCACTTGGGTTTTGATCCTGTGTGTGGCTGGCTGCCTGTAGCGCTGCAGAGGCAGGAACGACGTTGCGCGCTGCCGGTTTGTTCCAGTTTGTCAAGCAAGATCACTTAATACCTGTGGGTCGGGTAACCGTGCTTTCCCATGAAGTGAGTGGACCGCTGAGCTGGAGAAATGGAGGAGGCTTCTCCTGGATGGTAAGCATTTCAGGGCCCTGATGTCAAAAGTATCAAGAGAATGAACAGGGAAAAGAGCATGCTGAGACCGCGGTACACGTGGTGTAAGAAGTGGCTGGGGAGGGAGTCTCATGATGAGGGGGTGGTCCTCATCATGGCACATGGGGAGCAGCCCCAAACCCTGGCTTCTGGTTGTTTATCCTGAGAATGGGTGTGAGATGGGCCCTTTGGGGTGCCCTCTGTGTGGTGCTCTCAGTGGTCTTCGTGTTATGGCTTTTGAGGCCCAAAATGCCAGACAGGGAATTAGGCAAATGGAGGTCATGGGTCACGGCCACTTCTTTCTTATTAACTTTTTATCTTATTTTGGAATAGAGCTGATTCACTAATCTTGTGATAGTTTCAGGTGCATAACAAAGGGACTCAGCCATACATATATGTGCATCCGTGCATCCGTTCTACCCCAAACTCTCCTCCCATCCAGTCTGCAGCATAACATTGAACAGAATTCCCTGTGCTATACAGTAAATCCTTGTTCGTTATCCATTTTAAATACAGCAATGTATACATGTCCATCTCAAAACTCCCTAACTATCTGAGAAGGCTGCTGAAGTTTGTCATCTATGCAATCTGATTGATGAAAGGCTCTTCTTTTAAAAAACAAAACAAAACAACAAACTCTTACCTACCTACCTGATTGAAATGCCTATTATTAGAACCACAGATGAGCCCAAAATCTTTGCTCAGGACAGCTTTCTTCTGTGTCCTAGGCACTAGGGATCCTGAGAAGAATGGATGGCCCTCACTGTCTGGGAGCTTATCAAATGAGTAAGCTGATGATTAAACTCGAGTTTGAGCACGTAACAAGTGCTGTGGTGACAATTCACCTGGGTTAGACCTGTGTTGAGGGGTGGGTGACACAGGAATTCAGCAATGAGAAAAAGACAATGGACGTAGGTAATGTGGACTTGGATGCTGGAGGAACTGTGATGGGTCCTGTGCCCAGGTCCTCTTAATTGGAACTGGTGTTCCCCTACCCTGAGCTGCTGGGAGCATTTACTGTCACGCTCCCTGCTGTACTCTTCCAGGGTCAATTGCCTTCTGCTGAAAGGAGCAGAAAATGCCCAGGAGTGGCACTTTCAGCCTGAAGAATCAGGCTGAGCCTAGAGGTCAGAGTGAACCACATCCTAACTTGTGTACCATCCTGCCTCCCTCACCCCCTTACAGGTTTCTCCCCAAAACAAGTCTCAGTAAGTCACTTGCACTTGAATTCATCTCTGGCTCTGTATCTAGGAAACCTCATCTGCTGGAGGAGAAGCAGGAAGTTGATGTGGTCTGGCATTGTGGGTTCTTATTTTCTGAGATGCAGACACAGCAGACGAGGTGGTTGGGAACACTGGTGAAGGTTGATGGTGGGCATGTATGGCTCACATGCGGAATCGGAGCAACATTGATTGTCAGCTTAGGTGAGAGACCATATTTCTGTGGCACCATCTATATCATGGTAACCACTGTCTTTAGCACTCAAGCAGCCTAGATACAAAACCAGAAGCACATGGCACACAGCTGCAGGGCTGACAGATGGAGACCATAGGAAGATAGTGGACCAGGTGTGATAAGAAAGGACTCGAGAGCAGGAAGGAACTGGTAGTTTGGGAGAAAATGGAGGTGTCACTGGACTAAAGATATTGTTATGATTAAAGAATATGTGTGATGAGCACAACAGAGAGAACCTGTGGCAAGATTAGGAGGCAAGGAGGGTGTGTTCAGAGTTTGGAATGCAAGAATTTAAGGTTTAAGGGTTAGAGCATTTCAACGTAACAAGAGGACGACAGGTCTAGATCTGCCATGGGCACAAGTGTCTGAAACACGTGGATTTCCTGGTAAAAGAGATCAAAGCACTGCGATGTTAGGGAGTTGGATGAGCCATCCTCAGGGATGTTGTCAGCAATAAGGTGTGGTAGTGACCCCAGAAATCCACAATGATCAGTTCTTACCTGCCCCCTGCCCCAGAAATGCCATCACTTCTTGTACTTGAGCCTCTGTGTAGTAAGGGTCCTTAATAAAAGCACTGGACAAACACTGGCCAGTGAAGGTAAGACTGGAGTGTTGGAAGCACAGGAATTCCTAGTGAGACCCTTTCTTTTGGAGGTTTATAATCCAAACCACTTGTCAACAGCTTGAATAATTCCCATCTTTCAGTATTCATGGTGTCCCACCTCATCTTGGACTAATTGGCCTTCCTGTTGAATCTCTCAGTTGGGAAAACTCCACTCCTACTTTATTTCCCTTTTTTTTTTTGACGTATTTTCACTTGCTATTTTTACCTACTAATTCTCTTGCTGACCCAGGCATTCAAGAATAGGGAACACCATGATACTTGAGAAGGAGTTGTAGTGGAAAGGATTCATGCCTCTAGTTCTGCATGGAATGTTCCCATTCCCTTCATCATTCAGTGAATTTTCACTTGTCCTTTGGGTATCTCTAAACCATCTCTTTCTGTTCTCCCCAGACTGTTTCAGAACCCCTCGCCATGATAGACTCTCAAAGTCACCTTATTCCGCTTCACGACTCTTATCACAGTTGTAACTAAACAAACAAACAAAAAAATGAAGTAATTCATTGCTTAAGGTCTGTGTCGCCTGATGGAATGTAACCTTTCTAAGGACAAGGGTCATCTCTGTGTCCCCAGCTCCTGGCACAGTGCCTACATAAAGAATGTACTCAGTAGGTGTTCATAGAGCAAATAAATAAACATATGACGAGGTGACAGTTAGAAAAGCTCCAATTCTCTTCCTAGATCTGTTCCTACTTACTCTGTGATCTTCAACAAATCATTTCAGCTTTCTGAGCAAAATATGTTTTGACTCATCTTAGTGGTCTTTGATTTCTGATTTCACTGTCTAGCAGTCAAACACCTTGACATCTCTTAACCTCAGTGCTATGTTTGGGCTAACTAAAACTTCTCCTGGAACTTCTCAAAGTAGCTTACTGTAGAGAAACTTTTTCCATTGTGTTTCATTTAAGTTATTGCTAAGTAACAGATAAGTCCCATGTTTAGTGGCTTAAACAGTAATTTATTATTTCAAAATAAGTAGGAAGAAAAGAGTAACTACCAGAGTTAAAAACAAAAACAATGACATAGACATAGAAAGACCAGGAGATAAGGCAGAGTATGATGGGGATGTTAGAGGAAAGAATATTCAAGGCAGAGGGTATGGCTAGTTCCAGGGTCCCCTAGTAGGACGTGCGAGAAGATCAGGAAAGAGGCCCTGAGTAGGTGGAGCAGAGTAAGCAAGGAGGATGGAGGTGGACGGCCAGACCACGTTGGAACTCGTGGCCAACTCAAGGACTTGGACTTTGCCTCTGAGTGATGTGAGGAACCACTCAGGGACTTTGAACAAAGTAGTGTGATTTGCAGTCTTCAGTTCTTTCCTCTGGTTTGAATTCTAGTTTGTTCTCTTGACTCTGGTCATGCAGATGTGTACCTGGGCTGTGAGACATAACAATCTAATTTTGTATGATCAGAGATAGGCAGTTTCTTTGGGCAGGTTTTTATTTCACATTTGTACATGGAGTTAGTGGGCTTCCCTGGTGGCTAAGTAGTAAAGAATACACCTGCCAATGCAGAAGAGATGGGTTCGATCCCTGGGTCCAGAAGATCCCCTGGAGAAGGAAATAGCAATCCACTCCAGTATTCTTGCCTGGAGAATCCCATGGACAGAGGAGCCTGGTGGGCTACAGTCCATGGGGTCACGAAGACTCAGCTACAACTTAGCGACTAAACAACAACAGATTGTGTTTGCACTTTCGGCTCCCAGGGAGCTCACGCAGATAGGGGTGACTGCTTTGTACTAATGGCAATTTCCAGCTGTATGCCTACATTGTTTTTTGATGTGGCTGAAGGTTCAAATGGAATATCGATCGATAGATGTAGAAATGGATGGATGTGTGGATGGATGGATAGGTGGATGGACAGACAGATATATAGTAGAGAGGGAGAGTGAGAAGGAGAAATCTTCCTTGTTTAGACAGCACTCAAGGAGGACTGGTGAACTTTTTCTTTCTTTGTGAGTTACAAACACAGAGTTCATAAATTGCATGGTTGAATTATTGTTCCCTTAATTTCACCTCCTTAATAATCAAATATATTCTAATTTAACCAAATAGTAATTAGATTTCTGCTTGTCTCCTGGAAGCAGAGGGAACATTAGAGAGATTTGGCACTGGGATACCAGTGGATAAGAGGCATATTTGCTGAATTATAAGAGTAACTAACAAAACTGAACTTTGCCCTTTCGGTATGGGAATGCTCAATAATGCCTGGATCTTTTCTTTTGTGTTCTGGTTTTATGCAAACACAAATTACACTCTGTTGACTTTACTGTAACCCATGAAACTGAAGAAGGGGAAATTTGAGTCCCATAGAAGGCAGTTTCACCAAACCTACCTCTTGCATTTGTGTGATGAAAACTGAGAACACCTGTATTTTCTAACCAATGTTATGAAGGAAGAAGTGTGTCCGGCAGTAATCAGCACTGGCATATGATATGAACAGACAAAGCTACTTCTTTAAAATCATACATTTTAAGGACTTCCCTGACGGTCCAGTGGTTAAGACTCTGCGTTCCCAATGCAGGGGGCACAGGTTCAGTCCCTGGTTAGGGAACTAAGGTCTTGCATGCTGTGAGGCATGGCCAAAATAAATAAATAAAATCATACAGTTTAGAACTGGAAGAAATCTAAGGAAGCATCCAAGCCTCCCTTGTACAAATGAACAAAGTAAAGCCAAGAAATGTCTGTTCTCAGCTGATATCAGTCTGTACTAATGGTGGGAAGCCACGTGGCATCACAGAAATGGCACAGTTGTTGTGGAGGTTTGAGCAGAAATCAGAGCTCGGCCACTTACTAGGTGCTGTGGCCTGGGGCAAATTGCATTATCTTTGAGACTTTCTCCCCTCATCTATCCCTACTTCTTGGGCTGGTTGTAAGAATTACATGACATAATATATAAAGCCCTGACACAGAGTGGGTGCTCAGCAAATAGTAGTTACGATTTGCATATTTTGTAGGAATCAGTGTAGAGATCTTATACATATTTCATTAGATTTATTCCTAGGTGTTTGATTTGCTATAGCAAATAGTATTATTCTTGAAAATTGTTCTCTGTAGCTTATATATATGTATGCATATATATATATTATACACATTTAATTGATTTTTGTATATTGACTCTTTAGCTAGTGATCTTATAAATTCAATAAGGTATGCTATTTATAAGGGCTTCCCAGGTGGTGCCAGTGGTAAAGAGCCTGCTTGCCAATGCAGGAGACTAAAAGATGCGGGTTCAAACCCTGGGTCGGGAAGAACCCCTGGAGGAGAGCATGGTAACCCGCTCCAGTGTTCCTGCCTGGAGAATCCCTCGGACGGAGCAGTCTGGTGGGCTGGTGTGTCCGTGTGGTCACAAAGAGTCGGACACGACTGAGCAACAGGGCACACACATGATATTTATGGAAGAATTTTTGTACATATCCTGTATTAGTTTAAGGAAGCATCTTTCTATTTCTAATTTCCTGAAATTTTCTTTAAAACCAAGAGGGTGCTGGCTTTTACCAAATGCTTTTTCTGCATCTCTGAAGACATTCACTTCTGTTTGGACTCAGCTTAGAACCCAGGACTTAAAGTCTGTTCCCTGGGTTTGGCTCTGTCCTACATTCAAAATAGAAACAAGAACTAGTACCAGGAGAGTGGAAGTAGATGCGGAAAGGAGGAGATGAACAAGAGAAATCTTGATGCTCTGTAACATAAAATATTGTGTATAGCAGCAAATTGGTTTAAATAAGATAGAGCCCGATCTCAAATATTTTTAAAGGCGGAGGACAAATTTTATATATACACATATATCATTTTATTTATTTTTGGCTGCGATGGGTCTTCGTAGCTGCACGGGCTTTTCTCTGGTTGCAGCAAGCAGGGGCTACTTTCTAGTTGTGATACTCAGGTTTTCTCATCATGGTGGCTTCTTTCCGTTGCAGAGCATATGGGCTTCAGTAGTTGCAGCTCCCAGGCTCTAGAGCACAGGTTTGGTAGTTGTGATGCATGGGCTTAATTGCTCCGCAGCATGTGGAATTTCAGAATCAGGGATCAATCCAGTGTGTCCTCTTGTGGCAGGTGGATTCCTTACCATTGAGCCACCATGGAAGCCTTAGACCTCAGTTTTCAAAATTCCTTTTGATAACATGAAAAAGAAACCTCACCCCTTTGTATTATAGAAACAATAAGCCATTTTCCAAGTATGAAATTTGATTGTATTTTTTTTTCAATAATCCCCATACCCAAAGTCTGATCCATTCTCCCCGGAAGAGCACTCTTTCTCACCACTCTTTTCCTGTTGAAAATTATTAAAATAGCATCCATAACACATCACTGCATAGAGGTGGTGCCAGTCAGCTGATTATGCAGTCTATCCTCAGCATGTTCTGAGTGCCCTGGACGGTTGGGGTAGGGAGAATTGTATGAAGGTTCTATTAGCAATGAGGTTTTATCATTGAAAGGTACAGAACTGGTCAGTTATACCCCAGGGTACAAATGGACCCTGTAGCAGAAGGGTCCCCAACCTCTGAGATCTAATGCCTGATGATCTGAGGTGGAGCTGATGAATCAGTAGAATAAAGGGCACAATGAATGTACTGTACTTGAATCATCTGGAAACCATCCTCCCGCCTGGGTCGGAGGGAAAAATTGTCTTCCATGAACCGTCCCTTGTGCCAAAGAGGTTGGGAACCTCTGCTGTAGAATACACGCTTATGGATTTCCAGTTTTACTAATACACAGTTATACAAATGCTTTGTTCTTTGAACACTGGAGTTGAATTGAAATCAGCCTTAGTGCCCCCTTCTGGATGCGAGGGTAAAACAGTCTTGTTCCACTAATCTAAAGTGACCCTGATGGTATAAAGACCTCTCAGGTTGTGAAGCCAAGCAGTATGTCGCCATTTACAAGCTCTATGACCTTTAGATTACTTAGCTGATAAATGGCAATATTAATAGTGCCCACTTTATTAAGGTTATTGAGCACATCCTGTCAGTTCGGTTCAGTTGCTATTGCGTCCAACTCTTTGCCACCCCATGGACTGCAGCACGCCAGGCTTCCCTGTCCATCACCAACTCCCAGAGCTTGTTCAAACTCATGTCCATCAAGTTAGTGGTGCCATCCAACCATCTCACCTTCTGTCGTTCCCTTCTCTTCCTGCCTTCAATCTTTCCCAGCGTCAAGGTCTTTTCTAAGGTGTCAGTTCTTTGCATGAAGTATACAAAATATTGGAGCTTCAGCTTCAGCATCAGTCCTTCCAATGAATATTCAGGACTGATTTCCTTTAGGATGGACTGGTTGGATCTCATTGCAGTCCAAGGGACTCACTCTCAAGAGTCTTCTCCAACACCACAGTTTGAAAGCATCAGTTCTTCAGCCCTCAGCCTTCTTTATGGTCAAACTCTCACATCCATATATGACTACCGGAAAAACCATAGCTTTGACTAGACGGATCTTTGTTGGCAAAGTTATGTCTCTGCTCTTTAATATGCTGTCTAGGCTGTTCATAGCTTTTCTTCCAAGGGGCAAGAGGGATCGAACCCACCTCTCATTTCTCCTGCATTGGCAGGCAGGCTCCTCACCTCTGGAGCCACCTCATGGAATATGATGATTTTGTTTTCTCATGGTACTGCCATCCTCTCCATCTTCTCCATGTGCGTATGCTGCTCTTCTCCATTTATGATCCCATTTATGTAAAAAATAATTTAATCACATGTTTGTATATTTTGCCTTCTCCACAATAAACTAAAGGACAGACAAACCTGAAACCATGAGAATGCTCTGAGGGTGTGTTAAGGCTCCCACTGGCAGGCCCAGCCTCTAGAGTTTCTGATTCAGTTGGGCAGGTGCTGCCTGAGAATTAGCATTTCTAACCTGCGTGTGAAGAATCTGCCTGCAACGCGGGAGACCCAGGTTCAGTCCCTGGATTGGGAAGATTACCTGGAGAAGGAAATGGCAACCCACTCCAGTATTCTTGCCTGGAGAATCCCAAGGACAGAGGAGCCTGGTGGGTCCATGGGGTCGCAAAGAGACACAACTGAGCGGCTAACACGTACATACAACACGTGTGTGAGTGAGGTGGAAGCTGCTGGTCTGGGGACCATGGGACTGGAGAGCAAAAGGAAGACCAGAGGATGCAGACAAGGAAAGGTCATAAGTAAACAGGCCCTTAGTGGGGGATCTCTCCTAGTCTGAACTTTTCTTGTGAAGTGAAGCATATGGGGTGACATCAAGGTGATGGATAATGATAAAGACTTGAAAGCACAGATTTTGTACTCTACAGATCTGAATTTGAGTTCGCTCTCTGCCAGATGTGGCTGTGTGATTGGGCAAGTTTCTTAACCACACTAAGCCTCAGTTTCCTTAAGTGTAAGATGGGGATAAAATGGTTGTGGCTTTGTAGGGTGACTGGAAGACTTGAGATCATAGGCACAAGGCTTCCCTCAGCTCCTGATCCACAGTGAGTGCCCTTTGGTGTTACTGCTTAGGTGGCCCTGTCACACGTGACTGCAGTCCCTTGGGAATGTTTTTACTAGATGAGACATGCAGATTTGGACACACTGGGTTTTGTGGCCATGTATACTGATGGTCTGAGTTGTTGAGGACTTGACCTAAATGCCTGTGCTGTGAGTGTGACCGTTTGGAGAAGTGGGGTGGCACAGGGGAAGGAGCCAGGGGTTCTTGTTTCAGTCTGAGTCTTATCTCACACTGAATTTATCTCAGCTTCTTCATCTCTGAATTGAAGTGAGTCAGATTAGAAAATGTCTATGGGCTTCCCATGTGGCACTAGTGGTAGAGAACTGGCCTGAGAATGCAGGAGACATGAAACATGAGGGTTTGATCCTTGGGTCAGGAAGGTCCCCTAGAGGAGGGCATGGCAACCTACTCCAGTATTCTTGCCAGGAGAATCCCATGGACAGAAGAGCCTGGCAGGCTACATACGGTCCATAGGGTCACAAAGAGTCGGACACAACTGAAGCAACTTAGCACTCATCCGCACAAGTCTCTTCTTGCTGGAAAATGCTGGTTACTCATTGCCAAGGCGACTCCATGAATTTAGACTCTCTTCTCTTAAACACCAGGTGGCAGCAGAAGACTAGAGTCTTGGCTGCTCTTTGCTACCACAGGTAGGATGTGCTGATACACCCCAATTTACACTGTGTTACAAGATAAAGGAGGCAAACGGCTTAAGATTCCCCCTGCTTCTAGCGGTTTCTAAGAAGCCAAGGTTTAATATCCCTAGAATGATGCTTATGCCACTATAATCAGGATTTTCCTATTTTTCCAATATGTGCACAGAAGGTACAGACCCACCACTCAGAGCTGGCTCCCCTACCCACTGTCCACACAGACGCAGTCACGCGCACACACGCACAGACACACCACCCTTCCCCAAGGCTTTATCTATCATGGCTGCAGCTTCTCAGAATACCTGCCAAGTTCTCGCCTGTGATAAGCTGAGGGCTACACGGCAGGAAGGCAGCTATGTGCTTTACAGAAACTTCTTTCTTCTGGGGTCTGAGAGGATTTGAAGTCTGGGGGGGCCTGGCAGTGCTCACCCAGGAAAATACATTTCAAATAAAACATCTTTTATTACCATTCTGTACCAGTGTGTCCTGGTTTACAAACAGTGGAAGGAGAGACAGATCTGGCGCTTGGGATCCTAATCCTTGGTTGGCTGCTGGCCCCTGGCCAGGCGGGCTGGGAAGGGGTGAGAAGGAGACGGGAGGTGGACCATGGCGTGAGATATGTAACCCAATTGCAGAAGCATAATGAGAGATCTGTCTTCAGAATCTAGATAAGGCTCCTCCCAGGACCCCTAGAGGCAGAGGCCAGGGACCTGCTTCAGGTGCAGTTTGGATGAACTTTAACAGAGGAATTTTACCCATAGGCCTAGGGGGGTAGTGTGAGTGCTAAATAGGAAGATCACCGTTCTCTGAGGACCTAGTGGACGTCATGACAGAGGTGGTCTAAGTGGGGCAGGTGGACGTAGAATGAAGGGCTAAGAAGTTAGGGTCAAGGGACTACCCTGGTGGTCCAGGGACTAAGACGCCACACTCCCAATGCAGTGGGGCCTGGGTTTGATCCCTGGTCAGGGAACTAGATCCCACATGCCACAACTAAAGATTCTGCTTGCCATGACAAAGATCTAAGATCTTGTGTGCCGCTGCTAGGATCTGGCTCAGCCAAATAAATAAAGAAAAATTAAAAAGCCAAGCTAAAGTGTTGGCACATAGTACTAGAAGGAAGTGGACACATATATACCAGGGTGAAGTTGTTCAGTGGTTTAAGCATACGCCATATGCTTTGAGCAACTGGGAGCTGTGCTTACCCTCCCCTCTGGCACCCAGTTCATTTCCTGAGATGCTCTCTACATGTCAGTGAGGAGTGACTGAAGTGGCTGTGAACTTGCACAGATGCTTGGGGTGCTCCAGCTCTTCCTGGGGAGGCATCTCCAGATGAGAGAATGGAAGGCAGGCCTTGAACTGAGTTTTGACTTTTCAGAGAAAATCCTTTTCCTTCTTTCCTATGCTTCCTGCAAAGTGGTAGGAACAGAATAAAGAAGGAAAACAGCAGCTTTTGGGAACTGGTGGATTCGGAATGTGGGCTATTTTCTCAAAACTCCCTTGTTTTCCATCTTCACATGCTTGCTCTAATGGTTATACCCTTTTCAGGGTGCTTGGGGATCAAGGGACAAAGAGGGAAAATGCTTAACCTTTGAATTTGGTGGCCCCTGGGGGAGCCTCTACCCAGAGTACCTCCAAAATAAGTGGAAATGGGGAGGGGAAAGAAACTCTACTGTGGCCTAGTGGGCTGGGTCCAGGGAGGCTGCCTTGAATGCTGGGTCACACGTTTCTTTTACAAGTGGGTGAGGCATTCTAGGGATGGAGAATTAGCAGAAAATTCAGTAAAGATCTATCACAGACCTTAATTGTTACTCACTGGGGAGAAATTTATGGAGGGGCTAAGGTGAGAAATAGTTGATATTTGGCTAAAATGGAGGGAAGAAAGAAGGGGCGTTGATCATAATTGACTTCACTGGCACATCCTTAAAAGTACCCAAACATAACATCAGTGTGAACAACTCCTATAAAATGTACTGATGCTTTGCAGGGTGTCACCCTCCCCAGTCCAGCCTGGTGCTAAGTTACCTGAACTATGCTGAACCCTCAGCTTCCATCTGGGGAGCTGGAGCAAGTGGGTTGGTTTGGTGTCAGAAGCTCATCCTGGACTTCCCCTGACCTCCGAGGACCCTCTGTGGGACTGTTGTACTGCCGGCTCTTTCATGATTTCTTCCTGGATGTTTTCATGTGTGCTGTGACCATGAAAGGGGAGAACCCCATCTAAATACAAGAGAAAGCTGTGCGGGAAGGCTGTGGGAGAAGGGGAAGCTGGTTGCGATTCCAGTTCTAACGTTTGAGGGAAAGACAATATTTCTATTTCATTGATCACATTTACAGGTGGTTACTTCAGGAGGAACTAAAGAGCCTCTTGATGAGGGTGAAAGAGGAGAGTGAAAACCTGGCTTACAAGTCAACGTTCAAAAAACTAACATAATGGCATCCAGTCCCATCACTTCATGGCAAATTGATGGGGAAACAGTGGAAGCAGAAACAGATTCCTTTTACTGGGCTCCAAAATCACTGCAGATGGTGACTGCAGCCATGAAATTAAAAGCTGCTTGCTCCTTGGAAGGAAAACTATGACAAACCTAGAGAGCATATTAAAAAGTAGAGACATCATTTTTCCAACAAAGTTCCATATAGTTAAAGCTATGGTTTTTCCAGGAGTTGTGTATAGATATGAGAACTGGACCATAAAGAAGGCTGAGCGCCAAAGAATTTATGCTTTTGAACTGTGGTGTTGGAGAAGATTCTTGAGAGTCCCTTGGACTGCAAGGAGATCCAACCAGTCAATCGTAAAGGAAATCAACCCTGAACATTCATTAGAAAGACTGATGCTGAAGCTGAAACTCCAATACTTTGGCCACCTGATATGAAGAGTCAACTCATTGGAAAAGACCCCGATGCTGGGAAAGATTGAAGGCAAAAGAAGAAGGTGGCAGAGGATGAGCATGAATCTGAGCAACTCCAGGAGACAGTGAAGGACAAGGAAGCCTGGCATATCCATTGGATGGCAAAGACTCAGACATGACTTAGCAACTGAACAACTTCAAGGGGGAGAAGAGAGATGGGTAATTGCTGAAGTAAAACCTTTAAAAGAAAATGACTTCAGTTGTCTTTAGCAAACATACAGAGACAGATCTCTGACATTACCTGGTTGGCCCTTAAAAAGTGTTGAGGATTAGGGGCAAATTTTGGAAGACTTGGGGACTTTGCTTTTTCTTATCTAGGCCAGATCTTTGAAAAGTGGTCCACTACTGTATGGTCATTAACTGATCATTTACAAAGTTCTGCTACTGCAGTTCCAGGAGCCAGGGGGAACGCTAGAGTGGATTGAGGACCAATGACCCACATTAAAAATCAACCAAATGGTGATTGGAAGCAAGAAGCAACTTAATTGACGTTTTAAAAATTTCTGAAAGCAATTCACTGGCTAAGTATTTAAGGGGGAAATATGAAGCATAGTGGCGTTCCCAGGTGGCGCTAGCAGTAAAGAACCCGCCTGCCATCGCAGAAGACATGAGACTCAGTTTCGATTCCTGGGTTGGGAAAATCCTCTGGAGAAGGAAATGACAACCCATTCCAGTATTCTTGCCCAGAGAATTCCATGGACAGAGGAGCCAGGTGGTTCAGAGTTGCAGTCCATAGGGTCGCAAAGAGTCAGAGATGACTGAAGCAACTCAGCACACACATATGCATGAAGCATCATAGCATTTTGTAGCCACTTTGTAAAATTGTTCAGAAGTTCCTCAGAAAGTTAATAGAGTTACCCAGAGACTAGGGATTCCACTCTTGGAAATAATACCTAAGAGAAATGAAGACATATATCCACACAAATGTTTGTATGAATGTTTGAAGCAGCATTACTCATAATTCCCTAAAAGGGGGGAGGGAAACTCATTTGCCTGTTAGCTGTTGATGGATAGCCTAAGGTTGCATGGCCGTACAATGGAATGTTAATCAGCCATTAAAAGGAATGAAGTACTGATACATGCCACAACACAGATGGACCTTACATACATTATTCTAATTGAAAGAAGCCAAACACCAAAGGTCACGTATTGTATGACTCCATTTATATAAAATGTTCAGTAGCGGCAAATCCAAAGAGATAGAAAGAAGATTAGTGTTCGCCAAGGGGTGGGTGTAGGGGAGCATAGGGAATGACCATTAGTGGATATTGGGTCTCTTTCTGGGGTGATGAAAATGTTCTGAAATTAGATAGCGATGATGATGGCATCTAATGTAAGTATACTGAATTGTGCAATTAAAAAGGGTGAATTTTTGGTATTTAAAATTTTATGGTGTATAAATTACATCCCAATAAAATATTAATCATGAAAGTTTATTCAGGAAACCTTTAACAAATAACCCAGTTACAATTAAAATAAAGCATAAGGAAAGACAGAAAAGAAAACACTAGGCAAAAGAAAGAAAATGAGAACCAATTTTTTTTCTGTCACTCATTCTTTCTTAATCTCTAGCCTGGTCAAATATAATAGCTTTGTAATAAATTTTCTAGTCTCTAATTGTGCTCCCCTAAAATCCATCCTTTCTTTAATGAAACTATTATTTCTAAAGTCCACATCATGCAATGTCCTTGCCCAACTGCTTCCCTGTATTAAGAATAGATGAAGCTATAAGCTGAGATGTTTGGGGGTGAAGGACTTTGCAAGGCCATCAGATTTTGCTTTACCTGAGCCCAAACCTGGGCATTGGAAGAGATCCCTGCACTGAATGGCCTGGGTCAACTGACACTTTTGGGTAACAGAACTTTGATCACTCTAGGTGAAAAAAAATTAGTATGATTTTTTAAAAAAGAAAACCCAAACCATCAGCTAATAGACAGGACTCTGAGCAAATTCCGGGAGATGGTGAAGGATAGGGAAGTCTGGCATCCATAGGGTTGCAAAGAATTGGACATGACTTAGCAACTGAACAACAACAGTAGAAGCACATCACAGAAATATAAAGCCCCGGTGTACGTTCCCAGTGCCAGTCCCTGGGGAAAAAGTCCAGTTGATAAATGGATTTGAGTTTGATCTTCAGTCCTGGTTCTCTGAGTTTCCGGCCCCAGGCCTTTCATGAATCACATCTGCTATCTCCAATGCCAGTCCCAGCCCCACAAACAAAAGGGAAGTCTATGAAACAAAGTTTTCCAGGAAGGCTTGGAAGCTCCTCTGAGCTAGCCACCAGAGTTTTATTTCCAGCCAAACTGTCATCATATCCAAAATTCAGTGGTGGGTTATTATTCTCACTGGAGGAAATTCTCTGCCCCCCTCACCCTCATGAAACTTCTATTTATTTCATTATCATTACAACTGTCCTCAGGGGAGATTGAGATTGAGGGATATATACTATTGATACTATGTATAAATTAGATAGCTAATGATAACCTACTGTGTAGCACAAGAGGACACTAGTCAATGCACTGTGGAGTGCTGTGTGTGTGTGTTAGTCACTCAGTCATGTCTGACTCTTTGCCACCCTATGGATTACAGCCCACCAGGTTCCTTTGTCCATGGGATTCTTCAGGCAAGAAGACTGGAGTGAGTTGCCATGCCCTCCTCCAGGGGATCTTCCCAACCCAGGCATCAAAATTGCATCTCCTGCAACTCTTGCATTGCAGGTGGATTCTTTACCCCTGAGCCACTGGGGAAGCCCAGATATATGTACATGATAACCGATCCACTTTGCTGTAGGGTAGAAACCAAAACAACATTGAAATGCAACTAAACTCCAATAAGAATTAATTTTTAAAAATGCATGCAACTGTCTTTAAACAGGTTTCCTGGTGATTCCTCACTCCCAATCTTACAAAGGAATTAGATACTTCGTACCCAAAGGACCATTGCAACTGAAGTGAACATATTTCTGAACCTGTGCTCCCTGTTATGAAAGGAGTCTGAGCTTCCATGAATGAAAAATATCTGCCACAGGTGTAGGTGGAGAAAAGTTTGTGTTTGCCTATTCTGAACCACACCCTTATTGTCTAGGGACTGGTAAGTCACCCCAGTTTACTTGCATTGGGCATTGAACAGGTGTAGGCAAATTACCTGGACTATTAAAGACAGGATGTCCAGAGAGGCCTCCTCCCTCCCCTCCCCCAGCCCCAGGAGGAAAACTGCATCCCAAGTACAGAACATCCCTAACCCCACATGCCTGGCTGACTGTTCTCGACTCTGCTAGTCTAAGTCCTGACTGGGTGGCTTCTAGAATTCCTTTCTGGCTAAACTTGTCATTGTTTCAGCTGATGCACTGGATCAGAAGACAACACTTAGAACTCTGATTCATGCAAATGAAATCAAAAGCATTTCTCTTGATTGAGTTGCTGGTTTACTAGAGGATTTTGGAGTTTATTTTTAGACATTACGGCTGCAACAGATCCCAGCATGTTGGAAATTTCTTCAACATGCTGGGATCTGTTCTGCTGATTCCCAGATTCAAAGGGGCTGATGTTTGCTAGCAGAGGGAGGGAAAGATCAGGGGTTTTCGGAGTAGGACCCTGGGTCATCACTTGTCACCATGTGACTTTGAACCCCTGGTGAAACTAAGAACTCCTAGCCCAACCTGCCTGTGAAAGGAGCTGGATTGAATGATCTACTGCACTATGTAGGAGGGGGATGTGAAGGCCTTTTTCCTTCCAAAGTAAATGCTGTGAATTGTTAATGGTAAAGTTCCTTAATTCAGGTTTTTGTTTTTGAAATCCATAAGGACAACTTTGAAAATGATTTACTTAAGTTACAAGGAAAAATCTACTTTAATAGTTCTCAGAAATTGCAAGATGGTTATTTTGTTATTGTGTATACTTGTGTTCCTACTGAAGAGTGAGACTTAGGAATCATATCAAATATCAGATTATCTCTATTTCTGATAAACAGGAGAAAAAGAATCAATGAACCTATTAGAAGTAAATTTGGGAGAGGCTCAAACTCAAGAATCCTTTGGGTGCTGAGTCCCTTGAGGGTAGGGGCTGAGTGTATTCATGTAGATGGTCTCCTCCATCCCACATGAGCATCTACACAGAACAGGCTCCTGGGGAAAATGTTTGCTGCTGTTAAATGGGAGCCTTTTACTGAAGACTTTGAAAGATAGAGGCAAAGGCAGAGTGCATTTTCATTAATGCTCAGGGTGTCTCATTTTTCTCTTCCCACTTTCCTTCCATCTGTGGATTAGATAACCTAAATAATTTAAAAGGATTTGAAACAGTGCTTCATATTTGGCAGGGCTCTATGGATCCTGCCTGAAAGTGAACATATTTCTGAACCTGTGCTGTAACAAGTATGAGACCAGGCATCCAAGCATCTTTCTGTTGACTCTCTCATTTATCTAGAGAACACTGAGATCAGTGCAGATCAAGAAATCAAATTCCTGAGGGCTGTTTTGAAATTCCTTTACTTGAAAGTGATGTAAACCCAATTAAGCAAAACGAAGATTTCTATTGGGTCATCACAGGGAGGGCAGGGGCTTGATTCAGTTGAGTTCAGTCACTCAGTTGCGTCCACCTCTTTGCGACCCCATGAACTGCAGTACACCAGGCCTCCCAGTCCATCACAATTTCCTGGAGCTTGTTCAAACTCATATCCAATGAGTTGGTGATGCCATCCAACCATCTCATCTTCTGTCATCCTCTTCTCCTCCTGCCTTCAATCCTTCCCAGCATCAGGGTCTTTTCCAATGAGTCAACTCTTCGCATCAGGTGGCCAAAGTATTGGCATTTCAGCTTCAGCATCAGTCCCTCCAATGGATGTCCAGCACTGATTTCATTTAGGGTTGACTGGTTGGATCTCCTTACAGTCCAAGGGACTCTCAAGAATCTTCTCCAACACCACAGTTCAAAAGCATCAATTCTTTGGTACTCAGCTTTCTTTATGGTCCAACTCTCACATCTCTACATGACAATAGGAAAAACCATAGCTTTGACTATATGGACCTTTGTCGGCAAAGTAATGTCTCTGCTTTTTATGCTGTCTAGTTCGTCATAACTTTTCTTCCAAGGAACAAAAGTCTTTTAATTTCATGGCTGAGGTCACCATCTGCAGGGATTTTGGAGCCCAAGAAAATAAAATCTGTAACTGTTTCCATTGTTTCCCTGTCTATTTGCCATGAAGTGATGGGACCAGATGCCATGATCTTAGTTTTTTGTATGTTGAGTTTTAACTCTCCTCTTCCACTTTCATCAAAAGGCTCTTTACTTCCTCTTCACTTTCTGCTATAAGGGTGGTGTCATCTGCATATTTGAGGTTACTGATATTTCTCCCAACAATCTTGATTCCAATTTGTGTTTCATCCAGCCCAGCATTGCACATGATGTACTCTGCATATAAGTTAAATAAGCAGGGTGACAATATGCAGGGGCATGGTGGACTGTAGCAATGACTGGAACTAGCACAGGAATGGATCCAGGAATGCTCTCTTCATCTCTCAACACTGCTTCTCTCTGCTTGTTTATCTTCCTAAAACCCATAGGCTGAGAGCTGGTCTCTGGTTCAGTTCAGTTCAATTCAGTCCCTCAGTCATGACCGACTCTTTGCAACCTCATGAACTGCAGCACGCCAGGCCTCCCTGTCCTTCACCAACTCCTGGAGCCTACGCAAACTCACGTTCATTGAGTCAGTGATACCATCCAACCATCTCATCCTCTGTTGTCCCCTTTTCCTCCTGCTCCCAATCTTTCCCAGCATCAGGGTCTTTTCTAATGAGTCAGCTCTTCACATCAGATGACCAAAGTATTGAAGTTTCAGCTTCAACGTGAGACCTTCCAATGAACACCCAGGACTGATCTCCTTTAGGATGGACTGGTTGGATCTCCTTGCAGTCCAAGGCACTCTCAAGAGTCTTCTCCAACATCACAGTTCAAAAGCATCAATTCTTCGGCACTCAGCTTTCTTTATAGTCCAACTCTCACATCCATACATGACTACTAGGTAAACCATAGCCTTGACTAGATGGACCTTTGTTGACAAAATAATGTCTCTGCTTTTTGATATGCTGTCTAGGTTGGTTATAACTTTTCTTCCAAGGAGTAAGCATCTTTTAATTTCATGGCTGCAATCACCATCTGAAATGATTTCATTGCCCCCCAAAATAAAATCAGCCACTGTTTCCACTGTTTCCCCATCTATTTGCCATGAAGCAATGGGAATGGATGCCGTGATCTTAGTTTTCTGAATGTTGAGTTTTAAGCCAACTTTTTCACTTTCCTCTTTCACTTTCATCAAGAGGCTCTTTAGTTCTTCTTTGCTTTCTGCCATAAGGGTGGTGTTATCTGCATATCTGAGGTTACTGATATTTCTCCCAGAAATCTTGATTCCAGCCTGTACTTCTTCCAGCCCAGCATTTCTCATGATGTACTCTGCATATAAGTTAAATAAACAGGGTGACAATATACAGCCTTGACATACTTCTTTTCCTATTTGGAACCAGTCTGTTGTTCCATGTCCAGTTCTAACTGTTGCTTCCTGACCTGCATACAGATTTCTCAAGAGGCAGGTCAGGTGGTCTGGTATTCCCATCTCTTTCAGAATTTTCCACAGTTGATTGTGATCCACACAGTCAAAGGCTTTGGCATAGTCAATAAAGCAGAAATAGATATTTTTCTGGAACTCTTGCTTTTTTGATGATCCAGCGGATGTTGGCAATTTGATCTCTGGTTCCTCTGCCTTTTCTAAAACCAGCTTGACATCTGGAAGTTCTCTGTTCACATATTGCTGAAGCCTGGCTTGGAGATTTTTGAGCATTACTTTACTAGCATGTGAGATGAGGGCAATTGCAGAAATCCCAGGGGAGGCTTCCGACTGGACTGACTTAAATCATGTGCTGCTTGGGTGGCCAGTGAGGCACTGTGCTTGGTGGCACCCTAGAATCACTGACTGCAGTGGGGGAAGGGTGACACCTCTCAAAGAAGGGATGCCTTGGAACTTTTCTGGTGGCTCAGTGGCTAAGACTTCACACTCCCAATGCAGAGGGCCAGGATTCAGTCCCTGGTCAGTGAACTAGATCCCACATGCCCCAACTAAGATCCAGCACAGTCAGTTTAAATAAATAATTTTTTTTAGAAAGGGATGCCTTTCCTGGAAAAAAGGAGGGTGCTGGATAACAGTTAGGGGCCAGAGAGTAGACAGAAAGAGAATGGCTGTTGACTAAGAAGCCCTGGCTTGCTCCTAAATGTTCAGAGGGATGCACTTACCTTCAGCAACTGCTGCTCTGCGCACTTGGATGAGTAGAAAAAGGACAAAGAAAAAAAATAGCAATATCAACATTGTAACAAATTCAGCTTGACATTCTACTTACTGAGTGCACTTGAGAGTGACCTAATGTGAGACCACAAGGGTGACCTGAATCTCATTGATTTCATCTCCCCACAGAACAAATATCTCTTCCCCCTAAGTGTACTGTTTAAATACGTGTGTTTTTCATAGAACTTGGCACTTGAATTCAAGTCTTTCATTTAGTGCTTAGTCAGAAAAGCAGAGCCCAGTTCCAGCAGGGGGATACTGTGCTGGGCTTACAAAGAGGCTCAGGTGGTGTATCACTAGATTTCTCAGCACGATTTTGTCTGTATGTGATTTTTGCCACATATAAGACAGATTTTAGAAATTAAACTCCTGTAAGATAGGGTGCTTCTTATGTTTTTGTAGGTACATCTGAATGTATTATTGAGTTGAAATTTCTTTACGAAACTCTTTCCCATTTGTGTGAGTATCTGGTAGAAATGGGAAGAATGACTAATTAGTAGATTTGGGAGATGTAAGGTGAGACATTATTGCTACATAGGAAGCTTATATTTAAATATTTATTTATTTATTTGGCTGTGTTGGGTCTTAGCTGTGGCATGTGAGTTCTAGTTCTTGGACCAGGGATTGAACCCATACCCCCTGCACTGAGAGCTCAGAGTCTTAGCCACTGGACCACCAGGGAAGTCTCTGAGACAGTTTTTTTTTTTTTCTTTTTTTTTTTTTTTTTTATTATTGTTTTTGCCATACATTGTCATGATATCACCATGGGTTTACATATGCTTCCCCTCCGGGTCCCCCCTCCCTCCTCCCTCCCCCCCGGGAAATCTCGCTGCACCAGTCCCGAGCATCAATCCTGGGCTGGCGATTGATTAGACACATGACAATTAACATGCTTCAATGCCCTTCTCCCATCTCATCCCACCCTTACCCTCATCCACAAAGTCCACAAGTCTATTCTGTAGAGCTTCTTATATTTTATTCATTCTTTAAAATTCTGCTTGATGCTTTAGTGATATATTTAAGGATAGACCCACAAGCCTAGGTTCTTTTGGATCATCTGATTCAGTCTTCCAGTTAATTCTTAAATCCCAAAGGACCAGCTGGGGTAGGATTGAATACCCTGGTAACCTAGGATACCTCTCAGATAGAGCAAGCCTCTGATCTTCAGACAACTGTAACCACTAAAATGATGTTCCCTGTGTATTGAGCCCGATTCTGAATTCCTGTAACTTATACCCTTTGAAGTAGTGTATGTGCTCCCAGAGCCACATGGAAATCATCTCATCCCTCTTCCTCTTGGCAGCATTTCAAGCCTTTGAAAAGACCAGTCATGTCCCTACATGTCTCCTTTATATTGTCCCCTGCTTTCTTCTCACCAGTTGTTCCTGAAGATGATGGTGATAATAATAATGACACTAGAAATAATAAATAATCAACATTTTTTATTTATATATATTATATGCCAGATGTTGTTTTAAGCAGCTTATATATATTAACTCATATAAATCTTATAACAACCCTATGAAATGAGCAGTATGCCTACTTTATAGGTGAGCCACAGAGAGGTTAAATAATGTGCCCCGAGTTTGCAGCTGTAAGTAACAAAGCCTGACTTTGAACTAGGTGGTTTGGCCCCTAAGACTTCCAGAATAACACCATTGTGAGAGGAGACTCCTCTGACATGATCCAGGCTGGCCACAGTCTCTGTTAGAATGATGTCTAGTAGTGGATACAGTGCTACAGATGCTGTCTATCGACTGTTTTCTACTCAGTAAATTTCTATTAATGCCACCGAAGTGTCCGTGAGCTGTATGCAGTACCTTGTAAACAATGACGCAAAGGGGAGTTCATCAACTCTTTTTACCAGTGTGGTTATGCCTATGCCTCATTCAGTGTGTGATGTTGACTCAGACTAAGCCAATTAGAAAAATTACTAAAGGTTTTCCCCTGGTATCTGGGCACCTGGAACTAGGATCCACAAATGATAAGAGAGCGCTCTCATTGTATGTGAGGCTTGACCACTTCTGTTAAAGCAGTCAGGGCCCATCACTTTGGGATCTGGGGTAGCTTCCTGTAGCTGCTATTCAACTCAGAAGAGTTGGCATCACATGGCTTCATTAGTATTTAGTTCTATAACAAGAGCCTTTTATTTTTTAAATCGTTTCTGATCTAATCTCTGACATTCCCTTTAGGATTTGACTAAAGTTGAGAATCTTTGTAAAAATAGTGACCCATGATTAAATACAGTTTTTAGAGTTAGCATTGTATAATGTTGCTGTTACAAACATATTAACTAACTCTGGAAAATGGCCCTAATTGCTGGGACCTACTTAAAATATCTTTGAAGTAAAATAATGTTGCTCAAGTCCGTAAGACATCATTTGCTTTATTTTTGAGTGTCTCATACAGCGTCCTGAGAGCTACGCTCCAAGGCTCCTAAGCTCACAGCTGAGTTCTAGATAAGCCAATACCACTCCACCTGCACAACAGGTTGTGTGTTTTGTGTAGAACACAACATCGCAGAAGTGGGGATGGCAAAGTCACTGCACCCTCGTGATGACCACAGTTAATCAGAGGTGATACAGATGGTTGATAAGAAACTGCATATTTTGTCAAACCTTCAAATTTTTTAGTTTCAGTACAGACCACTGTAACTCACAAGTCTCATTCACTCCTTCAGTTAACAGCTAAGGGCTCATAGGCCTATTGATGACTTTTGGGAACCTCATAAGTCACAGTCCTCCACCTTTACCAAGTGTCAAAGTGATAGTGGACATGGGTCATCAAATCAAATGTCACGATGTACCTCCTGACAAGATGCATGAGGAAGGACACGGTATTACCCTGTTAGTTCCTGCCGAACTTGTTTAACCTGAATCTAATCATGGGGAATTAGTCGGACAAATCCAGATTTGTGGGCGATATATGAAACTGACCTGGACACTCTAAAAATGTCAATATCAAGAAAACAAGGAAGAGAAGGCCAAGGAACTCTTGCAGGATAAAGAGATTATAGAAATGTGATAATTAAATGCAATGAATGAACCGTGATTGAGTCCTGAATAAAAAAAAAAGCTTTAAATGTCATTGTTAGGAAGTTTGGAAAGTTTGAATATCTACTATCATATTATTACATATTATGTTATATTATATATACTCTATTGGTTTCCCAGGTGGCTCAATGGCAAAGAATCCTCCACATGGGAAGATCCCCTGGGGAAGAAAATGGCTACCCACTCCTATATTCTTGCCTGGGAAATTCCATGGACAGAGAAGCCTGGCAGGCTACAGTCAATGGGGTTGGACTTAGGAAGTAAATAACAACATACTCTATATCATATGTACTCTATAATTTATTGTATTAATGTTTCATTTTTGGAGTATGATAATGGTAATTTATATAAGAATGTCTTTTTTCTTAGAAGACACATATTATTAAAGTTTTATTGTTTAGTAGCTAAGGACTGCAGCATGCCAGGCTCCTCTGTCCTTCACTATTTCCCAGAGTTTGCTCAAATTCATGTCCATTGAGTCAGTGATGCTATCTATTAAGAGATAAATGTCATGATGCCTAAGGCTTTCAAATGTTTCATTACAATGATTTTGTATGTCTGTTAATAGATATATTAATATCTATTTTATATTTTCTATTATGCATTGATTTTATATTTTATATTAATAGGTATATTAATAGCAAAAGTATGTGTGTATATATATACATATGGTGGTGCTAGTGGTAAAGAAACTGCCTGCCAATGCAGGAGATGTGGGTTTGATCCCTGGGTCAGGCTGGTCCCCTGGAGGAAGAAATGGCAACCCACTCCAGTACTGCTTAGAAAATTCCATGGACAAAGGAGCCTGGCAGGCTACAGTCCATGGAGTCACAAAGAGTCAAACATGACTTAGCAACAAAACAACAAGAGAAGCAAAACCATACTGTCAGGAAACAGAGCAATGTTTGCCAGGAAGGAGGGGTTGATTACAAAGGGCACAGAATAATTCTGGGGAGAGAGGAAGCTGCTCTAAAACTTGCTTGTAATGGTAAGTGTACAACTGCATGTGTTTGTCAAAACTTATAGAATGATACACCAAGAAGACTAAATTCACTGTACTCTCATTTAAAACAGACAACAGGCATAGAAATCTTGGAAAACAGACATTACCTCCAAATTTAGTAATAACAACAGCCAATAACCATGAAGTTAGTCAAGGTAATTATACATGGTGCTGACTCAGCCAGGACACCTTGAAAACGGTTTCCGTGGGAAGTGACACCCAAGAGAACAGAGCCTGAAGGCTAGTGTGTAGGAGTCAGCGCAGAGCTAAGGGTGCACCCGGGGAACTGCCAGCTTGCCAGAAGGGTTGGAGCAGAGGGCATGTGTGTGAAGATGGTGGGAGTGGAGCCAGGAGGGAGGCAGCAAGCACAACCTCGAGGGAGCTGTTTTTCACTTGGAAGGCCAGGAGGAGCCTAGGCGAGATTTTCAGCAAGTATGACTAGACCAAGGCTAGAAGTGTGGAGAAGCCCAGGTACAAACCAGCTGGGAGACTGGTGGAACAAGCCACATAACAAACAAGGGGCATCCGAGCAGGGGAGTGTGCTGGGGAAGCTGTGAGGCTAGAACCTGAAGGGCTCTGCTGCTTAGCCAATGGAGGTGCAGAGAAGGAAGCAACGGGGAGGAAGAGGGAGCCCAGGGTGACTGGCTGGTTGGTGCTCCTCTTCCCTGCAGGACATAGAGGAGACAGAGAAGGAAGGGCTGCAGGCAGAGGGTGGTGGAGGGGATAAAGGCTCTGCTCAGTTTGGACGTGCTGAACTTGAAGGGCCAGAGGGAGGCCTTGTTGAAGTGTCTGAAGCCCAGGAGACAGGCCTGGTCTGGTGACTCGCGGGCATCCTGGTGTTAAGGGAAACCACAGATTTTGAGATTTCCCAGTTAGAGTGTAGAGACAAGCAGAAGGCAGGGCTTGGAACCTGAGAAGCAGGGCAAAAGAAAGGAGAAGGCCAGCCAAAGAAACCAAAGAGAAGTGGACAGAGAGGTGGGAGGAAGGCTAGGAGCCAGTCCAAGAGGAAGGTTTTGTGCAGAGGAGTGACGGCAATGTGAGACAGCACACAGGGGCTAAGGGCAGTGAGACGGACACAAGTCCTTTCCGTTCTGCAACTGGGAAGTTCCAGAAGTTTCAGGAAGGCACGGGTCAGATGGCCAAGGACCAGGCATGTAACTAAAGAGGAGAAAGCATAGAGCCAAATAGGGAAGAATATTCTTAGCAGAAACTTGGCTGAGAAGAGTAAAGAAGTAGAGCAATGGTTAGCAAGAGGCCAAGGGTAGAGGCATCTGTTTTTATAAGAGGAGAGAGGCTGGAGCCTGTGTGTAAGTGGAAAAGGAGCCAGCAGAGAGGTCAAGCTGAAGACAGCAGAAAGTAGACGTCCTGTGGACTTGGACCAGGGGCACAAGTGGAGGGAAGCCTCCATTTTCACTGAGACAGCAAGGTGGGGGCTGGAGGAGAGGCGTGGGCCTCAGGAGCTCCTAGGCAGAGGAGGATGGAGACCAGCCCCAATCAGAACCCTGGAGATCATGACTGGAGCAGATAAGAGAGAGGAGAGGGGAGGAGGTAACTGAATGGAGGTGAAAGCAGAGAATTTGGAATTTGGAACCAAATGATGAGCAAATACAATATGAAAGTGAAAACTCAAAGTGAAATGTGGTCTTGGAGTGGGAGATGAGGGCTTCCATGTTATTAACTGAAGGATCAACGTTCTCCCTTAATTAATGAAACATGATCTCTCCCTCCCTTGTCTCTCAGGTACCCAGGTTGGGGGTTTGGGTGCCTGAGGGCTCAGCATTATGGTTGCTTCAGTGGCCAGGATTTCCAGAGAACCATTTCTAGGAATTCCACTGATATGACAGCAGCCCCTGAGAGTTTTGTTTGTTTGTTTATGAAAGAGTAGAAGCGTTTCTTTCCCTGTATCCCATTAACTGTGAAATATCCAGGTGGTAGGGTAAGCCGCAAAGAGCTAACTGCTCTCAAATTTATGAGACATGTAGGCTCAGAAACGGAACTGCCCAAAGGCAAGATGTGGGTGTCAAACAATTTCCTCGGAAATGGATTTCTTTCTCCATTTTCTCTGGTGCTTCCCAGGCTGCAGTGCCATTGACAGCCCCCTTGTGTGGTTTCTGGACCTCCAACCTTCTAGATCTGAGTCTGATGCAAAGAGCAACCAGCTCCACTCCAGCTCCAGGCTAAATCCAGACCGGCTTGGCTCAGGAGAGCACGCAGGCCCAGGTCACATGTTTTCATGGGAACTTTCTGGGCTGAGAGTGGCCAAAAGGGAAATGTGGGCACAGTGAACAGGGGACCATTGATGAATGGGTGTTGGGGAACCCAAACCACAGAATTCACAGCATCTGCCTCGTCTGCTACCAGAAATCGCAGTAAGGTTTTAAGGTATATATTAAAAACAAATTGTAGATTCACAGGAAGTTACTAAAAATAGTGCAAAGAGATCCATTGAACTCTTCCCCCAATTGCTCCAAACTACATAATTACAGCACGTTATCAAATCTGGGAATTTAACGTTGGTACAAATGCATGAGTATAAATCCATCACATTTTATCACATATATAAAATCTGTAATCACCAGTGCAGTCAAGATACAAGGCTAGTCCATTTCCACAAAGATCCCCCTTATCCTATCATATCACTCCCCTCACCCTTAACCCTGGCAGCCACTCACGTTTTCCATTGCTAGTTCTGTCATCTTGAGAATGTTGTATACAAGTCATTCCCTTTTGTTGATGAGTGGTATTTTATGGTATGGCTTGCTGACCTAGCAGAAATAGACTGCCAGATATTTCTCCAGCAAAGATGAGTTTATTTGGTATGAGCAAAAAATTGCATTTCTGAGTCTGCAACCATGGTGAGCCCCATGCAAGTCTCCAGGCAAGGGAAGAACACTTTCACTGAAGGAAGAGGAAGTTGGGAAGGCTACGGTAAACAGAGAGTCCCTGGCTTTTCATTAACAGAGTTTTTGCCAGTAAAGAAAGGCGTTTTCCTTCTTTCTTTTGGGCCCAGTTGTTGTCCCCGGCATGAGAGCTCTCCCTTCTGGATTCTAATTGAGATTTCTGTTTATGAAATTTTTTACAGGATGTACTTCCCAGGTGGCACTAGTGGTAAAGAACCCACTCACCAATGCAGGAGACATGAGACACGGGTTCGATCTCTGGGTGGGGAAGATACCCTGGAGAAGGGCATGGCAAACAAACAACTCCAGTGTTCTTGCCTGGAGAATCCCATGGACAGATGAGCCTGGCAGGCTACGATCCTTAAGGTCACAGAGAGTCAAACATGACTGAAGTGACTTAGCGGGTAGCACCACAGTTGATTTAACCTCTCAGCTGCTGAGGGATATTTTGGTTGTTTCCAGTTATGGGCTATTTTTTTTAAGTTTTTATTGCAGTATAATTGATTTACATTATTGTGTTTAATCTCTGCTATATAGAAAAGTGACTCAGTTGTACATATGTATATATATACATTCTTTTTCATACTCTTTTCTACTATGGTTTATCACAGGATACTGAACATAGTTCCCTGTGCTATAAGTAGTCCAGTTATGGGCTATTACAAGTAAAACTGCCATGAACAATTGTGTGTACAGGTTATTATGTGGACATAGTTATCATTTCTCTGGGACAGATGCCCAGGAGTGTAATTGCTGGGTCATGTGGTAAGTGTATGTTTAGTTTTAAAAGAAACTACCAGACTATTTTCTAGCATGGCTGAAGCATTTTAGATTCAACCCACTAACAATGTATGTATATTTCTCCATATCTTCGCCAGCATTTGGCATTAATACTATTTTTTATTTTAGTTAGTTATATAACAGAGTCTCACTGTGGTCTCATTTTGCATTTCCCTAATGGCTAGCAATGTTGAACACCTTATCATGTGCTTATTTACCATCACATATCATCTTCGTCTGAGTGTCTCTTCATGTTTTTTTGTTCATTTTCCAATTGGATCTCTTTTTTTTTAACGTAGAGTTTTGAGAGTTTTCTCAGTAGAGTTTTTCAAGGTTCTTAAATATCATTTTTCCAAGCACAAAGCCTATTCTAATTTAGCTCTAACCAGAAGGGTGTTGACTCTAAACATCTTTGCTTCAACACAGATACTATGATCCAACCTTTTATTATTCAACAGGGGCATTCTCCCCGTAACACTTTTGAAAATACTCTCTTGCATCTTCTGCTCTTTCTGCCAGCCATGCCCTGAGACTTACTCCCATGCTGCCTCCATAGCAAGCAGCCCTGGCCTTAGCCTCAAACATCCTCCTGACCTCATTGTCAGCTTCGTGGTCTGAAACCAAGTCTGGACAGCTGTACTTTTTTTCCACGACCCACATGCCTCTTAGTTGTTCTTGTTCAGTTGTTCAGTTGTGTCTGACTGTTTGCAATCTCATAAACTGCAGCATGACAGGCTTCCTTGTCCTTCATCAACTCCTAGAGCTTGCTCAAACTCATGTCCATTGAATTGGTGATGCCATCTAACCATCTTATCCTCTGTCACCCCATTCTCCTCCTGCTTTTAATCTTTCCCAGCATCAGGGTCTTTTCTAATGAGTCAGCTCTTTGCAGCAGGTGGTCAAAGTATTGGAGCTTCAGCTTCAGCATCAGTCCCTCCAATAAATATTCAGGACTGATTTCCTTTAGAATTGATGGTTTGATCTCCTTGCAGTCCAAGGGATTCTCAAGAGTCTTCTCCAACACCACATTTCAAAAACATCAATTCTTCAGCGCTCAGTCTTCTTTATGGTCCAACTCTCACATACGTACTGGAAAAACCATAGCTTTGACTATACAGACATTCGCTGGCAAAGTAATGTCTCTGCTTTTTAATATGCTGTCTAGGTTTGTCACAGCATTTCTTCCAAGGAGCAAGCATCTTTTAATATCATGGCTGCAGTCACCATCTGCAGTGATTTGGTGACCTCTAGATGCAAAAATAAAGAAATGCTAGTAAATCAATCAATAAATAAATGCTAGTAGATTCCTGTGCGTTACTACTCTGTGCACTAGAGAGTTTGGGATTTATCTGCTATCCCGAAAAGCAAAAAATAATAGGAAAGGGCAGAAACTTAAAAATCTGACATCCTAAAGACAATGCCCCCTTTTGAAGATTGTCAATTTGCAGCCACAGAAAGGAAATAGAAGATTGTGTACTACCATGTGAAGCAAACTGGAAAAAAAAGACAAATATGGTAAGATGTCGCTAAAACATGACACAAATGAACTTATTGACAAAACCTTCTTAAGAAACTTATTACCAAACAGACTCACAGACATAGAAAATAAATTTTTGACTACCAAAGGGGGAATGAGGGTACGGAATTAATTAGGAGTTTGGAATTAGAAAACTATATATAAAAAATTGTATTACATATTATATCCTATATTAAAAACAATATTACATGCTGTATTATATAAACAATGATAAACAAACAACAAGGCCTACTGTACTGCATAGGGGACTATATTCAATATCATGTAATAAACCGTAATGGAAAAGAATATGAAAAAGAATATATATATATTATTTATAATTGCTGTACACTTTAACATAGCATAGTAAATCAGGTATATTTCAATTAAAAAATATTTAGGACTCTCCTGTAAGTCCAGTGGTTAAGACCCCTGCCTTCCAATGCAGGGGGCGCAGGTTCCATTTGTAGTTGGGAAATAAGGTCCCGCGTGCTGTGGGATGCAGCCAAAAATTTTTTTTCCAAAAATATTTTTTTAAATAGAGAAGAAGAAGAATGTGGGAGAGGAGGCCTTGGGGAGGAAGTCTTGGGCATACCACACAGGACAATGGCCTTCCCTGACGCACTTGAGGCCTCTGGCAGGTTATTTTTAACTGCCACCTTGTAAAGTCAATGTTTGCACTTTGATAAGTGTCCTATCCAGTGGCTGGTTCTAAACTCTGGCCTGGGAGGTGCCTGGAAGAGCCTAGGCATGGTATGTGAGAGGGAAAGGGGTGAGTGAGATATAATAATCCTGTAGCTGCCAGCCCTGATATTCCTGAGGGTCAAACAGTGTGCATTGTGCCCTGCTTGCATCACCTGGTCATGAGTTGTCGCTGGAATTTGTGGAATGGATTATTCCCTTGGAGTTACCCAATACCCCTAAACAATGGGCGCACACATTCTCACTTTTACATAAGAGCTAATAAGGAACGTTCCATGCACATAATCAGAAGCAGAAAGCTGGTGCCTGACGGTCAGGTGGCCTGCCTTCCTCTTCTCTCTTTCTGCTTCTCCTTCTTCTCCCCCTCCCCATTCTGCCTTCTCTACCCACCACCCTTCTTCCTCTCCTCCTGTCTTTAAAAAAGAAAAGAAGAGGGAGGAAGGGAAAGCAAGGTAGATCCACTGTGCAGAGGTCCCTGGGAGAATGATGCCACAGGTTGGAGGGAAGATAAATACGAGAAATTAAGGGATACCCTGGGGTTTTCAAGGGCCTCCCTGGTGGCTCAGACAGTTAAGAATTTGCCTGCAGTGCAGGAGACCCAGGTTCAATCCCTGGGTCAGGAAGATCCCCTGGAGTAGGAAATGGCTACCCACTCCAGTATTCTTGCCTGGAGAACTTCATGGACAGAGGAGCCTGGTGGGCTACAGTCCATGGGGTCACAAAGAGTCGGACAGGACTAGGTAGCTAATATAAACACACACACAAACACACACCCTGGGACTTTCACTTCATAGAATTTGCTTTGATTCCTTTGTTGTTTTTTCTCATTGAATATGCTTGTAAACAAAAGACATGAAAGTATGAGGTAATTGTTGCGAGGCCCTACTTTACTCATACATTCAGATTTAGGAGCTGAGAAAGTCCCCTTTCCAACTGCAACATTTCAGGTTCTTTGGTTGCATGAGATACAAAGCCCAACTCAAACCACGTCAAACAAAAAAACAGACGGATTGACTCAACACTGGAAGGTTGGAGGCAGTGGGCTCAGAGTTGATTTGATTTAGTAACTTGTCAGACATATTTTCTTTTTTTAAAAAATAATTTTACTTATTTATTTTTGGCTGTGCTGGGTCTTCATTGCTGCACAGACGTTTTCTCTAGTTGCGGCACCGTGAGCAGGGACTACTGTCTAGTTGCGGTACACAGGCTCCTCACGCAGTGGCTTTTCTTGCTGTGGCGCAGGGGCTCTAGGGCCTGTGGGCTTTAGTAGTTATGGTAGGTCAGCTCGGTAGTTGCGACTCCCATGCTCTAGATCATGGGTTCAGTAGTTGTGATCCAGGGGCTTGGTTATTCTGAGGCATGTGGGATCTTCCTGGATCGGTGACTGAACCCTGTGTCCTGCATTGGCATGTGGATCCTTTACCACTGAGCCACCAGGCAAGCCCCAGCCATCTTTTCTTTACTTTCTGTGGTGTCAATTTCAAACTTAGACCAGCTCCCTGTTTCAATGTCTGTCTGCAGAGAGAGGAGGCCAGTCCCCACCGCCGGCTGATAGCCCAGACTTGATAGCCCTCAGACTTGGGAAACGTCATGGGCCGGCTACCTGGGGCTTGGCTTTCTTGACCTGGTCCCTGCATCCTGGAGGTGGGCTCATTCGGAAATGTAGTCGCCACGGCTGCTTCACAGTGACCGAAGAAAGGAAGGATGAACTGGACGCTGGCATGGCCACTGTGATGCCCACCACTACATCTCAGATAAAGGTCCCTCTGATTCCTGTCCTGAGGATGAAAACTCCTTTAAGAGGACATCGAGCCTTTCATTCTGAAATTGGAGATAAAATCAAAATAGTAACAGTGAATTTACATTAAAATGTATCGAGAGAGAAAATTTATACTAACACAAATGTCAGTGAGCTAAGAAGTCATTTTATTTTTCTATTCTTGAAATTAACTTGTGAGCCCTAATTTCTACTTGGTAATAGAAATCAAAAGTTTTTCTAATTCAAGATAATTCAATTACTTATGGTTTAAATCCTGATCTTTTTTTAATTAGTATTTTCTGGAAAGCACAGGTTAGAATTTTTTAAATGTATTTACTTTTAATTGGAGGATAATTGCTTTACAATATGGTGTTGGTTTCTGCCGTACATTAACATGAATCAGCCATAGGTAAACATACGTCCCCTCCCTCTTGAACCTCCTTCCCACCTCCCAGCCTATCCCACTTCTTCAGTTCAGTTCAATTCAGTTTGGTCGCTCAGTCATGTCCGACTCTGCGACCCCAGAGGCTAGCATGGCAGGCCTCCCTGTCCATCACTGACTCCTGGAGCTTGCTCAAACTCATGTCCCCTGAGTCGATGATGCCATCCAACCATCTCATCCTCTGTCGTCCCCTTTTCCTCCTGCCTTCAGTCTTTCCCAGCATCAGGGTCTTTTCCAATGAGTCAGTTCTTCACATTGGGTAGCCAAAGTATCAAAGTTTCAGCTTCAGCATCAGTTCTTCCAATGAATATTCAGGGTTGATTTCCCTTAGGAGTGACTGGTTTGATCTCCTTGCAGTCCAAGGGACTCTCAAGAGTCTTCTTCAACATCACAGTTCAAAGGCATCAATTTTTCAGCCCTTGGCTTTCTTTATGGTCCAACTCTCACATCCATACATGACAACTGGAAAAATCATACCTTTGACTAGATGGACCTTTGTTAGCAAAGTGATATCTCTGCTTTGTAATATGCTGTCTAGGTTGGTCATAGCTTTTCTTCCAAGGAGCAGACATCTTTAAATTTCATGTCTGCAGTCACCATCTGCAGTGATTTTGGAGCCCAAAATATAAAGTCTGTCACTGTTTCCATTGTTTCCCCATCTATTTGCCATGAAGTGATGGGACCGGATGCCATGATCTTTGTTTTTTGAATGTTGAGTTTTAAGCCTACTTTTTCACTCTCCTCTTTCACTTTCATCCAGAGGCTCTTTAGTTCTTCACTTTCTGCCGTAAGGGTGGTGTTATCTTCATATCTGAGGTTATTAATATTTCTCCTGGCAATCTTGATTCCAGCTTGTGCTTCATCCATCTTGGCATTTCACATGATGTACTCTGCATATAAGTTAAATAAACAGGGTGACAATATACAGCCTTGACGTACTCCTTTCCCTATTTGGAACCAGTCTGTTGTTCCACATCTGGTTCTAACTGCTGCTTCTTGACCTGCATACAGATTTCTTAGGAGGCAGGTCAGGTGGTCTAGTATTCCCATTTCTTTAAGAATCTTCCGCAGTTTATTGTGATCCATACAGTCAAAGGTTTGGCATAGTCAATAAAGCAGAAGTAGATGTTTTCTGGAACTCTCTTGCTTTTTTGATGATCAAACGGATGTTGGCAATTTGATCTCTGGTTCCTCTGCCTTTTCTAAATCCAGCTTGAACATCTGGAAGTTCACAGTTCACGTACTGTTGAAACCTGGCTTGGAGAATTTTAAGCATTACTTTGCTAGTGTATGAGATGAGTGCAATTGTGTGGTAGTTTGACATTCTTTGGCATTGCCCTTCTTTGGGATTGGAATGAAAACTGACCTTTTCCAGTCCTGTGGCCACTGCTGAGTTTTCCAAATTTGCTGGCATATTGAGTACAGCACTTTCACAGCATCATCTCTTAGGATTTGAAATAGCTCAACTGGAATTCCATCACCTCCACTAGCTTTGTTTGTAAGGATACTTTCTAAGGCCCACTTGACTTTGAATTCCAGGATGTCTGGCACTAGGCAAGTGATCACACCATTGTGGTTATCTTTGTGATGAAGATCTTTTTTGTGTAGTTATTCTGTATATTCTTGCCACCTCTTCTCAATATCTTCATCTTCTGTTAGGTCCATACCAATGCTGTCCTTTATTGTGCCCATCTTTGCAAGAATGTTCCATTGGTATCTCTAATTTTCTTGAAGAGGTCTCTAGTCTTTCCCATTCTATTGTTTTCCTCTATTTCTTTGCATTGATCACCAAGGAAGGCTTTCTTATCTCTCCTTGATATTCTTTAGAACTCTGTATTCAAATAGGTATATCTTTCCTTTTCTCCTTGGCCTTTAGCTTTGCTTCTTTTCTCAGCCATTTGTTAGGCCTTCTCAGACAACCATTTTGCCTTTTTGCCTTTCTTTTTGTTGGGGATGGTCTTGATCACTGCCTGTTAGGTTAGCTTTTAAACACACCTCCCTTCATGTGACTTCAAACCCCCTTACACACCCTTCATCTTCCCAGCTCTTCTGCTGGAGAATTTGCCCTTGGTCATGCTCTGGGAGCGTTTTCTTCCCCAGAATTTTGTAGGAGAAAGAAAAAAAGATCTCTGACATACCATGGCAGGCACTGCCTCCCTGATGGGTATGAGAAAAGATGTCACCCCACTCCCTCTAGGAGCCAGTGAGGGCTTTTTCCTTATCTGGGCACTTCTGGAGCCCTGACTGCCCTGGTTGGTGAATCCAGATTAGGAGACACCCTCTGAGGACTCCAGCACACCAGGGTGAGATGTCAGGATGTAGCTCTGGACACAGGAAACCCAGTCCTCAAGTAAATTCTTAGTTAGGAATTTTCTTCTCTTCCTACTTTTTGAAAAAACTTTCTCCCTAAGAATGATCTTGGTTCCTGGTGTTGTTATGTATGACCTGATCTTTAAGGGGTGGGCAACTGAGAGATCTATCTTGAGAGGAGCCTCTTCTGAGCTGGCTTTGGCTTTTGGCTTCTCTCCTCACTGCTGGGCTTCCCAGGTAGCTCTAGTGGTAAAGTGACAATGCCGGAGACGTAAGAGACAAGGAAGGGTTTGATCCCTGGGTCAGTAAGATCCCCTGGAGGAGGGCATGGCAATCCACTCTGGTATTCTTGCCTGGAGAATCCTATGGACAGAGGAGCCTGGGGGGATACAGTTCATGGGGTTGCAAAGAGTCGGGCGCGACTTAGCTACTGAACAACAATGGACATCAGCAGTAGGTAGCCATGAGGCTTATGTACAGAGTTACTTCAGACCCCATGGACTACAGCACACCAGGCTTCCCTGTCCTTCACCATGTCCCAGAGCTTGCTCAAACACATGTCCACTGAGTCAGTAATGCCATCCAACCATCTCATCCTCTGAGATGCCCCCTTCTCATCCTGCCTTCAGTCTTTCTCAGCATCAGGATCTTTTCCAATGAGTCAGCTCTTCACATCAGGTGGCCAAAAGATTTGAGACTCAGCTTCAGCCTCTGCCCTTCCAATGAACATTCAGGATTGATATCCATTGGGATTGATTAGTTTGATCTCCTTGCAATCCAAAGGATTCTCAACAGTCTTCTCCAGCTGATGTCTGTGGTCCTCCCCTGTCCTGAGGCTTCCCCGTCCATCCACCATGAGACTTTAAGCCAGCCCACTGGCTTTTTCTCTGCCACACTCTTGCCCCATCTCAGTAAAGGAAGAACGGAAACAATGAGATGTCTGCCACTCTTCTGTGTTGTTCTGATGCTGCAGGAAATGTGGAGGGGGACATAGGGAGTCTGTCTCAGAGGGTCTCTCTGACTGGACCTGCCTGGTGGTCACTGCCACTCTGGTGTAGCCCTGCATGCTGGCACAGGACAGTCTGTGAGAATGTTTCCTTTCAGGGTTCTCCAAGGGGAGAGGAGGGACAAGTTTTCCTGCTCCCAGATCCGCAGCTCTTCTGAGGGTTTCTTCCCCTCCTATCCTGAGAGTTGAACTTTGCATCAGCCATCCTGACCAGTGATTTACTCTTTTGCTCTTTTTCTTGTTTTTCTTCCAGTCCAGCAAAAGCAAAGCTTTTTTTTTCTTTTTTTTCAATCACCTCTCTGTGGAGTTTGGAGGAAGGGTGAAAGCTTACATAATTTTTATTATTTTCAATCTCTTGGTTGTGGCATAAATCTTACTATTCAGTAGTTTTGATCTAGGTCTGGGCATTGACTACTGATTTGGAACCATTTGCTCAACTTTGACAATGAAATAGAACTTTCTCATAAATGAAACAGGACAACATACTCAAATGGATTTCGTATTGATTTTGTTCTTGGAAACACATTTGGCACAATTTCTCTCTTACTGGGGCTCCTGGTCCAATTCTTTTGAGTTGAGTGATGATACATTGAGATAGAATATTCCCTTTTTGCTTCAGAGATTCACATTTCTTTTCTTTTTTATTACTTATATTTATATTTTTTTATATAATATTTTTTTCTTTTATTTGTTTTCGGCTGTGCTGGGTATCTGTTGCTGTGTTTGGGCTTTTCTCTAGTTCCAGTGAATGCGGGCAACTCTCTAGTTGCGGTGCACAGGCTTCTCATTTCATTGTTTTCTCTTGTTGTGGAGCACAGGCTCTTGGGCACATGAACTTCCGTAGTTGTGGCTCCTGGGATCTAGAGCTTGAGTTTGGTAGTTGTAGCGCACAGATTTAGTTGCTCTGTAGCATGTGGAATCCTCTTGGACCAGGGGTTGAACCTCTATCCTCTACATTGGTAGGCAGATTCTTAACCACTGGGTGACCAGGGAAGTCTTCTTATTTTTAATATTGGAAAAAAAAAAAAAAAAGGTCTTGTCTGAAAAAGCCCCTGCTTGCAAAACAGATGGAAAGTCATTTAGTAGTAAATGAGAATTATTTCAGCTGCCAGTAATGGGCTGGTTTTCTAAGGCACAGATTAAAAAGGTATTGGGTTAACACTGCGGAGAAGGCAATGGCAACCCCCTCCAGTACTCTTGCCTGGAAAATCCCATGGATGAGGAGCCTGGTAGGCTGCAGTCCATGGGGTTGCTAAGAGTCGCACACGGCTGAGCGACTTCACTTTCACTTTTCACTTCCATGCATTGGAGAAGGAAATGGCAACCCACTCCAGTGTTCTTGTGTGGAGAATCCCAGGGACAGGGGAGCCTGGTGGGCTGCCGTCTCTGGGGTCGCACAGAGTCGGACACGACTGAAGCGACTTAGCAGCAGCAGGGTTAACACTGGGTAAAATACTTTTAATAGGTAGTATTGCAACTTTGTGTCCATTCCCTTTTTCCCCTGGGGAATCAGCTTCATAACGGTTCTAGGGTCCTGAAACAAACCCTGGGTCAGGGTTGTGATGGGCAGCTCACAGCCACAGCTTGCTCTCCCTCCTCCATGGTCTTGTTAACAGATGTACACGTCTTGCTTCCTTTATTGCTTAACTGGGAGTAATACCACTGAAATGGGGGGAGTTGCCATGGGATTAAAACTTGTGTGTTGTCCTGTTATCCTTAATATATTGAGTTGCTTTTCCGTGTTTCTCAGTTGATATTGAACCTGACATTCTAGGTGAATAAGCAATAAGCACCCACAAGATGAATCCTAAAAGCTGAAGAAAATACAATCTACTGGGATAACCCAATAAAGTGAGGGTGTGTCCAATGTTCCAACACCGGCATCATAGAGGGACTGAGCTATATTCATTCTTAAGATAAAGACAAATATAATTCATCTTTGGAGATATTTGTGAGAAAATTTGTAGTACCGTATATATAATGTGATGATACAGTGTAGTATAAGATAGTGATTAGGAGCCCAGTTTTTGTAGTCACATCCTAGGGTTTAAAACTCAGCTCAGCCACTTTCTTACCCTAGGCAAGATACTTAACTCTGTTCAACTCAAGCTGTCCCTCCAGTGCACCACGAATAGTGTACATGTGGGACTTCTCAGGTGGTCCAGTGGTTAAGAATCCACATTGCAATGCAGAGGATGTGGGTTCAATCCCTGGTCAGGGAACTAAGATCCTACATGCCACAGAGCAACTAAGCTGTGTGCCCCAACTGAGCCTGCATGCTTGGAGTCCACTCACCACAATTAGAGAGGCTGAGCACTGCAAGGAAAGATCCTGCATGACACAATGAAGATCCCATATGCTGCAACCAAGACCCAATGCAGCCAAATAAATAAATGTTAAAAAAAAAAAAAAAAGAAACACCACCATAATCTGAGCTTCCACATCTGTTCATCATAACCGTATTATCCTCATGGGGTCAGTTTAAGGATTAAATGCAGGCAATCTCCGCTCCCCCCAAAGTGTTCAGTAGAGAACTCAGTAATCGATCACCAAATGACAGCATGCCCTAACCACATGGTCCTCTCCAGCCATCCAATTTAGTCAGCATTTGAAAAATGTCTGAAAGGTAATTACTTCCCACTCCACTGCACAGAAAGAATCCTGAAAGCCATTTTCAAGGCCGTCAAAGAAATCATTCCTTTCTAGGAAGGTCAGTGTTGATGGCCACTGGAACCAAACTCTGCTCTCTCTGCCAACTTGCTCTTGAAGGCTTCCTTCTTTTACAGTAAGTAGCTAGAAAGTATAAACACTTCAGCCTCCAGTTCCATTGGGAATAAAATAATTTCCTCAAATATGAGAGCCTCCTGCAATTGATTTTCCATACACAGGAAGCATTAGGGCCCAACTTTATCTTTCCTCATATATCAGGTCTTGATGGCTGTTTTTTTTGTTTGTTTGTTTTGGGGGTGTGTGTGTGTGTTAGTCACTCAGTCGTGTCTGACTCTCTGTGACCCCATGGACTGTAGCCCACCAGGCTCCTCTGTCCATGGAATTCTCCAGGCCAGTATACCGGAGTAGGTAGCCATTCCCTTCTCCCGGAAATCTTCCCAACTCAGGGATCAAACCCTAGTCTCCTGCATTGCAAGGGGATTCTTTACTGTCTGAACCAGGATTTCAGACCTAGGTGGTGCTTCAGGGGTCATTACATCTTCATTTTTCTTCACTTATCTCTACTCTGACCCATTGTGCATCGATTTTTATAGATTAAACACTCATAAAATATTTCTTACATTTCCAAGCTGTTAGGGGTGGGGCACAACCTCCATTGGAACTCTCAGGTTCAAATATATGTGCTTACTCTGATCATGACAGTACATAGCAGATGGATTGTCAGTTTAGCTGTTTCCCCCTAACTGAGAATTCCATGCCATATAGGATGTCTCACTTTTGGAGCCCTGTCTCCCTGGGACCTGGCACAATAACTGATACAAAGCAGATGCTCGACAAATTTATTGTTGTCATTGTCAATTGAAACACAAAGATGTAGCACCAAGCCAGTTGGATTTAGACTTGTCTGGAGACACAGTAAGTTGGCTGAAGAATGGTGTCCTCATGAAGCCGAGACAGTGACAGGACACCCAAGGGCAACTTGTCACCGTTGCCCAGCACTGCTGGGATGGTCCGCATTGTTAGCCTGCAGCTTCTCACCATGGTCACAAGAGAAATGCAATCTCTGATGGGTGCTCTGCCCACTGTCCTCAGTCATCATGGCCCTAAGGCCAGCCCTGGTCCCTCCCCAAGGAGGCTGACCCCTGTGGGTTTCACTTCTCAGTCTCCTCAATCAGCTGGTTTCTAGGAGGGTGTGGACAATGGAAGATACCAGTACACATAGAAGGAAATTAATATTTTCATTGGATGTTGCCAGCCATAGGAAGGTGTGTTGCCTAATGGATTTGGCCTTAAACTTAGTTTGAATTCCCCATAATTAGTATTGGACTTTGTAGAAAAGTCCAAATATTTCACATTTGTCCTTTGTAAAATGGGTGCAATACTAACTGACCTCTCAAGATTTTTATTTGCTTTAAATTGATTGCCTTTAGACTAATTAGCACCTGGGAAATGTTTCCAGCTGGAATTTATCATTACACTGATGACAATTAATAAGACTTAGGGGACTGCTCCATAGTATCCTGACTGCCATTTAATCCCTAAACTTCAACTGTAGGAAGTAGAAACCAGAATGGATAAGACATTTTAAATTAGCCTTTCTGTTGAGCTGCTTTACTGTTTATAGAAAACCAGCCTACAAGGGAAACCAGCCTCTTGCTGCTGGTTCATGGTCATTTAATGAGTAACTCATCACTGTTAAATCAGGAGGGAGAGGTTGACGAGGAGGCCTGGTAGGAACAATTCCGTGTAAGTCTCTTGGTTGTCACTGCTCCCCTACATTCATCTCCCTCCTCACAGTGGAGTTTTTGAGTGACTGAAGTTAGTTTGAGCAAGGATTCCAGACAGGGAAAAGCAAATACTTAAGTCAGAGGTCAGGGGAGAAGAATAAGCCAAGGGGAGGAAGAAATGCCAAGTTGATAATTGAAAGATAATGAATGTGGGGGTGGGTTATGGCATAGTTACGGGGGAGCCAGGCACCCCGAGCTTCCTCAGGCATCTGCAGGAGGCCCAGGGTTACCACCCGTCTTCAAAGGCCTATGGAGCATGGATTTCTAAATATTTGGGCCACCCAGCATGGACTTTTAGAAATGGCAGTTATTGAGTAAAGCCATTAACAAATTACTTTCCTTCCATTTCCTTCACTGACAGGACCTTCTATTTATGCCTCCTTAGCAGCAACTGGAAGGAGTAAATTCGTGACCGGAGTCCTCATGCAGTGAACCACTGGATGGAATTTTTATCATGCAAAAGTGATCCTAAACGACTAGTTGAGGGATTGCCAGGAATCTCTGGAATCTAATTAACCCACAGTTGAGCACACAGAAGTTTCATTTTAGGGTAGAGTCAAGGTGAAGAATTTGTAAAAATAAGCCATGTTGATTTCCTTACTATTGCAAATATTTGAATTCTGTAATGAGTATCCATCCCCAACTTGTTTTCAACTAAATAGGAAGCTGGATATCTGTGATGTCGTGGGCCAAGGAAAGCTTCTGAGGTTGGATTTTTGATTGGATACCAAGCTCCACCATTGACCAGAGATTTGTTAGGGTTCTGACTTTATCCCTCTGTGTCTCTGTTATCTCATCTGCAAACGGATATATAACCATCTTCATTCTGCAGGTTATGAATATTAAGTCAAATAATAAATCACAAGACCTTAGCCTTTAGGAGAGCCTCTTCAAAGTTTAAACATCCAGTTTCTGTTCTCTTCTTTCTCCTATTCTAACTTCTCCTTACTGCCCCAGAAATTTTCTGATTTGGCACAGCCTTTGCTAAGCCTCTGAAAAACGCAGACCTGAAGGAGGGGAGGGAGTGAACCGTATGGCTGCCTGGGGGAAGGTGTTCCAAACAAAAATCCATCAAGTGCAAAGACCGTGTAGTAGATGTGTCCTTGGACAATTCAGGGTATCTCAGCAAAGCCAGGGTGGCTGAAGTAGAGTAACCCCAAGGGAGAGTGATAGGAGGAAGGACAAGGAGATAGAGAGGGGTGGATTGTGTGACTGTGCAGAGCCTCGAAGGCCTTTAAGAGGACTTGAGCTTTTACTCTAAGTGAGCTGAGAAGGTGTTAGATGGTTCTAAGCCAAATGGTGATGTTTTTGACTTAGTTTTAAAGTGACCTCACTGGCTGCTAGGCTGATGATAACATTATGGGACACCATGTATTACATCATCACATTATGCACATTAAACTTACATATACGTCAATAATACCTGGGAAAAATTTAAAAGATAGGAAGAAAGAAAATACATTATGTCATAGGGATGTGGAATGAGTAGATGGGGCACAAGGGCAGAAGCAGGAAGGCTAGTTAGGACCCCACTAAATATGAGAGATGGTGACAGGTCAGAGCAGGTCAGGAGCAGTGTCACTAGCAAGAAGTGATGAAACTGGGAACATATTTTTGAAGTAGTAATTTAGGCTTTGCTGATAGAGTCGATGTGTAATGTGAGAGAGACTTCTTAAGGTTCTTGGTTTGAGAAATTGGAAGACGGTGTTGCCATTTGCCATAAAAGAGTTGGTTCAGGGGAGCACTGAGAGTTTCATTTTAGGCTTGTAAAATTTGAGATGCTAAGTTAATATCTACCCGAAGGCAATTAAACATGTGATCCTGAAGTTCAAGAGAGATAAAAGCTATAGAGAGAAAAGTGAATATCCTACATCTTCCAGAAAAGCTGTAGGAAGACATAGGATTAGAAGGTTTGCTTTTTTAAGATGAGAGAGATAATAGAATCTTCTTCAGTAATGAAAATAATCCAATTGAGTGGGAAAATGTGATCATGCCTGAGAGGGAACAGTTGCTGGAATAGAGTACATGAGTAAGTGATAAAGGATGAGATGTGGGGTACAAAAGGGCCTGTCACTATCGCCAGTCCAACCTTAGTAACAGAAAGGATGGTAAAGTAAGTAGAGAAATTCATGTGGTGGCAAAATTTGGGGGCATTCTCTTCTGATTGCATCTCTTTTCTTGGTGAAATAGGAAGCAACATCAGTGTGAGGATGGTGGTGCAGGGTTGAAGTGGACAAAGCCAAGAAATTAACCAGGGGAGAAGAGGCAAGAGGGACTTTGGGGATTGACAAGTGAATGGATTGAGCCTTGCCAAGTAACATTAAGGGCTGACTTGAGGTTGAAGGTCATGGCTTTAAACTGAGACCAGCTTCTTGCATCGGTGCAAATTAAAGTGTGACATTGATAGAGAGCTTGATTCAACCAAGCCTGGGGTTTTGCAAGATGAGTATGAAGATGAAAGAGAAGAGCAAAAAAGCTGAGAGTTTATACAAATAACTGATTATATTAATGATCCATGGACATTAAGACAGATAAGAAAGGAAGTGAGCACTTCTTAGAAATGGGAGAGAAGCAGTGAAAGCACCATAGGGAAAATGAATGGAATAAAAAAAAATTGTTGGAGTTAGAGTATTAGAACAAATGAGCTGAAAAGAGAGAAGAAGGAATGCAAATCGAAACCACGATGAGGTATCGTTTCATACCCAACAGGATGCCTGTAATAACTAAGATAGATGCTAACAAGTGTTGAGGAGGATTGTAGAGAAATTGGAATTCTCATTCACAGTTGATGGGATTATAAAATGGTAATAGAAAATTGGCTGTCTGATGTTTCTTAACATGTCAAAATGTCAAGTTACCGTGCTGTGCTGTGCTCAGTCGCTTCAATCGTGTCTGACTCTTTGTGACCTATGGACTGTAGCCCGCCAGGCTCCTCTGTCAATGGAATTTTCCAGGCAGGAATACTGGGCTGGGTTGCCATGCCCTTCTCCATATCTCTGGAATCTCCTGCATTGCAGGCAAGTTCTTTACCCACTGAGCCACCTGGGAAGCCCTAAAGTTACCATATGACCCAGCAATTCCACTCCTAGGCACAGACCCAAGAGAAATGAATGCTTTCATCACATAAAAAGTTTGTATGCAATGTCCATCAACTAATAAATGGGTAAAAACTAACATATCCATATAATAAAGCATTATTTGGCAATAAAAGAGAATAAAATTCTGGTACTTCATTCTGCCACAATTTAGATAAACCTCGAAAATATGCTAATGGAGAGAAATGAGGCACAAAAGGCCATTGTATTGTATGATATGAAATACTCAAAATAGTTCAATATATACACAGAGACGCCTAGACAGGGAGCAAGGGAAGAACTGAGAGGGCATAAAGGCTAATATTTTGTGGGGGTAGTGATTAAAATACTCTAAAGTTGATGGTGGTAATGGTTGAACAACTCTGTGAGTACATTAAAACCTTTGAACTGACCACTTGAAAAGGCTGAATCTTATAGTATATAAGTGATGTTTCAATAAAACTGTTACAAAATAAAAAGAAAGAAAGGAGGAGGTGGTCAGAGAGTGGGGTGCTTGGAATTGGGTTATGGAGGGTTTACACATAGGTAATGACACAGCTAGGGACTAAGCAAGTATCCACGATGGCTTGGAGGAGGGTGTAAGAAGGGCAGAGGATCATCTGAAGTTGCTGGCAGGAGTGACGTTGGCGAGAGGCTGACAGTGAGCCAGGGGCTAAAGATCTAGGGATGAGGAGGAGGGACCTGAGGTTTGCAGATGACTGTAACAAGGCAGCATCCTAGCAGGTGGGAATCTGGTAGCAGGTAGTTCAAACTGGAGTTGGCTAGGGTAGGGTTAGAAAGACTGTTCTGAAATTTGAGTATTTTGTGAAGAACAAATATCCTATTTTCTTTTCTTTTCTTTTTTTTTAACATGTACATGCATTAACTTAGTTCTCACAACCATCCTATGAAGGCTATTATTAACCTTATCTCACAGACAGAGAAAGGCACAGAGAGGTCAAGTCACTTGTTGAATGTCACAAAGCATTTAGAGTGTGGCGTGCGGGATCTTAGTTTCTGGACCAGGGACTGAACCCATGTCTCCTGCCCTAGAAGCACAGAGTCCTAATTGCTGGACCACCAGGGAATTCTCTGTACTTTTCCTGCATTAATTTTTTCACTCAAGCAACACATATTTTTATTTTTTCTGCACCATTATCTATTCATCTTGCCATCTCTGTGGATGCAGCCAAGGAGGGTAGACTGACTCCTGGGAGGGTTGCGGTGCTCCAGATGCTGTTTGGTGGTCCCCCTTCAAGGATTTTCCCTAGAGTCTGTTGTTCACTAGTTGAGTAGAGGGCTATAGTGATCAGCATGTCACTCTCCTTAATCACTGATGTCACATTGGCCTTCTCTGTTGTTTAGCTATAGGAATACAACAAGTGGCTTTATTTATTTTTTTGAAAGGGTGGGGGTGCTACCTGTTTTATAGTTGGGTGGGTGAATGTTTAATGGGTTTTAGCTTTCGACAGGTCTGGATTTGAACCTGGGCTCTGCTATTTAAAACTTTGTGACCTTGGGCAACTTATTTTAACTTCTGGGACTTGGTTTTGTGGTTAGCAAAATATCTACTTCATAAGTATTGATGAGAATTAAATATTATACAGGTCAAGTTTCTAACAGATAGTAGGCAGACCAAAGATGTTCTTTTCCTTCTTTTGCCTTTATGCTAGCTAATGCTGCTTCTTCTGTTTTATTTCTAGCTTTTAGCAGTTCTGGTGTCTGGCTTCTAATCAGAAGCTTTCTTTTAGGGATGGTTAAAACTATTGCTCCAACTTCCAGATCAGCACAGAGTCACTCTAATAGTTTAGAGTACCGGGTCTCAAATGTTTTATAAACTGTTTCTAATCTTAACCTTTAAAATAACCTGTGAGGCATATAAAAGTGGTATTTGTGTTCCTAATATTTTGTAAGAGAATATAAGGTATGGAGAGAAATTTAGAATTACTGGGTATTTTCTAAATGGTGTTTTTCTAAACATTTACTTAATCCTGACAACCATCCTGTGATGGGTATTATCAACATTATCTCACAGACAGGGAGACAGGCACAGAGGTCAAATAACTTGTTGAAGGTCACATAGCTTCTAAGCATGGAGGCAGAATTTGAACCCGGGCAGTCTGGTTCCAGAGCTTAACCTCTATATGGCTCTGGTAGATGATAAGTAAATAAATCATTGTTCAGAACTCCTGGGTGAAGAAATCCTTTGGCTGGTTCCTGTTCAGGTGTCTCTCTGCCCTCAGAATGTCATGCAGCTTGAAAATGTTTGTAGTTCACAACAGTGACTAGTAGAATATTATTATTATCAGTATCTTGTACTAGAGGTGAGCCTGTATGATTTTTATTACTCAGGGTTCTTCTAGATCAGCCACTCCTGAGAATTCTTTTACAGAGACCAAGAAGTCAGCTTCTCTGGGATAATAGCAGTAAGAATAGCCACTCTGATCACACTACATTTCTGCTTGTTGCAAGCTAAAGCTTACTTAATACCATAGATCTAAAAACCTAGGAGAAACTTTGAAAAACTTTGGGAAACAAAGTTCATGACATTAAATTAAATGTTTTAAATATTTATTTAAATGTTTTAAATAGGTTGAATACTGTTTTTTGATGCCAGGAAAGATTGAAGGCAAGAGGAGAAGGGGGTGACAGAGGATGAGATGGTTGGATGGCATCACCAACTCAATGGACATGAGTTTGAGCAAACTCTGGGAGATGGTGAAGGATAGGGAAGCCTGAAGGGCTGCAATCCATGGGGTTGAAAAGGGTCAGACATGACTTAGCGACTGAATAACAACTGTTTTTCTGGTTCAGGTGGATTTTTCTTTATATGTTTCATTTTCTTTATATGTTTATTTCCATGTAATAAACATATATACATGGACATACATATGAAACATACAAGCTTTATCTGGATATCTGGCCTAAGATCTGACCATTAGATCCCCATGAAGATCATCCTAAAACAGTAGAGCTAAGGCATTTTTACTAAGTGCTAGAGGTTTGATAGCTATGGCATTTTTTTAGGCATGGATTCTCAAACATTCGAATCATCTAGACATTAGCCATTTTTCTTCTTGCTGCCACAGATTCTAGTTTTTTTTTTTTTTTAATTTAATATATTTATTTGGCTGTATCAGGTCTTAGTTGTGGCACATGGGATATTCTGTTGCAGTGACTTAGTAGTTGTGGCTCTCGGGCTTAGCTGCCCCACAGCATGTAGGATCTTAGTTCCCTGACCACGGATTGAATGGGTGTCCTCTGCTTTGGAAGATAAATTCTTTTTTTTTTTTTGAAGGTGGATTCTTAACCACAGGACTACCAGGGAAGTCCCCTGATCCTAGTTTTTGATCCCTAAAATTTCTCCCAGAGCCAGGAGTAGGGAAAAAAAGACGAAACTAAAGCTTGATCATTTTAGTATGTCAGAAAATTTGATATAAATTTGACAAAGGAATAGTTGGAAATTGTTATCTAAAATGAATCAGGGGACTTCTCTGGTAGTCTAGTGGTTAAGACTCCAAACTTCCACTGCAGGGGGCGCCAGTTCAATCCCTGGTTAGGGAACTAAGAACCTACAGGTCACATGATGCCCCCCAAAAAATTAAATAGAAAAAGAAAAGAGAAAGCAAAAGTAAAATGAGATAAAGCTTGTATGTTTCATATGTATGTACATGTATATATATTTATTGGCCTTTGATTCTTATTCCTATCTTATTGATGATAAGAAGTGAACTTACTCTGTATACTTATGAAATATTAATACTGAAATGCACGTGTGGTTTGTAGATTTTATTTATTTTCCAAACATCCAAGCTCCTCATTGATGTGGTTAATGTGAAATGTTCTCCTTTCATTTGTAAGGTGGTTTATATATGCATTCTCTGTATATGTGCATTTTAATATATATTCTATACATGTGTGTGTGTATTATATACAATATAGCATATTTCTGTGAATAAATACAGCAGAATCAGTCTAATGAATGAAAACACTGTAGGTTGAACATAAACAAATGGGGCAATTAAAAGAATCTTTCTTAGGTACATGGAATAACCATGCTAAGATTCCTGGTACTATTTGAGAAATCAAGTAAAATATAAATAAATGCCTTGAAGTTTAAGAAAGTGCCCAAGTCTTTGATCTGAATGGAGCAGAAACAGGGGACTGAGGTCCAATTAGTCTTGGGCTCTTGTTCTGTGGACAGGCCCAGTGCCTCCCCTCTTTGAAGCTCCTTGGAGTTCACTGGGGTGTGACACACAATGACTGTGGGGCTCAGGGACTTCACTAACAGGGAGAACAGACTAAGTGCACTTTCTGAGAAGGCTCAGGTTCACGCATAGACACACAGACCCCAGTCCCTTCAGGAACGAGTTTTGCTCTTGTTACAGCCCAGGGGTTCGCAGGGCTTCTCCATGCATTCAAGGGACTCTGAGAGACTAGTCCGGGGCTAGAACTACCTCACAAGTCTCTTTCTAAGCTGTGAGAGCTAGCTTAGTTCAAACACCAGAAGCTCAAAGGACTCCACTTGGATGGGAGTAGTCCCTTGTCTGCCCATTGTGTTTGTCGTGCTGGCTCTTGCTTCACCTTCCTAAACTGGGGGAGGGCGAAGGAAGGGTGGGGGCGAGGCAGGAGGGGAAGCCTCTGTGATGAGGTTCATTCTACTGCGCGCAATAAGGAGGGGAGGGCTGAGTATGCATAACCTCTTGACCTACTTCCCCCGTAAACGATGATGATGATGATAAAGGCTAATGTTTATGGATCCCTTTTCATTCGTTATCATAATTTACTTTTGGTCTCCCAGTAGTTCCTAGGGGTAGGTGCTGTCATTCATTACCGTCCCTATTTTTCCAGAAAGTAAACCGATATTTAGAGGAAAGGAATAATTTTGCCTGCCATCACACAGCTAGTTAGTGATTCTGATAGGCAGAATAACACTTTCCCAAAGTTGTCTACATCTTAAACCAGGGGATATATTACATAGCAAATGGGGGGATTAAGATCACAGGTGGTGGGCCTTCCCTGGTGATCCAGCAGTTAAGAATCCGCCTGCCAATGCAGGGGACGCAGGTTCGATCCCTGGTACAGGGGGATCCCACATGACACAGAGCAGCTAAGCCCGTGATCCGCAACCACTGAGCCTGTGCTCGAGGGCCCCAAAACGGAAACTCCTAAAGCCTGTGCGCCTAGAGCCGCCACAGTGAGAAGCCTGTGCTCCACAACTACAGAGTAGGCCCCGCTCCTTGTAACTAGAGAAACTGCAAGTGCAGCAACGAAGACCGAGCACAGACAAATAAAAAAAGATTGCAAACGGAATTAAGGTTACTATTCAGCTGAACTTGAGATTGGGAAGATTCTTCTAGGTTATCTGGGTGCATGCGTGCATGCTGAGTCACTTCAGTTGTGTCCAATTCTTTGCAACCGTATGGACTGCAGCCCCCCAGGCTTCTCTGTCCATGGGATTCTCCAGGCAAGAATACTGGAGTGGGTTGCATTTCCTCCCAGGTCTCCTGCATTGCAGGGGGATTCTTTACCGCTGAGCCACCTGGGAAGCCCCAGGTTATCTGGGTGGGCCCAGCGTAATCACAAATGAAATCATCAATGAAAGAGGGAGGCAGGAGAGTCAGTGTCAGAGCAAGACAGCATGGGAAAGACTCGACTGGGCAACGTTGGCTTTGGAAAATGGAGGAGAGGCCAAGAGCCCCTAGGCAGCCTTTAGGAGCTAGAAAAGGCAGGAAAATGGATTCTTCCCTAGGGGTCCCCACCCCTTGAAAGAACACAGCTATGACAACACCCTGGTGTTAGCACGGTGAGACTCATTTTAGACTTCTGACCTCCACAACTGCAAGTTAATGATCCTTGAGTGGTTCAGGAGGCTTCCGTGAAGCTTAACTTTTACCCCAACTTAGAAATCAGTTCTTTCCGCCCTATGAGCAGTAAATCAAGAGTTGTTTGGCACATCAAGGTTTTCAGGGACTGCATCTCATTTGGATGGTTCATAAGGTGTCACTGGGTAACTTCCTGCACTGAGACCCTTCTCTGAAATAAAAGCTTCTCTCCAAAGGAAAGACTGTCTCCTATTTCACTTATAAATCAAGTTGACTCCTGTTCTTCGACTTTAAGTAAATAACTTCTCTCCTCCTCCCAGCAAATGTCTTCCCCTTGGTCTCTGCAGTTGTAATTATATTCTTGTGGTGGAAACAATCAGAAAAGTATTAACCTTATTAAATAAAACCTCAAAACCCTGTAATTCGGGAAACACTTTTATGGAGCCATTGCTAGGTGTAAGGACACGTCACTGTGTTAGTTCATGTGATCCTCACACTAACTGTGTGTGGTTTGTCTCCTTGTTTCCATTTTGAGGCTAAAGAGATGAGGCATATTTTGCCTAAGAAATGCCCATTACCCAGAGGTAAGATTCTTACCCATGTGGTCTACCTCTCGAGCCCCCAGTTCTTACACACCCTGCTTCTACCTTCCTTCCATCCAAGTGATGAACCTTGGAAAATAAAGGGTATACCTTGTATTTGGAAAATAACAAAACATGGGGATTTCTCTGGAGGTCCAGAGGCCAACATTCTGCACTCCCAATGCTAAGGGCCTGGGTTTGATCGCTAGTCAGGGAACTCTATCCCATATGCTGCCACTAAGACCTGGAGCAGCTGAATACATTTTTTAAAAAAGAAAAAGAAAATAACAGAAGAAAGTGATTATATAATTTTAAGTAGTAGCTGTTGTATCTGTGTGTGCTCAGTTGTGCCCGACTCTTTGGGACCTCATGGACTGTAGCCCACTAGTCTTTTCCCTCCATGGGATTTCCCAGGCAAGAATACTAGAGCGGGTTGCCCTTTCCTTCTCCATGAAATCTTCCCAACCCAGGGATCAAACCTGCAGCTCCTGCATTGGCAGGCAGACTCTTCACCACAAATCTACCTGGGAAGCTGTTGTATTCCAATTTAAAATAAAACTGGAATTTTCCTTATTGGGCACCTTAAGTGGAAATAGATGACCAACAGGTCATGTTATGGATAAGAGGCTCATCCAGGGCCCCACAGATAAAAAAGGCCAGAGTCTGGATTAGGGCACAGATTCCTGACTCTTGAGCTTCCCAGGTGGCACAGTGGTAAAGAATCCACCTGCCAGTGCAGTAGACACAAGAGATTCAGGTTCGAATCCCTCGGTCGGGAAGATTCCCTGGAGGAGGAAATGGCTACCCAACTCCAGTATTCTTGCTTGGGAAATGCTATGGACAGAGGAGCCTGGCAGGCTACAGTCCACAGGGTTACAAAAGAATCTGACACAACTGAGTGAGCACATCCCTGACTCCTACCCAGTGTTCTTTCTTCTGCTACCACACACATCATTTTATAACCAGAAAAAGGAGTTTTCAACAGTATAAACCTAATGATTTGGGGTTAGATGAGAAGCAGGTGATGAGAAAGGGAAGCATCATACCTGTACTCATGTCACTCAGGGCAACTCAAGGCGATGTTTCTCTGTTTTAAGTCCTGAGGTTAGTTCTGGGGTCCAAGAAGTGCTTGCTCATTTCATAGGACCTCAGAGCCCCATACAGTTCCTGGGAGGAACTTTCAAAGTTTCACTTTATCTGATTGTCCCTACTTTATGTAATGTCTAAAACCGAGAATGCCCACCAAGTTGTAATAATAATTCTAAGTGAATAAAAAGCAGTACTCCAACAGCTTTGTCTGAAAGATCCTTACAATATTTCTTTACTTATTTGTTAATCTTTCTGTTGTTTTTATTCCTTCGATACAATTTTTCCACTTACAGAGAATTTATTTCTTCTCAAATCAATCTCACAAAATAGCAAACAAATTGTATATTTCACTGGATTGACTGTGAGTTATTGAAGTCCCCTGTTCTCCTTCCTTGGCACCATCCAGGAATGAAAGTAGTCAAGAGAGGAAAAGAAATCCCTCAAGAATTCAGACATTAGAATGCAGGTGAAATTCAATTGTGGCAGATGTCTACTAGAAGAGTTTGATTTTAATTAAAACCCCAGATAGAATTGTAAATGGACACCATTACATGTTCAGCTGCACTTGGCCAGGCCATCTCCCTGCGCTGAGGCACTGCAATGCCAACTCTTTCTCCTGTGGAAGCTGTGAACCTGTGAGCTCATATCATAGCTCCAGAGTTCTTAGGATCCCTGAAAGAGAAGGGTCAGGACACAGGAGTGTGGAATGACCTTTTTCTTGGGCATGTGAAGGATCAGGCAGACAAATGAAGAAGTGTTAGCTTGGGGACAGAGACCTGGGGGATTACCCTGGCAGCAGGCTCTGAATTTCAGTTCCAGCTCTGCTGTGTAACTGACTCTGCAACCCTGAGCCGGTCATCTGACCTCTCTGAGTCTTCACTGTTTGCATTTATCATAGTATATAAAAGGAGATCATAGTATCTTACAGAATCTTTGTGACTTTTTGGATGATGCCGTCAAGTTACCGAAACACAGAAGGCAGGCAACAGCTGATAGCAATGCTGATGTTCCCTCATAAGACGAATACTGAGCAGCTCTATGTGCCCCATGCAGTCCTGAGCACTGGGGACATGGCTCTGAACAAAACAGTCCCAAGTCCCTGTCCCTCTGTGGCCAACCTGGGGGAGACAGATGATTAACAAGATACAGAAGTAGAAAGTATAGTGAGTTGGATCCTGACAGAAGTGCTAAAGAAAGAAATGAAAGACGGGAAGGAAGAGAAGAGGCTGAATTTCCTCCAGAAGCTGAATTAGTGTAAAGACCGGGAGAAGGTGAGAGGACAAGTGAGGGATGACTCAAGGGAAAAGCATTCCAGGCTGAGGGAACAGCAGGTACAAGAGCCTGCCTGAGCCAGGAGCTTGCCTGACAAACTCCACATGCCTCAGGGGGCTGTGGGCTGGAGTTGAGTAAGCAGGAGGTGGAGAGGTGAGGAGGCCAAACCCAGCAGGGCCCGCGGTGCGCAGGGAGAACTCTGGTTTCTGCTCCGAGTATGGAGACAAGGGTCTTGCAGAGGAGAGTAACCTGATCTAATTGAAGTTGCAAGAGGATCACCAGGTTGCTGCCCATGACGTGCTTCTGATCCCAGCGATGCTGCAGCTGATGCTGTTGTGATGATGTAAGATGGAGAACAGGGCTGGGGGACAGAGCGGAGAGTTGAGGCATTTGTGTTTGGCGGGCACAAAGCCGGGAGAAGCACAACACAGAACCCATCCCCAAATGGCAGCTTCATGCTTTGCACATTTAGACTGGGCCGCAGCGGTTAGAGTCTTAGAGAGGGGAAAGGAAGGGCCTGACTTTTCTCTTTTAATTAATTAATTTTTGGCTGTTCTGGGTCTCCAGTGCTACATGGGTTTCTCTCTAGTTGTGGCGAGCAGGGGCTACTCTCTTGTTTCAGCGCACAGGTGTCTTTCCCTCTGCAGTGGCTTCTCTTGTTGTGGAGCACGGGTTCTAGGGCACACGGGCTCAGTAGTTGTGGCAATGGGCTTAGCTGCTCCTTGGTATGCGGGATTCCAGTTCCCTGACGAAGGATCAAATCTGTGTCTCCTGCATTCGCAAGCTAATTCTTTTCATTAGCACTTGTTTATTTTTGATATGTATTTTTTTTCAACTGTGCTGCGGCTTCATTGCTGATCAGGCTTTTTGCTAGTTGCAACAAGCAGGAGCTACTCTTTAGTTGCGGTGCACTGGCTTCTCATTGCGGTGGCTTCTCTTGTTGGAGAACACAGGCTCTAGGGTGCGAGGCCTTCAGTAGCTGTGGTTCCCTGGCTCTAGAAGTTGTGGCACATGGGCCTAGCTGCATGTGGGATCTTCTCGAAGCAGGGATCAAACCTGTATTCTTTACCTGCACTGGCAGGTGGATTCTTTACCACTAAGTCACCAGGGAAGCTCTGGAAGGCTAATTCTGTTACCACTGGACCACCAGGGAAGTCCCCAGGCCTGACTTCTTGCTCATCCACAACCCACATCCAGTTGCTGATATGGACACACAACTTTCCCCTTTACCTATATTTTGCCTGTATCTATGTTTTGAATGTATTTCTATTATAGCATGCATCACCTGTTGTATTTATTTAAAATCAGCTTCTCCAGATGTGCTCAAAAACACTTGTTAATCACGTACTATGCCTGCATGCTGTCACTTCAGTCCTGTCCGACTCTTTGCGACCCTATGGATTGTAGCCCACCAGGCTCCTCTGTCTATGGGATTCTCTAGGCAAGAATATTGGAGTGGGTTGCCATGCTCTCCTCCAGGAGGTCTTCTTGACCCAGGGATCGAACACAAGTCTCTTTTGTCTCTTGCCTTGGCAGGCAGATTCTTTACCTCTAGCACCACCTGGGGAGCCCTGATTGGCGCTATGTCAGGTGCTAAATGTATTGAAATGTAAAAGACTATAAATGTTTAAAAAAACAACTCCTTACATGCTCTTAGGAGGAAAATTAGATTAATCCTAAAGGTGTGGATGCATCTAGAATTTGAGAAGGAAAGAAGTCTACTAATTTTCCAGATGTATAATAGCCTTCTCCCTAGTTAGCTTAGGGATTTCCCACCCAGTTGCACAAGGTACATTATCTGAAGTCATTTAACTTGTTGACCATCGCATTCTTGGAATAAGTAAAGTCTCTGCAGGTGAAATTGAACAAACAGCGCCAGTGACCTCTTTAGCTTCTCTAGTATTTGGTCCAAGGGTTTAAGATAATAAGCTTCATTTTTCACTGAGTCTTGCTGACAGACAGTATCAGCAGGGCATGAGGTTAGAAGTATAATCCTCTTTGATGAATAGTTCAAGAGAATTATTGGTAAACCTTTTGTAAATATAAGTTCTTTTTAAAAAAATCATAATAATGATTTTAGATAAACAGTATGACAACAAGGTCCTACTGTATAGCACAGGGAACTATCTTCAATATCCTGCAATAAACCATGATAGATAAGAATATAAAGAAAGAGTGTATATATGTGTATTACTGAGTCATTTTGCTATACAGCAGGGCTTGGACAACATACTTTAATAATAACTTTAAAAAGCGGCCAGGCTGGCCACAAATGTCAAGTGGACCACGATCCTCCCTTGAACCAGTCGCCACATCCTGAAAAAAAAGTATGGGGAGGAGAGAAGTTTTGAATAGGACAGTTTTTAACTAAAATGCACAAAAAAAAATGATAAAATCGACTGACTTCTCCCAGAAGTTAGTGTCTGACATAGAAATTGAACTCTATAAAAATAAGATTTTGTTTTTTACGTACCTGAAAAAATACTGTGAATAATTGATATAAATGTAAGATTTATGCATTTAGTCAACCTCAGTAGATTAGCCATCAATTATGTTGTTAGTGCATCAGAAAATGCATCTCAGTATCTCAATTTCTCATTTGTGGTAATAAATGGAGACATTCATTGATTAAGGTAATTCACAGTCTTGTCTTAGCCAACAGTTTCCATTTTCTTGGCAATCAGGCTTACTACCTGAGTGACCAACAAGTAGAATATCTGCTGACCCTGATGCTACCAAATAGGAAGGTGGCAGAACCAGCAGCCGAGGAGGAGGAGGGGAACATGGGGGTCCCAAGTAACCCACAAACTGATATGGCAGCCCTTAATGCGGTTATTCAAAAGGAATTAGATGAGGGTTCTACATTTCGTTCCCAGCCTCATTTAGACCGACTGAGACTCGACTTTTTTTGGAATAGAACCCTTGGGTGAATCCTTGCATCAAGCAGAACTTCCTGAACTCCATTGATTCACTGCAAACTGCCTGACCTTCCAGGGAGAGTTGTGTACCTGGATGAATTGAAGCACCCAAATAACAGAAAGAACTCAGCCTTGTTTGGATCACTATATGTTCCCTGAAGGGACTTTCCTGGTGGCTCAGCAGTAAAGAATCTGCCTGCAATGCAGGAGGCCTGGTTTGATGCCTGGGTTGGGAAGATCCCCTGGAGAAGGAAATGGCAACCCACTCCAATATTCTTGCCTGGGAAATCCCATGGACAGAGGAGCCTGGTGGGCTACAGTCCATGAGGTCTCAAGACACAACTTAGCGACTAACCCCACCACTTCTACCATGTTCTCTGAACTGCCTCTGTGAAGGCGTAAGGCTTTTAATGCAAAGATATGAAATATATTAAAAATTGGGTGGACCTAGAGTCTGTCATATAGAGTGAAGTAAGTCAGAGAAAAACAAATATCATATGTTAATGCATATAATGTGGAATATAGAAAAATAGTACAAATGAACCTATTTGCAGGTCAGAGATAGAGACAGAGACGAAGAGAACAGACATGCGGACATGGGATGGGGAGGAAGAGGAGGGTGGGAAGAATTGGAAGATTAGGATTGACATATATACACCACCATGTGTAAAATAGATACTAGTATAGCACAGGGAACTCAGCTCAGAGCTCTGTGATGACCTAGAGGGGTAGGATGGGGGTGAGGTGGGAGGAAGGCTCAATTGGGAGGGGGTGGATATATGTATGCATATAGCTGATTCACTTGCTTGTACCGAAGAAACTAACACAATATTGTAAAGCAATTATTCTTCAACTAACAAAAGAAAAGAATATGTTAAAATATAAACTCCAGGAAAGGAGAACATAAAGTATGCTTCTTTCCTTAACTTTTCCCCAGGCCTAGAACAGTGCCTGACACTTGGTACATGTTCAAAAAATATCTGTGAACAGAAGAGTTTCTGACTTCCAGGAGTTTAAAACCCAGAAGAGGGGACAGAGCATGGTCAGAAATACCTATGACAAAGGCAGCGCTGTGGCTTGTCTCCAGGGAGGCAGAAATGGTGTGGAGGAGAAAGAGAGAGATTCTATCTGGGTTGATAAGGCAGTTTCATGATGGAGGAGGGGTATTTGGAGGAAAACTGAGGAAGAGGAAGAAAGAAACCGAAAATATAGGGTAAAGGCTTATGCAAAAGATTAGTGTTACAGGAAAGGTCTAAAAGTCATCTCCAGAGAGAAAATCTGAAGAGAGCATGAATCAATCAGAGAGTTTGGAGAGATCTGAGAATCAAAGCAAATACCCAACTAATGGTTGGTAAATAAAGTGAAAGTGTTAGTCTCTCAGTCATGTCTAACTCTTTGCAACCACATGGACTGTGGCCTGCCAGGCTCCTCTGTGCATGAAATTTCCCAGGCAAGAATACTGGAGTGGGTTGCCATTTGCTTCTCCAGGGAATCTTCTCAACTCAGGCATTGAACTCACGTCTCTTATGTCTCCTGTATTGCAGGTGGATTCTTATACCATCCGAGCCACCTGAGAAACCATACCATTCCAGCCCCAGCTTTTTTCAGGTTTATGCATAATTATCTTTACTGGCTTTTTTAAAGTAAGCAAAATTCTATAAAGCAATTATCCTTCAATTAAAAAACAAATAGATTTTTTTTTAAAGTAAGCACTTTAAGCCTCAAAGCTCTGTTCAAAGTCAAGAGATTATGAGAAACTCTGTAAATACAAAGGGTTATAGAAATAGTTTATCAGAACAGTGAACAACAATGGAAATCTTTAGACCATTCTTTCTTGTAATGTTTGCTTTCATGTTAAATCAGTCATGAGAAAAACATGATATAAACTGTACAAATGAGCTTTTATTGACTTCCTTTTTAATATAAGAAATTGGTTACTTCCTAGGCCTCATTTCATTCTCATCTTATTGAAAATATTGGCAAATAGTAGAGAGGGGATTTAATTCTACAAACTGGGACTTAAATAGGACCCTTGTATCTGCGGTGTTCATCATTGTCCCCTCAGCTTTTAGCTCCAAACCTGGCACACAGTAGAGGCTCAGTGAATCTTGTCTGAATGAATGAACCAGTTCGAGGAGGTCCTGTGTGCAAACTTCTGGGGAGGCATTCTGGGCTAACTGAAGATGGGGTCAGTTCCTGTCTTCAGAGTTCACAGCCCAAGCTGGGGATGGGGTGGGACTGTGGGCAGGGAACAGGCACAGACTTAAATAGCTGTGCCAAAAGACAGAGTGTGATAACCACAAGCATTGTGTTCAAGTAGTATAATAATAATAATAAACTATTTAGTAAATTATCTATTTAGTTTATTATTGCTGTAATGTCATTTCACAGTTTATGTAGTATTTTATTCATTTTGTTCTCTCACAATGGCGGGGAGACACTTCTTAAAGGACGGATTGCAAGTGTAAGGGAGTGGGGGGATGTTTATGAGAGATCAGAAAAGGCTTAGAGGAGATGGGATTTGAACTTGGCCTCAAAGGATGGAGAATCAGTAGACTTCAACTTTATTGAATACATGCTCTGTGAACCCCTGGGTTGGGAAGATCCCCTGGAGGAGGGCATGGCAACCCACTCCAATGTTCTTGCCTAGAGAATTCTATGGACAGAGGAGTCTGATGGGCTACAGTCCATGGAGATGCAAAGAGTCAGACACTACTGAGAGACGAACATGAACACACATACTTTTCTTGATGAACTCACTTGATCCTCATGATAGACTCTGTGGTAAACCCTATTACAGAAGAGGAAGCTGAGGCACCGTTAGGTTAAGTAAGCTGCTCAAAATCACACAGCCAGGAAGCCTCAGAGCCAGATAGTCTGGCTCCAGAGCCCCAGCTCTTAACCAAGAGGGAATTACTGCAGTTTTTATAGGTGACCGTGGTGCTGTGGGTAGAGGGTGACTGAGCCACTGGGGTAGGGCTTGAGGTTAGAGTGTGCCTAGTATGTTTGGGGGGAAAGTGAATCTATAAGAGGTTGGCAGGGAAGTTTAGTGGGATGAAAAGGGTAGAAAAGCAGGCGGAAATGACCAACGAGAAAGGATGGCTAAATGAATTGTACCAAGATGTTACAGTAGAATCTGGTATGAAAGGATGCTTCATGGTATATATGACTTTTGAAAACAATGGCTACTACTGATAAAATCTTGCCATAACCCGGGAACTGGAACCGTGTTCACCAGTTCAGGGGGCTTATCTCCTCCATCCTCCCTGCAGTGCTGCTATTGCTATCACATGGGAGTCTGAAGACTCGAGAATAAGTGACTTCCTCTTACCTAAGTTACCTGTTTGACGCCTCAAACTCTTAACCACCTCAGTTTAATGCCTCTCTGTTAAAAGCCAAAAAGATGGTCGAGGGGGTGGGTATAGCGTGATATCATCTTTGTGGGAAAAAAAAAAGTATACACACACATATTTATATGTATATATGTATACAGATCTTCGTTGACTTACAATACACTCCTTGTAAGTTGACAATATCATTAAGTCGAAAATACATTTGATACATCTAACCCACTGAACTTAACTTAGCCCACCTTAAACATGCTCAGAACATTTACATTAGCCTACAGTTGGGCAAATCATCTAAAATGAAGTTTTATTTAATCATAGTGTTGACTTGTTAATGTAATTTACTGACTGCTATACTGAAGGTGAAAGCAGGATGGTAGTAAGGACACAGAATGGTTTTAAGTGTATCAGTCCTTCTCCTAGTGATCGCTTAGCTGACTGCAAACTGGCAGCTGCGACTGTTCAGCATCATGAGAGAGTATGCTGCTGGCCCAGGAAAAGCTCAAAATGGGAAGTACAGTTTCTACTGAACAAGTATCGCTTTCACACCACTGTAAAGTAGAAAACTTGTAAGTTGAACCATGTTAAGTCAGGGGCCATCTGTATATGACATTCATAAGCTAAACTGTAAATAGTAGTTGCCTTTATTTAAAAAAAATAATAAATATTTATTAATATTTATTTGTACTTTTGGCTGAGCTGGGTCTTTGTTGCTTCCAGAGGGCTTTCTCTAGTTGTGATGAACAGGAGCTACTCTTCTTGCTGTGCTCGCGCGTCTCACTAAAGTGGCTTCTCTTGTAGCAGAGCACAGGATCCTGGGTGCTCAGCTTTCTTTCGGTAGCTGCAGCACATGGCTGGGTACAGAGTACAGCCTCATTAGTTGCGGCTCAGGGCTTAGCTGCCCCTTGGCATGTGGAATCTTCCTGGACCAGGGATCTAACTGGTGCCCCTCAAATTGCAAGGCAGATTTTTAACCACTGGACCACCAGGGAAGCTCCCACCGTGGTTACCTTTAGAGAGCAAAATGGAATGAGCCAGGGTATGACTTACTTTTCCCTTTCCATACTTTCTGCATTATTTTCATCCTTCATAATAAATTAATGAATATAATGATTTAGTAATAAATTAATGAACACCATCTTAAAAATAAAGTATAAATTTTAGCATGCATTATGCTAAAACAAAAGTTAGCAATTTACAAAATTTTTAGGAATTTGGTTTATTTTATATATATTAAGGCCTACTGAAGGTTTTTGAACATGTGAGCAATTCTGGAGAGTAATTATTGAAAAAAGAAACCTATATGGGTCAGGCTTGTTTACTTGTTTTTGTTTTATTTTTGTCCCTTTTAATTGCATTTTGTCATTACTGACATGCCATAGGATCAAGCATTATTTCGCTCTGTTGGTTTCCAAAGCACTTTGTCAATTTTTTTAAAAAACCTGCCTATCATTTATTTTATTTTTTAATATTTAGCTGTGTGGGGTCTTTATTGCTGCGTGGGCTTTTCTCCAGTTGCAGGAATCAGGCCCTACTCTAGTTGCGGTGTGTGGGCTTCTCACTGGGGTGTCTTCTTTTGTTGTGGAGCACCAGCTCTAGGGTGCGTGGGCTTCAGCAGTGGTGGCTCACAAGCTTAGTTGCTGTAAGGTATGTGGAATCTTCCTGGGCCTGGGATCAAACCTGTGTCTTCTTCATTGGCAGGCAGATTCTTAACCCCTGGACCACAGGGAAGATTGCTTCATCAAATTCTAACATCATTTACTTGTTAACTCTGTTTAGTGTTTGCTTTCTGCCTCTGCCTTAAGCACCAGAAAAGAAAGAGTTTCTGTATGTTTTGCCCATTGTTATAGCCTTAGCTCCTGGAACAACTTCTGGCATAAAGCAAATGTTGAATCACTTTGTTGAATGAATTAGGATTTTTAGTAGACTTTATTTATTTTATAAAAAATGCTTCCCTGGTGGCTCAGACGGTAAGGAGTCTGTCTGTAATGCAGGAGAACTGGGTTTGATCCCTGGGCTGGGAAGATCCCCTGGAGAAGGGAATGGCAACCCACTCCAGTATTCTTGCCTGGAGAATTCCATGGACAGAGTAGCCTAGCGGACTCCAGTCCATGGGGTCTCAAAGAGAGTCAAACGCAGCTGATTGACTAACACTACACATGTTAACTCAGTTGCTGCAGTGAGGTAATTTTCTGTTTGGGCTTCCCTGGTGGCTCAACTGGTAAAGAATCTGCCTGCAATTACAGAGAACTGAGTTCCGTCCCTGGGTTGGGAAGATCCCCTGGAGAAGGGAACGGCCACCCACTCTAGTATTCTGGCCTGGAGAATTCCATCAGTTTTAAAATTCACAGCAAAGCTGAGCAGAAAATAGAGAGAGCTTCCATGTATCCCTGCTCCTTGATTGCTTGCATAGCCTCTCCCATTGTCAGTCTCCTTGTCTCAGTGGTGCATACGTTATGACTGATGAACCTACAATGACACATCCTTATCACCCAAAGTCCATAGTTGATGTTAGGGTTCACTCTTGGTGTTGTACAGTCTATGGTATAATGTCATAAATCCAACCTTATAGCATCACACAGAATAGTTTCACAATTCTAAACATCCTGTGTGCTCTGTCTATTCTGCCCATCTATCTAACTACTGATCTTCCTATTGTTTCCATAATTTTATCTTTTCCAGACTGTCATAGAGTTGGAATCATCCCATATGTAACCTTTTGATATTGGTTTCTTTCATTTATTAATATGCATTGAAAGTTCTTCTATGCCTTTTCATGGCTTGTGAGTTCACTTCTTTTTAGTGCTAGATAATATTCCATTGTCTGGATGTATCCTCGCTTATTTATCCAGTGAGTTATAATTTTGTGTGTGTGCTCTAAGTCTCTTGAGTTGTATCCGACTCTTTGTGACCCCATCGACTGTAGCCCTCCAGGCTCCTCCGTTCATGGGATTCTCCAGGCAAGAATACTGGAGTGGGTTGCTATTTCCTCCTCCAGGGGATCTTCCCACCCAGGGATCGAACCTGTGTCTTTTACATCTCTTGCATTGGCAGGCAGGTTCTTTACCACTAGCCCCACCTGGGAAGTCCCCAAATAGCAGAAGAGGGCGTATAATTTTAGGCCCCTCCCCCAAAAAATGAGGTAAGAAGAAGGCAACTTCTAAAGGAATAAAACAGTTGCTTTGAGGGACTTGGAGGGGGTGCTGAAGATGGAGGCTGTGAGTGGCTTTGGGAAGGAAATCAGTTCTTTAAGCCCTTCACCCTCTGTTTCTGAATGCCCTCTTTGGCTGGCTGGGTGCTGGGGTCTGGAAGGTGTGGAGACAGGAAGTCATCCCTGCCTTCTGGATGCAAACGGTGAGAGTGGGCGTGGCCGCGGGCAGTGGGCGGGCTCTGCGGGAAACAGGCTGCTCACCTGTGGACCCTCCTCTCTCTAAACAGATCAAAGAAGGGGGCAAAGCGGACCTGGTGAGCTCCAGACTGCGGGCTGGGGACGAGGTGGTGAACATCAACGAGGTGGCACTGAGCAGCTCCCGGAGGGAGGCCGTTTCCTTGGTGAAAGGATCCTACAAGACCCTGCGGCTGGTGGTGCGCAGGTAGGCAGGGCGGGTGGGCGCCAGGTTCCTCCTGCGCCTCCCCCTCCCGTAAAGAGCCTGTTCTTTAAACCTTGCCATGTGGATTTTATGGTCCCTCACCCCCACCCCATGCCCACTAACGTTCTTTTTTTTCTTGCCTATCTTGTGGCCTGTGAAGACATTTTAGATACATCTGTCTTGTGAAACCCCAGTTTTCCCAGCAGGTGTTGGCTTGGCAGGGTTCACTGTACTTTCCACATTTCTGGGCTTGATGGAAAGTGACCCTGATCCCCAAAGTAGTCAGAGCTCAATGAGGTGTTGCCTCCCTCTGGGACTAGAGACAGCCCCAGGCTTGGAGACTTGGAGAGCATTCCACTTACCTGACCTACCCCGGGGGTAGGAGATGTCGCCAAAACAAGTGAATTCCTGCTTTTGTTTGGTTTGTTTTGTTTCTCCGGTTGTGATAGTGATGTTTCCTTTGCTGGAAAAGGTTTGCCTTGTGATTGGTTTATGATGCCTTTAAGTTAGAAGCTTCCTAGTTCCAGGAGAACGCCTCTTGGTGGAGGGAATTACCTGTGGAAGGAAGTTAAAACATTTTTTGCAATCATTATGACAAACCAAGCATTGCTGGAGATGTTTCATATTAACATATATAACTACGTTCATTTAGTCTGTGCAGAATCTGGTGAGCTAGCTATCATTATCCTCATTGTAGAGGCAAGATGGTTAAGCAGGTCACTGAAGGTTCCAGAGCTGGTACGTGGACGAGCCACAGAGGAGTCTAGATGCTGCTGGTTCACCAGGCCTTTGAGTCTTATTACCCTGACCTACTAAGTCCTGGGCTTACACATTTAGCTCATTTGCGTATTTCTTCATTAATCAGGTTTTGGCTACCTCCCATGGCAACTAAATGTTATAATAATTGAGGATGTTTAAGTTGGCTGGAACTTCAGGAGTCATTAATCAAGCCATGCCATTTTTAAGATGTTGACAGTAAGCTGGTCTTCTCATTAGGCCTCACATAGTCTCTTAAGTCAGAGTCTACAATCTCTGGGCTTCTGAACAATCAGTGGAGGCATAAGATTAGAAAGAAAATGAAAGTCGCTCAGTCATGTCTGACCCTTTGCGACCCCATGGACTATACAGTCTATGGAATTCTCTAAGCCAGAATACTGGAGTGGGTAGCCTTTCCTTTCTCCAGGGATCTTCCCAACCCAGGGATCAAACCTGGGTTTCCTGCATTGCAGGCGGATTCTTTACCAACTAACCTATGAGGGAAGCCCAGATTAGAAATAAAGCGCACAGTAAATGTAATGCACTTGAATCATCCCCATACCGTTTTTCCATCCCTAGTCCATGGAAAAATTGTCTTCCACAGAATTGGTCCCTGGTGCCAGGAAGGTTGGGGACTGCTGTCCTAGGGTTCCATTCACTCCTGAATCATTTACTCCTCTAAGTTCACTGTCTGAGGCTGCGCTGAGGAGAAAAGCAGCTCCTTCCAACCACAAAAAGAATAACAGCTGTGGGTGTGGTCCCACTGTGTCCCCAGGCTCCAGTGACTCTCCGCAGTGTGCTGGGCTGGGTCTGGTTTCTCCCCAGGGCCTTCTACCTAGACCTTGCTTCTCTGGTGGCTAGTGATAGAGCATAGGCGCCAGAGTCAGATGGGGCCTGAGTTCAAATTCTAGGGCTGTCATCTTCTATCCATGTGATCTTGGGAAGTTACTTAGCCTGGCTGAAGATTCAGTTTCCTTATTGTTAAATCAGGATTAAAATAGCTACTTTACAAGGTGATTAGAGTGATGTAATGAAATATTCTATGTGGCTACTCACGGTAACAACAGATGCTGCTGCTATTATTTTTATTATTTTTGGCCAACTCTAGGCATTATTTGTGAGTCACTATTTGAATAAAGCAAGCGTTCATCCCGAACACGGCGGCTGATTTCTCAAATAGATGGGTAGGAAGGTTCGGAACCATTGGCCTATTCCATGTGTCCAGAGAGTGTTGAAAGCTTTGAACTCACTTTGATCTTGGAACCCAAAGCCAGTTTGAGAGCTCTAGCATGCATCTGTTGAGGATTGATGGCGGAATCCACACTCGGAATGTTTTGACAGGACTCTGGTTATCGATTAACTTCTGGAGAGGGCTGCCTTGTTTCCCGTTGTGAACAGTAGTCATGCTGGCTTCCGGTCATGCCTTCTAGTTGATGATGACATGAGGTTTGAATTATTTTGTCTAGCAGAACAGGCAATAGACAGTCCTGGGATTGAAATCTGGCTTTGTTGTTTGCAAATTGTGTGAGCTCAGGTTCTCTTTTATAAAGTAATAATAGGAAACAATAATTCCTGAGTCACAAGGGAATTGTGAAGATTTAATGTACAAAGCCTAAGTACATAGAAAATGTGCACTGTTTGCTCATTATTATTCTGAATTGGGTTAGAGGCAGATGGCGATATGGAGCCTTGTCCTATTACCGAATGTGCTGGTTGTCTGGTTATCAAGAAGCCCCCACCCTCACCCTCTTGTGGAATTTAGGAATGTTAATTCACATCATTGAAAGACAGACACCAGAATGTCAGCACATGAGCTCATTTTGAAGAACAACTCTAAGTGGAATAAATATCCCAAGGTGACCAAGAATCAGTATACTTTATCCCCGCAGGAAAGCGAAATAGGCAGTCTGACCATAACTAGGTCAGGAGGTTGCATGCTGATCTCAGACTGAAAAGTGGGTCTGAGGCGCCAGAATGTGCTGGCCTCCCCGCTGTTGGCCAGGTGGCCCATCTTTCCACGAGGAACGCATCTGCCAGGCGGGGCAGATGCCCGCGCTGCTGAATCAGGGCCCTTTCCCCTCTGGACCGCAGGGAATCATTCTGCCAAAGTGCTCCTCTCCCATCTCGTGACTTCTCTGCCCTCCGCTTGGATTCCCCTTTCTGACTGACACATTCTTTCTTTAGATATGTTAATGGAATCGATAAGGTTACTAAAGAGCCCTTGCACTCTGTGCTTTTGCTGTGGGAAACATTTTGTCTCTAAGATGCCTTTTGAATATGTCTTATCTCATCTATTATGTGTTGGTTTTTGCAGTCGGAAGAAAAGAAGGTAGTCTTTACTCCTCATACATCTTTACCAACTGAGCTATCAGGGAAGCCCTACACATAGAGATGGGGATTTATGAACGTACTTTGGTAGACATGGATGGATATTCCTCCCCTACATTGGAGAGCCCTTCCTTATACTTTGGATTAATCTGGCTTTGTATTTAGTAGCACTGTTGCTTTCCTGAAGTCTCAGCTTTATATCCTGGCACATGTCATGTCCAGAAATGTCATTTCCTTTCACTTGATTCTGACAGAATAACTTGTGATAGTTCATTTGCTTGTGTCCGACTCTGTGATCCCATGGATTGTAGCCCACCAGGCTTCTCTGTCCATGGAATTCTCCAGGCAAGAATACTGGAGTGGTTTGCCATGCTCTTCTCCAGGGGATCTTCCCAACCCAGGGATCGAACCCAGGCCTCCTGCATTGCAGACAGATCCTTTACCATTTGAGCTACCCAGGAAGCCCATTTTACTGACTAGCTTTCCTTTTTATCCTAAGTGATCTTTGTATTTTTGAAAAAAGATCTATGTGGCTTCCTGGAAACGTGATCGGGGAATCTGTTTCCTGGAGAAATCATTTGTATAGTGAAAATGTATATATATCAGCATTTCCACCTGTTCCTACCTCCTTTTCTCTTAAAGTTAGTTTTGGGTGGACAAGGGCAACACCTCAGGTTGGCAGGCTTCCTCATCCATCATAAATATGTCAAGAATGCAGATCAGGGTAGTGGTGTTTATATAAAGTTTTGAGAGTGTCTTACCCAGTAACCAAAAACAATCAAAAGTAAAAACACTTTCTTGAAAGGCTACAGTGACCAGAGAAATGCAGAGTTTCAAGTGAGTTGTGGGTCAGTGGCCTTAGGAGATCTGTTGACCCATAAAGAAGGCAGGGCTTAGTCCTCTGGGAGGAGGGAGTGAAGGGGTGACATGGGTTTTCTAGGACAGAGAGTGTGTCTGCTGCTGGGTACACAGAAGTCTGCAGCTAGTGGTGGATAAATGGAGAAGAAATGATGCGATGTGAAATGAGCCAAAGAAAAGACCTTCGAAAAGGAAAACAAACATCTCCCAGTTGAAGGGAAACTGAAGAAGGAAGGACAGTACAAAGGATGTAAATTAGGAAAGCAGACAGGTACACAAATCAGAGTCAGCTCAAGACCCTCTCTAAAATTGATGGAGACTTTATTTGGCAGATAGGTGTGATGCATGCCTAGAGCCACTAACGTTTAGAATGAATGGAAAGCAAAGACAGAGGAAAGGGTCTTCTAGTTTCTTTTTTTTTTTAGAGCAGAGAACAAGTTTATTTGGTGAATGCTGATGGCAGGCATCATCCAAGAGAGATAATCTGGGGGAAAATACAGTGACAAGAGAACCTAGGAGGCCTCCAGGCTACATACACAGTCTCCCACCAGGAAGGTGCAGTGTCCGCGCACGCTGGGAATATCCTCAGCCATTCAGCACCATGCGGACGAGCTCTTCATAGTTGATACAACCATTGCTGTCCTCATGCCCTGCCACCAGCATCTCTACTTCTTCCTCTGTCATCTTCTCACCCAGTGTGACGAGAACGTGCCGGATCTCAGCACCCGTGACGGTGCCGTTCCCTTCCTTGTCAAAGACCCGAAGGCCTTCGACATAGTCCTCGTAGGTGCCCTGGTCCTTGTTCTTGGCCGCAGTCTGCAGCATGGGCAGGAAGTGCTCAAAGTCCAGTACCTTCACGTTCATCTCATCACTCTTGGGGTTCCCCAGGACTTTGAGCACCTCGGCGTTGGTGGGATTCTGGCCCAGGGCCCTCATCACGTCCCCACACTGACTGTACAGGATCTTGCCATCCCCCGTTCGGTCAAACAGCTGGAAGGCCTCCTTGAACTCTGCCGTCTGATCCTCGGTGAAGTCACACATCTTGACGCTCAGCTCTCCGGACTTTTTCCTGCAGTAATGGCTCCGGTTCCTGGCCCAGCCCTAGTCTTCTCTTCTAGTTTCATTTAAACCCCTGGGGTGATGGAAGGTGCTTTCAGTACAGTCTGAACTCACTGCTGTTTGCAGATAAGCTACATTTTAAATTTAAAATCGGAGGCTACATTTCCCTTTCAGTACACATTGTTAAGGTTAACTGCTGGGGATGCATCTAATCTCTTGTTTTCACCCTGAGTTGGGACTCTGATTTCTGTCCTGAATCAGATCCTCAGAAAGGCCTTGTAACCAGTGGATTTGTAACCTCAGTAGAATGTCCCCCAACCTCCATTTTTCTTGGCAAATCCAACCTCCCAAACTTCTGCATTAAGGTGCTAATTTTGCCAAATAGTATCCTTCTCCTAAGTTTGGTATCCATGATTGGTTTGGCAAAGAAAAGTTTTAGGGGTATATTTCGTGGTAAATATTTTGTACTTTTTTTGCAAGGCTATCATTTAAGCCACTGGGAAGTAGAATGCATCCTTGCTAGGAGAAAGGACGTGTGAGATGGTGATGCAGGCTTGATGCTGCCTGGAAAACAAATCATTTAATTTATTTGATTCTTACCTCAAAGGATTGTCATGAGAATTAAGTGAGAAATATGTACATTCAGTATATAGTGTAGGTGACTGAAGAATGAACACTTGAAAATAAATTGTGTATTTGGGAAATAAATTGCCTCTTTTTTATATTCATTCTTTTTTTGCTGCCTTGACTTCCCTGGTGGCTCAGATGGTAAAGTGTCTGTCTACAATGTGGGAGACCTGGGTTTGATCTCTGGATGGGGAAGATCTCCTGGAGAAGGAAGTGGCAACCCACTCCAGTATTCTTGCCTGAAAAATTCCATGGACAGAGGAGCCTGGTAGGCTACAGTGCGTGGTGTCGCAAAGAGTCAGACACGACGGAGCGACTTCACTGACTAACTAATGTCTTTTTAAAAAATTATTATTAAACTTTTTATTTTGCATTGGAGTATAGCTGATTAGCAATGTTATGACAGTACAGGTGGACAGCAGAGAGACCCAGGCATACATATACACGTATCCATTCTCCCCCAAACTCCGCATCCATCCAGGCTGCCATATAACATTGAGCAGAGTTCCCAGGGCTATACAGTAGGTCCGTGTAGGTTATCCATTTTCAACACAGCAGTGTATACTAGACCATCCCAAAGTCCCTAACTCTCCCTTCTCCCCATTCTTCCCTCCTGGCAACCACAAGTTCATCCTCTACGTCTGTGAGTCTGCTTCTGTTTTGCAATAAACTGCCTCTTACGAGAAGCCCATTTTACTTTCTAGAGTAAATGATTAGCAGTTCCAGTGAATGGGAAGGATGAGTGGGGAAGTGGCCCTTCTGGGCATAGGAGGCAGCATGTATGATTCGGAATAATAAACAGAGGGTGGGGAAAAGTGAGCCCATTTTAAATGAAATCTCACTCCTGAATCTTCCCCCTACCCCTGCAAATTTGGAATAGCTTCTCCCCTTCCCATTCACTTAGTCTATAAGCTTACATTACTTTACCAACAAAGGTCCATCTAGTCAAAGCTATGGCTTTTCCAGTAGTCATGTATGGATGTGAGAGTTGGACTATAAAGAAAGCTGAGCGCCGAAGAAATGATGCTTTTGAACTGTGGTCTTGGAGAAGACTCTTGAGAGTTCCTTGGACTGCAAGGAGATCCAACCTGCCTATCCTAAAGGAAATCAGTCCTCAATATTCATTGTGGAAGGACTGATGCTGAAGCTGAAACTTTAATAGTTTGGCCACCTGATGCAAAGAACTGACACCTTAGAAATGACCCTGATGCTGGGAAAGATTGAAGGTGGGAGAAGGGGACGACAGAGTGTGAGATGGTTGGATGGCATCACTGACTCGATGGACATGAGTTTAAGCAAGCTCTGGGAGTTGGTGATGCTGGGGAAAGTGATGTTGGTGAAGCTCTGGGAAGCCTGACGCACTGCAGTCCATGGGGTCACCAAGAGTCAGACATGACTGAGCGACTGAACTGAACTGATGAGCTTACATGTTACAAGGGAAGTTTTTTTTTGGCTGCACCATGTGGCCGGTGGGATCTCAGTTCCCTGACCAGGGATTGAACCTGGGCCATGGTGGTAAAAGCCCATAATCCTAACCACTGGGCCACCAGGGAACTCCTGGGACTATTGATTTTTTTTATTTGACCGAATATATATGTTTGAGGAGAAGAAGGAGTAGTAAAAGAAGATCACATTTTACTAGGAAGAGTGAAATTGAGGCGACAGGAGGGTGACTTTGTAAAACACAAGCAAGCAATAGTCATTTGTCTAAAATACGAGTACTCCCAGGCTTCGTGACTTGCCCTGTGTTCGGACTCAGATTCCTGTCCTGAATCGAATCATAGCGGGGGCCAGAGTGAAAATCTGGGTCTTGTCCCTTTCAGTTCACGGAGCTGCCTGGAGGTAGATGTGGTGGAACTGCATCCAAAGATATGTAGGGACTTGCCCAAGGCCACATGCAAGTAGCCTAAAGGAGCATGGAGGTCTCTGAGGAGTAGGTTTTGGAGCTTTTGGCACGTCAAGCAGTGAGCTAGTGCTTTTCACCTGGCTGTCTTTTCCCTTAGAAATATTTGTGATGCTTAAAAAACAGGCAGTGGGACTTCCCCGGTGGTCCAATGGTTAAGGTTCCTGACTCCCAGTGCAAGGCCACAGGTTTGATCCCTGATCAGGGCATTAAGATGCCATTTGGCACCACCAAAAGATAAACAGTAAAATAAAAGCCTTTGAGGATTTAAAAAAAAAAAAAAAAAGGGGAAAAAATTAAAAAAAAAAAAAAAACAGGCAAAGAAACAAATCCAGAAAAACCAAATAAAGTGATTTTTAACTCATCTAGGAAAAACTAGATTCTCCACTGACCTTGAACTTCCTGGGGAGTTCAGAGGAAATGCATCTCACTGCTCTGTGCACCCTGATGGCTGGAGGCTCTCCATTAGCCTCTAGGAATAAAACTATTTGTTGCCTTACAGCTGCTCCCTCCGTCCGAACAAAAATGGTGATGAAATTAAGTTCACCACCACCCTTGGCCCACGCTTCCCACAGCAGACCATCCCACATTTCTGAGGGTTAGCAGAATAATTCTTTTTATAAACGGGCAGATGACTTAATCGGAATGGAATGGGATGGGTGGCTCCCACACCTGCTACCTCCGTGTCAGGTTTCCATGACCTTTTTATGTCTGGATTGAGTTGTGAGACTGTAACTCACCAAGGATTTGCAAGTCAGTGAATTTGTAAGAAGAATCTGGAATGAGTGCCATGTTTTAAAGGTCCTCTTAAAGAATACAAAATTAGTTCCAATAACTATTCATTAAAAAAGGAATTTTTGCAAATCAGTTTCTTTTCCAACTCATGGTTACATTTTATTAAAAAAAAAAAAAAAAAGAAAGAAAAGAAACACTTCCATATTATCACTGTCGCCTCCCCATGTTCTGCACACATTTTTGCTACCTACCTGCCCCCACACCTGCCTTAGTCTTTTCCCTTAAAAAAGTGGCTATATTCTTAAAGCATCTTAGTCTTACTTTGCTTAACTACCTAACATCTTTTTGAAACAAACGGTTTAAAGAAATAGTTCATTAAGAACTTTGAAAAGCAAATTGAAAAGTAAATCCCTATTTTTAAAGCAACACATTTTGAAGGGAGGGTGGAAACTTTTCCAGAGCATGAAAAACATATGTTGTGGGTTTTTTTTCCCCCCTTATATATTAGCTGTCTTTAAACCAGCCCGTGCCACCTCAAGCTGCCAGTTCTCAGATATGAGATGACAAACAGCTTGGGCAGAGAAGTCCACGTCGTGGGGATTCCAGTCGAAGCTCTGCTGTGTACTGGTCATAGTACCACAAGCTCAGATCAATCCCTCTGAGATCAAGCTTCTTTTTTGTAAATTTATTTATTTATTTATTTTCGGCTGCCCTGGCTTCTCACTGTGGTTTCTCTTCTTGCAGAGCACAGTCTCTAGGCACGTGGGCTCCAGCAGTTGTGGGTTCCAGGCTCTGAGGCAGAGAGTTAATAGTTGTGGCAAACAGGCTTCGTTGCTCTGGGTAATGTGGGGTCTTCCAGGGACAACCCACATCGGCAGGTGGGTCCTCAACCAGTGGACCACCTGAGAAATCCCTGACTGCGTTTCCCTGTGTGTGTCAGTCATTCAGCCATGTCCAGCTCTTTTTGACCCTGTGGACTGTATCTCACCAGGCTCCTCTGTCCATGGAATTCTTCAGGCAAGAATACTGAATTGGGTTTCTGTTCTCCTCTCCAGGGGATCTTCCCAACCCAGGGATCAAACCTGGGTCTCCTGCATTGCAGGCAGATTCTTTACTGTCTGAGCTACCAGGGAAGCATTTTTTTATGACTGTCCTATTTAATGCACTAATTTGACTTGTTTGTGTAAATGAAGGCATAGGGATTTTAAGTTTCTGATTATGCCCTTTTTGCTCAGAGGAAATGTAGTTTAAAAGACAGTACCAGCTAGGCCCAAGTTCAGAATAAGAATTCAAAGAAAAAGACCATATTCTCTGGAGAACTTGAGTAGGAATTGTTCTGATTCTGAAACACATCAGAGCTCCTTGGTGCAGAAGGGAGCTCTGAGACAAGTGTCTTTCATCTCCTGGTGTGTGAAATTTAAAAATGGCTAGGTTATATGGGCACGTGTATGTAGCACAGGCTGAGTAATTTGAAAAGGTAGTGTTCTTGAGCGTAAGATATGACCTTTGGGGAAATCATGATGTCGAAAGTTAACTCTCAGGTGGACAGGCAGAAGTTGAGAACAAATAGAAAAGGATCAATAATCTTTTTTTAAAATTAATTGATTAATTGACTTATTTATTTACTTATTTTTTGGCCACGCTGGGTCTTCACTGCTGTGAGCAAGCTTTCTCTAGTTATGGCAAGCCGGGGCTACTCTGTAGTTGCGGTGTGTGGGTTCCTCACTGTGGTGGCTTCTCTTGTTTTGGCACACAGGCTTAGTTGCCCAAAGGCATGTGGGATCTTCCCAGACCCAGGGATCAAGCCTGTTTCCCCTGCCTTGGCAGGCAGGTTCTTTACCACTGGACCACCAGGGATGTCCAGGAACAATACCCTTCTGATAGAGAGCTGCAAAACTGTTCTGAAAGCTCTAAGCACTCGGTGGACCTAGAAGCAACACGAGAAAGATTTTTGTCGCTTGTGCGAGTGTTAGTTGCTCAGTCACGTCCAGCTCTTTGAGACCGCTTGAACGCCTCTGCCCACGGAATTTCCCGGGCGAGAATACTGGCGTGGGTTGCCGTTCCCTCCTCCCTTGTAAGTTTCAAGAACTGTCTCTCTGAGTATAAAAGGGGGCCTCATGCTATGCTCTGTGGCTGAGTCTTCTGTGGAGGTGGGGCAAGAACCAGTGCCCCCCGAGGACATCCCTGGGCCGCAGGGACAGCTCTGAGCTTCTTTGACACACCTCCAGCCTCCATGCCTCTCCAACCTTTGAGATGACCCTCTCGCCCTGCTGCCCGATCCCATACTTTACTTGTCCTTCCGCTCTTCTCGTCTCTGTGCTTTTTCACTTGGGCAAGGGCTGCAGATACCTGGGACATGAACACAAACCCCAAACCACAGTCCGGTTTGCATCCCCTCAGAGGACCCAGGACTAGGCTTCCCCAGAGGGGGAGTCAGGAGAACTGAGAACTGTGGTAACTTACCCTCGAAGCATTTTTTTCCACTTGAGCACGTGGTTGAGAGGATGGGAAGGAGGCAGCTGCAGTGGCCTTCGACCCCCAGAAACTTTTGCAGGAGGCCTGGCATCATGGGAATTCGCTCAGTATGCTTTGAGGAGGTATTTCAATCCTGCTGGGACCAGACTCAGAGCAGTTTATGGCTTGCCTGGAGTCTTAGGTTTGCATGTCACTGTCTAGAAGGCTAGTATTTGATTTCCTAACCAGTTGTTCCTTCCCGTGGAAAATTCATGTAACACATTGTTAGGCTTCCTAAGAGGTATGCAATAAGACTCCCTTACTGTAAGGAGAAAAGGGACATTTTTCCTGTGGCACATAATGATAACTGCTATTTTTATTCATTAGGTTACATATGGTCACTGGCTATGCACTGAACATTAGCCACGTTCAAAGGAATGCTGTTCCCTATGAAGGAGGTTTGATGATAAAAGACCACGTTTCATTCCTGGGATAACATGGTTTTACTTCAGGCAAATGTATTCCAAGCAGGAGTCACCCCTCTATGCCCAACCAGTAATGACTGGAACTCAAATATCTGTCTGAACATTCGTAGAGGGTGTGAAGTCTCAGGCTGAGATCACATGAAAGTTATGGTTGAATCCTTTCTCCCAGTTCTAAACATGGGCATGTTCGCTCTCATAAATAAGTTTGGATGATTCTGATTTAGAATATGAGCCAATTTGTAGTTCTCCATGCTCTCATCAAAATGGCTTGAAGTTGGGACCTCCCTGGTGGTTAATTAGTGAGTCTGAGCTTCTAATGCAGGGCGCATGGGTTCAATCCCTGGTCCAGAAACTAAGATCCCACAGGCCGGGAAGCATGACCAAAAAGCAAAACAAAAAAATGGCTTAAATAGTCCCATCTCAAACCTGACTACACATTAAAATTACCTAAAGAGTTAATGGCAAATGAACTGATGCCTGGCTTCCCCAAAGATTCTAATTTAATTGATAAGAGGATGTAGCCTGGCGTTGGACATTTTCATAGCTGCCCTCGTGATTCTAATGGGCGGTAAAGTTTGAGAACCACTGGTTCTCAAAGTGATAAAGAGAAACAGTGAGTAGCTAGAAACTGAGAGGGAGAAGAAAGATACGCAGATATGAAGGGGTCATAAGGACAGTAGCAGGAGGAGAATCAAGAAGGCAAATCAAGAGACTCTCTGGGGGTCCAGTGCTTAAGAATCTGCTTTCCAGTGCAGGGGCTTCAGGTTCAACCCCTGGTCAGGGAGCTAAGATTCCTCATGCTGCTCAGAGCAGCTAAGCCCACGTGCCACAACTAAAGAGAAGCCCGCATGCCAATGTTAAGACCCAGCACAGCCAAATAATAATAATAATGCTGGAGGTAAAACTTAACAACTATGATTCAAGAAAAAAAAGGTAAATCAAGAAAGGCAACAAGTAGAGCAGAGCCTCGAGAATGGGGGCAGCGAAGGGGGTGACAAAGGATGAGATGGTTGGATGGCATCACTGACTCGACGGATATGAGTTTGAACAAACTCCGGGAGATATGAAGGACAGGGAAGCCTGGTGTGCTGCTGTCCATGGGATCACAAAGAGTCGGACATGACTTAGCAACTGAACAGCAACACGATGCAAAAACAGAGCCCCTGCTGAGGTCTTGACCTCCCAGGATCCCGAGAGGCCCGCAGGGCATGGCTGCTCCAGCAGTGGCTCCTGCTCTAGCATTTCTATGAGATCTGTTTCTCCTGACCACTGTGTGGAGTATCGCTTCTTAAAAAGCTCATCAAGTGACACGTGGGCGTGGGCAGGGGCACACTTGTTTGGTCCTCCTGGAACATGTGTGGCCCAAGCTGTTATCACATGCCATTGTCCCTGGAGCTCACTTTTACTGGCAGGTGTTGGGGCCGCTGTTTTGAGCGGGTGGCACCATAACCATCACACTGCAGTTGCTGTGTTCAATCTACATGCCATTTCTGGATGGTGCCCCGGTGAAACCAACCGTGAAAGAAAGATGGCTTGACACCATCGAACTTACTCAATCTAATGAGGTGTACAACGTGAAGACAACATCTAGAGGTCCCTAGAGATGGTGCTCTGTGATGACGTGGAGGGGTGGGATGGGGGGAGGGGTAGAAGGGAGGCTAAAGACCCCCTCCTAAAAGAAAAGAAGCCCTCAGTGAAACAAGCACTTGGGCTTGTTTTATTTATTTCATCCATCCCTGGTTTTTAAAAATCACACTTTGTGTAGTCTTAGGACCAGTCCCTCATTTCTTGGGATCCAGGGATAGAGAAATGGTTTCTGGAAAGAGTTGTTAAAAGCCAGTCACCACACATGTCCTTGATGGTACATCCAAGCTTTGAGGGTCCTGGGAGTTTTGTCCTGTTCTGGCTAATTCCACTGTTAGAATATTGTTATGTCTTGTGCATATGTGCTCAGTCAATTCGGTCGTGTCCAACTCTATGGACTGTAGCCCACCAGGCTCCGTTGTCCGTGGGATTCTCCAGGCAAGAATATTGGAGTGGGTTGCCATACCCTCCTCCAGGGGGTCTTTTCAACTCAGGGATCAAACCCATGTCTCTTATGTCTCCTGCGTTGGCAGGCAGGTTCTTTACCACTAGTGCCACCTGGGAAGCCCAAATGCTAGGGAATTAAATAATGTTATGTCTTATTTAATTATAACTGCTTCAAGATCACACATGTCCTAATAAGGTCCTGGCAAGACGTTTAAAGTATAGGTTTGGAAATACTAAAAACCCCATGCAGGTGCTTAGCTTTCAAAGGCTGGGAACCCCCAGGTCTGTCTGGCTAGACATGACCCCAAGGTTCTCTCCTCTATAAGGCTTCCCTGGTGGCTCAGGTGTTAAAGAACCTGCCTGCAATGCGGGAGACCCAGGCTCGATCCCTGGACCAGGAAGATCCCCTGGAGAAGGGAATGGCTGCCCGCTCCAGTATTCTTGCCTGGAGAATCCCCATGGACAGAGGCTTTAGTCCATGGGGTCGCAGAGTCAGACACAGCTGAGCCTCCTGTCTTCTCACAGCTCTATTATCTCTGGCCTCCTAACACGTGGCAGTTTTGAGGAGCCTAGTGTGTCCTTGGTAAAATTGTACCTGTAGGCCAGCCTTACTCTGCTCTGCTTTTGTCACCAACATTTTTTGTTCTGCGGCCCACTGATCTGGCTTTTGATCTAGAGCCCCCATCACTCTTTCCACTTGCTGCCAGATTGTATAGTTCATCAGTGCATTTGAAAGTCGCTGTTCTTCACGCCCGGCTCATTCTGCTGGCAGACTCCTGGCTGATGCTGTGTTGGCTTAGCAAGCAGGATGCTTGAACTTATCCCTGGTATGGTTACTTGATCAGGGTGTTTACAGTTTATGTGGGAGGGTTGCCACATTGTTTTCGTGAAGACTGTGACTCTGGCCGGCCTTTTAAAAAAATATTTTATTTTTGATTGTAGGATAATTACTTTACAATATTGTGATGGTTTCTGCCATATAGCGACGTGACTCTGCCACAGGTATACATATGTCCCCTCCCTTTAGCCCCCCTCCCACCTCCCTCGCCTCCAACCCCTCTAGGTTGTCACAGAGCACTGGCTTTGGGTTCCCTGTGTCATACAGCAAACTCCCACTGGCTATCTATTTTGAAAGTATTCTTGGAATCTTTCCTTAAAGATGTCTCTTGGGAATCAACCATTGGTATTTATTGATTATAAATGAGCAAGGTCAACAAATCCTTTGACACTGAAAATACTCTTTCGTGGAGCTGTCACTGGAGTGAGATGTTTTTGTAACCTTCCGTTCTTCACCCTCATGACTTTTTAAAGGAGCAAAAGATGAAAGAGAATCATTATTTTTCACTAGTGGCTGAGTATTATTTACATTTTAAAAAATAAGTTAAAAATATATTTTTTAATCACTTTTACCTTTTGACTTGTTCCCTTGCTTCCTTCAGGTATTTGCTCAAATGTCGGTCTTCCCTGTACAGCCAGTTAAAAAATTGCAGCTGCAGCCCCCAAATTATATTAAATTATATAAAAAGGGGGACCTACCTGGTATTCCAGTGGTTAAGACTTGTACTTCTATTGCAGCAGGTTTGGGTTCAATCCCTGGTCGGGGAACTAAGATCCTACATGCTGCATGGCACAGCCAAAAAAGCAAAAAACAAAACCAAACTGAGGCTTTCTTCCTACGTGTCTCCAGCCCTTTTTATTTTCACTTGTGAGACATAGACTCCTAAAGTTACTCATTCATTTCCTCTCATTGGATGATAAACTCCTCAGTGGCAGAGATTTGGTTCCGTGTGGTGTCTCTGGTGTCTGGAATGGTCCTTGGCACATGATATGTATTCAGTGAATGCTTGTGGAGGAAAACATACCCAGTGAAAACAAAAATGTACCCAGTAGCAGCTGTGCGGCCCAGTGGATGTGAGCAAAGCCTCTGAGCCAGGTTGCCAGACTTTGAATCCCAGTTTTAGCATTTGCTGGTCGAGTGCCTTAACCTCTGACACAGTTTCATTATCAGTAAAATGGATGTAACAGCAGTCTCTCCCTCACTGGTGTCGTAAGCTGCTATATAAACATTGACTGTTATGAATCTTGTCACTGGAGAGAGTGTGCACTGTCTCAACTGAGGGTTTCTTTTTTCTTTTTTTGCCACACTTCGAAGCATGCTGGATCTTATTCCCAGACCAGGGATCAAACCTGTGCCCACTGCAATGGAAGGGCAGAGTCTTAATCCCTGGCCTACCAGGGGAGTCCCCAGCTGAGGTTTTTAAGGTTGGTGAGCTACCATCATGGTGATTCCCTCTCTGGGAGTCAAGGCAACTCAGAGGAAACAAGGATGCAGATGGATTCCCCATGACTTTATTTGAGCCTCAGATCCAGACCGATCCAGTCAGCTGCTGCTGCTGCTGTTGTTTAGTCACTTCAGTCGTGTTCGACTCTGCAATCCCATGGTCTGTAGCCCACCAGGCTCCTCTGTCCATGGTATTTTCCAGGCAAGAATACTGGAGTGGGTTGCCATTTCCCTCTCCAGGGGATCTTCCCCACCCAGGGGTTGAATCCTCCTTGGCAGGTGGATTCTTTACCACTGAGCCACCAGGGAAGCCCTGATCTAGTCAAATCCTAGTCTTTTTTGGTTATGTGACCCAATAAACTTCTATGCTTAAAGAAAGGGCTTCCCAGGTGGTACTAGTGGTAAAGAACCCACCTGCCAATGCAGGAGACTTAAAAGATGCAGGTTTGATCCATGGGTCAGGAAGATCCTCTGGAGAAGGGCATGGCAACTCACTCCAGTATTCTTGCTTTGAGGATCTCATGGACAGAGGAGCCTGGTGGGCTATGGTCCATAGGGTCGCAAAGAGGTGGACACAACTGAATTGACTTAGCATGTACACATGCATGCTTAAATCAAGAAAAAAAATAAAGAAAAGAGTTCCCTACAGCAGGCAGGCTGAGCTCCTTCTTGCTACCATCCCTGTTTCCTTATGGTCAAGAGTCATCACCAAACTGACCACACCTTTCACCAAAGAAGGATCCTGTTTGAAGGCTTTCTCCTCTCTGTAAAATGAGATGGACTCCCTCCTAATTTGCGTGCACCGCCCTCCCCTACTCCGTGCTTCTCTGGGTGAGGTAGCTCTCCAGCCCTCCCTTGGGGGTTAGGTCCTGGGAGCTCGACTTTGGGGACGCTTTCCATGGCAGGGCCCACCCATTACTGCATCCCCAGTGAAGCCTCACCGGAGTCAGGGCCTCCGCTGTCACCTGTCACTTGGAGGCTGGGACTCCTTTTCATCCCCTGTTCCATGGCAGTTCTGTGCAGTGGTTATGGGCACTGGCTGCCAATCGAACAGGACTTGGTCAGCAACCTGCCCCTTACTGGGAGGGCTGGGCCCATTGCCTTCAGCTCCTGCTTTCCTTTTGTTTCCTCTGGGAAGTGAACACCGTTGTCGTCGTTGCTTTGTATGAAGGCTGGCATAAGACCACACGTGTGAAGGAAAAACCTGGGCCCTGGGCTTGCTGCACCTCCCTTCAGTAAGGCGCAAGCCTGCGAGCCAGTGCCTGGGAGAGGAGGCATTTGCATCCTTCACTAGGAGAAGTGTTTTCTTCCTGACGTCTCGCCCAGTTTCCCTGCCCCAGAATCCAGAAAATGTGGCGAGAGAGCGTGATTCAGGGAGCAGGGATGGCCTTATGTTTCCTGCCAGTGAAAGTCAAACCCAAACCAGACTGAAATCAGATTTGTCAGAAGAAGAAAGCAAGGGGAAAAGGTGACCTGCTGCTGACTGTAGATGGAAGAGATTTTTACGATGGTAGGGTCAGAGGTCACTGACAAAGCCCCTCTCCTGACCCCCCGAGGGGTCTTTCTGGAGAAACTGCTGCCTGCTTTAGGGAAGTCGAGGCACCCGGAAATGGAAGTGAGTGTGAAAGTCACTTGGTCATGTCTGACTCTTTACGGCCCCATGGTCTGTCCCTGGAATTCTCCAGGCAAGAACACTGGAGTGGGTTGCCATTCCCTTCTCCAGGGGATCTTCCCAATGCCGGCATTGAACCTGGGTCTCCTGTATTGCAGGTGGATTCTTTACCACCTAAATCCCAGGACCAGAGACACAGAATTAGGGAGAGAAGCCAAGCTTGCTGATACAAGTCAGCCATGTCAGGGCTCTGGTGACAACTCCAAGGCCAGGCTCTTCTTTCCTTTCACCTTATGGCTTTTCCTTCCTCGGTGCCAGGAACTGATAATTTGGTGTGTTCCTGTTTTATGTGATGATTCTCCCCTCCTACTCTTCATTATCTTCCATGTATCATGTCATCTTCCTATAACAGTTCCTCAATGTGTGAAACACATTTAAACAACTTGCATCAAAATCAGCTGTGGTGCCTGTTTAACATGCAAATCCCTGTACCCCCCAGATCAGACTGTCTGGGGCAGGGGGAGAGCCTGTTTTTGTAGCAAACTGGCCAAGTGATTCTAACGTCCACTGAAGCACACAGCCTGCACTGCTGGGAGATGCACCGCAGCCTTCCTCTGGCTGTGACGTCATTCCTGTGGATCTTTTTTTTGTCTCTTTGGCCCACACTGAACCTCAAATGATGGGATCAATGTCAATTTGAGCGATTCCATGATTATTCCTCAAGATGAAAGACTAGCTCCATGCCTCTTCTTGGCCATGGTGTGTAAGTGAAATTCAGAATTCAGATTTTCAACCTTAAATAGAGACTGCAGATGATTTTTATCTTCTCGGAGCTCTTTCACAAACATTTTTGAACACAACCCCAGTGCACAGTAATGTTCAAAAATAGCCATCGTGTTTGGTCTGCCTTCTGTCCAAGGGCGTGATGGCTTGCAGCAGTTTCTAAAAATAGATCTTCCTGATCCAGGTCACTAAGCAGGAACGGCCTCTGCGTCACTCTGTTTACACAGTTTCAAATCTGACTCCTTCATAACAACAATGCGGACTGGATGAGGCCTGGGGGCCTGTGGGGGTCTGTGGGAACTCTGGGTGACTGCAGCATCCTCATGAGTGTGTTTGGATTTGGGGCCCTTTCAACCTTTGCTTTGTGACTCCTCATCCCCCTTCCATCACTGTCTCAAAGTCAGGGGCAGAGGTCAGAAACTCAAGTCATTCCACGAGATCCTAACAAACAGAAAAATAAGCTCACGTTCAGGAATGTAAGACCCACAGTGTTTTCCTTTGTTTAATCTCTCTTTAATTTTTCCTCTCTGCACACTTGCGAGTTTACAAGACATCATAGAGTTGCAAATGTAACTTCCAGACCTTTCAGTAGGATGTTCAGAAAAGGCTTGTCTTTGATTTTCTTTTGAAACAGTCTTGCAATAGTGAAAGTGCTCCTCTTTTTTGTATAATACTTCATGGCACCCCTATCCTTTCCTCTAAATGCGGATGACATGAGTGGTATTAGAATGAAAATTTCTTGGCGTTAACATTTTAAAATTAAGGACATGGAATAAAAGTACGGGGACACTTGACACTGAATATACATGAGATGACTGAATTCATTATAGGGGACTGGAACGCGAAAGTAGGCAGTCAGGAAACACCTGGAGTAACAGGCAAATTTGGCCTTGGAGTACAGAATGAAGCAGGGCAAATGCTAATAGAGTTTTGCCCAGAGAATGCACTGGTGATAGCAAACACCCTCTTCCAACAACACAAGAGAAGACTACACATGGACATCACCAGATGGTCAACACCAAAATCAAACTGATTATATTCTTTGCAGCCAAAGATGGAGAAGCTCTAGACAGTCAGCAAAAACAAGACCGGGAGCTGACTGTGGCTCAGATCATGAACTTGTTATTGCCAAATTCAGACTTAAATTGAAGAAAGTAGGGAAAACCACTAGACCATTCAGGTATGACCTAAATCAAATCCCTTATGATTATATAGTAGAAGTGAGAAATAGATTTAAGGGACTAGATCTGATAGACAGAGTGCCGGATGAACCATGGGCAGAGGTTTGTGACATTGTACAGGAGACAGGGATTAAGACCATCCCCATGGAAAAGAAATGCAAAAAATGAAAATGGCTGTCTCAGGAGGCCTTACAAATAGCTGTGAAAAGAAGAGAAGCCAAAAGCAAAGGAGAAAAGGAAAGATATTCCCATCTGAATGCAGAGTTCCAAAGAATAGCAAGGAGAGATAAGAAAGCCTTCCTCAGCAATCAGTGCAAAGAAATAGAGGAAACAATAGAATGGGGAAGACTAGAGATCTCTTCAAGAAAATTAGAGATACCAAGGGAACATTTCATGCAAAGATGGGCTCAATAAAGGACAGAAATGGACCTAACAGAAGCAGAATATACTAAGAAGAGGTGGCAATAATACACAGAAAAACTGTACAGAAAAGATCTTTACAACCCAGATAATCACGATGGTATGATCACTCACCTAGAGTCAGACATCCTGGAATGTGAAGTCAAGTGGACCTTAGAAAGCATTACTACGAACAAAGCTAGTAGAGGTGATGGAATTCCAGTTGAGCGATTTCAAATCCTGAAAGATGACACTGTGAAAGTGCTGCACTCAATATGGAGTGCAAATTTGGAAACGTCAGCAATGGCCACAGGACTGGAAAAGGTCAGTTTTCATTCCAATCCCAAAGAAAGGCAATGCCAAAGAATGCTCAAACTACAGCACAATTGTACTCATCTCACACACTTGTAAAGTAATGCTCAAAATTCTTCAAGCCAGGCTTCAGTAATATGTGAACCGTGAACTTCCAGATTTTCAAGCTGGTTTTAGAAAAGGCAGAGGAACCAGAGATCAAATTGCCAACATCTGCTGGATCATCGAAAAAACAAGAGAGTTCCAGAAAAACATCTATTTCTACTTTATTAACTATGCCAACGCTTTTGACTGTGTGGATCACAATAAACTGTGGAAAATTCTGAAAGAGATGGGAATACCAGACCATCTGAAACCTGTATGCAGGTCAGGAAGCAACAGTTAGAACTGGACATGGAACAAGAGACTGGTTCCAAATAGAAAAAGGAGTATGTCAAGGCTGTATATTGTCACCTTGCTTATTTAACTTCTATGCAGAGTACATCATGAGAAACACTGGGCTGGAAGAAGCACAAGCTGGAATCAAGATTGCCAGGAGAAATATCAATAACCTCAGATATGCAGATGACACCACCCTTATGGCAGAAAGCGAAGAAGAACTAAAAAGCCTCTTGCTGAAAGTGAAAGAGGAGAGTGAAAAAATTGGCTTAAAGCTCAACATTCAGAAAACTAAGATCATGGCATCAGTTCCTATCGCTTCATGGCAAATAGATGGGGAAACAGTGGAAACAGTGGCTGACTTTTTCTGGGCTCCAAAATCACTGTAGATAGTGATTGCAGCCATGAAATTAAAAGACACTTACTCCTTGGAAGGAAAGTTATGACCAACCTAGATAGCATATTGAAAAGCAGAGACATTACTTTGTCAACAAAGCTCCGTCTAGTCAAGGCTATGGTTTTTCCAGTAGTCATGTATGGATGCGAAAGTTGGACAGTGAAGAAAGCTGAGTGCTGAAGAATTAATGCTTTTGAACTGTGGTGTTGGAGAAGACTCTTGAGAGTCCCTTGGACTGCAAGAAGATCAAACCAGTCCATCCTAAAGGAGATCAGTCCTGGGTGTTCATTGGAAGGACTGATGTTGAAGCTGAAACTTCAATACTTTGGCCACCTCATGTGAAGAGTTGACTCATTGGAAAAGACCATGATACTGGGAAGGATTGGGGGCAGGAGGAGAAGGGGACAACAGAGGATAAGATGGCTGGATGGCATCACTGACTCAATGGACATGGGTTTGGATGGACTCCGGGAGTTGGTGATGGATGGGAGGCCTGGCGTGCTGCGATTCATGGGGTCGCAAAGAGTCAGACACGACTGAGCAACTGAACTGAACTGAACTGAGATGACTGAACTGGCCCACCAAGCCTTCATATTTGTAAGATTCTTAGTCAGTTCTGAAAAAGTGGGTTAATTTATGTCAAATGCATAATGTTATCTCTAGGAATCAATTTTTATTTACTAGTTAGCCTACTACCTCTAAAAAATAATTCTTACAAGCTCTTGCCTGTTAGCTTTGGATGTTCTAAGCCAGGGGTCCCCAACCTCCATGATCTGAGGTGGAACTGATGTAATAATAATAGAAATAAAGTACACAATAAATGTAATATGCTTGAAATAGGTATTATTATTACTCTATTCTACGGATGAGGAAACAGACTTTTTGATAGGGTAGCCTAGCCAAGGAAACACATTTTGAATTTGAGCTCCAGTCTGTCTTACATGAATATCCAGGCTTTTGAGTAAGTAGCTGTTCAGAGGAGCAGGCGAGCTGTTTTCTGTGGTTGCTCAAACCCCCATACCAGCATGAATTCTTCAGCCCCTGGGCAACCACAGTTGGGTTCCATCAATACTTTTATTTGTTTTATTTTAAAGACAGTACTCACTGGTGCCTTTTGTTTTCTCAGCATTGTTTATCCGCATTCCCTTAAGTAAATTAACCCTCCCATCTTGTCTAGCTCATTTGATGGGAGCAAGTCCACATGCCAATAAAAATAGAAATAGAAAAAAAACCAGCAAGAAGAGAGAAGTGACGGAGATTTTATGGTTATTGTGACATGAATACAGGCATATCATTTTTTACTCTTTCCAAGCAAAGCAAAAGACCCTCACAACTTGATTCCAACTACAGTTTGTTCTATTATATATATATAGGCTACACAGGATCTTTGTTGCTGTGCATGGGCTTTCTCTAGTTGCAGCGAGTGGGGGCTACTCATTATGCATGGGTTTCTCATTGCGATGGCTTATCTTGTGGTTCCCGGGCTCTAGGGCATTTGGGCTTCAGCACTTGGGGCGCATGGGCTTAGTTGCCTCGCAGCACGTGGAATCTTCCCGGACCAGGGATCAAACTTGTGTCCTCTGCATTGGCAGGTGGATTCTGAACCATTTGACCACCAAGGAAGTCTTGTTTTATAATTTTTCAGTGGTTAAAATACATGATTAATATTGAGATGTTGGAACATCCACTGTTTCATAAGAGAACATTTGAGATTTTATCACTTCTCTCCCCAATAGCAGATGCTTGATCAATGATGCTGAATGTAAATGCTAAACTTGTGAGTACTTAGCCATAGCCCTAGAAGACTCTGTCCACTGCAGGGTGGACTAATTCAGCTTCCAAAGAAGATGTAATTTGTGTTTGTTCTCTGTTCTAGCGAGCACCCTAATGAAGCCCCCTGCTTCTCCCCATCTCAGTACCCACTGCTCTCTGCACACCCCACCCCATCTCTCTCAAATCTCTCCTCTTCTAGGAATTGTTCTTCCACACCTCTTTCCTGGTTTGTCATTCATATTTGCCTTTCCTTTTCTTGCTCCCTCAAACCTTGCAGGGGGATGACTTGCAAAGCTCCAAAGACATAGAACAGTTGAAGTCCTTTGAGAGAACAATACCATCTTACACTGATATAAACCAGCAGGGCTTCCCAGGTGGCTCAGTGGTAAAGAATCTGCCTCCAGTGCAGGAGATGCAAGAGATGCTGGTTCAATGTCTGGATTGGTTGGATCCCCTGGAGGAGGCAATGGAAATCCACTCCAGTATTCTTACCTGGAGAATCCCATAGACGAGGAACCTGGCAGGCTACAGTCCATGGAATCAGAGACTCAGACACAACTTAGTAACTGGGCACAAGCACACAAATAAAGCTATTGTTCATATTTTTAAAAGTGATCTTGCAGATTATCAGTATCTTACCATAAAGGAACATGTTCCCAATGCTGTTATCTCTGTGACAGTTGATTGAAACTTCGCTGGGCTTCCCTGATAGCCCAGTTAGTAAAGAATCTGCCTGCAATGCGGGAGACCTGGGTTCAATCCCTGGGTTGGAAAGCTCCCCTGGAGAAGGGAAAAGGCTACCCACTCCTGTATTCTGGCCTGGAGAACTCCATGGACTCTATAGTCCATGAGGTCAGAAAGAGTTGGATACGACTGAGGGACTTCACTTTCACATGGATAGGTGGGTCTTGTCATTAGGAGCCTTCTAATCATGGACGGAAGGTGACATTACCTTTATAAGGTTGATGCTGGCCCTTCAGCCTGTGTGGCTGACTTTGTCCCCTGAGGACTCCTGGTAGTCAGCAGGGAGCCTTGGTGGCCAGTGATGGTGGGCCCTGGGATGAGGGTTAGAAGATACATCAGCTATCTTGACAGAATAATTAAAATGCTCATTTCATGAACTTGTGGCAGCCTGGATGGGAGGGGAGTTTGGGGGAGAATGGATACATGTATACGTATGGTTGAATCCCTTTGCTGATCACCTGAAACTATCTCAACATTCATAATCGGCTATACCCCAAAACAAAATAAAAAGTTTAATAAAAACGCTTTTTTCACAACTTTGGAAATCATCCAAATGGTGTATTGTGATAATTCAGATGTGAATATCCTCATTTGAATGTAGTGTAAAGAAAGTGATGGGTATGTTTCAGGATGGATTTGCCTCTTTGTAGAACTGTCTGCAGGGTGCGTTTTATCCTACTAAACTTTTTTTCTCTGCTACTTGACTGTTCCTGAAATATTAACCCAGTATATGCAAGTTTGAGTTTAGCTCTGTCACTTGCCCTCAGCTGGCACAGTAATAAGACTGTTAACAATTAGATTCATGGGTTGAAGTAGGCAGTGTGATGCAGACACTCTAATAACTTTATCCCCATATGTATACATGCAGTGTGTGTGTGTGAGAGTCGCTCAGTTGTGACTGACTCTTTACAACCCCATGGTCTGTCCATGGAATTCTCTAGGCAAAAATGCTGGAGTGATTTGCCATTCCCTTCTCCAAGGGATCTTTCTGACCCAGGGATCGAACCCAGGTCCCCTGCATTGCAGGCAGAGTCTACCATCTGTGCTACTAGGGAAGTCATATACATGCAATAGTAGGTCCCAAGTAGGGTTGGCCTACCGAGCACATCAAAAAACAGGATGCCCACTTTATTTGAATTTCAGTGAGCAAATAACTTTTTAATAAAAATATGTCCCTGATTTTATCTAACAACCCTAGTCACATTACAACGTAGAAATACATGGAAAAAAACAGGCAGGTTCTTTATCTAAACATTTTTTTTTAATTGAAGTATAGTTAACTTATAGCATTGTGCTAGTTTCAGGAGTATAGCATAGTAATTCCATATTTTTGCAAATTATATTGCATTACAGGTTAGTACAAGATGATGCATATACTGTGCTATACTGTGTATCCTTGTTGCTTATCTATTTTATGTATGTAAAATAGATATGTCTGTACCGTTGACCCCATACTCCCACTTTGTCTCTCCTCTCCTCTTGTTTGGTAGCCACAAGTTTGCTTTCTGTGAGTCTGTTTCTGTTTTGTGTATACATTCATTCATTGGGCTTTTTTTTTTAGATTCCACTTATGTTCATGCATGCTCAGTGATGTCCAATTCTGTGATCCTATGGACTGTAGTCTGCCAGGTTCCTCTGTTCATGGGATCTTTCCAGGCAAAAATACTGGAGTGCGTTGCCGTTTCCTAAAGTATTTGTCTTTCTCTCTCTGACTGACTTCACCTATTCTCTAGGTCAATTCACATTGCTGCAAATGGCAGAATTTCATTCTTTTTTGTAGCTGAGTGATTATATGTATATATATCACATCATTTTAATCCAGTCATGTATTCACATGTTGATGGGCACTTGGTTTGCTTCCAAGTCTTGGTTATTTTTGAATAGTCCTGCTATGAACACTGGGATTGTGTGTTTGTTTTCAAAGTAGTGTTTGCATTTTTTTGTGGATATATACCCAGGAGTGGAGTTGCTGGGTCATCTGATAGTTCTATTTTTAGTTTTCTATGGAAACTCCATACTATTTTCCATAGTCCAGTTCAGTTCAGTCACTCAGTCGTGTCAGACTCTTTGAGACCCCATGGATTGTAGCACTCCAGGCTTCCCTGTCCATCACCAACTCCCGGAGCTTGCTCAAACTCATGTCCATCTAGTTGGTGATGCCACCCCACCATCTTATCCTCTGTTGTCCCCTTCTCCTACCTTAAATCTTTCCCAGCATCAGGGTCTTTTCCAGTGAGTCGGTTCTTCGCATCAGGTGGCCAAAGTATTGGAGTTTCAGCTTCAGCACCCATCCTTCCAATGACTATTCAGGACTGATTTCCTTCAGGGTGGACTGGTTTGATCTTGCAGTCCAAGGGATTCTCAAGAGTCTTCTCTAACACTGCAGTTCAAAAGCATCAAGTCTTTGCCACTCAGCTTTCTTTATAGTCCAACTCTCACATCCATACATGACTATTAGAAAAGCCATAGCTTTGACTAGACGGACCTTTGTTGGCAAAGTAATGTCTCTGCTTTTTAATATGCTATCTAGGTTGGTCAGAGCTTTTCTTCCAAGGTGCTGGCATCTTTTAATTTCATGGCTGGAGTCACCATCTGCAGAGATTTTGGAGTCCAAAAAGATAAAGTCTGTCACTGTTTCCATTGTTTCCCCATCTATTTGCCATGAAGTGATGGGACCAGATGCCATGATCTTAGTTTTCTGAATGTTGAGTTTTAAGCCAGCTTTTTCACTCTCCTCTTTCACCTTCATCAAGAGGTTCTTTAGTTCTTCTTCGCTTTCTGCCATAAGGGTGGTGTTATCTGCATATCTGAGGTTATTGATATTTCTCCTGGCAAGCTTGATTCCAGCTTGTGCTTCATCCAGCCTGACATTTCACATGATGTACTCTGGATAGAACTTAAATAAGCAGGGTGACAGTATACAGCCTTGACGTACTCCTTTCCCAATTTGGAACCAGTCTGTTTTCCATAATAGCTGTACCAATTTACATTCCTACCAACAGTGTACAAGGGTTGCCTTTTATTCTGAAAAAACTTAATCTGATGTTCCTCACAATCTCACATTTTCTGGTTAGCAAGGGAGCAAAACAATAAATTTTGGTGGTCAGGTTAAAAGTTATCCTGATCTAATCATTTGAATAGTCAGTCCATTGAGGTACTGCTCAGGCTTTAGCATAAAATGTCCCCTCTCTCAGATGTCATCCTCTGTCTTCACTGCCCAACTTCTTCACCAAAATACTGTTTGGCAGTTTGGCAGTGGCAAGTATGGGTCTTTGGACACACTGTCCCCTGGCTGCTAGTCTCTGTCTGCAGTCTGCCCTGTCACTGCTGAACTCCAAGACAGAATTCTGCAGCTGGTGAATCCAGTGTTGGCCTGGGCAATGCCCGTGGAGAGCCCTGGCAACGTCCCACTGGCATAGTCAGTCTTGGTTCCATTAGCTTCAAACACCTTAGCATCTGCTAAGTTCTCCATCACAACATCCCCTAGCCCAGAGATCCACCCCGGCATCATCTCACCCATTTCACCCACCATAGCTGCCTCATTCCACGTCTACTGGAATGGCATCCAACGTCCATCTAAATTGAGCTGAGCCAGGCCGTTTTTACAGTGACCTTCTCCTCGAGCCTTTAGTGGAGCAACAGAGCCAAGATTCCTTCACACCCTCCACATTCCCCTCTCCTTCTTCGCATGAATGCCCTGTTCTCCCTGAGACCAGGGACGTGAAACCTGAACTTGGTTCTGACAGTATGACTTACCCCCAATCTCTCCCACATTCCCACAGTGCCCTAGAATGGCAAAGGTTGGACTTTCTTGCTATTTCTCACTCTGTTCTATGCTTTCTTCCTTCTGTAACTCCAAGTCTCCTGTCTAAGGCAGGAAAATGCTTATTCAAAAAGATACATGTACCCAATTTTGTAGGACAACATTATTTATAGTAGCCATGGCATGAAAGCAACCCAGTGTCCATCAACAGATGAATGGATTAAGGTAATGTGACACTATGCTACTTTGTACTATGGGAAGTCTTTGGTAATCGGAATCCTTCAGGCTCAACCCTGGGTGGATTACAGTGGTTCTCAAAAGTGTGGTCACTAGCCAGAATCTGCTATGAAATGCAAAATCTGGGGCCCTCCTCCAAAATGCTGGGATGTTAACCTAGTAACTGAAGCTTTCCAGGTGGTTCTGATGTACCCTAAAGAACCACAGCCTTAAGATTTCAGCAAATTATCTCATTCCCTCTCGTACAGTTTCCAAGCCTAAACTCTTATTCAATGGACCAAATGTACACAAGCGTGTGTGCTAAGTCACTTCATTTGTTCCGACTCTTTGTGACCCTATGGACTGTGGAATGAAATTCGAACATACTACAACACTGAGGAATCTTGAGCATGTTGCACCAAGTGAAATAAGCCAGTCACAAAAAGACAGATACTGTATGATCCCATTTGTATGAGGTACCTAGAGTAGTCCAGTTCAGAGATACGAAAAGTCGAATAGTGGTTGCCAGGGCCTGGGGGAGGGAGGGGGAAGTTATTGTTTTATGGGTACAGAGTTTCAGTTTCGTAAGGTAAAAGGAGTTCTGGACACGGGTGGTGGTGATGGTTGCATAGCAACATGATTGCGCTTAAAACCACCGAACTGTGCAGAGTTAAAAATGGCTTAAGTTCTTAAGTAAAAGGTATTGATTTGAGGAAAGGTCACATGCCTAACTCAACTGGTTATCTGTGGAACGTAATCCTGGATGTCAGAGTTCAGATCTCAATCTGGAAACAGATGTTCCTTGTAAATTTGGGTATCTCACCAGATGTTAGTTGAGTTTCTGAGCTACCTGAAGTAGATGAAGAAATTGATCCCGTCAGTCTGACTCTGGAGTTTAAGTAGGATAGTCAGTCTCACTGTGGCTGTTGAGGTAAAAGATAATATATATGTATGTAGTGTTGGGAATTTTTGCATATAATATCATTCTACATGAGAAGTAATGATAAAGCATCAGCTTGTCCCCATTTGCTGAAAAGATGAGCCACTGGGAGAGCTTTGTCTGGTGGTTTGAATAGGTAGCTTTCTAGCTCCCTTTATTGTTGCTACTATCCCAGTCATTTGGCATCAGGTGAATGAACCCATCCTCTCTAGAGGTGGCAGCTCGAGGGTGGTATTGGCAGACAGTGGAGCTTTAATCCCCCTTTCCACCTCCCAATAATACGCATCAGTTGTCCAGCCAATAAAATAATATTCCTTGCTACAAACAATTGATGTTTTCTCAATCTTGTTAAGGATGAATGAAAGGATCTTTAGAAAACGGCTCTGGTGTAAGTGAAAACAGTGAACTTACTATGCAAAGCGCAGCTTCAAGACAAGTTCCCTGAAACCTCTATACAATCCACTTGCCACCAGGGAGCCCCCCCATAGCAAATTCTGTAGCTCCAACTGTTCTAATCCCATTTCCACGCTGCACAAATTTCCAGGGAGAGAGAAAAGGTGCAAATCCAAATTTAAACATCCAAATATGCCTCCTGTCTTGGAACTATATTCATACACGACAGTGTTCTCATAAGCCCAGGAAATTAGTTTGGTAAATAAAGATAAAGTGAAAGTGTCAGTCGCTCAGCCACATCCAACTCTTTGCTACCCCATGGACTGTAGCCCGCCAGGTTCCTCTGTCCATGGGATTCTCCAGGCAAGAATACTGGAGCGGGTTGTCATGCCCTCCTCCAGAGGATCTTCCTGACCCAGGAATCGAGTCCATATCTCCTGTGGCTCTTGCCTTGCAGGCAGATTCTTTTAACATTAAATTGTTTTAAAAATCAAAGAACCTAGATACTTAATGTCAACCTTCAAACCACCACCACCAATCCTTATAATGTGAAGCATGAACTCCTAGTCAGATACTAAATTCAGCAAGTTTCATTTTGCTCCTGATTAAGAACTGAAATTTATCATATTCTTGAGAAGAATCAAGAAGTCTTCCCTGGTGACTCAGTGGTAAAGAATTCACTTGCCATTGCAGGAGACTTGGGTTTGATCTCAGGGTTGGGAAGATTGCCTGGAGAATTTCATGGACAGAGGAGCCTGATGGGCTGCAGTCCATGGGATCGAAAGTGTTGGACATAGTGATTAAACAACAAGAAAGCACATCGTTCTCTAATTTGTATGAGGCAGCCACGTGGTCCAGTGGAAAGGTACCCGAGTAGACCATACACTGTGCTGACTGCCTGCCTGTATGTGTCCCCTGTCATATTTATTTTTCTCTTTTCCAGGAGGGTGGGTTTGCCAGCCCCAGTGCGATTCAAACTGCCTTTTGAGACTGTAGACAAGAGGGAGGGTTAGGAAAGAGAAAGGAAGAATGTTCTCCACACTGTCCGTTTAAATTATGATTTGAAGCAGGTTTTATTATACCAAATTATCATCAGGCTAATTGCTTGACAGCCTCTCTCGTTACTGCTAGCTGGCGCCATTCAGCTGATATACTCAGCTGATATGTGGCTGGGGGCGGTATGGCATAGTCTCCCTAGGGAGAAATCTGGCAGCTGGAGAAATACCCCAAACTCCTCGACAGTGTGCATGCCATCCGCACCCCACTTCTAAGTCACAACAGATCTAGCATAGACAGTAATGTTTAAGAGCTTGTTCCTTGAAATCAAGCTGCTCAGGTTCAAACCTTGTTATTATTACTTGTTTGTTTTGTGATCCTGGGCAAGTTTTTAATCTCTTGGTGCCTCAGATTCTTCACCTATAAAGTGGTTATAAAAATAGTACCTCCCTAGTAGGGTTGTTGGAAGAGGTAAAATATGTCAAGTGCTTAGTATTCTCCCTGATATAAAGTAAGCACCCTGCTAAGAAACTGTTGATAAATACGTATATGTCTATATTGTTGCCTGTTACTCATTAGGAGCCTGTTACTCATTAACTCTGCTGTGTAATTTTCCTAGAGATTTAAAGGAGTCATTATTTGTGCGGGTTCAGTCATGTTTGATTCTTGGCGACCCCATAGACTGCCAGACTCCTCTGTCCATGGGATTTCCTAGGCAAGAATACTGGAGTGGGTTGCTATTTCCTTCTCCAGGAGATCTTCCCAACCCAGGGATCAAACCTGTGTCTCCTGCACTGGCAGGTGGATTCTTTACCACTGAGCCACCTGGGAAGCCCATGATGAGTCTTTAAGGATACCATAATTTGGACTTAGAGAATGAACTTATGGTTACCAGGGGGAAAGGATGCAAGAAAGGGATAGTTAGGGAGTTTGGGATGGGCATGTACACACTGATATATTTAAAATGGATAACCAACAAGGACCTGCCATATAGCACAGGGAGCTCTGCTCAATGTTATATGGATAGGAGGGGCATTTGGGGGAGCATGGATACATGTATACATATGGCTGAGTCCCTTTATGTTCACCTAAAGTTATCACAACATTGTTAATTGGCTATACTACAATATAAAATAAAAAGTAAAAAAAAATACAAAGAAAGAATACTGTAATTTGTGTTCAGCATGCTCTTTCTCCAGAGTTTTCTTTTTATCCTCAAGGATAAAATGTGAACCCAAATGTAATTCCTCTACACTAAATGGTAGCTTGGGATTCCCCACAGAGGATATTGGGGCTTTGAAGGGATGACCAAACCCAATGCCTTTACTTACTACCTTCTGACCACTAACATTCTTGTGATGAAATACTTTGGTTCCCCCCAAAGAATTAGGGAATGTGAAGAGAGGAGAAAGACTAAGCGTGATGGGATAACTTCAGGCCTGTCGGTCTCTGTGGTCAGAGGCAGCACAATAGGAAGGAGAGAGATTTAAATGGAAGAAAGGTGGCTCTCATCAGTCATGTTAGTAATGAGAAAATATCATGGTTCCTGATTTCTGTATCATAAATGATCTGTGTCCTGCAATTATTGCACAGGAAAGGTATTGCGTTATAACACTTTGGACTTAACTGACATCTTTTATGACACTCAGAGGCCTATAGGCATTACTCATCAACCTTGATGTCAACATTCGGTCAGATTGGGATTGAAAAATGTTCACTTAAACACAAAGTGAGCATGGCTCAGCTGCTCTGTGTCCACTTTCCTTGGCGTGTCCTTCAGGATCTGACTCCTTTAGACACACTTGGAGTTTTCTCCACCAAATACCATTTCCCATGAAATTGAAGGAAAATGGACTAGAAAAAAGAAACTGAGCTTATTAAGTTTCTCCTTAGGCTCACTGCCCAGTTTTCTTTCAGTCTGGAGTCTCTATATGGGAATTTGCAGAATTGGACTAAACTACTCCTGAACCCACACGTTTGTTCACTTTTCTCGCCTTAGCTGTGATATTTTGTATAATGCCTGTTCTTTCTGATGACACAGTGTGATTTCTAAAAGTGAGATGGTTAGGGTACAGTTTAACCTGAATCACTTACATGATTTTACAAAGTTTGTTTATTTATTGAGCATCTAATATATGGTCATTGCTCTAGGTGCTTGGGACTCAGGCATGGTCTGACGTACCTCTGTCCTCATGGAGCTGACATCCTTGTGAGCAGAGAGAAGGAATAGTGAACATTATACATACGTAAATTATGCAGTATGTTAGGTGGTGAGTGCTCTGTGGAAAGAAAGTAGACCAGAGGACAAGGGGCTGTTTCCATTTCTTCCATTCATAAAATTCTTTCAATTCCTCCTGGGAGTATTGAGGATAAATTTTGCAGCGGTGCGGGGGTAGATTATGTGAAACGCCTTTATTATTTATTTCATCTTATCTTTTATTGAAGTATAGTTCGTTTACAGTGTTGTGTTACTTTCTGCTGTATAGCATAATTCCATTATGCATTTGTACACATTCTTTTTCATTTTTATGGTTTATCACAGGCTATTGAGGACAAACATTTAATTTTAAAAATCATACTCTGTGAAAGAACTTTGAGCTCTGGGCTATGCCATAAAAGTAGAGGCAAATAAGTGCCCTACAGGTGTCAAATCTACCTGACACAGTAGAGGAGTCTACCTTGGAACTGATGGAGGACAGTGTGACTGTTACACACAGATGCAGACACAAAGAAGTTGAAAATACGAAAACTACATCCTTTTCATTATTTAGTGAGGGTTTCTCTCCATAGACCCCCATCTCTAACCACAAACAAGTACCCTACAAGGACATGTGTGAACCATTAAGGACAAATACCATGGCAGTCTGGTGTTCTGAAATCAAGGCCATCTATTAAATATCTCGGTCTGCAGTTTATCAACAGAGTGACAGAAAACCTTCCCACCGGTGGGTGTTTAAAAGGTAATCAGAAGGAAACAGGATGTGCCTGAGGAGATGAGCTATTAGCTCTTAGAGAAAAGGAGAAAGAAAAACTCACGTTTCTTCCAACTCTCATCTAGTATATTCTTTTTTTCCTCCTCACCATAGATATTAGTACTGGGAAGAAACTTAGCGATGTTCTAGGTTTGAACCCAGAGATAATAAATGACTTGTTCAGAGTCACTTAGCAGGTCAGTGGCAGAGCCAAAAGAAAGCCAAGCCCCCCACCTCCCTGTCCAGTACTGTGGGTTCTACAGCTCCACTTTCCGATTGGTATCACCAGTACTTTTCAGCATGGATTGCCTAGCCCTCTACAGCTGATGGCTAGAGAAGCTAAGAGAGGATAAATGAGAAGTCTAAGGTGTCGGTGAAAGTGTTTCAGATTCTCAGTAGAAATCTGAAGTAGAGGGAGCAGGAAATACAAGATGGGGCTGAGACTCAGATCTGGGGGACCAGCATGGCGTGGAGAGTCTCTCTTCCAGATTGGGGGGGCTGCTGCTGCACATTCCAGCGTGAAGGACTTCCTGTTTGCCAGGGTAACCGTCACTGACTCCAAAGGGCGAGCACCCAGGCTGCACCGTCCTTCGCCCGTGAGTGGCCGCTGCACCACCGAAGGGTGATGAGAACACGCCGTGCGCTGGCCCTTCAGGTCCTGGTGAAGGTGGCAGAGTGACTGTCCTGTCCCTTCCACCACAAGGCGGTAACATTTGAGCTCTTCCTCTAGGCTTCGTGCTCTGCTTACGTCAGCACGTTCTGTCGTCACATCTGGCAAGTTTGTTGTCAATCCCATTTCAGAGGAGAGAAGACTGAGTCTTGGAGAAGTTTAGTAATAATCTGCCCAGAGTAACAAAGCTAGTGAATGCCGCAGTCAGAATTCAAATTTTCCTTCGTAATGGGGAGATGGGGGGTGGTTCAAAGTATGGGCTCTGTGAGCAGATTGTCGGGGTTTGAGTCGCCACTCCAATGCTTGCTAGCTGTGAGGTGTTCAATGCATTACTTAGCCTCCCCAAGCTTCCCTTGCCTCATCTGTAAAACTTTAATAATCACAGTGTTACATTATAGAATTGTGGTGATTAGAGAATACAACATAGCACCTATTGACACATAATTAAGTCCTAGTTATATAGTAATTGACTATAGTTCAGCTACAGGTTGAATCCCATGAAATTGCTGTTGTAGTCTACCAAAAATTGTCAAATACTGACAGTTTTGTATGGTTCAGTCTAATACTACATAGGTATTCATTCTTTGTAAATATAATAGTGGTTCCCTTATCCCATCTCATAGTTTGTGAATGGACAGGTGATTTGATTGCTTCAATACAACCTTTTCTCTTTATTTGCTTGCTCTTTTTAGTTTCTCTGAAGAACTACATAAAGGTATCCTCTCTCCTAATGTAACATATCACCCAGAAGGACATATGCAATGACATAGTTCCTGGAGCCACTAATCTGTTTGAGTGTATTGTCACAGGCAGCTTGAATGGGAGTCGATTTGAAGTGAGCTTAGGTTGTGCAGAACTAGACTAGAAAATAACTGGTGAAATGAAGAGGGGGTGGACCCCTGGCTCCTTTAAGCCGGTGGGAATGTTCTTCTGGTGGAGGGAATGGCATTCCCATACTAGACGGCTGGTTGTGAAAAGCACATATCAGGCAGAACCATTTGTCATGTGCACTGGAAAGGCCAGCACCTGGCCAGCAGTGGCAGGGCATTAAATTTGACACATTCAAAATGAATTTTGTGGCTTGGCTGCCCTTGAACTCTGGTTTGGTGACAGTAGCTGTGATAGAAGGACGCACAGCTTAGTTGTGGTGTCTGGGAGGCTGTGGGGTCAAGGAGGAAAACATGAAACTGGGATAAGAATTTTGCCCTCCTGGAAGGAGGGGGAGTATGGAAGGAAGGGACAGTTAGGGAGTTTGGAATGGACATGTACACCCCGCTATATTTAAAATGGATAACCAACAAGGACTCTGCTCAGTGTTACCTGGCAACCTGCTGTGTGAGAGATGAGTTTGAGGGAGAACGGATACACGCGTATGTATGGCTGAGTCCCTTTGCTGTCCACCTGAAATTATCACAATGTTGTTAATCGGCTATACTTCAAAATAAAATTAAAGGTTTTTAAAGAAGATAAAAAGAATTTTGCCTTCTGCAAAGGAAAAAAGGCTACTTTCAAAGGAATGCATCCAGGGTACAAGATCTAGAGGAGCTTTCTCTCCTGAAAGAGGGTTCTCTGTCCCACTCCCACCTCTGTTCCCATCTCACACCTGCCTCAATCCTGTTTCCTTAGATTTCATACTACAGGAAGAGAAATAGCTCTGGAATTCAAGTGGAGCATTCTGGAGAGACATTCCTGCAGGTTAATATAGGAACAGTCTTTAAATAAAGTCAGTCTCACCTTCGAAATGTACTGACCTCCTCAAGGATGCTTTGGACTTTCTTGGTGTCTGGAGTGGAGAGGACTACGGTATTTAGAGTATACTGCCCCGTGATGTCAGAATGGGGTGCACGCAGTGTGTGTACTCCCTTTCCTTCTTTCTTCCCACATCTAAAAAATAATCGGGAAGTCTTTTAAAGTTTCTGTAGTAAGGAGGTTTACAGATTGCACGCGGATCTATGGTTTGTTTTTTCCCACCATGACAGCCATAGACTAATAAAAATGCATTTGCATAACCACAAATGCAGACACACTTGGAGTCGTTCTCTTTCTGTGTGTCCTATTCCTTTTCTCTCTCTTTGTGTTTGTGGTTGCTGTTAAGCTGACCCCTACAGTCTGGGGCAAATACCGAAACTTGAATCAAGCACTGCTTCTCCGTACAGCTGCAAAGGCCTGCTGCTTCAGAGGCTCAGGTGATCTGTTTAAGTGAAATTCTTTTTGCCGAGATTGCACACACAAAGGTGAGCCACGTGGCACTCCAGTGTACTGCATTTACTGTTGTTTTGGTTTTTTATGAGAACGGTCTTTTATAAGTGTTTGTGTCTGCCAGGGTTGAACGGTACTGAACCTGATCCTTCGAAACAATGACGATAGAAAGATAGTCCTGTCTGTTGAGTCTCCTTGCGCTCCTCCTAGCTTCTGTGAGAAACTGTTGCTTGCAAAAACCCTAGCTAATTAAAAATTGAACTTATTTCGCTGCCCAGAAACCCGAGTGGGGACCGGCAAGGGGCGGGAGGAAGAGCGGACAGGGACGCCCTGTGAGTGACGCCTCCAGCGCCATTCATTCTGTCGTCCTTCCCTTCGATTTCACCGTCTTTACATTGTGGTTTTGTGAGTCGAAGGACCTTAGAGCGACCTCTGGGGACCGGCAGGAGAGGGCTGACCCGTTGCCACGAGCTCTGCTTGCAACAGTGAGACAGCTTCTGCAGGGCGCGGGTCCCGGAGTGCGCGGGGCCGGCGTGCCCGCGGCCACTGCAGAAACCGGTTCTGGTCTCTGGTCGCGTGTCCTTCCTCTTACATCAGGGTGCCCGCCGCTGTCAGGCAGGCCGGCTGGCGATTGGCTGGGAGGAGGGCAGTAATCCGAACTGCCTTTTGTACTTGGCTAATCAGGGCAGCCTCCTTTTGCAGGTTCCCAGCGGAGGTGCCTGGGTGGTGTCTGACACCTGTGTCTTAGCTCTCGCCTTCCCGGAGCTGCTTCCCTGGGATTCTTTCCGGGCCAGATCCGGGCCTCTATGTCACCTCCCCCGGGCCCTTGAGCCCCCTCAGGCCGCCGGACAGAGATGTCCAATAGATAATCGAGGACAGTGGAAATGCCGGCTTAGACTTCCTTAAGGTAAGTCCTTTTTAAACCAGGAATTTCTCGACCGGATTTCCTCATTTAATTCTACAGAAATGCTTGTATTGGGCAGGTAAACTAAAGAAGGTCTGGGGAGTTGTTTTAGTTTAGACTTTTATGATGAAACTTGTAAGTGATTGGAGTGTCAGATGTGCTGGCAAAATGACACCAAGGCAGAAATAAAGATGTACATGGTTGCGGGGAGGGTGCTTGACAAACCGCTGTCATCCTTGCAGGCAGCTGGCACCTCACTGTGCACTTGATGAGGAGCTCCAGTGATGGTAAAATAACTTTTCATCGAGGCCAACAAATGTATATGCTTGTGCCATAGGCCCCTCCCAACCGTGCAACCCCAGGAGCTATCATCTAATTCTCATTCCCACTTCTTCTTAAAGCTGTCTTTAACTTTTTCCTCTTGTGATAGGAAAGCAGTTTTTCTTTTTATGGTTTGCTCAGCACAGAGGAGTTAGTGACTTTCACTCCAGCATGGGGTTTGATTGTATTGCTTGGCTCACTTCCCCTCACCTTTATTTTCCAGAGGAAGTCAGATTCTAGACTGAAGGACCTAACTTTGAGTCACAGTGAGATGCTTTGGAATATTAAGCCATGATTCTGATTAAGCTTAAGCTCTGCTATCACTTCATTTTATGTACTATTAAGTTGGTCAACAGATACTTCGAGGCCATCCTGTCTTCCTCTTGGACTGGTGTCAGCAGTAGGAGTTAGTAATCCAAGGTTTATGAAACAACTAGTGATGTGGACAGATGCTTACACCTTTCCCTGCTTGTTGTGATAAGGAAGAAAATTTTTATTTTTTTTAAATGAAAACTTTCTGTATATGGGTGAAGATCCATTTATGAATTCAAAGAGGTTCTAAGGCTACTTTCCCCACCATATTAATTTCAAAGATAGGAGGAAGGTGTTCCCCACTTGTAAATGATTCCATTTAACCAGTAAACAGGAATAGAACAGACAGAGGTGGTGAAAAACAGGCGATAAACATTCTTCAGAAACCATATACTCAAGATCTATGTTAATCATCCTGAAATAGGTTTTGTTCTTTCATTTATAGGCAGTTGGAAGTCTCCATCTTTCTCAGCTGTTAGCTAACTATTCTTTATAAAGACATTTTCTTGAAATAAGATCAACGTATTTGTAATACTAAATATAAATACTAAAAATGTCTGCTCTGATGAATAGAAGCATCAGAAATGACATTGCCCATGGCTTGAAATTTGATCTTCATGCAAGTCTACAGAAATCATTTAAAATATAATGTATGTGCCCCATAGTACAGATGGTTGGAGATGATTGAAAAATTAGATCAGTTGGTAGGTAAATATTAAGTAAATTATAAGTATTGAGGGGATTAAAGGACAAGTAAATGTTGGAAAGCTAAATAAATACTGAATATTTAGCACTGAGTTCAAGTTCAAAATGCTACCTTCACCTATGAATTACAATCTAGAGAATGTATAAAACAAAGTTGGTTTCCTGGTTTAAGAATAAGGTTTCCTGGTTTTATTGCTGTATTGCGAGGGATAAATACCATCTCAACCCTAATCACTATCTTAAAAAAAAAATTTCACTGTTCGTAATAACCTCAGAGTCCTAAAAAGATGCAGAAGGGAAGAGAGAGCTAGTTTCAAAACCTCTATTTCTAATTAAAAAGGAAGTAAAATCACAAAAACTGCACATTTCATATTGAGTGTGGAAAACCCTGTATCTATCTACAGAGTATAAGGGGACCCCCAAATGTGTAATTTAACACAATGGTTAATAACTTAATACACACACACACACACACACACACACACACACACACACACACATTTCATCCCAAGAACAGCATTGTTAGAGTTAGACTGGGACAGGGGATTAAGGATCTTATATTTTTTTCCCCAGTGTCTCCTCTCTGGAGCTGTGCCAGGCGTCCTCGTCCACGGGGGCCATGGGGACAGACCCCGCTAGTGTGCTGGAGCACACAATGAGGCACAGTAGTGTTGCCCACCAGACACACTGCGTGTGCCCCAGTGGCTCTGCTCACGAAAGGGTCAGCTATGCAAATGAAGCCATCCACGTCAGACTCTGCCCTCCCCTCCCCTCGCCCTCTCCTCCTCTCCTCCCTCAAAAGAGTCCCAGATTCCAGCCTTTGCCCCAGACTTTTCTGACTGGGGGGGGGGGGTGAGGATGAGGGGCGCTGTGAGCTCAGAAGCTGAACAACTGGGCCAGACTTCCCTTAGCCGGATGGGCTTCCACAGCCCTGCTGCTGCTGCTGCTGCTAAGTCGCTTCAGTCGTGTCCGACTCTCTGCGACCCCATGGACAGCAGCCCTCCAGGCTCCTCTGTCCACAGGATTCTCCAAGCAAGAATACTGGAGTGGGTTGCCATGTCCATAGCCCTGGACAAATGAAAAGAGTCCTCATCTCCACCCCGCTGTAGATGACTTCATGAAAATGTCCCTGGTTTATAGGAAAGAGGTGTACTTCCTGTTAGGCTGAGCTTCTAAAAGGCATGGTTTTTTTTGTTTTGTTTTTAAATTGCTTCCAGTAATCCTAATGTTCGCAACTTGGAGACGAGGGGGAAGCTTTATGTCAGAACAGATGGGTGATTTGGGGAGGTGGGAACCTAAGCAGTCTCAAGTTGTTTTGCTCCTAGTTGCACAGATTGGATTTAAAAATGAACGTCAGATGATGATGGCGGTGCGGTGTTTGTGGCCTGTCATCTGATATCACGGGGAGAATCGCTCTTAACGAACGTCTGTGAACTGAAACTGGTAGGATGGCTCTGATGTCCCGTCAAGTGATCCAGTGACACTGGCATCAGACACTTCGGTAGGATTTTGCTTGTGCACTCCAGACCTGGTTTCGTGGCGACAATTCGGGAGATGGAATTTAAATGAGCCCCACCCTGAAAAGCTGTGACTGTTAAGAGAATCACTTGGTTTTTTCCAAGTCCCAAAGCTCCTTAGTGACCCATGCAGGTACTGGGAAACCTTTCCCACCAAAACCTGTGGTCAGTAATCCAGACCAGCCCTCCAGGGGTGGTGGCCCCTAAGATTAGACCCCGAAGTGCGGTCTCTAAGTTCCTTCCTTATCTTCTTCCCTGGCAGCACAGGAGGCTGGTCCTATGATATTTATTCACTGATATTTATGCAGTGATTTCACAGTTGTTTATTAATCAGGTTCATCAGTTCCTCTCTCTGATGCATGTAGGTCAATATCATTATCCCTGTTTGGAAGAGCGAGAAAAGTGATGACGTGGAATGGTTTGCCCAGCAGCACCAGGAAGTTAGTGTGAATGTAGAAGCTGCCCCGCCTGGCTTTTCTCCCTTCCTTTCTATGGAAGGAGAAATCAGGAATACTTAAGCCTCTTCCTCAGCAACTCTGGGCACTAAAAAGGCTTCAGTCCAAAACTCTGCTGCTCTCAACTGGATGGGGAGGGGTCAGAGGCTTCCCAGCAATGAACTGAATTGGGTGTGGAGTGAGGTGCGTGTGCATACGTGTGTGTGTGTGTGTGTGTGTGTGTACATATGTTTGAATGTCTGCATAACCATGTGCGCCCACCTGCTCATCTGAAGGACTCAAAACCCCCAGGGGTGTGTTAATAGTTTGTCTGAAGCCTCCGCTGACAACGTCTGTGCCGTGGCCTTTTCCTAGAGAGGCCGGATCATTCATTTATAACAAATCTCAGCCCAGGCCCAGTGGCCAGGGAGGCCGGCCCAGGAGCTGCGGGTGAGCTAGTCTGAAGGCGGCTGGCCGGCAGTCGTCTCCGAAAGTATTTCAGGAATGTTAATGGTATGCCTGAGTGGAGGGCTTCAGAGCCTGGAGCTGGGGCTGAGAACTGCTCTGTGGCCATCTGTTGAGGCCCAGGAAGTCTCATAGCAACAGCGTCTCAAGAATGGTGCCCCCCCCTTTTTTAATTAAAATTAACTAACACAAAACCCAAAAACTGGCTCCACTGCTCAGAAAGACAGAGTTTGAATTCTTTCTACAGAATGATGAGCTTTTAAGGAAGAAAAGCCCCCACATTCTTAATTCCTGTTCTTTAAATGAGCAATTTGTACTTGGTTTGAGGTCTTAATTTTTTTCTCTCCCCTGGGGTGGAATTCTCTTTTGGAAAAGGGTAGAGGTGAAAACAAGCTTTCAAAGCTGTGGCGAAATCATTGGCAAAAGTCCGGTTAAGAAAAAAAAAAAAAAGTGGTCAGACTTTTGAGATTTTCCTGGTATTTGTTGCTCTTAGCGATCTTGTCAGCAGCTGCATTTTTTTCCCCTCTGTAATAATGTGAGCTTTATAAAACTGGATGTTTAGTGAGTGAAATGAACTTCAGACAAAGGCCCTACTTTTACTGTGATGATGTAGGGACTCCACTATGAGTCTTTAAAATCTGTGTAAGAGTAGACTTTGGGAAGAGAGAGAAGAAAGTAATATATAGCTTTTAGTTTTTCAGTCAGTGGGCTCTCAGTTAGCCATTTATAGTAACTGAAGCCTAACCAGCAGCTGTGAGTGCAGGAGTGGGCGTTCTAGATGGAGACAAAAGAGTTATATTCCATTCTAAATTCTGCCCTGTACTGGGCTATTTTAGGAAGGTGCACAACCTGTTAGAGCATAGTTCCTCATCTGCAAATTGGATTTCTGCATTATTAGGAAGGTTAAATATAATCACATAAAAGGAACTCGGGAAATGATCCTTGAATGAATGGCATCTATAATAAGCTGCCATTCTTCCTGTTGTACAACTCTGGGAAAATGTTTTCCTGAGAATGAATATATATATATATATATATATGTATATATATACATTTTCAAATCTTTATATATTTAAGCATTTATATTTTCTTTTCTTAATTTTTATTGGAGTATACCTGCTTTACAATATTATATTAGTTTCTGCTATACAGCAAAGTGAATCAGCTGTATGTATACATGTGTCCCGTGTTTTTTAATTTCTTTCCCATTTAGGTCACTACAGAGCACTGAGTAGAATTCCCTGTGCTCTACAGTAGGTTCTCATTAGTTATCTATTTTATCCATAATATCAGTAGTGTATATATGTCAATCCCAATCTCCCAATTCATTCCACCTTATCCCTTTTCCCTTTGGTAGCCATATTTTCTTTACATCTGTGTCTCCATTTCTGCTTTGCAAATAAGATCATCTATGTCATTTTTCTACATATGTGTCTTAAGTATTTATATTTTCATTTAAAAACCTGCTGCTGCTGCTGCTAAGTCGCTTCAGTAGTGTCCGACTCTATGCGACCCCATAGATGACAACCCACCAGGCTCCTCCATTCCTGGGATTCTCCAGTCAAGAACACTGGAGTGGGTTCCCATTGCCTTCTCCAGTGCATGCACGCATGCTAATTAGCTTCAGTCATGTCCAACTCTGAGACCCCATGGACAGCAGCCCACCAGGCTCCTCTGTCTACAGGATTCTCCAGGCAAGAATACTTGAGTGGGTTGCCATTTCCAAGAGAATATAAACATATATAACCTCAAATCTTTTCAAAGAAAATGTTTCTGAAGAGTCAAAAAGTATTCTGACAAGTGATTTTTCCTACACATATAGAACTCATGAATATAGTACACATGTGGAAATGCTTCTTTACATTTTTGATTGCTAGTATTGTTTGAAAGTATTATTCAGATCTAACATGTTACCCCTGATGGTCAAAAATAATGCGACCAACTCTTGGGAAAAGGATGTATACTCTGAGTTTAACTTAGTCTTTCTATGAAAAGCATGACCCCTTGCCCTTTCTGTACTGATTCCCTCATGTATAAAATTTAACCAGTAAGTATTTATACAGTGTCTCCTGTGCCAGCTGTGTTCCACATGCTGGGGGTTTAGGGTTGTGAACAAAAGTAGACAAAAATCCTTGCATACATTCTGGTCAAGACAGAAAAACCCCTAAATAACCAGGTTATAAAATAACTGCAGTGGAAAAACCTAAAGCAGGGAATATAAGCAGAGGGGATATTGTCATTTTCTGAAGGGTGGTGAGAGAAGGCCTACGAGGAAGGTAATGAAGGAAGACAAACTAAGACTTGAAGGAGGTGAGAACCTAAGCCTTGGGATGAGCTGGGGAAGAAGACGGAAACCGAGAGAACAGCAAGTGCAAAGGCCCTGGGGGCAGTATAGATGGCATGTGAAAGGAAGAAGCAGATGAGCGCAGCGGGGGCAAAGGTCGGGGCCCTCTGTGCCACTGCAAGGCATTTGACTTTTTCTCTGAGTGAACCCTATGAGGGCTCACTTCACAGAGCTATCGTGGGATTTAAATGAAATAATCTGTTTGAAGCCTTAAGTGCCTACCATATAAAAATTCTTCTATAATTGTTAGCCATTGTCCCTTTGTTTATTATTACCACTACCTAGGATTTAAAGATAGGATAATGTGAGCATACAGAAGTGAGTGTTGTTCTGATTAAAGCTGATTGTCATTATGAGAATTGAACTCCCACCCGTGGCCCCTTAGCTGTTCGATTTTATCATCTAAGAGGGTTCCCATTCTTTTATCTTCAAACATACGGAGGGCTTACTTTTTAAAAACTAGCCTGTTTAAACTATAGCATTGTCTGTCTTAGGAAAGCACTATGTCCATACTCTCTAGGGACAGGTGTCTTTGGATACATTTGGTTTAAGTTTCAGCTACAAAAACCCTGCTGAATTCCACTGAATTCACATGCTCTCGCCATGTACTCATGTTGGAGTTTTGATATGGATCCCTCCTTCAGGCCACAGGCTCCTGCATGGGGAGGAACTTAGTGCAGATGTAATTAAAACGAGGGATCCATGTCTTTTCTTTCTCCCCTGAGCCCAGAAGCAGGACTGGTTTTCCTGGCTGCTTTGAGAACCCTCTTTCCAAATTGTCTTCTTGGACACACCTGTGGGTCTCCTCCTTTGAACTTTTGAAGGATTTTGGTAGGAACTCATGAAAAGTGGTGACTAGTTCAGCAACTAGAAGAGAGGGAATCCTCTTCTCCAAGCATTTGAAGACCATCATTTAGAATCAGGGTTATCTTATGCTTGCTCCAGAATCAGGAAAAGTGGTTTTGAGGACAATAAAAGGAAATTCTTGATGGTAACAATAGATGATGGGTAAAGGAAGAGGCTAAAAATATGTACCCTCGGCAGTGGGAACATTCCAGTGTAGGCTGGGTAACCAGTGGGCAGAGGGGTTCTCAAGCATTTGGATGGCAGCTTGGTTTCTTAAGTTCTCTTTTAAATTTGTGATTCTGCTTTCTTTCAAGATATGCTTATTGAAAACTAAATTCTGCAGGGAAAGTCACTGTAAATTTTCTTTAACTGACGTCTTAAATTAGGGATTCTGAGAGCAAGAAATAGATGATTGTGGAAACTCTGTTCAACTTAGGGGTCAGATGGGTCATCCTCCTGCAGAGGTGACCCTGGTCCTGGTGCCTGAAGCCCCTATTCTCCCAACATCCACAGTCCTGTGCTGCTCCTGTTCACAGATTCAAGTATCAGCGTGTTGTCATCTCACTGCTACTTGATGCAGAGTTGCTTAGTCATGATCAGTGGGTAGGGTAGACTATAGCTTGCTTTTCCTTTTGAACAAATACTTGTATGAATTTATGTTTTAAGTAACTGATAAACATGCACTCCTAAATAGCCTATGGACAAAGCTACAATTTTAATCCCCATTTACCAAGTTATTAAACAGCTGAGGTATCAGTTCAGAAACTATTCAAGGTCATATGGTGAGAGAGCAGTTGAGAGAGAGAGTTTGAACCCAGGCAGTCGGCCAGCAGGATCTGCACCCTTAAATCCTACTTGAATGTGCCCCAAAACTGCTTAAGCTAGTCCTATGAACCTGTTTCATTTGTGGTAGCGCTCCTGTTGATTTAGAGGGGAAAAAAAAAAAAGATCTGGCATAATATTACACTTTATTGCCCTCTATGAGGGCAGAGAACAAAAACTGTTGATACCTGCGCCTAGAATAGTGCCTGGGGCATGGTGGATACTCAAATATTTGTTGAATAAATGAGGGAGTGAGGGTGTGACTTGAATAAATAGTAGTAGGGCCATAGAAATGCCTTCTTAATCTCACAGAGGTACAGAGATGTATGTGAATGCAGGATGCCACTTAATGCAAAAACTCTGAAAAGTTTAAAAACCAGATAAAATTGGAGGTGAGGATGTAATGAGGCAGTGTCAACAGCTTCATCTTTTGTTAAGTCTCATTAATATTTTAATTAGTAAGTCCTATCACCCTAGAAACAGTGCCCCTAAAAGACCTCAAACTAGTATTGGCTACATGACAGTTAGGGAAGGAGCAAACCAGGGAACCATGAAACCCACTAAGTCAGGGTTTTTAAAGTAGGAATTTGGACACTCAACATTTTACACTTAACACTTAGGGGGCTTCCCTGGTGGCTCAGTCTGTAAAGAACCTTCCTGCCAATGCAGGTGTGGATTCAATCTATGGGTTGGGAAGATCCCCTGGAGAAGGAAATGGCAACCCACTCCAGTATTATTGCCTGGGAAATCCCATGGACAGAGGAGCCTGGCAAACTAAAGTCCATGGTGTCTCAAGACTTGGACATGACTTAGGAACTAAACCACCCCCACCATTTAACCTATAACAGTACATTTAACAAATGGACGCTGAGACTCACAGAGTTATTAAGGGGCAGAGAAAGGAAGCCCCAGTTTAGCCAATGCTGGTGCCTGGGGGAACATTTGGGTGCAGTGAAGGAAAACCCACTCAGACCACCTCAAACAAAAAGCTTCTGGGGGAAAAGGTAGCAGTGAAGCTTGAGGAATCCAGTTGCAGCAAGCCAGGAACACTTCAAAGTTTAATGTGATGATCAAGTCTGGAGGAGTTGAAAGTGTCAGTGGTTTTCCCACCTTGGCATTGCTGGGTTTGTGACAAATTCCTCAATGTTTCTGGCCCTTGTTTACCTGTCTGAAAAGCAGAGAATAATTAAAGTATCTATTGATATTTTGTTGGGTTGTTGCACAGATTAAATGAAGTAATACATATAAAGCACTTAGAACACTGCCTGACTCATAGTAAGATGTATAACCACCAGCCTTTATTATGATTCAGCAAGTAGGCAGCTCTTCACTTTCTCCTTCGACTATATAGTCCATCATTTCAGTTGACTTTGCACACTAGTTCCATTATTCTCCTTTCAGACGGGCTTCCCAAAGGACATGGTTCCAGAGTTAACTGAATGGCATAGAATGTCATCAAGGTTCCAGCTTTACCTGTTTCCATTCTACCATCCTTTGCATGATGATTTTAATCTTCAGGTTCGTTCCTCATGATTACAAGATGGCTGCTGTAACTCCAGCCATCATGTCTTTGTACAACTTTGTCCAAAGGCAGGAAGGAATCCCATTTTGGTGTATTTTAGCAAAAATAAGGAACATCTTCCCCAGAATTCTCCTACAAACTTTCCTTTGGGTCAGAGCTCATTTGCTAGGGTTGTCCTATACTCATGCCTGGACTAGTCCTGACATGAGAGTCAGAGTACCATGATGAATGTAGATGAATTATGAATTATGTTTTGGTTCTTTGGCCCCGAGGCGTGTGGGATCCTAGCTCCCTGACCAGGGATTGAAGTTACACCCCCTGCATTAGAAGGCGAAATCTTAACCACTGGACCTCCAGGGAAGTCCTGATGAGGAATGATTTACTTCTTGGGGGTGTGGAAGCATCCAGCTTTCTGAGCATAGGATCAGAATTATGTTTGTGAGGAAGAAGGGGATAGTGACCGTTGAATATACAGTCATAAAGACCTGTCTTAGATGAGAGTGTATCCAAGCCAGGCAGCTCAGAGTCTTCCCTGAGATTTTATACAGAATGTAAAAGAAGGCAGAGCTTTCTGTTTTTGGAAGTGGCTAATTTGAAAAACTTCTACTTCTGCATTATTGACTATGCCAAAGCCTTTGACTGTGTGGATCACAACAAACTGGAAAATTCTTAAAGAGATGGGAATACCAGACCACTTAACCTGCCTCCAGAGAAATCTGGAGGCAGGTCAAGAAGCAACATGGAACAATGGACTGGTTCCAAATTGGGAAAGGAGTACGTCAAGGCTGTATATTGTCACCTTGCTTATGTAACTTATATTCAGAGTACACCATGAGAAACGCTGGGCTGGATGAAGCACAAGCTGGAATCAAGATTGCCAGGAGAAATATCAATAACCTCACATTTGCAGATGACACCACCCTTATGACAGAAAGCGAAGAAGAACTAAAGAACCCCTTGATGAAGGCAAAAGAGGAGAGTGAAAAGTTGTCTTAAAACTCAACATTCAGAAAACTAAGATCATGGCATCTGGTCCCATTGCTTCATGGCAAATGGATGGGGAAGTAGTGGAAACAGTGACAGACTTTATCTTTTTGGACTCCAAAATCTCTGCAGATGGTGACTGCAGCCATGAAGTTAAAAGACACTTGCTCCTTGGAAGAAAACCTCTGACCAACCTAGACGGCATATTAAAAAGCAGAGACATTACTTTGCCAACAAAGGTCCGTCTAGTCAAGGTTATGGCTTTTCTAGTAGTCATGTATGGATGTGAGAATTGGTCTATAAAGAAAGCTGAATGCTGAAGAATTGATGCTTTTGAACTGTGGTATTGGAGAAGACTCTTGAGAGTCCTTTGGACTTCAAGGAGATACAACTAGTCCATCCTAAAGGAAATCAGGCCTGAATATTCATTGGAAGGACCAATGCTGAAGCTGAAACTTTGGCTACCGGATGTGAAGAACCGACTCATTGGAATGGACCGTGATGCTGGGAAAGATTGAAGGCAGGAGGAGAAGGGGATGACAGAGGATGAGATGGTTGGATGGCATCACCGACTCGATGGACATGAGTTTGAGTAAATTCCAGGAGTTGGTGTTGGACAGGGAAGCCTGGAGTGCTGCAGTCCGTGGGGTCACAGAATTGGACACACTGAGTGACTGAACTGATATGGGATGACGTAAAACTGAAGTTCTCTGTTCCATGCTTACTTTCCGCATCCATATCCACCCTCCTAGCACACACACACAAACACACTGACACACACAGATACAAACACACTGAAGAAGAGTCCTATTTAGTGTAGAGAAAAGTATATATATGAAAAAGAGAAAGAGAAAAACATTGAAATTGAGACACACACACACAGAGATATATGCACATCCAAAAAGATGAGCATGAGGGAGAACCTGAAAATATTTACAATCCTTGGGACTGTCTCCCTCCTTGACCTTCCCAAGAAATTCCCATTTTTGCTTCAATTTCTCGGTAGATTCAATGTCGCATGTATCATTTGCAATGACAACCACCACGTCCTGTCTGATGCATTTCCCCCGACTTCCGGGTGTCTGTCCTCCCATATCTGCCCATGTGTGGTGCTCGCTCACCACGCAGCCATGGGTCCTATACCACGTGTCCTCCCGCTCTCCAGCTTTCATCACCTTGCTAACTCAGGCCCTGGGCCCTGGGTCCATCTTCCACGGGCAACAGTGTGAATGGCTTATGGCCCAGGAAGAGCTGGTCCTGACCTGCAGCAGGGGCTTGGTCAGGGCCGTGCTCCCTTGGAGGAGGTGTGAGCAGGAAGATAGTAACACCTCGGGAGTAGAACTGTGTGGTATCTGCCCCGTCCTTCTTAAAATGGCTCTCACCCTATTGAAAAGTACATTTTTCACAAATAGAATAGCTAGATTTCAGATATACAAGTGCTTTTGACAGACATTCTAAGTCTCCACGCTCTGCTTCCTGTGGCCTGGCTTGAATAGAGAAAAGAATTCTGGACCTGTGTCAGGAAGGGATATGTGAGGGGTTTGAGGAGGGTGTGAGCAGGAGAACTGAGTGGAGTCATACATGAAGTCAGCGTGGCCATGACGGACAGGCCAACCGAGAGAGCCATACAGGACCCGTGGCGAAGATCCCAAGAAAGGAGGAAATACAAGAAGCTGAGCCTGTCGTCAGTGAGCATGGCTAACTATTTTTTATTTTTTGACCATATCACATGGCACGTGGAATTCTAATTCTCTGACCAGGGATAGAACCTATGCCCCCTGCAGTGGAAATTCGGAGTCCCAACCTCTGGACTACCAGGGAAGTCCCTCTTTATTTAATTTTTAGTATTTATTTTCACTCATTTTTATTACAAAAACCTCCATTATTTAATTTTTAGTATTTATTTTCACTCATTTTTATTACAAAAACCTCCAAACACTAGAGAAAGTAGAAAGTACCACAAATTCCAACTCCCCTACCCTCCAGCACACCCACTCACCATCCAGCTGGATGGCTCTTGTTAAGTCTAGGAGTGAAGTGAAGTGAAAAGTTGCTCAGTCGTGTCTGAGTTTTTTTGACTCTATGGACTGTAGCCCTCCAGGCTCCTCTGTCCTTGGGATTTTCCAGGCAAGAATACTGAAGTGGGTTGCCGTTCCCTTCTCCAGGGGATCTTCCCAACCCAGGAATCAAACCCAGGTCTCCCACATTGCAGGCAGATTCTTTACCATCTGAGCCACCAGAGGAACCCAAAGTCTGGGAAGTGGATATGATAATGATGGGGGAGAATCCAGTAAAAGACAAAATAGTGAAAGACAGATGTATTAGTTTATTCCACAGAGGGCACAGGAGGTTGAAATCTAAGATTCTTCTTAATCATAGGTTAATGAAATGATTGCTAAATGAGGTCTGGCTTCTGGTTATTTGAGTTGGGATTATGTAATCTGAGGAAGCAGACTTCCCCTGTAGCCTAATCTCCAAATTGCTGAGGGTCTTACTGAGTGACAAGACTAAGAAAACAAGGGACATTGTTCTTTTGACATTTGGCAGCTCTTGGTCTGCAGTCTCCCAGGCACTGTGCTAGGCTTTCTAGGCACAGAGATCTGGAAGATAGGGTCCTGGCTTCACCAAATGCAGCATCTACTGGAGGAAATGGATAGGACAGTCTATCACAAGCACACTAGGACAAAGTTATCCTGGGAGCATAGCATAGGCGGACGCTTCTTGGAAAAGGATAGTTGTCTTGATTATCAGAACGGCAAACAGGAGGTTGGTAGAGAGATTTAGTAGGTAAGCGTGTTCTGAACAAAGTAAACCAGGAGGTGCTTGAAGAGACCCTTATGTCAGGGCTGCACGGCTGATCGTGCACTTGTGACCCAAAAAAGGGATGGGCAGAGACGGGGTGGGAGCAGGGCTAAAATCCCACCTGGGCTTTGCTCCCTGGAGAAGCTGCACCCCCTGGAGTTGGCAGGGACTTTGTCTAATTTGCACAGGGTGCCTCGTGGACTGTCTGAATGTATTTGCTGTTTTTTGACTGAAGGACATACGCGGGAATCCTCATAAGTTTTAACAGGACTCTGAAGGTGATGGGAAGCTAATGAGGAATTTAAAAGGCAGATCAGGGGAGATGAAATAATGTCATTTGCAGCAACATGGAGGACCTAGAGATAATCATAGTGAAGTTAGCAGAAAGATAAATATCGTGTGATATCACTTAGGTGTGAAATCTAAACAATGATGCAAATGAACTTATATACAAAATGAAAACAAACTGGCAGACCTAAAAAACAAATTGATGCTTACCAAAGGGAGAAGGCAGGGGGAGGGATAAATTGGGAATTTGGGATTAGCAGATATAAACTGCTGTATATAAAACAGATAAACAACAAGGACTGACTATATAGTACAGAGAACTATATTCAATATCTTGTAATAATCAATATTGGAAAGGAATATGAAGAGGCATATATGCATATATATATATATAACAATATAACTGTACCACTTTGCTATATACCTGAAATATTGTAAATCAATTATGTTTTAACTTTTAAAAAATGGTAGATTGGGGTAAAATCAGATATGTGTTTGGGAGGGACCATTCTGGCTACATTTTGGAGGGTAGTTTTGAAGATGGCAAGTCTAAAGGAATAGAAATTAGTGGGCGAGGACTGGTCCAGCTGAGAAATAGTGAAGGCCTGCACTAAGGCTACGGCAAGTAGAGGGGAGGAAGTGGCGGGATGGACATCAGAAGGTAGAACAGGTAGACCTGATGGCAGCCTGGCTCTCTGGGTGAGGGAGGAGGAGACGGTCAGAAATCACTCCTAGCTTTTTAACTTCAGCAGCTCAGCGGAAGATTCTGGCTTCCCAGCAAAGACTGATAAACCCGAGAACTTTGACACAGTGTGTCGTAAGGTGTTAACTGTTGAGTAACCATAAAAAGTTCCTTACATGAGCCTAAAGTTAAAGATTAAAAAGAAGGCTTTAAGAGTTGCTTTTGCGATTGGGGGAGTGCACACTGGTCTTGAGCTGGGTCCCTACAGAGAATGATCAGCTGGTATCAGAGGAAGTGGTTCCTCTCGTTTCAGGTACAGCACAGCATCCTGCAGTGGATGGTCAGTCTTTATAAGATAACAATGCCCAGCTGCAGACAGCTAGTTCATCACTTTTATTCTTTCAAGGGGCTTCCCTGGTGGCTCAAACGGAGAAGAATCTACCTGCAGGGCAGGAGACGTGGGCTCAGTCCCTGGGTTGGGAAGATCACCTGGAGAAGGGAAATGGCTACCCACTCCAGTATTCTTGCCTGGGGAATCCCATGGACAGAGAAGCCTGGCAGGTTACAGTCCATGGGGTCACACAGAGTCGGACACAACTAAGCACACACACATTCTTTCTAGAGTAAAATAATATAAACTCTTTTTTTTTCCAAAATATTTGTTTATTTATTTGGCTGCCCCAGGTCTTAGTTATAGCACGTGGGATCTTTAGCTGTGCCATGCAAACGCTTAGTGGTGGCATATAGGACCTAGTGTCCTGACCAAGGATTGAACCCAGGCCCCCTGCTTTGGGAGCCAAGAGTCTTAGCCACTGGACCACCAGGGGAGTCCCTCCCCATTCTTTTGGAGAAATTATTTTTTGTTCTTTTCCTAAGAGTGGATGGGCACTTTGTTCTTTCTGTCTCCCTATGCTTGCCACCATGGGATAACAGCTCAGGCTTTGGAGTTGAATGGTCCTGGGTTTAAATACCAAGTCAGTATTTTCTATCACATTGGGCCGGATACTTACCTTCATGAACCTCATCTGTAAAATGGGGGAAATATGACTCAACTCAGAGAGCTGTCATGAGGGTTAAGTGGTAATGAACATAAAGCCTGGCAGGCAGCATGCTGGTCACACGTGGTACAAGTGGCCGTTGTTGCTGCTGTCATCTTTGTTAATGCCAGTGTTCAGACATTAAGAAAAGATACGGTTTGCTTTTACAGACTTTGATTATTCCTTGGGCTGACATCTGTTGGGTGGGGAGTAAATGCAGTGTTGCCTTCCTGATACTGGCTCAAGCAGAGGAAGGTGCATGCCATGTGAATCAGAAGGAAGGGCCCAGACACCTCTGCTGCTTCCTGAGGTGTCTTGGGAGATGCGGGTGACGACACTGGGGAGAGAAGCATACCATTAGTCTATAGGAACCACTGGAAAGAAGGCCCAGTAGCAAGGTACTCGGTCTTCACATGACTGAGATGTTTTCCTAGGATACAGTCAACCAGAGAAGCTACATTTGATATTTTACATTTATTAAGTCACTGAAGGATATCTCCTACTAAGCCTGTGATTTTCTCATCCAGTTGCACCCAAAGAAGGTATGCTTCATTTTCCTTATCAAGAAACGGTCTCGATAAGGTAGTGATTGTAACTCTGGTCATTGCTCTGGAATGTTCCTGATGGCCGTGCCAGTTTTCATTGCCCATAGGTGTGATATTTTTATAAATGCCTGTATGCTATGCTTTCACAAATTAAAAATGTTTTATGCTGCCCTGTAACTGAAAACAAACAACTAGTGTGCCTCTATCTCTCACCTGTAAAAAGGGGAGTGGTGAGAATTCAGGGGTTAACATTGTTACTGTGCCTGGGATAAGAAATACACGCTCTTATCGGGCTTCCCTTGTGGCTCAGCTGGTAAAGAATCTGCCTGCATTGGGGGATATCTGGGTTCGATCCCTGGGTTGGGAAGATCCCCTGGAGAAGGGAAAGGCTACCCACTCCAGTGTTCTGGCCTGGAGAATTCCATGGACTGTATAGTCCATGGGATCACAAAGAGTCGGACACGACTGAGCGACTTTCACTTCACTTCACTTGTTGTTCTTGGGCCTTTCCAGGTGGTGCTAGTGGTAACGAACCCGGCTGCCAATGTAGGAGACCAAAGATGCGGCTTCAATCTCTGGGTCAGGAAGATTCCCCTGGAGGAGGGCATGGCAACCCACTCCAGTATTCTTGCCTGGAGAATCCCATGGACAGGGGAGCCTGGCGGGCTACAGTCCATGGGGTCGCAAAGAGTTGGACAGGACTGAGGCAACTTAGCACACCGACACATTATTGTTCTTGATTGTCCCTGTGAAGTAACCATGAGAGTCAGAGACTAGGAAAAGTGGGAAGTCTGTCTTTTATACTACTCTGAAATCTATTATGCCTTTGAGAAAGAAAGAAAAAAACCGTCTTAAAAACTACTTTTCATTAATTTATTTATTAAATTTATTCATTCTCTTTTTGGCCACACAGCATGCAGTTGCCTAGTTCCCTGACCAGGGATCGAACCTGTGCCCCCTGAAGTAGAAGCGCAGAGTCTTAACCACTGGATCTCCAGGGGAGTCTCAAGAAAAGTTTTTTAAATGTTTAAAATGAACCATCCATAATTTGTTTGCTATGACAGAGAAGGAAGAGAATTCAATGATAGTCACAAATTTAGCAGTTCTCACCTGGAGTTGGTTGCATGCCTGCCCTCCCCACCCCCCCAAATCTGGACCTTTAACAAAGTCTAGAGGTAGTTTTGGTTGCCACACTGGGGAGGTTGTGCTGCTGGCTCTAGTGGAGAGAGGTCAGGTCCTACTGTGCCCAGAACAGCGTCCACAACACAGAATTATCTGGCCTACATGACACAAGTTGAGGAGTCTTGAGTTAAATAATGCTATTGGGAATATCAGGTGATTATTATCCAATACTGTCTCTTTCAGCGAGAAATTAGCCTTCCAATTGCTTTCTGAGAACTGAAATTATTTTCCTCTGTCTATATAGGGAAACACTGCTAATCCTTTTAATAGGTTTAGTCTGGCCTGTCTCTTTCTACACAGCTGTCAAATTATCAGGCACCTCGGTCCAAAAAATCATCAGGCTGCTGGCTTGGAAGATTGTGGGTGGAGAAAAAGCAACAACTGGATTGACTGTGTGTTCATTTTTCAGCTAGTGAGGTTTAGCCCTCTGTGGACACACAGCTGTTCTGTGGTGATAAGGGAAGGAGCCAAAGAGAGAGGCTGGGTGAGGAAGTGCTGTCGCATTTCAACACTTTTCTTCAAGGAGAGGGAGGGTTGGCCTTTCCAACTCTTGCCAAGTGAGGAGCCATCCAGGCGTAATCACAGAGCTTTCCTTTTGTTCCTTCGTCTCTGTCTTCTTTGATTATTTTTATTTCACAATCTATTTAATCTATTTTTAATAGTTTTATTTATTTATTTTTGGCTGAGCTCTGTCTTCACTGCTGTATGGGCTTTTTTCTAATAACAAGTGGGGGCTACTCTCTAGTTGCTACATCCAGGCTTCTCATTGCAGTGGCTTGAGAGGGCTCTAGGGTGCCCTGAACCCCAGGGCTCTAGGGTGAAAGGGCTTCAGTAGTTGCACCTCCCAGGCTCTAGAACACTGGCTCAGTAGTTGTGACTCATGGGCTCAGTTGCTCCTCGACACATGGGATCTTCCTGGATCAGGGATCGAACCTGTGTTTCCTGAATTGGCGGGTAGATTCTTTACCATTGAGCCACCAAGGAAGCCCAGTATTTCACAAACTATTGATTGAATACTTTCCAACCCAACTCCTGAGATAAGTGCTGCTCATGATACAAAAGGTCCTCAGTGAGTCTAAGATTAGCTCAAACAAAATTAAAAAGTGCTATAGGAATCATATCATCTCAAAAAGAAAAGGTTGGACAAAGGGCTTACCCCCCATATTTTACTCATTTCTAAACTGCAAGATATAAAGTACATCCACATTTTGCTATGCACGTAACTGAGTATATTGAAGGCTATAAAATTATATAAATCCATGATAAATGACTGCCACAGCCCTGTGTCAGCTTTCCTGCTTTTGTTCTCTTTCAAAAACTTTTGCTTTGTCTTTGAAAGATTACCTACTAGTGTGTGGGCTTCCTAGTGGCAGTAAAGTGGTAAATAGTAAGCAGAAGTAAATTTAATTATAATAAATAAACTCAATCAATGATACAAAATGGTTTTTAAGTTGAATCCCTCTTGGTCAGGCTGCAGGAAAGCAATTCTTAGCACATCTTCAGTTATGTGGAACTCCTTGTGCAAGTGTGATATGAGTTTGGAGAGAAGACTCTTAATAAAAAGATTTATTTATTTATTTATTGGACTGTTCTGGGTCTTATTTGTGGCATGTGGCATCTAATTCCCCAAGCAGGGATCCAACCCAGGCTCCCTGCATTGGGAGCTCGAAGTCTTTAACCGCTGGACCACCAGGGAAGTCCCTGGAGAAGACTCATGAGCCAGACTGGCTGGATTCAGATCCTAGCTCTGCCACTGGCTCTGTGTGATTCTCAAACTTTGGACAATCACTTCTCTTCCAGCACCTCAGTTTCCTTTTCTTCACAATGAGGATGATAGTTTTCCCCTCAGAGGGTGATTGTGAGTATTAAATGTGCCAATGCATGTCACTAGCACAAAGTAAGTGCCTGATAAATGGTAGGCTTGTTTTTTTTTTTTAACTTTTTGTATTGGCATGTAGCTGATTAACAATGTTGTGATAGTTTCAGGTGAACAGTGAAGGGACTCAGCCATACATATACATGCATCCATTCTCCCTCAAACTCCCCTCCCATCTAGGCTGCCACATAACGTTGAGCAGAGTCCCATGTGCTATACAAGAGGTCCTTTTTGGTTATCCATTTTAAATGGATTGTGTACATGACCATTCCAAACTCCCTAAGTGCCCCTCCCCACTGGCGACCATAAGTTCATTTTCTGAGTCTGTGAGTCTTTTTCTGTTTTGTAAGTAAGTTCATTTGTATGTACCTGTTAGTTATCTTTTTCATCCCCATTATCATGGTTGCATTGTATTTTGTTATTCTTCATTCATAATAAGTCAGAGACGGATGGATTGCAGCCACTGCAGCTTGCCTAAATCTAATGTGGTGGGAAAGTGCCTAATCTTGATCACCTTATGTTCCTTGAGACAGTCATCTTTTAAAGACACATATTTTGCAATTAGCAGGACAGAGCTTTATTGATATATCACCAAATTCTCTGGCTTTCTATGCAGTATGACCATGTGAAATACTGGAATAAGATCAACATCTTGGATTCCCAGGCCTCAGATGCATCCTGATCTTCAGGCAACATGGGACACATATTAGAATTTGAGCTTCCAGTTGCCTTGAAAGAGGGTACTTTCAACAATTTTAGCTGGTGTAATACTTGTTGATGACAGTGCTCTAAGGGATGTTGGTATCAAATATATTCTGGCTCTATTTGTGCCAAGTTCCTGACTTGTTATATGTATTGTCCCTAAAGCAGCATAGGATCAAAATGCTGTGCATAAACAGGTAGAGATGAATTCACAGTTTTTGTGTGGGTTTTTTTTTTTGGCTTAATTAATTTTTTTACCAGTGTGAGACAGATTCCTTCCCTCCCCAAAATGAATAACATGCTTCCCTGGAGAGATCTGGGAGAGTCTCCCATCATCCCCAGGGAAGAAGTGAGAAAGGCAAGTGCTGGGGACAGGGAAGGCTCCGTAATTCCTCAGCCTACTTTTCCTTCCCTTCTCACCAGAGGACTTCAATTTTTCCATTTATTTCATAGAAACATATCTCATTTGCCCTCCTACATAAAGACACATGATTGCTTTTGAACGTGACTACGTCATTTTGGTACATACCTCCTTATTAGTGAAGTATCTACATTGCCCGTGTGTTATTCCAGTAAACAGAGGCACTTGATCAAAATAATTTCTCAAAAGTCTAAATATGCTTCTTAAAAATTTAAAATAAGAATGATTCCCCTAAGGAATGCCTTGAACATATTAGAAGTCATTATTTTTTAAGGATTAATATTAGTAATTGTTGGACAGTCTCTGAAACTTGAAATCATAACCACCTAAAAGCAGTGGTGGGAAGGGAGATGAATAGGATGTAGAAACACTAAAATTGTTAAGTTTTATAAGACAGAAGTGATTCTATATTGAAAATAAAAGATCTGAGAATTCTATTTGCTCTAGATTGAATTTTAAATTTCTTTACTTGAAAATGTAAAGATATGAATTTACTCATCTATAAATTAAAAATAGTAACTAGTTGATGTCTCAGGTACATTTTGTCTCTAAAATGTCAAAATCAATGTAATGTGGCTTTGGAGTTGAATTCCCTAAGGGCAAAGTAGATACACATTTGAGTCAATGTTCAACAAAGCTTTGCCAATAAACATTAAACTGATTTTTATTTAAATACCCTCTTCTACAACTGAAACATGGGCTGTAAAAGTCATGTCCCCATGGTGATAAGAGCATCAGTGTGAGGGAATGTGTGAAGGGATTGCTGTAGGGAGATGGGATGGCTCTGTTTCATGTTGATTTCAGCAGTGTGGGTGCGGCCCTGGAGGTGATAGTCTACGTGGCATTATCAGAGTAAACCTTATTAATTAAAAGCATGAATGGAGCGATGGAGAGCTGAGATTTATTCAGCAAACAACAATGTGTCAGTGACATTCAGCTCAGAAAAGGGATTTCTGAAGCCCCATTTTATTGCCTGATGGTTGGAGAGGATAATTCTCCTTATCCAGTATTCTTGGGCTTCCTCTGTGACTTAGCTGGTAAGAAATCTGCCTGCATTGCAGGAGACCTGGGTTCCTTACCTGGCTTGGGAAGATCCCCTGGAGAAGGGAAAGGCTGCCCACTTCAATATTCTGGCCTGGAGAATACTGTCCAACAACACAACTGAGCAACTTTCACTTTATAGAAATTCTAAGAAGATTTTGAAAAACAATAAACACCATAAATTAGATTTGAATTTGATCAGAATCATAGCCTCAAATTCTGTGTGTCATTAACTACGAGGCTACCCTGGTGGCTCAGTGGTAAAGAATCCACCTGCCAATGCAGGAGACCCAGGTTCGATTCCCTGTGTTTGGAAGATCCCCTGGAGGAGAAAAGGTCCACCCACTCTAGTATTCTTGCTGGGAAAATCCCCTGGACAGAGGAGCCTGCTGGGCTGCATCCACGGAGTCTCAAAAAGCCAGACACGACTGAGCAACTAATCAGAGCATTCCATTAAACTATTAGTCTGTTGACAGAGAGCAAGTAAATGTAACCCATCTCTCTAACTTGGTTAAGCAGAAACGATAACAATCTGATTTAAGATATAAGGAGCAAAAAGAAGAAATAATAAGGAAATGGTCAAACAGAACTGCCCACGTGGCTGAGGCATTGTGCAACTCAGCCAAGTGACACCAGTGAGAAAGCCTAATGGAATTGCTGAAGAAGGGAACAATATATTTTTAGTGGCATAAATCCCAGAGCATAGAAAAAAATAAGGAAAGCTTGTAGGCTTTTAAATAAATGGGAAATCCTTGTTTTCTGAAGTGTATCTTTAAAGACTGTGCTGTGCTGTGCTTAGTCATTGTGTCCAACTCTTTGTGACCCCATGGACTGTAGCCCACTAAGCTCCTCTGCCTTTGGAATTCTCCTGGCAAGAATACTCGAGTGGGTTTCCTTTTCCTCCTCCAGGGCATCTTCCCGACCCAGTGATCGAACCTAGGTCTCCCACATTGAAGGCAGATTCTTTACCATCTGAGCCACCAGGGAAGCCCATCTTTAAAGACATTCCGTGGAAATTCTAATAGCTACAGTTAATTTTTTTTCTAACAAATAACAGTCTAGATGCAGACTCATTCTTTATCATTTCAGATTTCCAGGAATTTGTCAAAAGGACGATACTATATATTTTAAATAAGCAAATATTTTAAGAATTAAATTTATTCATTTTTGCCTGTGCTGGGTCTTCGTTGCTACACCCAGGCTTTCTCTAGTTGCAGTGATCAGGGGCTACTCTCTAGCTGCAATGAGAGGATTTCTCATTTGCGGCAGCTTCTCTTAAAGCACAGGCTCTTAGGATCTAGAGAGTCAGTAGTTGTGGTGCTGGGCTTAGTTGCTCTGCGGCATGTGGAATCATCCTGGACCAGGGATCAAACCCATGTCACCTTCAGGTAGATCGGCAGGCGGAGTCTTAACCACTGGACCAAGGAAGTCGCAAATATTTTTAAGCATCGTGCTTTCTACTGACTGCTGCTTAGCACTGTGGTGCAAGATAACTGCTCTGAATCTTCTTCTTAACTGTAAAATGGAGGTAAAAACTTTGCCTGCAGAGTTACCCACGTTATTAATTAAATGTGTATACATTAAATTAAATACATAGTATTGGACTGGGTAGCTGGCAAGAGTCCAATAAATGCAGGAAGTGGTTTTGGAATGTTAATCTCTACCGAGAGTCTGACAGACTCTGACACAGTGTGAGTATATTTTACCAAATCAGTTTATTGAGTCTCAATATCAGAAGCTGCAAGAATTGGGGAAACACTCTTTGGGTATGTGTGTTTTGAAATCTGCTCATAAATATAAAACGTCTTGGGGGAAACAAAGGATACCACTCAGATATAGACAATTTCTCTTCATTTCCTCCAGTTTTCTTGACTAAAAAACATCAGTTGCAACATCTCATCATAATCTTATCCATTTCTGTCTTACAGAATTAAAATTTGATATAAGACATGTTTTGTAGTCTCAGTCTAGGAGATGAACAGGCTAAACTGGAAATAAACAAAGCCGGGAATCTTGAGCAAGAGAGCCAAGACCTATTCACTCCCACTGCCTGAGGAATTTATGACCTGTAAGTTGTCCTCTAATGAGCACAGAATGTGAGCATTGCATCTTCTCTTAATTAGTTTGACAGATATTCATTTAAATTTGAAAAGATGCTCAGGCTTGGGATAGCAAAGGAAGGTTCTGAATTCCTTTTGCATCTTAATTCTGTTTTTGTTGTGGTGGCTCTGGGGAATGTCAACATCTGAAGACGAATAAAGCCCCTGTCTTCATCGGGGACCCCCACATTTTCTCTTTAGAAGTGCCTGCGACCATCACACTTTTGCTTTGCAGCTGTGAAGTCTAACACAAAAGCACCAGGTTCTGTAAGAATATGTTGGGCTTGGTGTCTATGAGGGGTGGATTTTATTTTTTTTCTCTCATGCTTAATAAGGGATAGAATTTCAGAATAGGTCACTGGTTTGGTGTAAGTAATGACATGAAGTACACACCAAAGTTGATGAATTCACTAAACTATGAATTGTTTTTACTCTCAATACTCAGAGCTGTCATGGCTATAAGGTTGCTACCTGCCCTTGATTATGCATGGAAGCAAGTAATCAGGAGTCCATATATTTCCTCTCTCTATCTGTATATTTATTAATATAGATATTCCCTTTTACATATATTAATACATATACATATTATACATGTATAATTATACATGAAGCCTTTTGGGCTTCCCTGATGGCTCAGATGGTAAAGAATCTTCCTGAAATGCAGGAGACCTGGGTTCAATCCCTAAGTCAGGAAGATCCCCTGGAGAAGGGAAGGCCAACCCACTCCAGTATTCTTGCCTGGACAGAGGAGACTGGTGGGCTACATATAGTCCATGGGGTCACTAAGAGTCGGACATGACTGAGTGACTAACCCGTAAACTTATATGGCCTTTCAAGCAATAGTAATGTGAACCTTTATCAGGGGTGTCTCTCTCTACCTTATTACACTTTATCTCTGGCTGCTCACTGAGTAGTGTCCAGTCAAAGAGGTCTCAGGGACAGAAACCCACCACCCCAGCAGACCTGGCCAGGCACTCGGGTGCCTTTTCCTCCTACACACACAAAAAGGCCCCTCTAGGCTGGTGGTGATCCTGGCTGAAGGTTGCAATCAGGGAAATGTCTAAGCACAGACAGCTGTGGGAGGAAGGCGCAGCACTTGCCTAATCTACCAAGGCCAAACATCGGGCTCTGGAGCGAGTTCATTCATCATGTCTGTCTGGTCTAGCCATACTAGACCCCCGTGTCCCACCCCCATCTCCCACCGCTACCATTTTCCTCCTTGCTGTAAAACAGATTGCTTTTGCTTTATCAATTCATCTTAATGAAGCCAGAATATAACATCCAAGGAAAAATGTCCAGAAATTTAGTCCTGACTTAAGCAAAGAGAGATAGAGCTGTGCCCTCAAGTCCATTGTCCTGGTCATTAGAGTGTATTCTTTGTGAACCTGATGTGACGTACTGTGGCAGAGATGGGCGCGGTATGATTGCCAGGTTGGGAGGACCGGGTGATGGTCCCTGCTTTCCTGCTTGTTAGAATAACCTGGAGCAGGTTTTACCTCTTTGAGTATCCATTTCATCTTCTGTAAACAAAAGTGATAATGTGATGTTTAGGTGAGGTTGTGAAGCGTTTAGCAGTATTGCCTTGGAGCAGTAGTCTCAAAGGGTAGGCCCCTGGGTTGTCAGTGTTACCGGGGAGCTTGTTAGAGATGCAGATTCTCAGATCTCAAATAAAAAGCTCAGGGATACGGGAGAAAAGATTTACCAATTATGTATCTGATAAGGGGTTAATATCCAGAATATATCGTATATGGGTATGCCTCACATATATATGATATATGGATATACATCATATGTGGATATTAACCAGTATATATGTATATAAAACTCCCAGAACTCAACAGCAAATCAATCTTAGATTTTTAAAAAGAGCAAAAGACTTGAAAAGGACTCTTCTACAAAGATGAAATCCAAATGGTCAGTAAACACATGAAAATGTGCTAAACATCATTACTTGTTAGGAAAATGCAAATCAAAGCCACCATGAGATACCACCTCACACCCTTTAGGATGGCTGCTATCAAAAAAGCAAAATGAGAGGATTCTTGTGCACTGGTAGTGAAATTATAAAATGGTACAGCTGCTATGGAAAAACAGTATGGTAGTTCCTTTAAAAAGTAAATATAGGATTATCGTGTTGTCCTTGTTCAGTCACTAACTTGTGTCCTACTCTTTGTGACCCAGTGGACTGAAGTGTGCACACCAGGCTTTGCACATATTTAAAAAAAAAAAAAAGGTAGGACTATGATCCTGAGGACACTAATGGACAGAACCAAAATCTAGAAGCAGTGTATATGGGCTGTGAGGTCCTGAGAGCCTGGGAAAATGATTCCTTGGCTCACTGAGGATGAGCATGTCCTCTGGAAATGAAATGACTGTCCTCCATTCAGCTCTCAGAAAACTAACAACACATCAAGCTTTTATTTTTTTCTATGTGCAAAGCCGGATAGTGTTGTAAACTCTTCCTTTCCTTTCAAGTATCCTCCTCAGGATTGGAATAGATTGCAGGAACAGTGGTAGCAGGCAAGCGAGTCTTTCTGTCCGTCTATAACTTTCAAACGCCTAACTACGTAGGCTGAGTCTATAATGTTCATATACCTACACCGTTCAAGAGTCTGAAGTTAACAACAAAAGAGACAGCATTAATTTTTTTTTCCCCCCAGGGGTTTCTACTGAGCTGTGAACATGTTACTAGCTTTGAGTTTAGATTCTCAAACTTGTCTCAGGCAGCTTTCGCCACCTGGTACCCATCTGGCTTTATTTTTATTTATCTTTTGGAGGGCAGAGGGCAGAGGGCTTTGAAGAATCCCCCAGAGAAGGAAGGAGAAGCATTTTCTGCAAGGAAAATTGACGGCGCATTGTTTTCTTTCACACAGGGCTCTGAGGGGATAATCTCAATGCTACACTTGACCATCGTCTGTCAAACCAAAGCAAATAAGCCAGTGCAGTCTTTCGTTATTGTAAAACAGGGACAGAAAATAACTGCCATATGTGGTGGTTGTCTAGCCAAAGGAAACCACCCTCATTTCAGAAAATGTTTACTTTTCTGCTCTCATTGAGTAATGGACTACCAAGGCATGATTCAGGTTACAGCATTTTGTGGAAAGGCTGTTTTTGTGTAGCAACTTCTCAGGTAATTACTTTTGGTAATTTTGGCTTTCTGAAGAGGTGACAGGCTCTGAGGGTCCTTCTGCTTCGAAGATGAGCAAATTGAAGTATCAAAAAACAGAGAGAGACTGATTAGTGTTATATGAATTAATGTGAAATTTTGAGATTCAGTTCAGTTCAGTCGTTCAGTCATGTCCGACTCTTTGCGATCCCATGGACTGCAGCACACCAGGCCTCCTTATCCATCACCAACTCCCAGAGTCCATCCAAACCCATGTCCATCGAGTCAGTGATGCCATCCAGCCATCTCATCCTCTGTTGTCCTCTTCTCCTCCCGCCCCCAATCCTTCCCAGGATTAGGGTCTTTTCCAGTGAGTCAACTCTTCACATGAGATGGCCAAAGTATTGGAGTTTCAGCTTCAACATCAATCCTTGCAATAAACACCCAGGACTGATCTCCTTTAGGATGGACTGGTTGGATCTCCTTGCAGTCCAAGGGACTCTCAAGAGTCTTATCCAACACCACAGTTCAAAAGCATCAATTCTTTGGCGCTCAGCTTTCTTCACCATCCAGCTCTCACATCCATACATGACTACTGGAAAAACCATAGCCTTGACTAGACGGACCTTTGTTGACAAAGTAATGTCTCTGCTTTTCAATATGCTATCTAGGTTGGTCATAAGTTTCCTTCCAAGGAGTAAGCATAACATTGTTATTTGCAGAAATAACTGACCCCCTTGTTTTATGTCACCTAATTTCATATATTTCTTAAATAGCCATATATCTTGATACACTCTAACAGTGACTCTTGTTTTGTATGTGTTTTTTTTTTTTTTTTCCAGAGGGATCCACACCCACCTCAACCCATCTTTGATGTTACCATGTTATCCTCTGTAACCTGGGGTTTTATTTTAAAATGCTCTTGGTAGGGACTTCCCTGGTGGTCCAGTGGCTAAGACTCAGCACAGCCAAATAAATTAATTAACTGTTAGGGCTCCCCTGGTGGCTCAGATGGTAAAGAGTCTGCCTGCAATGCTGGAGACCTGGGTTTAATCCGTGGGTCAGGAAGATCCCCTGGAGAAGGAAATGACAATCCACTCAGTATTCTTGCCTGGAAAATTCCATATATTAAAAAATAAAATGCTCTTGGTGTCCCTGCAGAGGGATCCAGGTTTACTTCTCTCCAAGCCACATCTCAAGATGACCTCCCTCTTTGTTGACTGAGAGATCCAGATTGTACGGTGAGTTAGGGAAGCTGTCAGCCGCTTCTCATGAGCAGACAAGCCCACTGCAAACCTAGCTGAGGTGGGACTAATATTCTGTTGACTGGTGATGTGAGGTGTTGCTCCCAACCAGGTTCAATAGCTGTTGTTCAAATCAAACAAGAAGCTCTTGCTAAGAGGATTCACCACCTCAAAGAGTTTGTCCACCAGGGATGGAGGTGGGAGGACTTGCCTGAGGGTGTTTTTCCACATTAAAAAAATCATGGTTGGGACTTCCCAGATGGTCTAGTGGCTAAGAATCTGTGCTCCCTATTCAGAGGGCTCTGGTTCCATCTTTAGTCAGGGAGTGAAGATCCCACATGCTGGGCAGCCAAAAAAAATAGGCATTAACCCAAAGAAAACAGATCATAGTAATAAAGATAAAAATAAAGCAAAAATGTTAAAAAGAAATCATGGTAATATATCCTGACATAGACTGAATTTGTGCCCCTCCAAAATTAATATTTTGAAATCTAATCCTCAATGTGATGGTATTAGGAGGTGGGGCCTTTGGAGGTGATAAGGTCATGAGAGTGAAGCCCTCAAGAATGGGATTAGTGCCCTTATAAAAGCAACCCCAGAGAACTCTCTCAGGCGTTCTGCCATGTGAGATTATAGCCACCTGTGATACAGGAAGTGAGTTCCCATCAGACACAGAATCCACTGATGCCTTCATCTTGGACTTCCTGACCTCCAGGCTGTGAGAAATAAATTTCTCTTGTTTATAAACCACTGAATCTATGGTATTTTGTTATAGCAGTCCAAACAGGCTAAGATATATAGAGAACATAAAATCAGCCATCTGAACCATTTTTAAGAGTACAGTTTATTGTTGTTAAGCATGTTTACATCGCTGTGCAGCCACACTGCTATCTGTATCCAGAAATTCAAGGTGATTTTTGAAGTCCATCCTGGCCTCAACTCCCTAATTCCAATTAACTTTGCTGCCCTCTGTCTCTCTCTCTGAGTCTGTGTTTCTGTCCTGATTACTTTACTTGGAGGGTGGGAAGGATTTATTTTTTAACACTACATGATGAATTGGTTTCAGAGGAATTCAAACGATCTTGTTGTTTGGATTATTTCTTATCAAGAATGCTAGATTTTTTTTCCTAAGAATGATGGCAGAGGTGAAGGGGCAAAAGGGAAAGACCTCTTCTGTGAGTCAATTTAGCAAAAGAGAGGAGAAGTGAGGTAACATTAAATCATCCCTGGAAATGTATTGTGAGCGCTAAAAGGGCGTGTTGGCCTTCTCAAAGGACCGAGACCCCTAGTTTTTGCCTAGGAGACCTTCTGGCTCTGTGTAGGGCAACCTGCTTCGTGTTTTTCTGTTTGCTTTCCATTGATAAGCACTGCTTAAGGTCATAATGCCCTTGGGTTCCCATTAAGCTGGGTGGAGTGCAGTTCTTTAATGTTTACTTAGCGGGCACAGCATACCAGGAACTCTGCAGCAGATATACAAACGTGCCTCTTGCTCCACCTGAAGAAGGAGGATTTCCTTTCAGTGTCTCTTTGCTGCACCTACCTTCTGGAGTTTCAAGGGAATACCTGAAGGAATGATTACTTTCTTTATCCAGTGTCTAGATAATGTGAAAATGTGTTTGTACTATACAGGCTGAACCAGTCACATTTTGAATATGATACCTCCTCTTCCTGGAATATTTTTGGAACAATTTAATTGCATTTTGCCCAAGAGCAGCTTGTGTGTGTGTGTATATTCAGTTGCTCAGTCGTGTCCAGCTCTTTGCAACCCCATGGACTATAACCCACCAGGCTCTGCTGTCCATGGGATTTCTCAGGCAAGAAGACTGAAGTAGGTTGCCATTTCCTTCTCCCAACCCAGGGGATCTTCCTAACCCAAGGGTCAAACCTGCCTCTCACATCTCTTGCATTGGCATGTGGATTCTCTGCATGCACCACCTGAGCATAGCCTCTAAAGGGTTTGGAGTCAGGCTTTAAAATGTCTTTAATTCGGTGTGGTAAGGCCATTTATTTCAGGCAAGATTTAGTCCCTTGTCACAAAGACTCTGAAAAGTACAAAATTATAAATTTAGGTTCTTCTTAAAACAAACACTGTTGGATAACTGACCAAGTTTGAACCTATCCCATGTAATATCAGTCATCCTAGCATCTAGTGCGGTGTGTAAACTAAGTCAGTGGGCTTCTAAGTTATAGAAAAGAAAAAGGAAAAAACACACACCCAGGGGGGAAACTCCCAGTATGTGGAGTTGGAAGGGACTCCCACACACTACCCCAGCCCCCACCCCATCACAGTGTCCAGTGCAAGAAACTCCTACAGGACAGAGGCTTATCCAGCCTCTCCTTGCATAGTTTCAGGGTCAGGGAAGTCAGTACTTGACAAGTCAGCTCATTCCTTCTTGTGTGGCTCTCATTGTGTGAAAGTTGAAACTCCAAGTCCTCAACTCTCTGCCTTGAGTAACCACTGACCATCCTCTTTGCCAAGGGAAGGAGTTATTTAACACTGTTTTATGCTTTATGAACACTTGTGCATAACTCACATAAAGCATTTACCACCAACTGTTATTATTTCAGCACATTGTAACCTCGCAAGTTCTCATGCAGCAATAATACATGAGAAATGTTTTCTCTGTTTCACTAATGTCTCCTTCCTTGGCTTTGGTAAAAAGCCCTTAAACGGTCTGGGGAATATATTACAGATGGGCAAGCTGGCATGGAAGTTAAAATAATCAGATAGGACTTGAATGGAAGTCACCAGTCAAACCTGAACTTCATCTTCAACTTCCATTTGGCTTTTCTTGTTATGATGGTGAGGAAGAGAGAGCCACACCAAGGTTCAGGGGAAGGCCATCTCTGAGAGGAGGGCTGGAGGAGATGGTCATTCAGTCCCAGTTGTCATTGGTCATGCTGTGTCCTCCTCCATCCATTGAGGAAGTGGGATCAAGAACAACATGATAGTACTTTTGCTCAGCAAGCCACTGAATTATGTAATCTTGGAGATGGAAGGCCAGCCTCAGTATTTTACAGATAGGAAAGCAGGTTTGATGGACTTTGACAGATTATCTTCCAGGCTTGCAAACTGAAATGGCTCTAGAACCAACCAAGGAAGAAACACAAGTGAATGAAGTGGGCCAGTGCAAAATGTAAAGATCCTCTTTCCTGAGAACACAGTGGGGAATGGTGAGGACTAGGGCAAGTATGCACTCTCTAAAGGGAGTAGTGGATGCTCAACTCTGACGGCTTATTATTATGAAGGAATGCAGAGCCAGTGTTGCCAGAAATCTGGATTTTTTTATGCGAAAGATCCCAAATGATGATTAAGTGTTCAAACTGAAAGCACCGTGTACACTAACACAGTGCAGGCCAACTGAAACATGCCACAAGCCAAGTTCTGCTTGCAGATGCTGATTTGGGCTTTAGGAAGCTCATGGGTGGGATGTGTCCTGAGCTGGGGGCATTCAGGAGTGTGGAGCTGTGAGTGGATCCAGATGGTTTTTCTGCAGTTGACCTCTGCCAGTGCCTCCCCTTCTCCAGAAAAGATTGAGTTCATCTCTGTGTCATCCCTAGAGCGATGCCTGTTGGCTCGGAGAGGAACTGACTTCATCAGGGTGCCCAGGAGAAAACTGACTGAGAAGGGGAGCAGTGTGGGGAATAAATGCTCCATTAAGGGAGAAAAGATCAAGACCACAGGGAGGTCAGCACATCTGAAGACATGTCTAAACTCTTCTATTTCCTAAAAAAAAGTTCCTTTACTTAGTGCCTATTGCAAGTACAACTTTCAACCAAAAGTGTAGTTAATGGATTTGATATCTGTGCTGTTGAGTCTTCTAGGACACAGGTACAGGCCAGTTACCTGTAATTTCTACTGATAAGTGCTCTTCAGGGCTTCAGATGAGAAAGGTGCTCAACAGGAATGCTGGGGAAGTTCAGCCCCTGCTTTGAAACGAATGATTTACGCCAAGTGATGCTGAAACGCAGGGTGTTTCCATTTAAGAGGGCCTGCTAGAGGAATGCGGCTTTGGGGCCTCTCCTCATTTATCATGGTGTTTACAAATCCTGCTTGAAGTTGAAAATAAATCATCATCCTGCTGCTTCGAGGCTGGTTTACAGCTAAGAATTTTAGAGGGGATTGAGCACAAACCCATTGGTGGCGCCATGTGAAGGAGCGAAGGGAAGGGACCATGGGGAGGCACCCTGGCATGGAAGATACTTGACCAAGGAAAGGTGTTCATGGCCAAACCTTCTTCTTCCAATAATTATGCAGTCAATTAAAAGATATTGGATAGATATAGCATGAACTGAGTTGAATCTATAAAATGCAGGATTAGCTGGGATTTGAAGTTTGGACCAGGCAGTAGATTCAAAGAATGGTCTGGTCCCTCAGTTTCAAATACTTGTGAGATGTGAGTAGTGAGAATTTCCTGGAAATCCAGTGGTTAGGACTCAGGGCTTTCACTGCTGGGGCCTGGCTTCCATTTCCTGGTTGGGGAACTGAGATCCCAGGAGGCACATGATATGGCTTGGAATAAAAATGAATAGAAGATAATAAAATGTGAATGGTGCATCAAGTGAGGAAGATAAAGCCTTCACTTTGTGAATCTCATGCTAATCTAATGCTCCAACTTCATCCCAGCTGGGCATATTTATCTTAAAGTAGAGAAAACTCCAAGGGGTGGTGCCTCCCTTTCCATACATCAAGGATTACTGTGCAAAAGCAGGATTAGACTCCAGAGGGCAGAATAAGGACTCATGGACAGGCCCTGCAGGGAGGCGGATATCAGGTTTGACCTTAAGAAGACTTTTCCAACAATTAGAGTTGTTTGAAAATAGAAGAGGCCTTGAGTCAGGGTCAAACAGCAGCTTGGTGGCTTGTTCTAAAAGGAACCCAGCATTCGAGACAGCAAAAGGAATGCAGATGTATAGAACAGACTCATGGACTCTGTGGATGAGGGCAAGGGTGGGATGATATGGGAGAATGGCATTGAAACATGTTAATTATCATATGTGTAATCAATCGCCAGCCCAGGATTGATGCTCTGGGCTGGTGCATCGAGATTTCCCGGCGGGAGGGAGGAGGGAGGGGGGTTTTGGAGGGGGAGCATATGTAAACCCATGGCGATATCATGTCATTGTATGGCAAAACTAATAAAAAAAAAATGGAACCTGGGCATCCCGTGGGGCTGTGAGAGTTTATGAGTCTAATATTCTGGCTTGGAATTCTGAAAGGATCAACCTTCTGCATTTCCTGCTTCCTGGATCATAAATCCTGATTTAAAAACAATAATCTGGTTTCTTTGCCTACCAATTCAGTTCAGTTCAGTTCAGTAACTCAGTCGTGTCCAACTCTTTGCAACCCCATGGACTGCAGCACGCCAGATTTCCCTGTTCATCACCAACTCCCGGAGCTTGCTCAAACTCATGTTCATCTAGTTGGTATGGCATCCAACCATCTCATCCTCTGTCGCCCCCTTCTCCTTCTGCCCTCAGTCTTTCCCAGCATCAGGGTCTTTTCAAATGAGTCAGTTCTTCGCATCAGGTGGCCAAAGCATGGAGCTTCAGCTTCAGCATCAGTCCTTCCAATGAATATTCAGGACTGATTTCCTTTAGGATTGACTGGTTGGATCTCCTTGCAGTCCAAGGGTCTCTCAAGAGTCTTCTCCAACACCACAGTTCAAAAACATCAATTCTTCAGCACTCAGCTTTCTTCATAGTCCAACTCTCACATCCAACATGACTACTGGAAAAAACATAGCTTTGACTAGTCGGACCTTTGTCAGCAAAGTAATGTCTTTGCTTTTTAATGCTGTCTAGGTTGGTCATAGTTTTTCTTCCAAGGAGTAAGCATCTTTTAATTTCATGGCTGTATTCACCATCTGTAGTCACCAATTGCCTACCAATTGGGTTTCCCTAATACAGAAATTGGGGCTTCCCAGGTGGTGCTAGTGGTCAAGAACCCACCTGCCAATGCAAGAGACAGAAGAGGCTCAATCTCTGGCTTGGGAAGATCCCCTAGAGGACGGCCAGACAACCCACTCCAGTATTCTTGCCTGGAGAATCCCATGGACATAGGAGCCTGGTGGGCTAGAGCCCATAGGATCACAAAGAGTCAGACACGACTGAGGTGACTTTGCATGCACGCAATGCAGAAATTAACCTACAACTGATAGTAAAGTTAAATAGATAATAGAAACAATATGAACTGGTAGAAAATCTCAGGAAGTAAAAGCTAGGTGAATGTGTATTTAAAAATCACCTTCACAGTTGAATCAGAGCAGTTTTTGTTTTATCTAAATACAACTAGTGGGTAAGAGCACAGACTCTGCAGCCACTTGGCAGAGTTTGAGACCTAGTTCTGCTTTGGACTAGACCTTGATCAAAATGCCCCAATGTCATTTCTGTGAAGTGGAGGTAAGGCTAGTACCCACCTCATAGAATTTATGGGATGAGTAAGAGAGTTGAGGGCATATGAGACGTTGAGAGCTGAGCAGAGCACATGGTGTGAGGTTCATAATGACAGCTGCTGCTGCTGCTGATAATGTTATACAGCAGAATGCAGCCATGTTTACAGAGCTGACCTGATGGACCGGATTTTATTGTTTTTCCCTAAATAATTTATTTGCTTCAAATAATAGCCCATGTTGGTGTTTGAATGAGATTTAAATATTTTAACTGAATATTTTTCTGTCCCAGCTGGTGACATGGTGAGGATGCTTTTTCAGAAGAATACTACATTGATAAAAGGATTAAAGAAAGCTCTTGTTATCTAAGGAAATTTACCTTTGACCACAGTCAGATTTTTCAGACTTCAGCCTTATAGATCTGTGCTAATATGTTTGACTACCTCACTGCATTACAGAAATGGAATTTAACCATCTGGAGTCTTTTGTTTGCTTTATCAAAGAATTTAGTTCTCTAAGGTATAGTAGCTGGAGAAGGGAAAGGCTACCCATTCCAGTTGGCCTGGAGAATTCCGTGGACTGTATAGACCATGGGGTCACAAAGAGTTAGACATGACTGAGCGACTTTCAATTCACTTCACTTCACTTCAAGATATAGAAGTCTCAGCCTGATGGTATGTTTTGAGTTATAGGAACTGGCTCCCGTTTATTCTGTTTACTTAACCAGCAATAAGCACATAGAATTTTTTTTTTAACAAAACCAAAGTGCTTCATTTCTTTTCTAAAAAATTATTTATTTTAATTGGAGATTAATTACTTTACAGTATTGTGGTGGGTTTTGCCATACATTGACATGAATCTGCTATGGGTGTACATGTGTCCCCCATCCCGGACCCCCCTCCCACCTCCCATCCCATCCCTTTGGGTTGTCCCAGAGCACCTGCTTTGAGAGCCCTGTTTCATGCATCGAACTTGGACTGGTCATCTATTTCACATATGGTAATATACATAGCACATAGAATCTTATAGTTGGGACTTTCCTGGTGGTCCAGTGGCTAAGACTTCGTGCCCCCAACGCAGGGGGCCCGGGTTCCATCCCTGGTCAGGGAATTAGACCCCACATGCCACAACTAAAACACAGCACAGCCAAATTAATAAATAATTAAAAAGGAAAAATGATAGCCAAGTTTACAATACCTAGGTAGTCCTGTGGAATGCTGACTTTTTAGCACTAAAATATGAGGTGTTAGAATGACAGTTTAATGCTAATAAATGCATATATGTTTGTAGATATATTATTTTGCTTATAGTAAATAGATAAATAGATTTATATATATTGGTATACATAAATGTTGTATTATGAAGTCCTCAAATTTATCTTCACAATGGTATGATTTGAGCTGAATTTAGGAATAAGATGTTCAAAAGCATGGAAAGGTGAGTGTCATGAACATGAATGTTACCTAAGTGAAAGTGTTAGTCATTCAGTTGTGTTCGACTCTTTGTGACCCCATGAGCTATAGCCCTCCAAGCTCCTGAATCCATGGAATTCTCTAGGCAAGAATACTGGAGTGGGTTGCCATTTCCCTCTCCAGGGGGTCCTCCCCACAAAGGGATTGAACCTGGGTCTCCTGCAAGAAGATTCTTTACCATTTGAGCCACTAGGGAAGCCTAAGCCACTTTAGGTACTAAAGTTAAGAAGGTTTTTGCATTGGACATTCATTCCTCAAATATTTTTTGATTCTCTGCAGTGTGCAGGGCTTCCATGCTTATCAATAATACAGATATGAGGATTTAGTTCTTTAAAATCTTTCAACTGTTTATTTGAAAATAATTTTGAAATTATAGAAAATTTGCAGGAATAAGAATAGCTCACAGAACACTCATGTATCCTTTACCCAGATTCATGGATTACTGACCTTTTACCCCACTTGCTTTATCATATATGCCATCTAAGATCTGAATTAGGATGGTGATACTAGGAATGAAAAGTACCACATGGTCAGGATGGGCCCTGGATTTGATCCCTAACTGGAAGGGATGTTGGAAATGACTGACTTGTTGAATCATGAGGTCGTTAGTAGAAATAGGCTATTCAGAAGGGGGATCTGGGACTTTTTCACTTGGATATAGATGATGATTTTACTCTTGAACTGGTGTAAGGCTCTACTTGTGAAAGTGTCCAGGAAGCAGTTGGGACAAAGCCAGAGAAAGAGTCTGAAGCAGTGTATATAGATTTGGGAATTATCTTCAGAAAGGTGATCATTACAGATGAGAAGGATGAGCTCCTGCAGAAGGGAGCAGAAGCAGTGGAGAGGGGAGATTAGAGGCTTGGGATTTAGAGGAAGGAACTATACAACAAAATTGCCACAAGGAGGAGTAATGAGAACAGGCTGTTCTGGAAGGCAAGGGAGAAAGTTGAAGAGGTGGAAGGGGTTGGCAGTGCCCACACTGAAGGAGGTGGGGGACACTGAGGAGAGGCAGCTGGGTTGTCACTTGAAAAGAGCAGTTGGCACAACTGTGAACTCCAAAGCCTGCCTGCAGGGGGTTAATAGGGGGTCAAATTGGAAGTAGATGCAAGTGGAGAAGGAGGCAGGTCTGAAAGGACAGAAGACTCTTTGGAGATGCCCAGCATCAGAAGCAGTGAGAAGGTGGGAGTGTGGGGTCACCAGGCTAAGGAATCCCATAACTCTCTGTCCTTTATCATAACCTGGAGGCACTTCCCCATCCCTAATGAATCTTTGAAATCATTCAGTAGTCACTTCCGTCTCACAAGCAGATGATTAAATGAAGGATCACTCTTCCCTGGGTCAGTCCTCAGCCCTCTGAGCTAAGATTCTGCCAGCAAACAGCACCTTATCTGCACCATTATGTGATGTGAAGGGACTAGGGTGACCCAAAGGAGAATCCTTAAGCATTCAGCCCTTGAAAGGGAATGCAAAACACCAGGTAGTCCCTTTTGATGGAGAAAATCCAGAAAAGTAAAGCTGATGTCAATGGGATTTTTATGGTCTTCTCCTTTGGTTTTTGGGCTTCCCTGGTGGCTCAGTGGTAAATAATCCACCTGCTAATGCAGGAGATGGATGTTCAATCCCTGTGTCGGGAAAATCCCCTGGAGCAGGAAATGGCAACCTACTCCAGTATGGACAGAGAAGCCTGGCAGACTACAGTCTATGGGGTCTCAAAAAGAGTCGGTGACTAAACAACAATTCAATGTTGCATCTCCAAGAGCCTCCTATTGCCAGGTTTGTTTGTTTTAAGCCTCCTGTCAATCAAAGGCAGGGTCTTAGCACCCCAGGAGAGCCTCACACTTGGCCTACACCTGTCACCAGTAAGTTAGGAACTGCAAATGCCAGTTCATGTGAGCTGTTGCAGGCAAGATTCCTGAGGATGTCCGACTGATGCTCCTGAAATCTCAGTTCAGAGTTCAACTGACTTACACTGAATGAGACAAAATGCCAACAAAGCAGAGAAGGATGTCTAATAAGAAGCATTTTGCACACTTTCCTAACCCCCAAACCACCACTTTTACACCAAAACTGACTTGGGATGTTGAGTCTTGGGGGTTGTTTATTTATTTATACAGTGGTTTGAGTGAAGCTTTATTTTCTTCCCCCTGTTATTTCTTTTTCCTTCCACCCTAGGTGGGATACAGGTTTCAGATGCCTAAAGAACATAGCTTCAGTATTTTGTTTAGCTCTGATATAATTTAGATCTTCTTACATTCTTTGTATCCTATTTGGTTCGGGACATTCAGATGAGTAGACTGGTGAGTTTTCATGGGGGCACTCCGGTACTTAATGTCAAAATGATCCACGGTTTTTCCTAGACATTTCTTCTTTAGGAATTTGTCATTTAAAGGGTAGTTACATCACAATGAACTCAGCTAGTACAATACCGCTTTGCAGGACTGTTGTTCCTATGCTCACTCCCACCCTCTTTTCCTGAAGTTGATTCTTACTTGAATGTCAACAAAATGGCAGGCTCTCAGCAAGGGAACATTCTTGATTCCTGAGATGGGGAACAAAGCCAGGCACTTGTACATTTGTTTTCAGATGAACTGGTTCTTATGTTGTAAATATTTAACCATTCACCATAGTCCTACCAAAGTTTCCATTAGGTGTTCAGCTAATTCCCTTTCCCACAGGCAGATAAAGCTTCTCTAGCTCTCCAGAACCATCTTTAAGCAAATAGATGTTATATTCCAGGGTGTTTGAGAGGGAACCAAAAGATGGGACCTAGAAGGCATATTTTTCCCTTGGTGGAGGCAAGGAAGCCATGGAGAACTGTGTTTGCCAGCAAAGAATGCATGTAACGGTGAATTTTATTGATGGCTCTGAATATTTTTATAATTACCTGTGCTGTCTTTGGTCTTCCCAGGTGGCACAGTGGTAAAGATTACGCCTGCCAATGCAGGAGGCACAAGAGACTGGGGTTCAATCCATGTGTCAGAAAGATCCCCTGGAGGAGGAAATGGCAACCCACTCCAGTATCCTTGCCTGGAAAATCCCATGAACAGAGGAGCCTGGCGGGCCACAGCCCTTGGGGTCCCAGAGTTAGATATGACTTAGCAACTGAGCAAATGCTATCTTTGCTTAAATTGTGGGTAATGATGGCTAAAAGCAGAGGAGTTTTCCCTTCTAAGTTTATGGTTTTGAGAATCAGAATCAGATAGAGGGCCCATTAAACTACTGAAGAGGGCCAGGTGATCTTATCTCGCTAATGAAAATGTCTCACTTCTGTGATGTCTGGGTTCCTGAATACCCATTTCTCACTGGCGTTTGCTCTCTGAAAAAACCTGGGGAATGCATTAGGCAGAGGGTTTTGATTTACAGTTTGCCTTTGTTTACTCTCTTAGTGTTCTATTTGTTTATCTTAGTGGAAAGAGCGCCATATCAGATGTACTTTCTGCTTTTAACTTCTTTAATGACTCAAGTTTGTCATAGTTGGTCTTCAAGAAATGTGTTTTGGTTATTTCTCTTCTTTCCCTTTCCTATTTCTTCCTTCCTTTTCTACAACACGTATCTCCTGCTTTCCCACGTCTGCGGACAGCAAGGCAAGAAGTCAACCCAAGTCTGAATGTCTAAGCTTATCACTGAGTACACCATCCTTCAGCATGTCTGATGGTGCTTGGCCCATTAATGACTGTTAAGGTCAAAGACCATAAGCATGAGTCAAATTGGAAACATTACCTTGCAGAGCCTGTCTGTCTGTCTGGTCACTTAGCAGTTTATAAAGCTTAACTCCTAGCTACAGAGCTTATTGGGGAGGGAGGGGTAAGGAAATCACTGGGGTCCTTATATGCGATGTAGTCCAAATGATGACCTGGACCTTTTCAAGGACTTAGCAAGAACATTCTACATTTTTTTATCCAAAGGACGCAAATGTTTCTTTTAAGAACGGTGATATTTTAAAAATTCTCCAGTTGAACATGTTTTAAATAAAGACCTTTTTTTCCTGATAACTGACAAACAAGATACAGAACTATGGCCTTTAAAATTATGCTTTAAAATCTTTTTTTTTCCCTTTTGAGTTCTTTCCTATCTAGCTTCAGATTTGCATGAAACAGAAAGTGTTTTTCGGCTGGCTGGCCGTGTGAGCTAGGAGTGTGAAACTGAAAGAACACCCCTGGAATTTGAAAGAAGAGAACTTTGTTGGGAGGGGGCGGGGAGTGTGGCGGGAAGGGAGCAAATAATTTTCCTGGATGCTCAGAGGTACTTTCTCTGAGGAGTTTGCATTTTCTTTCTAGGGTGGAGAAAGCTTAGGTCCAGTTCTGAGAGGAACTCTTGTTTAGTTTTGTTTTGCTTTTCATTCCCAGACTGTTAATATTTGTAATTCATGTACATAGAGTTCAAAAGTAGCTAATTTCTGTTTTGCCTAATCAAATATTTTAAAAATATACATTTATGTAGGAGAGAAATGGGTATTCTAAAAGAGTTTCCTGGTAGTTTTAATACATAAATAAAAGTATTATAAACCTTCGCTTCTCCCTTTCATGTCTCATGAGACTGCCAGAAGGATAAGCCATTGCAGACAGTGTTCTGCATTGGAGGTCTCAGCGGGCTTCTGCCCTCTTATCCAGGCCCGCCCATATGTGATGGGTTTCCATGAGTCCCCAAGAGAGGCTTTCTTCTGGATGCTGTGCCCGCCCTTGGTCTTGTGGCTTTGACACTGAAGCGCTGTTGTCTGCAAAAGAAAGGATATTACAGCCCCAGGGTTCACTCGGCTGCCCGCTTTGTCCCCGTAACTTCATTCTTGGGAAGTTTCTGGGTTTCCCAGGAGATTAAGCGTGAGCCACGTTCGCTCCAGCCTGAGTAACTTCGGAAAAGCCTTGAGTCTGTTTTGTTGTTCAGGTTTCCAAGAGTGGATGTGGGGCATGAGAATTCCCAGCAGGGGCCGTTACCACTCCCTGTTAAAAGGTGGTGTCCTGGGTCCCTCCTCTGTCACATTTTTCTAGAGGGTGTTTCTTAAGTTGGCCTGGGCTTGAAGAAGCTAGATAGAAATGTGAACCAAGTGTTTGACATGAATCAGTGTGTTAAAAGCACATCTGAACTAATACGGAGTAAACTGTATTTGTTGCATGTCTCAGAACTGCCTCACATCCTTTTTGGATTTAATAATAATAATGAATGCTGGAAAGATTGTTTAATTGAAGCCGGGTGAGAGTTGGTATATTTGCAAAAAACAAAAAAGAGTTGAACTAGCCTGTAAGGGATTTGTTTTCTGAGTTAAAAGGCATAATAGTATATGATTTATCGTACTGTCTCCTGACCAAAGCTGACATGGAAACCTTGTTCAATAATTCAGGCATCCTTGCATTGTGTAGGGAGAGTAGAGAGAAATAGTTTCATGTCACCTTCCTAGTTCATTCAGTGCCTCTGGGATGCAGTTCCAGTATTAAGTGAGATGATCAGTCAAATCTTTGCCTTCCCAGGAAGCCAAAATAATTTGCAAGCTATAGTGGTGGTAAGGTTACAGGTTCAGTAAGTTTACCCCACGGTAAGTTCTCATTTGTTGTTGTTCAATCACCCAGTCATGTCCAACTCTTTGCAACCCCGTAGACTGCAGCACACCTGGCCTCCTGGAGTTTGCCTTAGTTCATGTTCATTGCATTGGTGATGCCGTCCAGCCATCTCATCATCTTTTCCTTCTGCCCTCCATCTTTCCTAGCATCAAGGACTTTTCCAATGAGTCGTCTGTTCACATCAGATGACCAAAATACTGGAGCTTCAGCTTCAGCATCAGTCCTTCCAGTGAATATTCAGGGTTGATCTCCCTTAAGATTGACTGGTTTGATCTCCTTGCTGTCCAAGGGACTTTCAGGAGTCGTCTCCAGCACCACAGTTCGGAGGCATCAGTTTTTTTGGCATTCTGCCTTTTTATGGTCTAGCTCTCACAACTGCTATCAAACATATGGTTTAAAATTGCCATGAAAAACTGTAGGCCTTAAATGATTTGTTTAAAAAAAAAAAAAACAAAGTCCAAATAACCTTAGATAGCTTGCCACTTGGTTATGCAGCCATGCCAAAATGAAATACATGAGAGCATTCTTCTTTGGGAGACCTGAGACAAATCTTCCCATTATCAACAATGATAACCTTTCTCCCTTTCTTCCCTGTCTTGCTCCCTTCCTCCCTTTCCTTCTGGGTATCCCTCTCTTGAATAACTTACTCCACATTGCCTTCGGGATAAAAGTCAAGATTTACACACAGCATGCAAGATTTCCTCCTCCAGCCCTGTACCTGACCAGCTGCTGCTTTCCAGTTTCACATTCTAATCCACTTCCAGTGCCTGAGCACACATGCTTCTTTCTCCTCCTACGTTGGCACAGGTTACTTCCCTGGTGGCTCAGCGGTAAAAGAATCTGCCTGCAATGCAGAGAGCCACAGGAGATGTGAGTTCAATCCCGAGGTCGGGAAGATCCCCTGGAGGAGGGCATGGCAACCCATTCCAGTATTCTTGCCTGGAGAATCCCATAGAAAAAAGAGCTTGGTGGGCTACAAGAGTTGGACGCGACTGAAGCGACTTAGCATGCACACACGCACACAACCTACTGAGGAGTGAATAAAAGGTTGAAAGAAGGAATTAAGATGGAGAAAACTGGAAAGGAGCAGGTTTGGAGGATAGGAGTGGGGGTGCCAGGGAATAGCAGAAGCAAGAGTTCCATTTTGAACATATTTTTAAACATATTTGTTTATTTGGCTGTCCTGGGTCTTAGTTGTGGCACTCAAGGTCTTTTAGTTGTGGCATGTGAACTCTTAGTTGTGACATATGGGATCTAGTTCCCTGACCAGGGATTGAACCCAGGCCCCCTGCATTGGAAGTGTGGAGTCTTAGCTACTGGACCACCAGGGAATTCCCTCAAACATGTAATTTTTGATAAGCCAATCAGATATCTGGGTAGGTAGCTGTATATAAGAGTTTGGAGTCCAGGGGAGAGGTCAGAGCTGGGGAGAGAAAGTTGAGAGTCATCCACATATAAAAAACTATTTATTTAAAGTCACAGGACCTGATGCACTCATCAGAGAGAGTGTAACTAGAGAAAAGGTGTGAAGACCAAGCCCCGAGGCACAGCAAGCTTGAGAGGAGAAAGACTCAGCCAAGGCAAGGGAGAAGCAACTGTCAGTGAGCTGGAGGCAGGCAAAACTCAGTAGGGTGTGGTGTGTGGAAGTCGAGAAACTACAGTGTTCTCAAGGAGCGACAGTCATGCGTGTTGAATGTGGCTGCCAAGGGATCCCATGAGATGATTACAAAGCACTGACCTTGGCAAACAGAGAATGATGTGACCGTGCCAGGAGCAGTGGCAAAGGAGTGCTGAGGGTGAAAGCTGGACCGCAGTGGGTTGAAGAGAGAATGGGAGATGATAAAGTGATAAAGCTATTCACATGGATGGTTTCTTTCTTTCATTTTTTGGTAACTTCTATCCCTGGGTTGGGAAGATCACCTGGAGGCGGGCATTGCAACCCACTCCAGTATTCTTGCCTGGAGAATCCAGTGGACAGAGTCTGGAGGTTGCGGTCCATAGTGTCGCCAAGAGTTGGACATGACTGAGTGACTTAGCACACATGCACGCAACATTTATTGAAAATTTGCCACATTTAAAAAAAGCTTTTATTCTGTATTGGGGTATAGCCAATTAACAATGTTTTGATAGTTTCAGGTAAACAGTGAAGGGACTCAGCCATGTGTATACATGTATCCATCCATTCTCTCCCAAACTCCCTTCCCATCCAGGCTGCCACATAACACTGAGCAGAGTTCCCCTGTGTTATATATACAGTAAGTCCTTGTCGGTTATCCGCTTTAAATACAGCAGTGTGTTCATGTCCATCCAAAGCTTTCTAACCATCCCTTGCCTCTGCCCTTCCCTCTAGCAACCATAAATTTGATCCCTGTATCTTTCTGTTTTGAAAGTAAGTTAATTTTGTATCGTTTGGTTTTAGATTCTACATAACACAGACGTCATGTGATATTTCCCTTCTCTGTCTGACTTACTTCACTCAGTCTAACATGGATGTGGCTTCTATCACCATTTTAGCTGGGGATTTTTGTCGTGAGGCAAGACCATTACTAAGACTGCTAGAAAGCCTCCTAGTCTCGGGTTTTACAATGGTGAATCAAAACTAATATACATTCCTAGGAAATTAGACCCACAGTGTCTACTTGGGGGGGGGGGTGTTAAGCTTTCACGGAGTCACCCTGATATTATCTATGCTACTCCTAATTATCCTCGGGCTTCGCTGGTGGCTCAGCTGGTAAAGAAGCCTCCTGCATTGTGGGAGACCTGGGTTTGATCCCTGGGTTGGGAAGATCCCCCTGGAGAAGGGAAAGGCTACCTACTCGAGAATTCTGGCCTAGAGAATTCCATCGACTATACAGCCCGTGAGGTCGCAAAGAGTAGGATGCAACTGAGCGACTTTCACTTTCACTAGTTTCTTGGGTCTGTTTCCTATAGCAGAGCCAAGTAGAACAGGAGGCAATAATAATGAAAACCCAGCATTCACAGAGCACTTAGCTGCTTGAGTTTCTCAAGTGGGACAGTGGTAAAGAATTCGCCTGCAATACAGGAGACGCAAGAGATCCAGGTTGGATCACTGGGTCAGGAAGATCCCCTGGCAGAGGAAATGACAGCCCGCTCCAGTATTCTTTCCTGGAAAATTCCATGGACAGAGAAGCCTGGCGGGCTATAGTCCAGGCGGCCTCTGAGAGTTGGACACAACTGGGTGACTGAACACACACACACACACACACACACACGGAATGTGCTTTTAGAGCTGTAATATAATAACTCACTGAATCCTTACCTCACAAAGTAGGGACTGTCATAACCCCTTCAATAAGGTCACACTGCATTCTTTAAAATCCAGGTAAGTAAATTACCATTGAAATCTTGCAACACAGTTTGTGCTTAAGTTAGGAAATGCTTATATTTCAGCAAAATTTCAAATTTTATAGCTCTCCTTCTCACCCAAATAACAAAAATCATGCTTACCTGGCATTTTGGATTTGGAACTCAGGCAGTCTGAAAGCTCCAGAAACCAGCTCTTCAACATCCTTAATCACAAGGCACGTGAAAAGGAGATTCCAGAAAAGAAAAGCAGTTGACATTTGATAAAACCAGTGCTGGTACAAAAGTACACAAAAGTTATAGTGCATAAAACGTGGGCAAGAAATAGAAGAGTATGCTACTGCTCAAATTAATGAATGATCAAAGGTTTGAAATTGTCACAAAAAGAATCTTAAAGGAAGCACAAGCTATCCACTCTACTTTGGTTTTAGTGTGTGCATGTGTGTGTGTGTGTGTTAACATAGTTTAATAGAGCTCTATCAAATTAACATCAACATCATTATTTCCTGCTTATATAATAACACACAGGTTTTTTTTTTTTGTAACTCAGAAGATAATAAAGTCAGCCTTTGATGAACAGGTGAACACTTATACATATGAGATATGGTTGGAGGTTGTCTTTCATCATTTTGGAATTTGAGGTTGCTTTCTCTTTTTGAAACACTGCAGAGGAGGAGCTTAGAATTTAATAAATTATAAACCTAATGAAGCGTCTAACTTCTCTAGCCAGTCATTAGCTGCCAGGAAATGATCATTGTTACTTAATTATAAGATGAAACTAAACACTGAGAAATGTTGAAAGTGATCTGATTGGCTTATAGTCCAAGAACTAATTCCACAGGTATGCCTTCTACATACCAATTAAAGCTGCATCACCCATGATAAAATGCTGCATGCCTGTTGGCTGTGTTCTATGTTGTCATTTTCAGATTAAAACAACAACAGTTCCAGTCTTGGGCACTTCCAGTGACTGCTAGGCTGGTCTAATTTAGAGGATAAGGACTACTCCTATGAGCTTATTACTCGTCATATTTTCACTTTGACCACACCTAAAATAAGAGTCTGTCTGGAAGGTAATAAAAGCAACCAATCCATCAGTCATCGCATTTACTAGCCGTCAGGTCAAAAAATACCCAAAGCTTTCCAAAAGGAAAGTGCAGATGTACAACATTTAATTCTCATTCTGAGGGGCAAGTTCATTTGTTGTTTGACAAATAAATACTCTGACCATTAGGAACCCAAGAGGAAACGAGTGAGTAGTATTTAATGGACATCCTGTGTAGTTATTTTCACAGAGACTCAAAAGCAGGCTTTTACTTCATCCCTGAAATTACTACTAATTTAGTCACTTTTCTTAATCTGCCTAGCAATCCCATTTGTCTATAATTTCCCCAGAATTATAGTATTTGTATTCACTCCTGAATGGGAAAAAGGATAGTTCTATATAATAAACAGTTTTATTTAAGTAACCAGTAGTTTTTTCACAAGAAAGAAGATATGACAGTGCTTTTCTGAATGGGCATCTTTTCTGAATGGGCTTCCCTTGTGGCTCAGCTGGTAAAGAATCCACCTGCAATGTTTGAGACCTGGGTTCAATCCTGGGGGTGGGAAGAACCCCTGGAGAAGGGAAAGGCTACCCACCCCAGTATTCTGGCCTGGAGAATTCCATGGACTGAGGAGTCCACAGGGTGGCAAAGAGTTGGACATGACTGAGCAGCTTTCACTTCATCCAATGTCACAGAAAAATGTCCCTGGAAGGGCTGAACCCCAGTGCTTGCACATGCACGTAATAGAGAAGGCCTTTCTGTTTTGCATATTTTTCTAGGGCCAATGAAAACATAAAGTTTGAGGTCTTGGCCTCACCCTGGTAATGTAATCAGGAATGGGACCTTGGTAGCAAGAATGAGGACAATAGAAGTATCATGTTTAGGGGAAGGAAACATCTCAAGAAAGACTATGCTGAATAACTCAGGCTCCTTCTCTCTTTTTAAAAATAATTTATATTTTTTATTTTTGGTTGTTGGGCCTTTTGTTCTCTTGTTGTGAGGAGTAGGAGCTACTCTCTAGTTGCAGTACATGGGCTTCTCATTGCTGTGGCTTCTCTTGTTGTGGAGCACAGGCTTTAGGTGCACGGATTTCAGTAGTTGTAGCACGTGGGTTCAGTACTTGCGGTGCATGGGCTTAGTTACCCCGAGACATATGGACTCTATCTGGACCAGGGATCGAACTTGTGTACCCTGTGTTGGCAGGCAGATTCTTATCCACTGGACCACCAGGGAAGTCCTCCTTCTCTCTTTTTCTTGTGTGAAATTCAGTGTTTCCTTTCTCTATGTGGCCTCTACAGAGGTTGATGTTAGTTTAAGAAGAAGGATAGGGCTTTAGAAGCTGATACAACCTCATAGTCACTCACTCCACTGGCCAGTGAGAAATTTGATAAAGGAGAAACAACTGTGAAGATAGAAATTCTGCCCCAGATGATGAACCTGTGTTTTCTAGGATGATTCTGAACTTTAGAGGTTGTGGGAAGTCCTTGATCAGAAGTGAGACAAAACCCTTTCAATTATGCTGGGGACACTCCCTCATTACAAAGCCTGCGGATTATGAATCAAAGCCAGGGACCGGAGGAACCTTGCTAAATCAGTGTGTGTTGTTGAGTCTTGAAAGGAGTATGCAAGGTTCTGGGTTCCGTGCCTCTTCTAAAGCCTCTCCCCTCCTAGGTCTCCAGGTCAGGTCTGGCAGGATTTAATGACTCTGAAGCTCTGCAATGAGTGGCATCTGGATAGCCCAGGGAAACTAGGCAACACCCCCTAGCCCACACTGGGATTGGAGGTTGGGTGGAGTGACTGGGACCTGGACACCTAAGAGGTTGTCTTCTTGGGAACGTCAGAGAAAGCTTTTGCCAAGCCTGTTAGGTGAGTCAGTGAGAGACTTTAAGCTCTACTTTTGTCGATCCTAATAGCACTGAATGTATAGAAACTTGAGAAATGAATTGTCTGATATTGCATGTTCTATTTACTCCTAAAAAGAGAGATTGGTTGGATTGCTGGGCCACTAGTTATATTTAGTGCTTGGATTACTTTCATACTGTGGGCAAAAGTGTTAAAGAAATTAAAAATTCTTTTAGTCAAAATATTCTTTCAGGAGGTCAAGTTAAAGGTTAATTGTCTATCATGCAATGGGACCAGGCCAGGTAGGTTCAACACTTTAAATACCATAAGTCATCCGTGAAGACCATCCTGTCTCATTTTCCTGAGTCTTCATTTGCAAAACTTCAAAATTACCTTGAGGAAATAGGTGATATGACTGAAAAAAAAATTTTAAGGAAATTTAAGAAGGTAGAAATGAAATGATCCCTTCAAATCTTCTTCCCCTGCAGTCTGATTGTAGGAATGAGTCCCCATGGATCAGATCAAGAGAGATGGTGTATTTACTACTTCTGAAGGCTTTACAGCTTTTGCCAATCCCCAAAGTGACCTAATCCCGAGGAGGGAGGGGTTTTAGGTCATGAGTAACAGACAACTCAGAACTCTATGAACCTAGGAACCCTTGCCTCTGTAGAAACTGGAATTGGCTTTAGGGGAAGAGAGTGAATAAGAATAACGCAGTACCCTTGAAGCAGGGCTTCCCAGGTGGCTCAGTGGTAAAGTATCTGCCTACTAGTGCAGAAGATGCGGGTTCAGTCCTTGATCCTAGAAGATCCTCTGGAGAAGGAAATGGCAACCACTCCAGTATTCTTGCCTGAAAAATCCCCATGCACAGAGGAGCCTAGTGGGTTACAGTCCTTGGGATCTCAAAGAGTTGGGACACAACAACTAAACAACAACAACCCTTGAAGCAGCCAGAAGCCAGATTTTGAGGGAGGGCGTCTCAGAAACCTCCATAACTTGGGTCTCAAAGAACAGCTCCCGCCTTTGGCAGGAGGTTCTGCTGGTAGGGAGACATTCTAAGTAGAAGTCCATAGCCCTATACTGAGTACCTGGCCGATCTGTGTGTAACTCCCTGGTCCCTGCTCTTGAGGGGTTTACATTTTGTTGAAAAGCCCCTGGAATTGCCACACCCCCAAGGAAATGAATGTTTCTCTGAGATGTGCTTGGGGGTCTCTGGTTTGTTTCCCACCTGTTGGCCACGTCCCCTCATCCAGCGCTCTTCCTTTCTGGCCCGCAGCAGAGCCTGTTACTTCAAATGGGAGCCGAGGCAAGGCGGCAGGGAGGTGCTCCTGTGTGGGGGAGTGCTGTTGTTTTTAGAACCAGTGCCAGCTCTGAGTGGATGGTGAGTAAGAGCCTCTTCCTCTTCCCTCTGGGCTGCCCTCCTCTCCCATCCCAAGCTTGTTGCTGGCCTGTTTCGGATATGGTGCTAAGGAAGGGCAGCTGCCTGGCTCTGATGTTCCCCAGGCTTGGGACCCAAAACTCGAGAAGGCGGAAAAATCCGTAAGTGAGGGCGGCCCTTGGCCTCTCTTTCCTATTAGCCAACTTTCCTCCGTGAGGGCTTCTGGGGAGAGGTGGGGAATGTAATACAGCACAAAGTACTCTTACTTCTTCCATTAGGGAAATCAAAAGTATTGTGTGGCACACAAGACCAACATGGATGTTGAATGCGTCTTCCAGCAACCTGGGGGATGATTTTAGGTTAAATGGCCTTTCCTCTAGAAGAATTCTGTTTCTGGAAAATTTCTCTTTTTAAAAAAAAAATAGAAATAGCTGCTTGTTCCTTCTTATGCTTAAACATTGCAACAGAGGAACAACTATGGTTATCCATACACTCCTGGACATTGATTTTTGCCAATTGTTATTCCACTTATGAGAGCAATATTTGCTTTGGATTTTAGCTGCTCTTTTGTGTACATCACTAACATATTTGTCTGCCGCCAGATTATTACAATCAGATAGAAAAGGGAGTTTTCTTTTAGAGGGACTTCCACATTTCATGATCAAATAATTTATTTTGTATACTCTGCAGGGGAAACAAAATAATTCATTGGTGTCTTTGTGTGTGTGTGTGTGTGTGTGTGGTTTCTGTCTTTCTTTTTGTGGTAGCTGTAATCTGCCAAGATTCTGAGTCTTTAAGCATCAAGAGGGATTTCTCATTTTGTAACATGAGTTCTTTTCAAACTTGTAGTTTAATTGAATTCAGCTCTGAGTGACACTTTAGAAAATGTTCTCCCACCTCAGAAGTGCTTCTCCAAACCAGGTGCTGTTCTTGTTCACCTGCTGGCGGTGTTTGATCAGTAGCCAGCTACACCCGGGTGTTCCGATTTGTGCCAAATCCATTCTATATATGGGAGTCTGTGCTTGAGAAGAGGAGTTGGGCTCGTTATCCGGATGTCTTCCTTAGAAGTCATGTGCCAAAAATCACAGAAGCAGAAAAGCCAGGAACAGTATGAGACTTGGTATTGATGAACCACAAAATCAGAATTTCACCTCATGATATTGCTTTGTTCTTGGATACATCATCCCTTCCAGCTATGAGCTCACCAACCCTTGCTCAGTCCCTGGGCCAGTTGGCGTCATCACCATTCTACAGGCGGAGAATGGGAGATGCAGCCAGACCAGCCAGATTGCCCTCAAGCCAGGTGATCTAGCTAGAACCTGGAGCCAACTCCCTTGACTTCTCTCCAGCCCCCTGCTGTCTGAGACAATCGGGCTTAGAAGGGAGAGCTAGAGGGGAAGTTGAAACCGGCAGTGTAGCCTGAAAGCAGTCGCTATTTGAATTATCATTCAGAAGCCTGGAGAAGGAGACAGTGGAATCATCAATGGAGATTAGGAGAAGACAGTAGGGAAGAACATTAAAAATAAGGCAATTTGAGATCTAAGTTCAAGAATGTAAGGGGTATGCTGGAAGATCCTTTTTATGCCAGCTATGATGCCTCTGTTAACTGTGGGCTGATAACATGTGGCATACAGAAAGTACAGAATGTTCTCCAGTAGGAAATGGTAATCAAAGTAAAACTAATGCATATTCTTAAATCATTAATTCCATAAATGTTTCTTGAGTATCTCCCTTGAACCAGGAGGACTTATGTTATTCATCTTTATAGCTTTACCAATCCCTTGGTAGACAGACAAAAATGAATGGATTGATGGTTAGGTGGACACACATTGTCAAGGAAATTCTATTCTGAGGATTTCCTGTCTTCTTCATGCTCTTCCTCCCTTGGGACTGCCCAGATAATCCAACAGAGACTTCTGCTTTGCCCCTCCCAGCACCACCCACTCACAGGAAAGAGAATTCCCTTAATGAAGGCAAGTAAACACTGCTCTGTGTGCTCATAGGGAGTAAGGCCTTGATGTACTTTTACCCAGATTGAATCGGGGAAAATCATATCAGGAAGAAGGTCACACCCTAACCGACTCAGTAGAATAATGTCTGCATGTGTAGGTTTCACTTCAGCAAGGCTCACAGGTGTATAATCTCTGGATCAGACAATCAGAACAAATTTGCCTTCGTGGCCTCCAGACTTCTACTGCCCTTCATCCACCATCTCTCTCGAGCTTGCCACCTAGGATCCCAGCGCCATCTCAGACCTACACAGCCAGGATCTAGGAAAGGCACACTGAACACCATTATTTATTGAATGTCCTCAATGCATTGGCTTCAGACCAAATGCAGAATTAGATTACTGTACTTGACCAGTTGGTTCACATTTTAAACAAATAAACAGGCAGATAGAGGTGAACTGAGTAGCAGGGAGGGTGGAAATATACTCCAGGGAGAGGCTGGTACCAGCGAGGAGAAACCAGTCAGAGCCTGTCATTTTGGGACCTTAAGTAGGACAGGATCTTAACACATTTCAGATCCAGCTCTGTGCTTTTGAACAGAGGAAGGACAAATTTGGTTGGGAGAGAGAAAGAGAAGCCTCACACTTCAAGCCCTTAATGTTGATTCATTTTTTGTGTGTGGTTGTCTCTGTCTTTGGGAATGGCAACCCATTCCAGTATTCTTCCTGGAAAATTCCGTGGAGAGAAGCTTGGCGGGCTCTAATCCATGGGGTCGCAAAGAGTCGGACATGGCTGAGCAACTGACACTACAGCTACAGTCTTTGGGCCACCGTTGTAGCTTGCAAATGCCTCTGACAAAGCACGTGGCCGCTCATGGCCAAGGGATCATTTGCTTACTTTCTATCTTTTCCAGCAGAACATGGGCTCAGTGAGGATAGGGACTTAGTGTTCTTCATCTCTGAATTCCCAAAGTCTGATCCATAAACGCTTGTTGATTTTACATATGATACCTGTCCCAGTGACTATAATTGAGTTTCCAGTGAGAGCATGGACCAGGATGTCGGATGCTCTAGGATTTCAAGATGCGGTAACTGTGGATGCGAGAGGCCAGCTTTCTTGAATCTGGTATTACTGGCTGGAATCTTGAACTGAGGTGGTTAAGAGGTGAGGGGGTGAACAATGGCCTGTGGCAAAGGCTCAGAATCAGGGGTGCTCTTATGGTTCTTGGCGAACAGTGTGGCTGAAGCAGAGGGTTTGTGTTAGAAATACTGTGTCACAGATAAGAAAGGTACAATGTGAAGTGGAGAGATAAATTACGAATTTGGAATTAACACTTGGAATTTGGATACACACTAACATCTACAGAATAGGTAAACAGCAAGAACCAACTGTATAACACAGGAAATAATATCCAATATCTTGTAATGATCTGTAATGGAAAGGCATCTGAAAAAGAAAAAATATATATATATGTAAGGTAGGATTAAGCCAGTATATGAAGGGACAGATGAAGATGTTTGACATTTAAGCTTTCAACAGTGGGAAGCTACTGAAGCCATTTAAGCTAAACCATAAGAGATAGCAGGAAAGCTCAAAAGAGCTGAATCCATCAGTTCCAGGAAAATGTGCTGGGGTAAGAAGCCTACGTAGGAAGATAACAGCAACGTTCTCTAAATTAAATGATAAAATCCCCGTCTTACAGAGGCACCACTGGGGATGAATATCAGGATTCTGGGAGGTTTGCTGTTTTGCTTGAGATAAAGGTATCATTGGAATCCACAATTTTGTCTAAATGAGGAATAAAATAATGACAGCCAAACTCTCTATTTAGTGCTTCCTAGAGTATCTTAGTTCATACCTACAATACCACTTTGAGGTACTACAGTTGGCCCATTTGACAGGTCAAGTTACTGAGGCACAGTGATTAATGAATTTTCCCAAGGTCATACGGTTACTAAGACATAGAGCCAGGATTCAAAGCAGGATGGAAGGCAGCAGAGCTCACAGTGTTAACCACAAATACCTACTTAACAGCCTCATGGGTGGACTCATGGTATGATGAAAGAGGTTCTAAAATGCATATGTGTTGTCATTTTGAAAGAATAGAGAAACATTTCCTGTACTTGTTTATCTCATCATAATTACCTGTTTCAGTGTAAGGTGATCAGTATACTGTACAATGTAAAATCTGTAATAGGACAGAATGCTTTTTCTTTTTAAACATTGATTTTCCTAATTTAAAAATAATGTTCTTTATAAACATTCAAGTATTACAGAAATAACACATATGGAGTGAATATCCCATGTAATCCTAAATTGCTCCCCAAATCATTATCCATTGTTGGGTGGAGATTCCTCCAGCTCTTCTCTTTTATAGATGCTGATGTGCTACCATTATGTATGTTAATACTAATCCTTTTTTCCAACAGATGATCACACTGTTTTCTAACATGCATTTTCATTTAATAATTTTGGACTCCTCTCCATGTCAGAAAATAAAGTTTTATTTTATTTCCTTTAAAAGTTGTACAGGATTCACTTTCCCTTTCAGCACATCCCAGTCTGGGTTCATGTTATTTTCCAATCAGCAGAGCCACAGGTCTGATGTGACCTAGATTCTTAGCTCAATGCCGCTATTGTTCCTTTTGTGTCTTGGACAGGACTCAAGGAGAGGCAAGTTCAGGAGGGACTCAATTTTCTGTTTCTGAGAACGTAACAGGAGCTATCATTTATCTAGTACTCAGGGAGAGTGAGCCACTATTCCTAGTCCCATTTTATAGATGAGGAAACTGAGACCTGGAGAGGTTAAGTAATTTACTTGCTCAAGATTAGAAACTAGAAAGTCAGAACTTGAACCCTGGCTCTTTAAGTGTATTTTAGCAACACACCATCTCTTTATCTCTTTTACAAGTCTTTTACCTAAATGGATTAATATGGAGTGGTGTCTGTAGCATCATGTGGAGGTCTATTGTGGAGTAAGAGTTAGTAAAGATGAGCTCTGTTTCTTCCCTTTATGATGCACTTCACAAATACCTGTGAAGAGGTGGCTCAGATGGTAAAGCATCTGCCTGCAATACAGAAGGCCTGGGTTCAATCCCTGGGTTGGGGAGATCCCCTGGAGAAGGGAAATGGCTACCCACCCCAGTATTCTTGCCTGGAGAATCCCATGGACAGAGGAGTCTAGCAGGCTGCAGTCCACGGGGTTGCAAAAGTCGGGCACAACTGAGTGACTAACACTTCACAAATACCAGCGCAAAGAGGGAACTGTTGAGGAAACCTCCCTTTCTGCTGTTTCTCTCTTCATCCCCTCCTTGTAGGTCACTAGGTGGTCTGGGTTTGATCCACTGCTTCTCAACAGTCAGATGATGCTTCTCAGGGCTCAAGCCTCATTTAGTTCCTCCCCTGCTGATGGAGGCCCTGAGGGAGGAGCTGCGAAGGCTCTTCCTGGGAGTGAAGGAACCTTCTCCACATCCCAGCTGAGTGACATGATAGCTGCATAAAGCCTGCATCCCTCCTCCCAACAGAACCCACACAGACATTTCAGAAGAGCCAATTTAAGTAGATGAGTGTAGATAAACAGTCTCAGTGGAGCATCCTTAAGAGGACTTTGTTGTTTTGTTTTGTCTTGTCTAAGTACAGGCTTCCCAGCTGGCTCTAGTGATAAAGAACCCACCTACCAATGCAGGAGACGTAAGAGATGGGAGTTCAGTCCCTGGGTAGAGAAGATCCCCTAGGTAGGACATGGCAACCCACTCTAGTATTCTTACCTGGAGAATCCCAGGGACAGAGGAGCCTGGTGGGCTTCTATCCATAGAGTCGCACAGAGTTGGACTTGACTGAAGCAACTTAGCACACACGCACAAGTCAGGTAGACTGGTTTAGCATCCAGTCTATTTTAATGGAATAAAATAACTCTTCAGCTTTGTGGTGGGAAAGCCTACACAAAGACAACACAGGGTAAATCCTACATCCTGGATCCCTGAAGCCATTAGTATTTGAATTATTTGGTTGTACCTAATTTTGTTGCATCAAATAATCTTCCCCAAGGCAGGCATTTTCATAGAACTTGAGAGTTAGAAGGGAACTGAAAATCCAGGCGGTTCAGTTTCTTGTCTCATGCATTTTTACGGCAGCTCACTGGAGTGGTATGTGAGCCTCTACTTGAACACCGTCTGGGAAAGTGAACCCCTAAGTACCAAAGCACACAATTTCATTTTCAGACCACTTCAAATTACAGTGGTATTCTGCTTTATACTAATTCTATCATAATTTCAGTCCTTTCATCCTTCTTGAACCAAATAGAAGATATTGAATGGTTTTTCCATTTTACCATCTTCTGACCTTTTGAGGACAGTTAACATTTTTCTGCCAAATGTTTTCTAGGTTAGTCAGTCTTTAATTCCTTCACCTGTTATTTCCATGTCATGATCCAGAGATCTGGGCTGTTAAGGTCTCTCTTCCTTGACTGTGTTTCAAAATGTCCATGTCACTCTCTTCTGTGGGTGAATGTAGCAGAACACAGTGCTTCAGCGAAAACTAGATGAGGGGGTTTTTTTTATCTTGTTCTTGATGGTCCACTTTTATTAGGTTCACTCAACTTAGAATTCCACCCAGTTCTTCAAAAGAAGGGGAAACTAAGGAACTTTATTCTGGGAAGTTTGTTTTAAAAAAATCACTTTATCAATTTTTAAAAAAATAATATAGAAAAAAGAAACCTGTGGACCTAGATTTTTAGATGTATTGTAGGTATATTGTGTATTGTATCATCCTTCTAATATACTACTTTTCCATAATATGTATCCATGATCCATCTGTAAGATAGGAATTGTGTGGAAATAATAATGCTTAACTTTTCATAAGTGTCTGAGCAATGACTCCCGAAGTACCAAATATTGAGGCTTCTTAAGAGTGTCTTGATAATTAAAGAGATGAAATATTGTAGAGTATTTCTTTACATCGGTGAGTCTTTGAAGTGGAAGGCTAGCCCCTTAAAGACTAGGGTTTTTTCAGCAGCTCTCCCCCTTCCTTCCTTACTGCTACCCTGATGGAGTCAAGTTTCTGAATTCTTTCAGATCCTTGAAAGGTTTACTACCTCCTCCTCCACTGCAGGATTTAGGTACCCACTCTAGATCCAGATTAGCTTTTGTAACACTAGAAGAAAGTAAAGTAATCAGGTAGGCTTCCCTCAAAAACTTTCTTTGATGGTAAACCATGTCCATGTATATGTAAGATTTGATTACACTTTAGACTTTGGAGAAATTAGTGCTAGAATATGCAAGACAGCATGTGGTAGGGAGCTCCTGAAGGCAGAGAATACATCAGATATATACATTATATGCCCTTTTATTAGGAGAATATATTAGGTGTCCTTGTATCATTTTATAAAAAGCATACGATTGGGGTGTCTGTATAGGAGAGTGTCACTGAAAGTTATTACATATAAGGAAACCACTGTCCAAATTAACACTGCCCCTTAGCAACTGGCTAAACTAAAAAAAGAGAACAAAATCTTAAAGACAAATGCATTTTAAATAAAGGCCAATTAACTGTAGCAGGCAATGTGTTGAAATGAGAGTGGGTATATGTAATTATATGGAATAGTACATTGAAAATGTTTAGGAGATAATCACACGCCACCTAAACACTTGCTGGAGGGTGAATCCACCCTTTGCAACCATCCCTTTCTGATCTCAGAGACTCTCATTGACTCTGTAAAATGTGTGATATGGCTTCCTTTCCGTGAAATGGTGACCTTTTCCAGGCCAATTAAAAGGTGCTGCTTTGAGGACATTGGAATCCAAGCTTCAAGGGATAAAAGGAAATTGAAACTTCTATTAAGATGAGCTAATGATGCCTGGAGCAGTTGGGATTAAAAAAGAACAAAGTCAATTTTAAAAAGATCTCCAAATCAAAGAACTGCTTCTCTCATCAAATACCAAGAGAAAGCAAAATGATTTTTAATGAAAACTAGCCCAATGGAAATCAGGCTTTTGCCTAGATCCTGGGGCTTCGATCAAAACCAGTGAGAAGTTTTGAGAAAAATCCTTTGAACTTCTTGGGAAAAATGTATTACATAAATATAAGATAATGTCATGAAAGATAAACTAGCTTATCTCGCAAATTAGATAAAATGATCCATAAAGATATTAAAATGATAATGATAAAAAGTAGTATACATAAAAGATTAATTTATAATTGATTCCTCATCTGACATAAAATAACTCCTGAGTTAAGAGTGAGCCCTTTAAAAAGGAACGCAGATGTATAGAATAGACTCGTGGACTCTGTGGATGAGGGTAAGGGTGGGATGATATGGGAGAATGGCATTGAAATATGTTAATTATCATATGTGTAATCAATGCCAGCCCAGGATTGATGCTCGGGGCAGGTGCACCGAGATTTCCCGGGGGGAGGGAGGAGGGAGGGGGGTTCTGGAGGGGGAGCATATGTACACCCATGGCGATATCATGTCATTGTATGGCAAAACTAATAAAATAAAAAAAAAAGAGTGAGCCCTTTAAAAATTTTAAATATAATAGACATATAATATTGTATTAGTTTTAGGTGTACATGATTTGATATGTGTATATTTTATGAAATGATTACAGTAAGTTTAGCTGACATTCATCACCACACATTGATACAATTCTTTTCTTGTGATGAGAATTTATAAGTTTTATTTTTCTCTTAGCAACTTTCCAGTACACAATACAGTATTGTTAACTGTCACTATGCAGTATATTACATCTCCAGCACTTAATTATTGTATATTTAGAATTTTGTACCTTTTGACTACTTTCACCCATTTTGCTCATCCCAGACCCCTGTTCCCTGTGTATAGCAGTCACCAATTTGTTCTCTGTATCTGTGAGGTGTTTTGGTTTTTTAAGATTTCACATGTAAATGAGATTATATAATTATACTTGTTTTTCTCTGTCTTACTTATTTCATATGGCATAATTCCCTCAAGGTCCATCCATGTTGTCAAAAAAGGCAGGTTTTCCTTTTTTTTTCTGGCTGAATGATATTCCATTGTGTGTATGTACACAACTTCCTAATCCATTCATCCATTGGTGGATGCTTAGGTTGCTTTCCTCCTTTGGCTCTTGTAAATAATGCTACAGTGAACATGGAAGTGCAAGTATCTTTTAAAGTTAGTGCCTTCATCTCTTTCAGATAAACACCTAGATGTGGACTGACTGGGTAGTAAGTCTATGGTAGCTCTATTTAAAATTTTTAAGGGACCCCCACACTGTTACTCTAACAAGTATGAAGAGATCTCTCTGTGGTTCTGATTTGTACTTTCCTGATAATTTCCTGAGCACTATTTCATGTACTGTTGGCCATCTGTATGTCTTTAGAAAAATTTCTGTTCAGTTTCTCTGCCCATGTAAAAATATTATTTATTTATACATATTTGGCTGGGCTGGGTCTTAGCGCTACATGCAGGATCCTTCATCCCCGTGGCACGTGGGATCTTTAATTGTGACATATGGAAACTTCTATCCTGACCAGTGATCAAACCTGGGCCCCCTACATCGGAAGCATGTAGCCACTGGACTGCCAGGGAAGACCCTCTGCCCATTTTTCAACTGGATTGTTTGGAATTTTTACTATTGAGTTGTATGATTTCTTCATATATTTTGGATATTAACCACTTATCTGATATATTATTTGCAAATATTTTCTCCCATTCCATAGGCTGTCATTTAATTTTGTTGGTGGCTTCCTTTGCTGTATAGATTTTTAGTTTGATGTAGTTCTGCTTGTTGTTTTCTGCTTTGGGTGTGAAATCTAAAAATCATTGCTTAGACTGGTGTGAAGGAGCTTACCCCCTATGCTTTCTTCTCAGAGTTTTATGATTTCAGGTCTTATGTTCAAGTCTTTAGTCCATTTTGAGTTGATTTTTGTGTACAGTGTAAGATACTAATCCAGTTTTATTCTTTTGCATGTGCCTGTCCAGTTTTCTCAACATCATTTATGGAAGAGATTTTCCTTTTGCATTGTATATTCATGGCTCTTTGTCACAAATTAATTGGCCATATATGTGTGGGTTTATTTCTGAGCTTTCTATTTTGTTCCTTTGTTTGTCTGTTTTTATGCCAATATCATGCTGTTTTGATTCTATGTTATATGCTATGGTAATAGCTTTGTAATTTAGTTTAAAATCATCAAGTGTGATGCCTCAAGCTTGTCTTTCTTAAGATTGCTTCGTCTCTTTGGGGTCTTTTGTGGTTCCATAAAATTTTAGGATTATTTGTTCTATTCCTATGAAAAATACCAATTGAATTTTGATAGGGATTGCATTGAATCTATCAGTGGCTTTAGGTAATATGGAAATTTTACAATATTTTATTAATTTTTCTAGTACATGAGTACAGAATATCTTACAATTTCTTTCATCAGTGACTATACAGTTTTCAGTGTGTCTTTTACCTCCTTGATTAAATTTATTGCTAGATATTTTATTATTCTTGATGCAACTGTAAGTGGGATTATTTTCTCAATTTCTAAAATCTAGTATTTTGATGGCCTGTGTTGCCCACAATAACAGCCCTTAGGTGATTGCTGTGGATGGTGATTATTGCAACCTTGGTAGGTTGTACACTTCTTAATACAGTTCATAATAACCATCTGTATTAGTCAGCTCAGTCTGCCATAACAGAATACCATAGCCTGCATGTCTTGAACAATAGAATCTTATTTTCTCACAGTTCTGGAAGCTGAAAAGTCCAAGATCAAGATCAAGGTTTCAGCAAGTCTTGGCTTCTTGTGAAAGCTTTCTTCCTGGTTTGTAAATGGCCACCTTCTGTATCTCCACGTGGCCTTTCCTGGGTACGTGCAAAAGTGTAGCAGAAAGAGAAAGAAGAAATGAGCTCTTTGGTTCTCTTGTTATTTTTGTTGTTGTTATTCAATGGCTAAGTCATATCCGACTCTTTGTGACCCCATGGACAGCAGTGTGACAGACTTCCCTGTGTCTTCCCTTGGTGTCTCTTATAAGGACACTAATCCTTTTAAATAAGGGCCTCAGCCTTATGACCTTGTTTAACCTTACTTTCCCAGAGGCCGTTATTTCCAAGTACAACCATATTGGGGTTAGGGTTTCAACATATGAATTTGGCAAGGGACACAAACATTCAGTCTTTGATACCACATAATAAGTAAAGAAATGGCAACCCACTCCAGTATTCTTGCCGGGAGAACCCCATGGACAGAGGAGCCTGGCAGGCTACAGTCTGTGGGGTTGCAAGAGTCAGACATGACTTAGTGACTAAACTACTGCTACTAATAAGTGAGAAATTAGGGAACTGTTGAGCTGGAAAATGCTTCCCACCACACTTGCACATCAGTGGGTAATGCCTTTGCCACTTTGAGGCTAGTTGGATGGGTAGCTCACAAGCCATCCAGAAACCTATGAGCAGGCTAGTGCTGCATTTTCTGTTTGTTTAAATTCTAAGTGAGCTAATTGCCCAAACTAAGGAATACAACTGAAGGAAAACCACATCCTCGGCTTAACCAACAGAAGCCTCTTCATTGCACATTTACTTGAACTCCCTTAAGGTAATGTTTAATGGTACTGTAGCCAAGGGGAAATTTTCCATCATAACACATCATTTTGGGATGTTGGTTATCTATCCAGCAAATCAGGTCCTTGGCAAGGGAAACTTTGCAGATTCCAGCTTCACCTCCCCTGAACTTCTACCTGGGTATGCTTTTAATAGTGGACAAAACCATTATTTCAGAATGTAAAAGGTTTTAAAAAATAAAACAAGTCATTCCTGCTTATATTAGGACTCAAAGCTACTTTATTAAAAGTTAGTTCAGCTCGGTTCAGTCACTCAGTCGTGTCCAACTCTTTGCGACCCCATGAACCGCAGCACGCCAGTCCTCCCTGTCCATCACCAACTCCCGGAGTCCACCCAAACCCATGTCCATCGAGTCGATGATGCCATTCAGCCATCTCATCCTCTGTCGTCCCCTTCTCCTCCTTCCCTCAATCTTTCCCAGCATCAGGGTCTTTTCCAATGAGTCAGCTCTTTGTATCAGGTGGCCAAAGTATTGGAGTTTCAGCTTCAACATCAGTCCTTCCAATGAACACCCAGAACTTATCTCCTTTAGGATTGAAAGTTAGGGTTTCACCATATGATTTATGTTGTCAGAAGGGGATGCCTCATCTCAGCTTGGAAATTCTAGGCTGAGTTGAGTGTTAAATTTAATTACCAAAAAGATGGACCCCGCCACTTCTATGCCAGTGTGTATTAAGCAAGGGCAAACATATGCAGCATTGGCAATCAGTTTTAGCAGTTTAATAATTTGAATAGATAAAGAAAAAAGGGAGTTGGTAAGACAAGAAAAATGGCTCGTCTCAAAAGCAAAAAGACATCTGGACTGATAAGAGGACAGCGGAAAGAGGAGCTGAAGATAACCATGAGAAACTGATCATAAATTTGCCTCAGGGTTCAGACAGGGGGTCATGCAGCTGAATTATAAGCAGGGGTCACTCTGTGAATTCAGAACTTACATCCTGGTTTTGCTACCTCTAGGCAGCCTCCTTCACCACGCACCTCATCTCCAAACTCTCAATTGTGAAATACGCATGGATGAAAAGAATTGGCCAAGATGAATAAGTAATTCTAGTATATGTGTTATTGATGGGACGACGTTCCCTGAGAAGTGGGTCAGCCTGTGTCCCTTGTCACAGGCTACTGCCTCACTTGTGCTGTGTCAGATGGCTAATAAAAAAACTCACCTGACAGCTTATAAGTTTTCATTGTTACACTTCCCTTGCGATCCCAGGGAGGCCAGGCCTATTGGAGAGGGTGTTCAAGTTATGGGTTCATGCAAGACGTGAAATACTTTTGAGTGTGTGTGTGTGTGTGTGTGTGTGTGTGTGTGTGTGTGTATTTCAACAATACCATAGCTCGTGAACTAACAGATTTACCCACATGGTCCAGGCATTCTAGCTGGTTGCTCAGGGTTGCAGGCCTGGAGCAGGTGGGTTGTGTATGTGTGTGTTAGCAGAGAGAGGGCCATGTGTCATACTCCACTGGACTTTGCCTTATGTGAAGTGTGTTTGTAAAAGTAGAATGGAACTCCCTCAGGTCTGATGCTGTGAAATGAGTGAATATCATGCAGAACTGCTCAATAAACTGAAAACAGTATACTGTCCAATATATCATGATTATCATTCCTGCCACTGGTGCCAGCATCAGGAATCCTGTATTGATATCTTCCATGTTCCAGACCCCGTTCTAGATCAGGATTTTTCAGTTTTGGCTCTTATCAATGTTAACAATTGGGGATGGATAATTCTCCGTTGTGGGTTGTGTGAGGGCTGTCCTAGGCACTGCTAGGCAGCATCCGTGGCCTCTATCTACTGAATGCTAGAAGCACATTTCCTCTCCCCCCTCCACCCCACCTTGCCCCCGTCGTTATGATAGCCTGAAGGTTTCCAGGTGCTGAAAAATGTCCCCCTGGGAGCAAAATTACCCCTAGTTGAGAACCAGTGTTTCAGACATAGGGCATATTTGAGATGGGGCATGATGTACACAAAAAGCATGACCTGGGCATCACTGTTGTGTTCACTCCCGCGTTCACTTTATTTCCTGAGCCCTGGCTGTGTGCCAGGAACAGTACCAGGTCATGGGGATAGAAGGATGAAGAAGACATGCTTTTTGTCCTTGTGGAGAAGAGTCTAGTAAGGGAGAAATACTAATAAATAAATAAATTATCAAACAGATGCAGTGAAATAGACATGTACAGGAGCACGTGATAATGGTCAGGGGAAAGAGTGCCTGACCCAGCTTGGGAGGTATCCCAAGAAAGCAGAAGCGTTAGAGAAGGCTTTCCTGAGTTGCCTAAACTGAGCAGAGTCTTAAAAGATGAACAGAAGTGTAATTCAGTGTTGCAACACTGAAGCATAAACAAGATGCAGAGATGAAAAGTAGCCTAGAGAGTGTGTGTGTGTTGGGCAGGAGATGCTAAATCTGGGATAGATAGACAGGATGGCGTTGTTTGCCAATCTAAGAGCTTATGCTTTATGCTGTGCCTCCCTGGTGGCTCAGATGGTAAAGAGTCTGTTTGCAATGCAGGAAACCCAGGTTTGATCCCTGGGTCAGGAAGATCCCTTGGGGAAGGGAATGGCAACCTACTTTAGTTGCCTGGAGAATTCTTGCCTGGAGAATTTTATGGCTGTTAGTGAGGCAGTAGCATGCTTTTGTTTAAACCAATTGCTGTGTTCAATATGCAGAGAATGGATTTAAGGGGCACAAGAGTGAAAGCAGGGACACCAACCTAGGAGGCCAAGGGATAATGAGGGCTGGAACTAGGACCATGGAAAGAGGGGATGGATTTGAGAAATCTTTCAAAGATAAGATCACATGACTTGGTGACTCTTTGGGTGTGAGAGTAGAGAAAGAGGGAGCAAGTCAGGATGACTGCCAGTCACATTTGTTCTAAGGTGCCACTCTCAGGGTCTAGCATGTAGAAAATATCCGAGTGAAGGTAACCATTGTAACGTGCTATCATATCAACAACTTCTTATCTCCATTTTGCCAATGAGAAAATTGAAGCCCAGAGGAGGAAAGTGGTTAACCCAAAGTCACACAGCTAGTGACCTGAGCTCTGTTTGGCTCTCTTAACTTCTGCCTTGTCCTGCTGTGTGGCTTTGGCTAAGTGTGGATTAAACTGGTGAAAATGACTTCAGTCAGAAAGAAGTGAGCTTTGTTACCGTTGGCTTTTATGCTTAGTGGGTGCTTAGTACTTACTAAATAGAGGAGTGACTGATGTCATTGAAAAGTAAACCAATGTCTGTGTATCATTTTCATGCATTCCAAATTGTTTAAGGGAAAAAGAAATAGCCTACCAAGTGTTACATGCAAGTGGCACCCACCTAAGTGGCAGCCTTTAATCTCAGATTCCTGGTACCTACAAGTGAAGTCTTGGGGCCCGTAGTCCATTGTCAGTCTCTTCAGACTCATGGCCAGGGACATGAGTATAACTCATAGTTGTTAAATGATTTGGTAATTTATATATATAATAAATTTATAATTATAAATGTGTAATCATTAAATATATAAATTAAATCACTAAATATATAATAGTATAATAGTATAATATAGTGTGTGTGTGTATATATATATATATATATATATATAAATTCTGGGTCAATAAGAAGATCTTCCATCATTTCTTTTTTTTTTTTTATGCTTATCTCCCATTCATGGAATGAGATAGCTAGTTTTCTACATCTTTATGGTTTAGAATGTTTCATACAGTATGAAAATGATATGTTCCATGCCCTGTGAAGTTATATGAGTAAGAGCATATTTTCTATTTCAAATCTTTGAGGGTTTTAAAAATAAATTTCATAAGTTTTGCATTTATTAACATATACATGCACAATATACTCTTTCAGTCTTCTCTGTGCTGAATATTTAGCTTGAAAAAATATGGAATGCTTCACGAATTTGCGTGTCATCCTTGCGCAGGGGCCATGCTAATCTTCTCTGTATCGTTCCAATTTTAGTATATGTGCTGCCGAAGCGAGCACCTTCCATCATTTCTATCTGAAAATATTAAATGTGCCCAAGACCAAGAGTGACTATTGGCCAGGAAATGGGGGTGATGGTTACTGGGCTAAATATTGAGTGGTATGGATGTCTTTAAGATAAACACAAAGAAATTCCTGTGTCACTTCTCTCCAGGATTGCTCCCTTAACCTTTCCTTCTCCAAATCCAGACTTCAAGGCTCCTAGAAGAACCAAGACACAGAAGTATAGGATTAGTTGCCCAATTTACTTATATTTTAAGAAAGTGTCCCCAAAGGCCAGTTAAGCCTGTCTGACAGCAGTGACAGGTCTCATCATCAGAAAACCCAGGAATGATTATAGCCTGTGACCTGTGACAGCTCTAAAGACATTAAGAACTGCCAGGAAATGCCACTGGGATTTCTCTCTTGGGTCACTGGAAAACAACGGGGCTTTCATTATACAGGTTGAGGATTAGAAGTGTCTTCCAAAATATTTATGCCAGGCCATTGATATGATGAGAGGTCCCAGCATAAGTATCAGCATATATATTTTAAAAATAATTTTACACATTGTTTAATTATGAAAGGCAGTCATGTGGGGTGGAAGAAACCCAATATTTGAAGTGCAAGGATTTGGTTTGATTCATTTTATCAGCTTTTCCCCCGATAGGTAGGTGACAGACACATTCATACATAGGTCCCTACTCTTTTCGAAGCTATTTGCCTTAACTTGAATGTTTTGCCTTAACTCAAAAGTACCTGCTCATTACTATCTCTAGAAATTAAAAGTGGAATATTAATCACCATCTCCTTTGGCATTCAGGCCCCAATTCTGGTATGCATGTGTGTGTGTGTAGTGGGGATTTCTCCACCCCAAGAAGCAATTCCTTGTCACCAGCAGGAAGTCTGAGAATTCAGCTCAATTCTGATACTACACAGAGATGGCATCAGATTCCGTAGGTTAAGGGTTCATTCCTATGCAAACAAATACACTTCAGAACTAGATGCAGCCCAGGTGGTTACCTGTGCTCCTGACCTACACACTACAAGTTGGAGGTTGTAGTGATCCCTTCCCACTCAGACTGACGGTCACAAGTCTAGGTTATTACCTGTGCGTTAGTCTCTCAGACACGTTCAACTCTTTGCAACCCCAAGGACTGAAGCCTGCCAGGCTCTTCTGTCCATGGAATTTTCCAGCACGAATACTGGAATGGGTTGCCTTTCCCTTCCCCAGGGGATCTTCCCCACCCAGGGGTTCAACCAGGGTCTCCTGCATTGCCCCCAGACCCCTTTGGGGTTCAGTGAATTTGCTAGAGTGGCTCACAGAACTCAGAGAAACATTTCACTTGTTAGATCACTGGTTTATTGTGAAAGACTATCTCAGGACAACTGGATGGAAGAGACACACAGGGCAAGCTATAGGGAGAGGGTATGTGCTTCCATCCCCTCTCCAAAGTGCTCCACCCTCCCCAAGGCCCACGTGTTCCCCAGCCTGGAAGATCTCTGAAACCTGCCCGAACTCCCCTGCCCCCGCCCCCTCCACACACACACATCCTTTTTTTATGGAGGCTTTATTGCATCGGCCCAATTGACTAAACCACTGGCCACTGGTGATTGAAGTCAACCTCCAGGCCCTCTGGGTCTAGGCGTGGGACTGAAAGTTCCAACCCTTTCATCACAAGGCTGTCTGCATTGGCAATCAGACCTCGTTAACCTAATAAGAGACACCTATAAGCTCGTATCACTTAGGAAATTCCAAGAGTTTGGGAGCTGTGAGCCAGAAACTGCCAGTGAAGATCTGAATGATCGAATATATGTATAAATCACAACATCTGACCATCACCTTAAAGTACTTTCCCTTTGGTTCAAGGTGCTCTCTGCTCTGTTAAAGTAACCAAGCAGGGAGAGCGTGCTGTCCAAGTCCCATCAGGGTTGAGATTCTGTTTCCATGGCGCAACAGTGACATCCATTGGCCTGTTGCACTCATTATAGAGGAAGCCTGTTTCCCAGCTCTCTAACTATTGGGTTTCCTGATACACACAAACTGGCTGTCGCCAAGCCTGACAAGTAAGTCAAGACCGAGTCACACCTGGTCCCCTGCAGACTGTACTGGTTTCAGAACCCTTTCCAAGGACTTGCGTTCTCAGATTGTGGCCATCTGGCTCACATGGGTCAGTCCTGGAATCGGTCCTATTTTTGTAGAGTTCAGGACATTCGTGGGGTTGTTGGGAAACCATTGATTTGCGATTCAGATATCTCCCTTCACCTCTGAACCTTTTCTACATGAAGTGAAGCTGATAACCTGTTTTGTAGTGACCAAGGGCTTCCAAGGAAAGGTTATGTGGCTGGATTTGAGATTGAGCCATGAGTGTGTGTTTTCATGTAGAGAAAGAAAAACCATGGCTGTTTTTTCATCTCCATAGAGAACTTAACAGGAAATAGCAAGACTAAAACTATGTGTCAGATACTCTGTTAGGTATTAAGAATAAAGGATAAAGAAGACAAACCATCACATGCACCCAAAGACCTCATTTTCAAGTGAGGGACACAAGCTAGGAACAATGAATTCTAACTGTGTGGTAAGAGTTTAGTAAGCGTTCCTGCAGGAACCCCTTCTAACCTCTGTGTGTGTGTGTGTGTGTGTGTGTGTGCGCGCGCGCACATGCGCGTGCACACATAACTGGTAGGATCCAAGTAACGGCCAATGTTGGCACCTTTGGATGGAAAACTCCACTCAAAGCCAAAATATGAAATACTGCTTAGTAGCAAAACCAATCAGGTTGCAAAACTGACAAGTCAGATACCTAACACATAAGAGAACAAAACCTGTGGATTCAGTGTCACTTTGCATCATTTCCTGGTAAAATTTTTTTTAGAAATAATTAGGGCATTGTAACTAGTTTATAGCGTGTGCGTGCTCAGTCACTTTAGTCGTTTCTGCCTCTTTGCGACGCTATGGGCTGTAGCCCACCAGGCTCCTCTGTCCATGGGATTCTCCAGGCAAGAATACTGGAGTGGGTTGCCATGCCCTCCGCCAGGGGATTTTCCTGACCCCAGGATTGAACCCATATCCCTTGGGTCTCCTGCATTGGCAGGCAGATAGATACTTTACCAGTAGCAACACCGGGGAAGTCCTGATTTATGATATATGTAGCCAAACCCATCACTGACTCACTAGTAAAGTTTTTCTAAATCATTATTATGATTAAATAAACAAACAAAAGACTCATCTAAGAAAGAATATCATCAATATTCCATTCTTCCTTCTCTGGTTGATTACCTGAAAGTTTGATTCCAGTGCCTGCTCTTACTAACTGGTCTCATTTTAACTCTCATTGTAAATTCTCAAGGCCCATCCTTTAGCTCACCTCTCCTCTCCCTAGCACAGCTTCCCAATGTGACCTTACTGATTTCCCCTCTGGAGAGGGCTGAGTACCAATCACTTCCCACATACCCATGGAACTTTTTAAGGACAGAGTCCAACAGATCGAAGACACCTTGCCAATCAAGTGGCTCTACTACTTTACACTCCCCCGTCCACACACACACACACACCCCACTGTATAACCATTAGAGACCCTTAGAAAAAGTGCAGCCCACATTTTAAAACACAGTTTCTCATGTTGGTCATTTTGGTTTAGACCCATGTCAGTCTGAGAAAATTTTAGCCTACAATTGTTGGCTCTGTTTAAAGTCCTTTCCAAAGCACCAAAGTGTAAGTCTGCAGAATCCAGTGACATTTTTTCTATGGGCTTCACCAACTAAGAAAAGATAAGTTTACACAGATACAGAAAACAAAGTAGCAGTTACCAGTGAGGAGAGGGAAGGGAGGAAGGGCAGTGTAGAAGTAGGGGATTAAGAAGTAGAAACAATTAAGTATAAAATAAGCTGCACTGATATATTGTACAACATGGGGAATATAGCCAACATTGTATCATAACTATAGGAGTATAACCTTTACAAATTTTGAATCACTGCATTGTTCACTTGTCACTTATACAATATTATATTGATCCACCAACTATACTTCAATAAAAAGAAGAACCGTAGCAGCCCATCACAAGGTATTGTGTATTCCCCAGTGTGTTAATACTAGAGAGACCAGGAGTGCAAGTGTCCAGCAATATCCCCGAGGTCTTCGGGGTCAGTGTGCTGGGTGTTACATGGAGACCACCCCTGTGAGTTGCTGACCCTTGGCCGTCAGATCTGAGAGCTTGACGCTCCATCTCCCTCATACGGGAGTCTCAGGGCGCTTCCCACTTGTCCCTGTGCTCCCAGCTCCCTTCAGAGACCTTCCTGCTTGGGTCGCTGCAACCCCATTGGCATCTTTGCTGTTCGTGTGTCTTTGGTTGCTCAGTCGTGTCCAACTCTGTGACCCCCCACAGACTGCAGCCTGCCAGGCTCCTCTGGTCCATGAGGATTCTCCAGGCAAGAATACTAGAGTGTGTGCCATGCCCTCCTCCAGGGAATCTTCCCAACCCAGGGATCAAACCCAGGTCTCCTTCCTGCATTGCAGGCAGATTCTTTACCATCTGAGCCACCAGGGAAGCCCATTTTAGCATTTTGGACCTGGGCATAAAATAAACTTATAGTAGGTTTTTACAGGACAGTTTGAGTCTCTGGAGTGGTTTGAAGTCCTCAGGAGGCTTGGTGTGCTGCAGTCCATGGGGTCGCAAAGAGTCAGACACGACTGAATGACTGAACTGAACTGAACTGAACTGAAGATAGTCCTCACTGCCCAACAGTTTTTCATCCAGCTGCTCAGAGAGCCATATGCCCTCGCCTCTGGATTAAGTCTTCCCCTCTGTGCTTTTAAATAGATACTCCTAGTGTCAGTTGCTCAGTCATGTCCAATTCTTTGCTACCCCATGGACTGTAGCCCTCCAGATTCCTCTGTGCATAGGATTCTCCATGCAAGAATGCTGGAGTGGGTAGCCATTCCCTTCTCTAGGGGATCCTCCCAACCCAGGGATGGAACCTGGGTCTCACGCATTGCAGGCAGATTCTTTACCATCTGATCCACCAATTAACACCTTAGTGATAACCAGTCTGTAACTTTACAGGCTTGAATTTTTTAAAATTTATTTTTCAATATATGTTCATTGAGATATAATTTAAAAGCTGAAAGGTATGCTTCAGTATTACAGTTCCATCTTCAGAGTCCTGATAAATGTATATACCTGTGTAATCTACTCCTCTGCTAAGATATAAACCATTTTCATCACCCCCATAAACTCCATGCCCCATCCCAGTCCATCCCCCACCCCCAAGCATCCAGTGTTCTGATTTATTTCACCATAGATTAGTTTTGCCTCTTCTGAAGCTTACGCATGAAATAACACAGTATGTACTCTTTTGTATTGTATTTTTTTTACTCAACATAATGTTCTTAAACTTCATCCATGGTGTTATCTATGCTCATTGTTTATCCATCCTTCTGTTGATGGACATTTGGGCTGTATCCATTGTGGGGTTATTATGAATAAAGCTACTGTGGATATTAGTGTCCAAGCCCTTTTGTAGACATATGTTCTTATTCTCTTAGATGAATACCTAGGAGTGAGATGGTGGGTTATAGGATAGATGTATGTTTGCCTAATAAGAAACTTTCATACTACTTTCCAAAGTCGTGGCACCATCATACAACCCAGTTCTAGTTGCTTCACAACCTTCTTGACATTTGTTGCTGGCAACAGATGTGTTAGTTTTCTATTGGTGTGTAATAAATTACTGCAAACATGGCATCTTACAGCAGCACAAATATATTAGCTCATAGTTCTACAGGTCAGGAGTCCTGTATGACTCAGTTGAGTTCTATGCTTATGGTCTTAAGGTTGAAATGAAGTATCACCTGGGCTGGGTTCTTATCTGGAGGCTCTTGGAAAAATCCACTTTCAAACTCATTCAGATTGTTGGTTCAATTCAGTTCCTGTGGTTTCCTCACTGGCTGTCATTTAGAGCAGTTCTCTACTCCTAGTGTGTGCATGCTTAGTTGCTCAGTTGTGTCTGATTCTTTACAACTCCATGGGCTATAGCCTTCCAGTCTTCTCTGTCCAAGGAATTTTCCAGACAAGAATACTGGAGTAGGTTGCCATTTCCTACTCCAGGAGATCTTCCTGACCCAGGGATCGAACTCGTCTCTCCTTCATCTCCTACGTTGGCAGGCAGATTCTTCACCACTGAGCCAGCTGGGTAGCCCATTTACACCTAGGTGCAGCCTGTATCTTTTTCTCACATGGCCCCTTCTATCTTCAAGCTTGCAAAACACACTGATTTCTCACCCCCTTCCCTAGACTTCTACGCCCCTTGGTTTAGATCTCTCTGTCTTCCTTACTGCTTTAAAAAGACTCATCTGATTGGGTCAGACTCACCTGAATAATCTCTGTTTCTTAAGGTCATTAAACTTGGAAACATAATTTCATACTCTCTTCCCAGTAGTATCTAAATTAAAGCTTGATCGCGTAACCAGGAAGCACCAGGAATCTTGGGACTATCTTTAGAATTCTGCCTATCACAGCAGTCCATGATGAAATTTTAAAACCAGCATCACTTTTAATTATCCAGTTGCTTTAAAAAAACAAAAACAAAAACATAACATTTATTGCCCGACTAATGGTGGAAATCATCAAGATGAACTGGATGCTGCAACAGCCGCTTGCTTGGGTTTAAGTGTTGTTCCTTCACAGGATCCATGCCTGAATCCACGGTATACAATTTTTAGGTGCCTCATTTGACCAGTCCCTGTGGTAGTTCATCCTTTAGCTTTAGCACTTCACTTATACTTTCTCCTTTGCTTGATGGGGTAGCCACACTTGCCACAGGTCGACTTCTGAAGGCGGTAGGCTTTAGAGCCACAGTGACAGCTCAGTATGTGCGTCTTATTCTGATGCTTTCCAAGCAATGGCGTTCCATTTGTCATCTTGCTTCTGCCGCTGAGACCAAAGAGCTATCCAGTTGCTTTAAAGCCAGAGATTTCAAAAATGTTTTCCTGCTTAAGAATTGTATTTACTGTGGCTTCAAGAATTATCCCTTGCCACTTGTATTCTATGCATATATAAAACTCCCTGCTTTGGAAAACATCTAAGTGCTTCAGCATTGAGTTGTGACACCCATCCAACACGATCAAGTTCTTTAGCTGGCAACGGTAAGACTGGAATACTTAGACACAGGTTAAGGTGACTTAACCAAGTTGATTTTTGTCATTTCCTAGCTGGTTGCAGGATTGAGAATTAATATTTTAATTTTGGTAACTAGAATAATAGATCTTAGGGATGAAAAGTCCCAAGAATGTTATAGTCAAACTGAAGATCAGAGAAATTGATTCAGAGAGTTGGTTATTTAGAAATTAGCCCGGAGCTATGTCCCTAGGTTCCTGGGTAGAGCTCTGTTAACTATCCTGCAGGGGATAGTTACCCCTTGCTTCTCGAGGGGTATCTTCTCCAGAAAGGGGACTTTGAGGTTTGTTGATTTAACTCACTGTATACATCTCTGACATGCTTCTCAGGTGGCACTAGAGGTAAAGAACCTGCCTGCCAATGCGGGAGACATGCAAGATTCAGGTTTGATCCCTGGGTGGGGAAGATCCCTGGAGGAGGGCATGGCAACTCACTTCAGTATTCTCCAGGATAGGGCTGCAGAGAATCAGACATGACTGAAGCGACTTAACACGCACACATGCATCAAGCTCTGGAATTCTAGAAAGTATTTGCTGAAATAATGCATTATTTCAATAAATTTGCATTGCATGCAGGTGTGCTCAGTTGTATCTGACTCTGCAACTTAATGGACTGTAGCCCACCAGGCTTCTCTGTCCATGGGATTCTCCAGGCAAGAATACTGGAGTGGGTTGCTATTCCCTTCTCCGGGGGATCTTCCTGACCCAGGGATTGAACCCAGGTCTCCTGCATTGCTGGCAGATTCTTTATTGTCTGAGCCACTGGGGAAGCCCTAAATTTGCATCAGTATATTGGTATATAGTATTAGTTCCAAATCAAAAATTTTCAACTAGCTAAATCCATTCCAGGAAAGGTTATCTTCAGTCAGCTTGAAACTAATTGAAGGAGGGAAGGAGCCAGTGAAATTGACCTGCTTCTGTTCAGATGCTAGGGTCTTAGGAGTTCTTGAGTCTGTGCTTGGAATCTTTTTGGACTTGGGGACTCTGCATTTCTTCCAACAGAGAATAAAAGAATGTGTGCCTGACTTTCACAAAACTCTCATAAGGCATCTCATATTTTTCAAGATGAATTCAAGATGAACTGATGGTAGAGTCATACAGCTTCCAAGTCAAGACCAGAAACTGGTCACACTGTGGCTTTACACCAAAAACAAAACAGCCCAGACTCTCCTGGAGCTATGTCTTATTTGGTGATGCTTTTTAACTGGAATTCATTTTCAACATTGAAAACTGGAAATTTTCATGTGAAAAATCCAGATGCCCTTTATTTTTTTAGAAGTTGGAGCTCAAGGAACAGTGAGCCCACTTTCTGCATGGCCCTTGAGACAGGGCGTGAGCCTTCTAGGCACTCCAACCCCCAGATTCAGTTTAGTCCATTTGCCTTCTTGGTTCTATAGGAACCAAAGTCATGACACCCGTTTCACCCAAGCTGCCATTTTGAGACGCCTTGTCAGACTGTTTGAACAATTTCTTACCTAGGTTACACATACCAAATATGTCTGGCATTTGTTTCCTAGCAGTTGAAAATAATGAGCCAGATTTTGAAATAGGTGAGCTACTTCCTGGCTTTAATTCTGGCCATTTAAAAGAGTGTTTTCTCTGTAAGCCCTTAGTTAGTTACCATGTGGGATGCTCAGCATACACATAATTTCAAAAATTACTCTTTACCTAATGGGTTTGCTTAGTCATCAGGAAATTTTGACTTCTTAAGTAAATGAAACATTTGGTATTTGTAAAGTCAACGAATTTATTTAGGATAGCCACCTTGTCATCTGAAGAATTTATGTTATGGACTGAATTGTGGCTCCACCCCCCTACCCCCCAAATTCATATATTGAAGTCCTAACCTCCAATATCTCAGAATGTGACTATATTTGGCAATGGGGCCTTTAAATAAATACTTCAGTTAAAATGAGACCCTTAAGGTGAGCCCCAATCCAACCTGACTCATGTCCTTATAAGAAGAAATTTGGATATGCAAAGAAACACTAAGGGATACACACAGAAGAAAGACCACACAAGGACACAGTGAAAAGGTGGCCTCCTGTAGGCTAAGGAGAGAGGCTCAGGAGAAAATAAACTTTTGACATCTATTCTTGAACCTCTAGTGCCCAGACCTGAGAATATTCATTTCTGCTGCCTAAGACAAGTATTTTATTACAGCAACCCTAGCTAACTAAGAGAGCTTCCTAAGTTATATTTCTTGGGAGGAACCTCTGTTTCACCTGAAGAAATGTATGCAATACATTGTTGATTGATAATTCCTCTTGAGTTTATGCAGCTAGAAGCCCAAGTTGACTGACCGCTGTGATTGCTTAGCTGCACATAAGAATCATCTGTGGAGCCTTTAAAACTATGGGATCATTGCCCCAAATTCTGACTCGTTGGTTTGGGGTTGGTCCTGGCCCTCTGGTTTTAGAAGCCTCCCAAGGGGTTTGCAGGTACAGCCTAGAGTGAGAATTAACTGATTCCTAGGGAACGATCCCCCTCCTAAAGAAGGGCCTGGGTTTCTGCAGTTCTCCCCTGGGAGTCCACAGCTGACCATGCCATCCAGAGGTAGGCGGGATAGATTTACTGCCTGCATAACAAGACCTCTGAGGGCTTTGAGTGAAAATAAGCCTGTGTCCAGGGCCTTATATTAGTGTTGCTGCTGTTCAGTCACTCAGTCGTGTCTAACTCTTTGAGACCCCATGGACTGAAGCATGCCATGCTGCTCTGACCTTCATCAGCTTGCTCAAACTCATGTCCATTGAGTTGGTGATGCCATCCAACCATCTCATCCTCTGCCACCCCCCTTTTGCCTTCAGTCTTTTCCAGGATCAGAGTCCTTTTCAGTGAGCTGGCTCTTCACATCAGAACCCTCAAATCCACAAGTGGCCACAGCTCTGCCTATGAGGCACTTAATTCATGTGTGTGGCCTGGCTAACACAGGTTTTGGTGTTTATGTTTTTTTTTTTCTAATCTCTTATCTCCCTGCCACTCCCTGTGTTTAATTTCTTGTCCCACCTTCCATTCCAGTGGAGGGTGGGGCATTCTGGAAGGTGTTCCAGGAAGCTGTGGCTTTCCCTCTGCACCCTGGGTGTAGAGCTTGGAATCAAACAGAAGGAACAGCCTTTGCAGGGAACATGTTCCCAAGGCCCAGGCCCATGTGGTTTTCCGTCCAGCAATGGTGAGATTGACTTCTTTCCTGGCATGCTGGACTGTTCTGTGGATTTTGCTGCTCTTTGCCACATCTCTTACAATTAAAATGGTGTTTTCTGACGTTCGTGGCTATCTAAGCTTGCTGATTTTATTAACTTACTTCCTGGCAATTCTCAGCAGTCTCTCACGAGCTAGATAGAATGAAAACATTGCCCCGTTCTGTTATTTTCCAAGAGCTGCATGCTCTGTTTATGTGCGGAGAACAGTGATGCTTCTGAGAGTAAAATACAAGTTAGTGCAACTAGGACTGTGTTTACCCCTTCCTTCCAAACCTCTCCCTGCAGTTTGCTGGTGTGTGTCTAATCTCTCTCTCTGCCGTCAGGTGTGACATCCTGACCCCATGTCATAACTTCATTCTCTGATAAGTGCTTTCTCGGTAAATTCAACTGTCTCATTGTAGACCAGTCTGACCTGATGAACCACAGAAAACTTTAAGCACATTATGAAGTGCCCAGTGAACACTTTTATCACAAAAGCAATGTGAATTGGGTCACTTTCAGGACCCTACATTTCCCAAGTGACTCAATGGTAAAGAATCCACCTGCCGATGTAGGAGATGCAGGAGGACATGGGTTTGATCCCTGGGTCAGGAGGATCCCCTGGGGAAGGAAACGGCAACCTGCTCCAGTATTCTTGCCTGAGAAATCCCATGGACAGAGGAGCTTGGTGGGCTACAGTCCATGGGGTCACAAAGAGTCAGACACAACTGAGCACAGAACCCCATAGATGATTGGAAAAATTTTGTAAGGAACTTGAGCCTCAAGTTTTGATTTATTCAAGGTGGTATCATCAAAATCCCCCCAAAGGAAAAATGAACAGTTTGCTGAATTGTAGGCCTAGGGTTTAAGAAAAGTCCAGTGAAACTCAGTATCTCTTAAAGCTGGAGAAAGTTTTGGCCTCACTCAGTGCAGGTGGTATTTGTAATTACGAGCTTAACCTGATCACGTGAACACCTGATTCAAGTGATGATGCACTATTACAGCTTTCCAGAGTTAAAGTATCGAAAAGGTGTAACCCAGAATGGGACTTGAACCCACTGTCTTTTAACTGAGATCACATACCTGGTCTTAGGGTTTAATAAAGCTCAGGTTCTTGATGTCTCATTGAAGAAAGAATTCAGTGAGAAGGAGACAAAGGGATCCATAAAAAGTGGATTAATTTAGAAACACTCCAGACAGAGTGTGGGTCGTCTTGGAAGGTAAGAGTGGCACCCAGGTATGGGGTTGCCAGTTTTTATAGGAGTGGGTAATTTCTCAGGCTAATGAGTGGGAGAAGTATTCCAGCTCTTTGCGGGAGGGGGCGGAGATTTCCAGGAACTGGGCCACTTCTCACTTTTTTGCTTTTACTGTTGGCCTTGGAACTGTCATGGTGCCTGGGAGTGTGTCATTTAGTTTTGCTGATGTGTTACAATGAGCTCATACTGAGGCTTAAGGTCTAGTGGAAGTCAACTCTGCCGTCTTGGACCTAGCTGATTCTAACCAGTTTATGTTGTTTTTCCTCAGGCTATGTCATTCTTTTTTGTTTGTCTGGCTGTGATGAGCTTTCACTGATGCACACAGGCTGTCTCTAGCTGTGGTGAGCAGGGTCTACTCTCTAGTTGTCCTGTGCAGGCTGCAGGCTTCTCATTGAAGTGACTTCCCTTGTCTCAGAGCATGGGCTTACAGCACTCGGGCTTCAGTAGTTGCAGCTCCCGGGCCCTAGAGCACAGACTCAGTAATTGTGGGCTTAGTTGCTCCTCGGCATGTGGGAGCTTTCCAGAGTGGGGATTGAACCCATGTCTCCTGCAATGGCAGACAGATTCCTTACCCCTGAGCCACCATGGAAGCCAGGGCTATGTTACTCTTTTGAAGGCTGTGCCCTGCCCACTTCCCGCCTGATTCAGTATGGCAAAGATCTGCCAACTCTTATATCTTGAAAATTTTTGAAAGTAAATGCCAAGGAAGCAGGGACTGGAAGAGATATGTGTACACCCACGTTCATAGGAGTATTATTTACAGTAGCCAAAGGTAGAAGCCACTCAAGCAAGTGTCTATCAACAGATGAATGGATAAGTAATACGTGGTATGTACGCATAACTTAACATTATGCTTGGTGAAGTAAGCCAGGCACAAATAGAACAAATACTGTATGTATGATTCCACTTCCATGGGATCATGAAGAGTTGGACACAACTGAATGACTAATATTTTAACTTTTCACTTGCCACTTATATGAGGTACCAAAGTACCTTCCCCGTTTCAGTGAATTATGTCATCGTCCAACCAGTTGCTTACGCTTGAAGTCTGGGCATCTTCCTTGAGCTCTTGATTTTTCTTACCACCTCCTACATTTAATCCAAACTAACAGAGCCTCTGTCTGTCAACTCAAAGACTCGTATACAGATGCTTGTAACAGAACTTCAGACACATTATGGAAAGAGAAAGAAATCAGGCATAAAAAATTACATACTAGACGATTCCATTTATTTGAAATATTTAGAAAAGGCAAATCTATAGAGACAAACAATCAGATCAGGAGTTGCCTAACATTGCGGGTGAGAGCAGGGATTAGGCATAAGGGAACTTTCTGAGGTGATAAAGATATCCTAAAACTGGGTTATGGCAATGGTTGCAAGAATCTGTGGGTTCTCTAAAAATCACTGATTTATACACTTTCAAAAAGTTAGCCAGGAAAGCCTGGCTGGCTGCAGTCCATGGGATTGCAAAGAGTTGGACATGTCTTAGTGACTAAACAACAACGACAAAGTTAGCATCTTATTTGGAAAGTAACTTAGATATTTTATATTGAATCAAATAGATTTATTATGAGCACAATGCAAAGAAGCAGGGCTGCTTATATCAGGAAAGAGATTTTAAAGACGGGTCCACACAAAATTAACAAGGCCCATCCACTCTACTTCCTAACTGTTCTCCCCACTGACCCTTCTCTTTAATCCTCTCTGGCATTACATCTTAAATGTTTTGATCAGACTCTTCTTACTGTAAATCATTCTGTTACTTCAAGTTAGGAACAAAAAAAGGAAAAGAAAATGTCCTGTTTATCCGCTGCCCCAGCCTGTATTGATAGGAACAGCAAGCTCAAACTGTGTGGGAAGTTTCCTGCCTTAAGATTTATTTACTCTCTAAAGAAAAGCTACTTTTATTTCATTATTTTTTTAAGCATACATGGGTTTTAATTTGGTGAGAAAATATCCTTGCCATTAAGAAGATTCTGCCTCATTACCTCTTATAAAAAAGCCCTCCTCCCCAGATTTGCAGAACTAAAGGAAGCATAAATTAAAACAACATTGTTGTTTGTCCCTTTGATCAACAAACACCCATCTCCAAAAGAAAAAAAACTGCAAACCAAGCCAGATTCAAAAACATTCAGTTCCCAAAGTCAAAGCAGTCAGTATAAACAGCTTAGCCTCCCAACTGGATAAGAAAGAGGAAAAAAAATGGGGGGATGTGGGGTGGTGTTGGGGGATAGGAATAAGAATCAAGAAGGGAAGAAATTTCAATTTCTTATTTTTCCTGTTGGCCTGTCCGTCCTTAATTGTTAGCTCTATGAGTCTCCATCAGACTTTTGTCCTGGAATTGAGTAGTAAGGACTTGATTCTAAAACAAAGTCTGATGGAGACTGGGCTTCCCCGGTGGTGCTAATGATAAAGAACCCCCCTGCCAATGCAGGAGACATAAGAGATGTAGGTTCAATCACTGAGTCAGGAAGATCCCCTGGAATAGGAAATGGCAACCAACTCCAGTATTCTTGCCTGGAAAATCCCTTGGACAGAGCCTGGTGGGCTACAGTCCATGGAGTAGCAAAGAGACACTACTGAAGCAACTTAGCATGTTGAGTAAAGACTTAACGTCATCTGTTCTTTGGACCTTAAAAGCTTTGTTGCCACCTCCTATTACACATAATGTAATTTTTAAACTATCCTGTTGGCCAGTAGTTCAAAAAGAGATATTCTCCAAAGACAGAGGAAGATCTCTGTTTCTGCAAATGCCTATGTATTTCTCTTCCCCCTCCCACTTTTGTCCACATAAAGAGAAAGAATATTTGTGTATAACTACAAGGCTTCCCTGATAGCTCAGTTGGTAAAGAATCCCCCCGCAATGTGGGAGACCTGGGTTCGATGCCTGGGTTGAGAAGATCCCCTGGAGAAAGGAAAGAGTACCCACTATAGTATTCTGGCCTGGAGAATTCCATGGATTGTATAGTCCATGGGGTCACAAAGAGTCAGACATGACTGAACGACTTTCACTCACCAGGCAACTTGCTAGGAGAGAAAAAAGGGGAATAAGACAGCCAAAGGAGCTGCAATTTATTTTCCTCTTTGCAATATATTTGGTTGTGTTCTTTTCCCTTTTTGTTTTTTCTTTTTTTTTTTCCAAGTTTACAAAGATTTTTAATTGTGGTTAAAAAAACATGACATAAATTTACCATCTTGGGACGTCCTTGGTCGTCCAGTGTCTGACTCTTCACAACTAGTGCAGGGGGCCTGGGTTCGATCCCTGGTTAGGGGACGAGATCCCACATGCTGCAACTAAGAGTTTGTATGCTGCAACTAAGACCCGGTATAGCCAAATAAGTGAATAAATAAAAATAAAATTTTTTTTAAAATGTACCATCTTAGCCATTATGTACAGTTCAGTAGTTGTATATTCATATTATTGTGCAGCAACTCTCCAGAATGTCATCTTGCAAAACTGGAACTCTGTACCCGTGAAGGGACAACCCCCATCTCTCCCTTTTACTGTTGTTTCTCTGGCTTCCCTGGTGGCTCAGCGGTAAAGAATCCGCCTATGATGCAGGAGACGTGAGGAAGATCCCCTAGAGAAGGAAATGGCAAACCACTCCAGTATTCTTACCTGGAGAATTTCATGGACAGAGGAGCCTGGCAGGCTACAGTACCTGTGGTCGAAAGAGCTGGACACAATTTAGCTACTAAATCACCACCACCACTGTTATTTTTAAATTGGAATTGAAGAGATGGAGTCTTCTGGTTCTGTACAATGTCTGCATTACCTGATATGTCAGGAAGTCCAAATTTTCAAGTGTTTCTTGGGTAATGTGAAAGATACCTGTTTTCCATGAACAGTCATCCCTTGTTTACACTTCTCTCAGTTGCTCATCTTCTCCCCTGCACATTCTGAGATAAGTGATTGACTGTTAGTCTCTCAGTTGGGTTGCCGTTTCCTTCTCCAGGGGAACTTCCTGACCCAAGGATCGAGCCTGTGTCTCTTGCATCTCCCGCACTGGCAGCAGATTCTTTATCAAGCGGGCCACCAGGGCAGCCCTGGTGAGGGAGAAAGCAAATCCGGTTCTTGAACCCTTAGCAGGCTGGCCTTCCTGACTCTCCCCCTAATATGGGGATTAAAGGCGTGAGTTGTCCTCTAATCATGAAGAATCTTCCTCCTTACCAGGAGCACCTGTAAATTTCCAGAAGCCATGTCCTCCTGCCCTTCCCATCCTCCCCTTTCCTTCCACTTTCTAGCAGCTGTGACTCACTGGTTTCTGGTCTCACGCTTCATGCCAGCTGCCAGGGTCCCCATTTGGGTTGGCTCCAGTTTTCTGAAGCCTGGCAGTTAGTTAATAAGAAAACCAGGATGTAAATCACGGCTCGGACAGTTTCCTGTGGGGGAGCTTTTAAGTTCCCATCAGTTCTTTTCATTCATTCCAGCTCATGAAGAGGAGACCGATGCTCTCTTCAGACACAAATGTGAATATAGACCAGAGATAAATACAGTGGGGTGCCGGCAGGGAGCTGGAGGCAAGCTTAAACATTGGGTTTCATTCTTTTGCCTAAAACTCATCCATTTAATGAACTGATAGAGGAAGTGTTCTCACTTGATAATTAGTAATATGAAATTTCCACTGATATTTTTTAAAAAAAAATAAGCTTTAAAGCACTGTTTGTTTTGTTAACTCACTATAGTTCCAAAACTCTGATGGAACATTTATTGAGGATTTATTCTCTACCATGAGGCCTCCCTGGTTGCTCAGTGTAAAAAATCTACCTGTAACACAGGAGATGCAGGAAACTCCAGTTTGAGCCCTGGGTTGGGAAGATCCCCTGGAGGTGGGCAATGACAACCCACTCAAGTATTCTTGCCTGAAGAATCCCATGGACAGAGGAGCCTTGCAGGTTATAGTCCATAGAGTTGCAAAGAGTCACACAAGACTGGACTGAAGCAACTGAACATACACACATGCATTCTCTACCATGCCCTGCAACAGACATGAATAAGAAGGATGTGGTCCCTGCCTTCTAGAATCTTACTGTTCATCTAGTCATTAAATCCCTGGAGTATATTATGCTAGAGAAGGCTGTTATAGGCTAAGAAAGAGGGTCAGGCAACCCTTGAGTTCTGTAGGGAATGTGATAAGGTAAGTGAAGCACTCAGCAGAGAGACATAGTGTTTGTTAAGTGAAAAAGGTTAGTAATATCAATAATAGCATTATCCAGATAGATACTAGCTCCAGAATAGATATAATGCAGAGCATACACGTATTAAAACAATGTTTCCAAGCTATGTATAAGTACCAAAAATTTAGTCCATAAATTCCAAGAGTTGAGGGGAAGGCTAGACAGGTCGGGGAAAGGTTTTAAGAGACTAGGACTTAACATAAACAAAGAAAACAAAAACAATATGGACTCATAAAAACAAGGTGATGGGCATGGGTGTAATGACCTAGAAGCATTAATTCACCCAATACCAGCATGTGCCATGTACCTTGGGCATCTGAGATGAAGGAGTTGTAATCCCTTTCCTAACACACCTAATCTAGGAGGGGAGATTTTTGTTTAATGGCGCCAGTGGCTCTGTTCAAGGTAAAATGTGATAAGAGCTATAGAAGATCATTCGATGCTGTATTTTTAAACATTCAGAGGAGGGAGAAATTGTTTTTGGTTAAGAATCAAAGAAGTTTCATTAAGTAAAGAATATATTTTGCAGGTCTTGAGAGGTTGGCAAGAATTTCATTAGTAGAGATTGGGGTTAAAGAAGGAATCTCCACCCAGACAATGGAAAATGTGAGTTAAGTGCTAAGGAGGGAAACCAAGGCATGCTTACAAAATGGTAATTACTGGACTCATTGATAAAAGAGTCAGTGAGTCAGTATGGATAGAACCAAGCAAAGTGAAATGTCCTTCATTTGGGAAAAAGCACAACTTTTAAGAGGAAAAACATAGTAACTTTACATTTACCCAGGGGAAAGAAGAACATTTTGGAGCGATCTGAGGCTTTCCTCATATTCCACTAGACATGTAGGCAAAAAGCATTTTTAAGTAGCTTTCTTTATCTTGGTGCTCTGAATGGCACTAAAGTCTCTACCTACAGAGGATGAATGTGCCCATTTTCCTTCATTCTCTACAATAGTGGTCCCCAATGTTTTTGGCACCAGGGACTGGTTTTGTAGAAGACAGTTTCTCCATAGATGGGATGGGAGTGGAGGGGGTGGTTTTAGGATGATTCAAGTGCATTACATTTATTATGTAGTTTATTTTGATCATTATGACGTCAACTTCACCTCAGATCATCAGGCATTAACTCCCAGAGGTTGATGACCCCTGCTCTAGGAAACAGCAAGACCTCGTCCTCTGATGAAAGTGGCTCAGCCTGCATTCTCTTGGTCACACAGGATGGTGTGAGAACAAGGCCTAGGCTCAGAGTCAGGCAGCTGCTTCAGCTCTTCATTTCTGCCCCTTCTACACTTTGACCTTCAGTTCAGTTCAGTTGCTCAGTCGTGTCCGACTCTTTGCGACCCCATGAACCACAGCACGCCAGGCCTCCCTGTCCATCCCCAACTCCTGGAGTTTACCCAAACCCATGGCCATTGAGTCGGTGATGTCATCCAACCATCTCATCCTCTGTCATCCCCTTCTCCTCCTGCCCTCAATCTTTCCCAGCATCAGGGGCTTTTCAAATGAGTCAGCTCTTCGCATCAGGTGGCCAAAGTATTGGAGTTTCAGCTTCAACATCAGTCCTTCCAATGAATATTCGGGACTGATTTCCTTTAGGATGGACTTGTTGGATCTCCTTGCAGTCCAAGGCACTCTCAAGGGTCTTCTCCAACACCACAATTCAAAAGCATCAATTCTTCGGCGTTCAGCTTTCTTTATAGTCCAACTCTCACATCCACACATGACCACTAGAAAAACCAAAGCCTTGACTAGACAAATCTTTGTTGACAAAGTAATGTCACTGCTTTTTAATATGCTGTCTAGGTTGGTCATAACTTTCCTTCCAAGGAGTAAGTGTCTTTTAATTTCGTGGCTGCAGTCACCATTTGCAGTGATTTTTGGAGCCCCGAAAATAAAGTCAGCTACTGTTTCCCCTGTTTCCCCGTCTATTTGCCATGAAGTGATGGGACTGGTTTCCATGATCTTAGTTTTCTGAATGTTGAGCTTTAAGCCAACTTTTTCACTCTCCTCTTTCACTTTCATCAAGAGGCTCTTTAGTTCCTCTTCACTTTCTGCCATAAGGGTGGTGTCATCTGCATATGTGAGGTTATTGATATTTCTCCTGGCAATCTTGATTCCAGCTTGTGCTTCTTCCAGCCCAGCATTTCTTTGACCTTAGCAAATTACATAAAATCTGAGCTTCCTTTTCTCTTCTGTAAAACAGAACTAGAAATAGCTACCCTGAGGTACTGTAAAAATTAGAAATAAGGTATATAAATCCTAAGGCAGGCAGTAAACTAATACTGGGCACAAAATCCATGGTGACTGTTACTATTACTCATAGGCTACACTCAGCTCCTTCTGGTCTACCCCTGAGAAATGGCAGCTAGCACCCTGCAAGGACCTGCCCAGAACTCCTATCTTATTGCCTTTTGTCCATCAGCCACCCTCTGGACACCTCCCACAGGTGCTGATTACAAGAACTTTAAAAATAAATTTTCTCCCGCATCTTATCTTCTGGTTCCTAGGCTGGAGCAGTAAAGTATGCTGAATAATGCTGACATCCAGCTTGGAGTAGAACAGTTTCCTGAACACCTGCTGGGAGAAAGTTGTGCTTAAAAGCAAATAAGCTGGAAAGCAGAGAAAATTTTTCTCTTGCTGGAATGTACGTGTGAAAGTATAAAATAAAGCTGTGTGACTTGAGACAAATGAAAAAGAGCCTAGAAAATAAACTATTAATCATGGTGCTTGGTGGCTAGAATCTTTTTTAAAGCACACTTCAGCTTTTTTAAAAATAAGGGGAGACAAATTGGCTTAAGTCAGTAGTTAAAATGAGACTGCCAAAAAAGCAAACAGAAGCTACATGTCTTTGTTTTTATTTGGAGAACTAGAGACCCCAATACTTCAAGAACAATGAAGCTGCCAACTAGCTAGTGGAAAACTTTTATTTTCAAAAATAAGTTTACAAATGAAGATAAGGCAATAAGAAAAAAAGAGATTTAACTCCATTTAAAAAAATATGTAGACATTAAATACCATGCTGGCTAAGTTTCATTAACAGTAAGTCATCAAAGCAGGTCACTGACTTTTTAAAAATTCCAGTTGGTTTTACCCTAACAGTCTTTCTTATTTTTATCTCTTAAAGTTATACTTCTGTAACACCTTGGGTTGTTCTTAAAGCAGCATCTGGCAATGTCGATATCATTTAGCTATTTAAAATATTTACCTATATTTAATCCCAGTGACGGCGGAGCCTGGTGGGCTGCCATCTATGGAGTCACACAGAGTTGGACACGACTGAAGCGACTTAGCAGCAGCAGCAGCAAGACTTCCAATAATACAAACTTAGGAAGAAAACCTAGTCAGTAGAATAGATGTCTTGATGCTATGAATAAGATGTCCTTTTTGAAAGGCCTAAAATTCTGATATGCTAGAAAGACCAAATCAATTTTAAAAATAAGTAATTTGGTTTTGTGGATGTTTTGTATCATCATGAAGAAATAATTGTTGGTGTCTTTGATGAATTCTTTTGGTCAGGGGAGGAGCTTTTTACAATAAATAAGTCAGAGGTTTGTAAGCAGTGGAATATCATGATGCCTTTAGACATTAAGACACATTTCTTTTTCTTTTTTTTTTAAAGATTTATTTATTTATTTTATTTGATGGAGGAGGCGTCCTGGGTCTTCATTGCTGCGAGCAGGCTTCCTCTAGTTGCCGTGAGCAGGGGCGTGCTCGGGCTTCTCACTGCAGTGACTCGTTGGGGATCACAGGATGTAGGTGCACAGGCGTGGCGATTGCAGTGCGTAGGCCCAGTAGTTGTGACTCGAGGTCTCTAGAGTGCTGGCCCAGTAGTTGTGGCTCACGGGCTTAGTTGCTCCGAGGCATGTGGGATCTTCCGGGACTAGGGATTGAACCAGGTGGCCTCTGCATTGCAAGGTGGATTCTTGACCACTGGACCACCAGGGAACCTCCAAGCCACATTTCAATAAACCATTTTTTCAATATGTATGCCAGTTTATCACAGTATCACCTGTCTTTGTTTCCAGTTGTGCTTTGTACTTACATATTACATATGATTGGATTCAGATACTCAACTAGACCATAAAACACCCCTCCTATGGCCCCCTAGGCATGCAGCTGTTTTCATCCCAAGTATGCTCTGCCCAGTCTTTCTTCCTTTTCCTCTCTCATCTCCTGCACTGTCTCAGGGGCGATTTCTCCCCATCCGGCCACCATGCAGCATTCAGACAAGGAAGCAGTTCTTGTTAAAATACAAGCTGCAACCCAATGGCAGAAATTGCACTGCATTCCATCCCTAAATTGATTATGCCTCCCTTTCTTCTCGCCTTTCTCCAGTCCGTATTTATTGTCATCTATATCTTCATTAACTTATCAATATTTTTCTAGAAAAAAAAATGGTTTATAGCTTTCATGGAAACATTTTAGGTTATGTCCCAGAAAATATTTCAATCCTTAGGCTTCTTGGGCACCATCAATGCAGACACTCAGCTCCCTTGATAGAAAACAATGTTCACGCTTGTGCACAGGCCCAGGTTAGGCTAAAAATGCTGGCTGGCTCAGCCCTGATTGCCCTTGGCCACTCCACCTCCCCAGTCTCCTGGTGACAAGGACGTACTGGTATTTGAAAGCACTCCAGCTGAACCCATGCTCTTAAGGACCCGTCACTTCTGGAGTTTTAACTTTCAGGGCTCTGGGCTGACAGTTCTCATTGTCACCTAGTTCACATGTCTCTTTTTTTGTTTGCCCTTCACATACCAAGCACACTTCACCTTCTTCCGGAAGATTGCTGCTGCTGATGGGAGGTGGCAGCTGTTCATAGTTCACATCAATCCTGTTCAGAGCTTTGGGACTTAAAAGGGAAAACCCTTTTGCCAGCACGACTATAGCACTTTTAAGCTAGTGAGATTTCATTGTTTGAATTGTGCTTGACCTGCACTTTTTACAAGTGAATTTACAAAGTGGCTTTTCTCCTTTGAAATGTGGACCAAAATTGAAATGAATATCCAGAGTTGAAGATTTTACCATCATTCTCTGACATGGTCATCATTCTCCTCTATGCAAAGTTAACTGTGATTATAAGTACAGCCTAACATTGAATATTAATTGGAAAGGCTGATGCTGAAGCTGAAGCTCTAACACTTTGGCCACCTGATGCGAAGAGCCAACCCAGTGGAAAAGACCCTGATGCTGAGAAAGATTGAAGGCAGGAGGAGAAAGAGACGACAGAAGATGAGATGGTTGGATAGCATCACCCACTCAATGGACCTGAGTTTGAGCAAACTCCAGGAGATGGTGAAAGACAGTGAAGCCTGGCGTGCTGTAGTCCATGGGGTCACAAAGAGTTGGACGTGACTTAGCAACTGAACTGAACTGACTGAACATTGAATAGGCACTTATTTTATGCCAGGCATTGTTCTAAGTGTATCATATAAAGTTTTTCATCTGAAAATCCAGCAAGCCTATGACTCAGGTTCAGTTTTTAGCTCTCATTTTACAGAAGAGAACATTGCTTCAGTGGAGCTGGTAATGACGAGCCTGAGGTCACATAGTAGGTGCTATGGCCAGGATTCAAATCTGAGTGTTCTCCTCCCAGAGACTGCACTATTAACCATGATGCAACACTGGACCCACAGGAGTAGGAGTCTACCCTACTGGTAAAAATCAATGAGCCCATCACCTCCCATTCAGTTCATTCTTCACATGCCACCATGACTTCTTGAAGGTGCAGAGCCAATCATGACACTAGTAGAAAGTGTTTCTCACTGCCTACAAGGTAAAGTCTAAATCCTGAAAGTGATCCAAAAGCCTCCCCTGCTACCCTCCGCCTCTGTAGCTATGCTATTTGCCACCTTCCATTCCTGCCATGTTTCTTCCGATTCCACAGTTGGTCTGTGCTATTTGATACTTCAGGACCTTCAAACATGTTCGATCCTGACCTTTCCCTCTTCTGTTCCTACCCAAGTGAATTTGCGCACGTCCTAGAGAACCTATCTCAAACAGCTTCTCTACATCCTTCCCGGACATAAATCTCCTCTCCTCTATTTGCTACCAGCACATACATCTATTTAGTGAGATAAAAACAGCTACCATGTTTGAGCTCTTGTGTTCTAGGCACGGGGATAGGGCTGAGCATTTTGCATGGTTAGTGGTTACAAATCTTGAGCCCAGAACATAATTATGGGAGAAATGTATCTGTTTCTTAAAAAAAAATAGACTATAATTTCTGTTTTGAGACCTCATTCATCAAGGAGACACAAGCAATGTCAGACAATCCATCTCTTCCAGCTCCTAAGGTTGCAGCTGAGTTGTGAGGTGCTTAGCCAAAGTCCAGGTATGTGTGTGTGTGTGTGTGTGTGTGTGTGTGTGTGTGTGTGTGTGTGT
>ML660770.1:14532790-15047712 GCA_007570785.1 Antilocapra americana | reverse complement strand
TGTGTGTGTGTGTGTGTGTGTGTGTGTGTGTGTGTGTGTGTGTGTGTTGTAGGGAAGTTGTATAAAGTTGTCCCTTTGGTCTCCATGTCACTATCTCCCCATGCTGGTATCTGATATGTCTGATCACATCCAAGTTTGGGGTACTGTCTGCAGCCTCCTCAGATCCATCAGGTACTTGTGCCCTCCTTGGGTTTACCAGAAACCTTCCGCCTCTCCTGGACCACTCTTGGGAGGATTGGTGAAAGCTTGAGCCTCTCTCCTACCCAGGTGTACTGTACAGACATTTCTTTGATTCCTCCTCTGTGCTGAGTTCCCAGCAACTCTTGGACTGAGCCAATTCACCAGGCTCTTGCTTGGGATGGGAACCCTCATAGTTTCTGCTCTCAAATCATTTAGCCTACCTGGAGCTTCCATCTTGGACATGCAGGATTTAGAGTGGCTCCAGCTTCTAGCTCCCCTTCACTTCCCTTCTGACTCTCCTTGCCCTTCTTTATTCATTCTAGAAAGCTGTAATGTCTTTTAGAGAAAAACTAGCTCTAATTGAGTACCCTTTCAGATCTTAAGCCTGGACTCTTTTATGATATAAAAATTCTGCTGAGTCATCCCTTCCTTGGTCAGTGAGTGACACTAACTGGGAGGAAAGACAGGGCTATGAGCAAGTCCACTGGCGGAATAAGAACCATTAATATCTCATAGTTACTCCTGCCTCCCAGAGACACGCACTGAATGATTAGTCCATATAATCTTTGCAAAAACCAATGGGAGGTGTAATTATTCTTATTTTATAGAGGAAAAACTAAGAGATCAATTAAGCTCGAATACTGCTAGCAAGCTCTTGAATCTAGTTCATGCTCTTGACCATAAAACCTAACTGTCTTCACCATATGGTACTGAAATAATTTCTTCAGATATCCTAGTTTCCCAGTAAATTGAGCTCCTTGAAGTCAGGGCTAGGACCTCATCCATCCTGATATGCTTCATACCCTACAGTTAGCAGATGCACTTAGTAAGTGGTATTTGAGCTGAAATGGATGAAGGAGAGAGAAGGAAAAGGCAGAAGAGGAGAGGAAAAGGTAAATGGAAAATTCTCTTATCTAAGCTCTTCTGTGAGCTTAGAAAGTTCTAAGAACCCTACACAACTTTTAAAGGAAATAAAATGAAACTGTATTTTCTGACATGGAGTTGTTCAGTTGCTCAGTCGTGTCCAACCCATGGACTGCAGCATGCCAGTCCTCCCTGTCCTTCACCACCTCCCAGAGTTTCCTCAAACTCATGTCCATTGAGTCGGTGATGCCATCCAACCATCTCATCCTCTGTTATCCCCTTCTCTTCCTGCTCTCAATCTTTCCCAGCATCAGGGTCTTTTCTAACAAGTCAGCTCTTAGCATCAGGTGGCCAAAATAGTGGAGTTTCAGCTTCAGCATCAGTCCTTCCAATGAATATTCAGGGTTGATTTCCTTTAGGATGGACTGGTTTGATCTCCTTGCAATCCAAGGGATTCTCAAGAGTCTTCTCCAGCACCACAGTTCAAAAGCATTAATTCTTCAGCGCTCAGCTCTCTTTATAGTCCAACTCTCACATCCGTACATGACTACTGGAAAAAGCATGGCTTTAATTAGATGGACCTTTGTTGGCAAAGTAATGTCTCTGTTTTTTAATACACTGTCTAGGTTGGTCATAGCTTTTCTTCCAAGGAGCAAGCGTCTTTTAATTTCACGGCTGCAGTCATCATCTACAGTGATTTTGGAGCCCAAGAAAATAAAATCTGTCACTGTTCCCATTGTTTCCCCACCTAGTTACCATGAAGTGATGGGACTGGATGCCATGATCTTAGTTTTTTGAATCTTGAGTTTTAAGTCAACTTTTTCACTCTCCTCTTTCACCTTCACCATGAGAGGTGTCTGAAATTATTAAATGAAAATGCATGTTAGAAAACAGTGTGATCATCTATTGGGAAAAGTGTATTAATAGTAACATACATAATGATAACATGTCAGCATCCATAAAAGAAAAGAGCTGGAGGAATTTTCACCCAACAATGGATAATGATTTGGGGAGCAATCTAGGATTACATTGGATATTCACTCTATATTTGTTACTTCTGTAATACTTGAATGTTTGACCTGTTACTTAATCAGTGACCCACCCTTCCCTGGTAACATTGAAAATGGCCTTTATCTCTTCTATTTCCATGAGACAAAAACTTGCTGTCTTCCTTCACCAACAAAAACTGTCCTTCTGCTAGTTCTGTTCTTCATTTCACTTCTGTTTAGACCTATACAGATTTGATACTGGATCCCAGTCTGCCCCACAAAACCATGCATGCTGCTGTTGAGTGCTGTGTGTGTGCTTAGTTGCTCAGTTAAGTCCAACTCTTTGCAACTCCATGGACTGCAGCTCGATAGGCTTCTCTGTCCATGGAATTATCCAGGCAAGAGTACTGGAGTGGGTTGCCATTTCCTTCTCCAGGGGATCTTCCTGACCCAGAGATTGAACCTGCGTCTCCTGCATTGCAGGTGGATTCTTTACCATCTGAGCCACCAGGGATGCTGTACAGACCTGCATTTGTAGTGTCGCAGATAGTAACTAAACTTTGGCCTACCTAGTCCTTCCCTATTTCCCTCGGGTTCTGACCTTTGCAAGATTCTAAATAGCTTTCTTGGTAATAACTAGGTTGCATAAAGGTCTTTACTTGGGACCCTGGTCCTGAGGCTACAAAGAACAGCAGGAAACACAGAGGTGCCCTTGTCAGTATGAATCAGCTACTAGCAGCAGAAGATGCCTTCAACAAAGAATGAGAGTGAGGAAAGTGTCAGCTTCGAGGACTTGCAGGCTTACTGGGCTATCTATGAGAAAGGTCTCTGTGATAAAGGGTAACTAACTCTGAGAAGCTGAAAGCATATAAGGTTTCCCCCTTTCCTGTTTCAGTCATCACTTCATGAAATAAAGTCTTTCCCAGGTTTAAAGCAGTCTTAAATGTATTTCCTTACTTTCAATATCCATCTTAACGTTTTATTCAGTAGGATGGTTGTTCACTTGTTTTTCATATTTTTCTGTGAGTGGTTCAAAAAAATAAAAATATTTGTCAAAGTGGATATTACATTAGAAGTTATGAAAAGTTCACATTAAACCCAAATAAATAGCCATTTGAGAAGGGAGGACCCTATATGTTCTTCCTAATATTTTCTTTCTGAATTAATCAAGAGTATTCTTTCTTGATTGTGTTTATACTGACCATTAAACGATCCCTAGAACTGATTTTCAATATTCAATAGATTTTGACACTGTTTTTCTAAGGTGTCAACATCCAAAAGAAGAGCACAGATGAACCAGGGAATTTATTGTATAGCTATGCAAGAGCCTGTAGTTACTGTTACTATTATTATTTAGCAAAGACTCTTATGTTTCAAATACTTATATTCTTCATATGAAAACTTTATTTACTTGGAATAATAGAAAAAGGCCAAACTGAATTGGTAAGAAGTAATGGTTGACTGGACTTCCCTGGTGGCTCAGGTCGTAAAGAATCTGCCGACAATGTGGGACACCTGGATTCGACTCCTGGGTTGGGAAAATTCCCTAAAGAAGGACATGGCAACTGACTCCAGTTTCTTTGCCTGGGAAATCCCATGGATAGAAGAGCCTGGTGGGCTATAGTGCATGGGATCACAAAGAGTTGGACACGACTGAGTGACTACCACCACCTCCACCTGAATAGTTGACTATTTCTAAGTGACATTTAATAAAATACAATATATATTAAAAACTTATTACTGTAATATAGAAAAGAAGCTAAATTTGTGAAATAAATTCAAAATCCAAATCACACATATGATTTCTATATGTAGTTTCTTTAAAGCTATAACTAAATGTATTAGGCTAATTAAAATTTAAAAATTCAAAGAATGACTGCTGAGATTGGAATTTAGAGACATATGGCAGTAATCCTAAATGTCTTAAGCTTTTTGTTTGAAAAAGACACTCATTCTCACAAATTTCTCCTTAGTAATAAGACCTGATAATTGTAGTGGAAAAACAAACTTTTAAATGTGTATACAGAATGAATCAGACCGTTCAAATTATGTCAGGTCCTTAATCAGCATAGATTAATATAATGTAATTTTAAATATTTTTAGATTATCATGTTTAACTCAAATTGAAATTTGGGTTTGCAGGTTAAACTAATTAAGAGAAGTGGGAAGGGACTTCCCTGGTGATCCATTGGTTAAGATTTCACTTTCTAATGCAAGGAGTGAGGGTTCAATCCCTGGTTGGTGAGCTAAGATCCCACATACTTCTGGCCAAAAACCCAAAACATAAAACAGAAGAAATATTGGAACAAATTCCATAAAGACTTTAAAAATGGTCCACATCAAATATGTGTGTGTGTATTTTTTTTTTTTTTTTATGAGAGAGAGGTGGAAAGAAAAGGAATTGGTGAAGGCTTGGGGAGGAAAGGGCAAAAATGTGCCTCTTACCAAGTGTAAATCATATGGTATATAAATTAGGTCATAATGCGTGTGTGTGCACTTAGTCGCTCAGTCATGTCTGACTCTTTGCAGCCCCATGGACTGTAGCCTGCCAGGCTCCTCTGCCCATGGAATTTTCCAGGCAAGAATACTGGAGTAGAATTTCTTACTCCAGGGGATCTTCCTGACCCAGGGATTGAACCCTCATCTCTTGCGTCTCGTCTCCTACATTAGCAGGCAGATTCTTAACCACTAGCACCACCTGAGAAGCATTATATCATAATAAAGATATTTAAAAGAATCATAACTTTAAACAAAAAGGTATGCAAACAGCAAGTTGCTGATTGGCCAAGCAAACCCTTTCTCTAAGATTAGGTTGTGTATTTTTCGTATTTGTTACCTCCTCATAAAATATTTTAGCATTTTTAAAGCTTTATTTCTTGATCAGTATATCTGTTTTCACTAGAAAAAATAAAATGCTCTGGATTCTAGTGTGATGCCCTATTTCTGGGAGTGATCTTGATGTAGGAACTAAGAGGCAGCATGACTTAACAGAAACCGTCTTGGCATTAATCCATATATACACCTGATATGTGTAACTATTTCACGGTCATTTATCATTTATGCTTTGGGGGCAAGGGATGGGTCATTTTCAAGGGGAACTGAAGGACCAGGTGAGGGAACGTATTCCTAGCTCATACAGAGAGCAGTTTGCCTAATTTTCTATTGCTGTGTAGATTTCTTCATTTCCAAGCTCACCTTTGATCCCAGGAGACAATTTGTTTTCCTTTTATCTACAAGTATCTGGTAATACATCTAAATTATAGGTAGAAGTAAAAAGTGTTTTTCCAGAATCTGTGGTACAGCGGAAGCCCAGGACTTCCTGTCATAGTGATGGATTTCATTGGTGTCATACAGTCTATGGGGGAGGTAAAAGTTGGATCTAAAGTGTTTCTAAAACATTTTTTTAAAATCAAAGTATAGTTGATTTACAATGTTGTGTTAGTTTCCAGTGTGCCACAACATGATTCAAATATATATATATTCTCTCCCATTATAGGTTATTACAAGATATTGAATATAGTTCCCTATGCTTTTCAGCAGGGCCTTGTTGTTTATCTTATATATAATAGCTTGTATCTGCTAATCCCGAACTCCTAACTTACCCCTTCTCCCTTCTCCCCTTTCCTCTTTGGTAACCATGCGTTTATTTTCAGTGGCCAAAGTGTGTTTTGAATCACCAATTTAAAGTGATGTTTCATACAGGAGTAGAGGAATCTGGTCCACCCTTACAAGATGTCACCTGACCCTGAACACTTAGAAAACAAGGTAGAACAGCAGCAGGGGAGGAGGTCTTATCTCTTCTGCCTACAGAGCTCCTGGCTGTGTTCTCAGCTAATGCGTCTTACTTCCTCAACATGGCGGCTGCTGCCACGTGCTTTCTAAGCAGTAAGGACTGACTACCTTGTTTAAAGCTGAAGTTCTGAGCACCACCTGCTTCCACCTAAAACTAGATCCCCACAGGACATTAGGACACAGAACAGGCATCATTAGCCTCCCTGCTTCTAACACCTAGCAACAATGTGGGTGGGTATCCCTCTGGCTGTGTGGCAGGTGTATATATATTTGTACGTGCCTGTGATACCATGATGCAAAAAAAATTCAACTTCATGGTGGGGGTACCTTGAGGGAGGGGGAAGCCTGTCCATGAAGATATTGATAAAGAGGTTTATTTAGTACTTTTTGTAGCCCCTAACGCTTCTGCATTGTGCCAGGATATTATAAAAAAAAACACAGCCAAGTAAAGGCAAATAATATTAACTCTATGGGAACGGAGGTTTCTAGTTCCTACCTAATTAGACATTCTCTTTTCTTGTCTATATGTGTATTTATCACCCTAAATATAGAACCTGATATATATAAAATAATATATAAAAACTACTATATATATACATAAAACTACTACATATAAAGTAAAATTTTAACAGGCATTTTGCTTGAAGGAGAAGAAATAAAGCCAATTTCAAACCTTACTATTAATCTCTGGAGATGCATGTGAAAGCCATTAAGAAAACGTACTTTTTACAGAAAAAAAAGGTTTTTTCCACCTCTATTGAAAGAGACTGGAAGAGCCTTTAAATAAAGATGAACACTGAAAATAGCACCATACCCTCTTTAAGGATATTAATGGAGTACCTCTATCTCAATGCAAAATAAATGCTGGTGTGTATACTGCCAAAGACCCCAAAGTTTGCAAAGCTGAATCCAGAATCTCCTGTAAAATTACAGTCATAACCTGTTAATAATCACCTGTTCCTCATCTAGAGATGATGCTCAGGAAACAAAAGAACTGGGAAGGGAGGTTTCAACAGCATTAGCGGTCAGAGACAACCTGAATCTCTCCAGTTGATTTATCCTGAAAAAGGACACACGGAGAAAAGGGATGGCTATTTTCCTTGTAATGCGAGCTTTTTTTTTTTTTTTAATGTGAACTTTTTACCTTGTTCATTCATGCTCCATTTGATCAATTACTAGCTATATAGCCCCTGAAAAGCGAGCGCGGGCTTTTTGAAGTGGGTATTTTGTTCTGGGATTCCCCCCTTCATTTCAAAATGGGCGGGGAGGTGGAGTTAAGACACCTTTGCGACTGTGGACCGATCGCGCAGCGCCCGAGCGTGTGAGTCGGCCCCCTGCATACCACGAGGACCCGAGGACGCCGCCGGCGGAGGGGCGGCGAGCGGAGCCGGGCTCCTGCAGCCCGGAATCCTTTTTCCAGCCTCCGGGAGCCGGCGCTGCCATTGAAATGCAAATCCCGTCCTGAGCGGCGCGGCCAATCGGCGAGGCTTCCTGCGCGGTTACCTGGCGGCGGGCGCGGGCCGAGCGCGGCCCCTCCGGCCCGGCCCCGGCGGCCCGCAGGCGTGCTGGTCGCGCGGCCCCGCACCCCGCGCGCGGCGCCCCGCGTCACCCCAGCAGCCCCGCGCCGCGGGCTCGCCGCGGTCGCCGGGGCGCGGGGCGCGGCCGAGCCTCCCATTGTTGAGCGCGGCCCGGCCCCGCCGGCGATGCCCCGGCGGCGAGGTTTGAACTTGGCGGCGGCCCCGGGGGGCGGCCGCGGCCCGGCGAGCGGCGACGGTGAGTGTGGGGCTCGGGGCCGCCTTCCCCGGGCCGGGCGGAGGGAGGGCGGGTACCCCGCCGTCTGCCCCCCAAAGGCTGCCCACGTCGGTCCCCGCGGCGACTCTGGAGAGCCCTCTCTGCGAGGATGAGTCCTCGGGCGGGCTTTCTCTGCCGGCGGCCGGCTTGGTGGGGGGTCGGTGGCGCCCTCCGAGGGTCCTCCTGACACTCCTGGACCTTGGCCTTTTTTTAAAAATAATTTTATTAGGGAGGCAGAAACTGCTACTACTCCGAGAGGAACAGAATTGCAGATAATTGACAGCATGGAAACTTTTCAGGAGAAATGATCTGTGAAATATGTTAATTTTGATAAATTGCGTCTCACGAGGTCTCCTGCTGAGTTTAGAACGGCTGGCCTGTCTTGGTTTTACTGGATTTGTTTCTGTAGGAAAGATCCCAAGAGTGCTTTTGAGGCGCATGCCTGCCCCTCCCCCCTTCCACTTGTTCCACCTCTTAAGGCAGTTTCTTTTTGAAGGTGTGTTCCACTGTCATGGGGCAGGAATTAAATCGTGAAAATGAAATGATACCTGACACACGCTTTACTGTGGGCTGCCAGAGAGAGAAAAGTGCTTTGCTGAGGGGTGGGGGAGAGGTGATGAAATTTCAATACATCAGCATCCGGTGGGGGAGGTGTGACCGGCTTTTTCTTCTCTCTGATGTATTTTGGAATTACTTTTTTTTTTTTTTAAATCGTGTTATTGTTGTGGTGCACTTCTGTGCTTGGAGGCTTTTGAGAGGAAGGGAATAGGAGCCCACATCTAAATACTCTCCGTGGAGAGATTGCTCTGAGATGTCAGGGTGAGGCAGGAAATCTTAGCACAGTGATACTTCTAATGATAGTTCTGTGGGTCTCCTATTTCTAACTAGTTAATATTTTAAGGCTAGTTAAATTATCATTTCCAGCTAAAAGCACATTGGTCAGACATATGCTTAAATCTTGCCTCAAATAATCTCACTGTAAGTTGGTTTACATTCTAATTAATGTCGATGGTTAATTTTTGTCTTTAAAACATTTTTGTTTTAATTATAAAAGTGTTTTGTGATCATGGCAGAAAAGATGGCATATACAGAAGTAAACTGTCCTTAACAATAATGTTTACGTTCTGTTGGTCAAGGCCTAGGTTTTCATGGAAGCCTAATTATTTGAAAACTTTGCAGCTGTATTGGAGTTTTTAAAATTGCTAACAAACCTGATTTAGGAATTTAGGAATTGACAAGGAAGTAAATTTATACTTTAAAGAATGTTACAACCAACAAGAACTTATTCACATGGTTCATGGGACGGAATTTATTGTGGCAGTTTCTCTTGAATCAACTTCCCACATCTGCTCCAGACAAATGGTTTCTGTTTGTATAGCCTGTTTTGTAAATACATCTCTACCATGAAGGCAAAGTACCCAAACACATATGCCTTTCCAGTGCTGGTAACTAGGTTCACAGAGTTAATATTTTTATTGGTTTCTGCATCAGAACTTCCTCGCTGTACACTTGATAAAACCCTGGAGAAGGTTACCAAGGGATGTTGTAGAGAATTTACTTCCCTGGAGATTTTAAGAATAGGATAAACATCCATCTGCCTAGGATGGCTTCGGAGCAGTACTGTTTGGATAAAGACAGGCAAGGTCATTTTTCAGAACCCCCAAATTGAGGAATTCTAAACAAATTTCAGTCCTCAGCAACCTGGAATCAAGGGAAACAAAGATTGCCTCAGAAGCACCTGAGCCCAGGATGTGGCAAAGCCCTATTTTGATTTATGTTAAAAAAAAAAAAAAAAAGATTTTCCTTTGGTTAAAAAGATTTTAAATTTACCCCCAGGACTTGCCAGTCCTTTTCTGTTGATGGATAGAAAATCAACAATGATTTATTTATTTTTTAAGAAGTTCTAGGTTGACTATAGCACAAGTTCCGTAATTTCAAGTAAATGAACGGGTTTATGGGAATTAAAAGTTCTGCCTCCCACGACTTAGAAGGTAAATAATCTGACAGCAGTGCAGAAGACCTGGGTTCGATCCCTGGGTCAGGAAGATCCCCTGGAGAAGGGAATGGCCACCCACTCCAGTACTCTTGCCTGGAGAATCCCATGGACAGAGGAGCCTGGCGAGCTATATATAGTACCTGGGGTCACAGAGTTGGACACAATTGTACAACTAACCCTTTCACATCTTATGTGTTAACTCTGGTTACGTTTTTTACATCAACATTTTACTTTCTCCTCCAAATATATTCTTGACTTTCTATTTCCAATGTAGAAACTGTGTGGCACTTTCACCAAAACCAAGTATTCCTGTAACTTGTGTTGGAGGCCATCCTCCTGAACTCCTGCTCTGCCACTAGAATTTCATGGGTTGCTGCTTCCTCTGCCCTCCTGTTGACAGAAGTATCCTGTAATCCTAACCACCGTGTGACCTCAATTGCAATGACACCTTCCTCCCTTTACATGGTCACTTGATCAGGAATAGCCACCCCTCGCCATCCCTGCAGGATCCCTGGGAGGGATTTACTTTCTAGGAAAGGTCATGTCAAAAACAAAAAAGGCAAATCAGGAGTCTCCTGGCTGGCTTGTTTTTTACCCCCGCCTCACAACCTTTCAGCTTGTCCTATTTCTCCATACATGCCAAGCATGTTTTCTTATGCTTTGGTAACACCCAGAGAAGGAATAGGAATATGAACAATGATTGTTCATTTGTTCAACAAACATTTGCTATGTGGGAGGCCCAGCAACTGCAGGCTGGTCCTCTGTCTTCAAAGAATTTGTGTCATATAAGAGAAGAAATCAAACATGTCAATAAGCTAATGTCATTCTGAGGGAATAGAGTACAGGGGTTAAGAATTTGTTTGTTATAAAGTTAAATATACATCAACCTTATGACTCAACGTATCCACGCCCAGCTATTTACCCAAACTGACGAAAGCAGATGCCCACAAAGAGGCTTGTACAGAGTGGCTATGGCAATGTTATTCATAATTGCCAACAGCTGAGAACAACCCTGTGTCCACCACCAAGAAAACAGATAAACTGAGGTACAGCCACACCAAGGGACTACCACTCAGCAGTCAAAAGGGGTGAGCGTGTGATAAACATAAGAGCCAGGATGAATCTCAACCATTATGTTAAACTGAAAGGAGGCCGACACAAAAGAATATATAAGCAATTCTATTTATGAAGTTGTAGAACAGGCAAAACTAATCTATGACCATGGATGTTAGTGGTTGCTTGGGGGTGGGAATCGAGAGAGTTTGATTGGAAAGAGGTGACTTTCAGAGCCATGGAAATGTTGTATGTCTTGATTTGAATGATTGTCACACAGTTTTCACACTCCATTGAACTGAGCATTTGAGAGATGTATTTTATTGTATTCGAAGCATTAGCTCAATTAGCAGAGCTTAGTTCCTAGAGATAGACAAGAGTATGTATATATCTCATGTCTGCGTCTAGGTGTATGTTACTTTGGGCAAGTTATTAAATGCATGGGAACCTGAAAGCATTGGACAGTAATAAAATACCTTCTTCATAGGGTTGTTTAAGGAATTGTTAGATAATCATAGTATTTAGCTTAGTTAACTCAGTAAGTGTTCCCTCATAGTTCCATGTATTGTGATAAATATGGGGTTTTGTTATTAATGAGAAAGTGATTTCCATTGTTTGTAAAAGCCACCTCATTTATTTAATATTTTTAATCAAGGATCTTTATAAAATAGTAGCAGATATTCTTAGCATTATACGTATCTTCATTTTACTGGGTTCTTTTCCCAGGTTGTAGGGAATTTAAATTTAGTTCTAGCTTACCTGATCAAAGTAACACTAGGGCTTTGCTTTGCCATCAAAGCTAAACCTCAAAGAGAGGAAATACCTGCTAGGCAAAGCCCTCTGTTTTTGAGGATTTCATGAGAGTAGTTGAAACGGAACTACCAGACCAGGTAGTTGGCCCAGACTCACAGCATTTACAGAATCCAGGTGAAAGGTTTACATATTGTAGACTCTTTCCAAAGAAGTAGAGGGAAAGAAAAATGATCTCTCTATAATTAATACTATGCTTTTTTCTTTTAAAGGGCCACATTATATAACTGGAATTTTCAGTAAAATACCTTGTACAGAGTGGTAAATATAATACTAGTTTACTTAATCTATTAATCTTCAATTATTTAGGCATTTTGTTGTTAGAATGATTTAACTCATTCACTAAGCATTTACCAAACGTTTACTGAGACCATATTAACCACTGGGAATTCAGTGATGAGTAATAAAACATTTTACACCCAAAGGTTCATAGCTGCCCTGATTGTGTGAATGTGTGCCCATTTCTCAGGGACTTTTTTATTTCAGAGCAGAGGCACTCTCTTAGGCTGATTTTGTTAGTTTAAAAAAAAAAAGTTTAGTGACTTCCCTGGTGGTCCAGTGGCTAAGACTCTGCACTCTCAATGCAGGGGGCCCGGGTTCAATCCCTGGTCAGGGAACTGGATCCCACATGCTGCGATTAAGACCCAGTGTAGCCAAATACGTAATTTTTTAAAAAGAATTTTAAAAACTAGTTTTAAAAAGCCTCATGCTTAAGGTGGAGATTTAAAATTCTGGTTCTTTTTTTTTTTTTTTTTTGATGCTGTTTTCTTAGACACCAGAATTTCTTCTTATCCTTACTAAAAATCACAACAAAATGGTCTTCTATAAAGGCAGTATAGAATTGTGGAAGGATGTTTGGCTATGAAAACGGTGCAGCCTGGGTTTGAATCTGACCTCTGGGTGCACGCGTGCTCACTTGCTTCAGCTGTGTCTGTATCTTTGCGAGACTGTGGACTGCAGCCCTCCAGGCTCCTCTGTCCATGGGATTCTCCAGGCGAGATTACTGGAGCGGAGTGGGTGGGCACGAGATTACTGGAGCGGAGTGGGTGGCCGTGCCCTCCTCGAGGGGATCTTCCCAACCCAGGCATCAAACCCTCATCTCTTACGTCCACCTGCATTGGCAGGCGGATTCTTAACCACCAGATCTGGAAGCCCAGATCTGAGCTCTACTGCCTAGTAATTTAGGGTAAGTCCTTAAATTCTTTAAGCCCGAGTTTCCGTATCTGTAAAATGGTGATAAAAGAAGTGGTAATATATATTATCGGTTAGGCTGTTTTAAGGATTCAGATACAAAAATAACTATCCTAGCACCTAGTGGATATTAATATCTAATATGTCTTGAGTCCTTGCTAAGAGTCAGGCTCTGTCTGAAACTCTTCTTGTATCTTCCTCATGCTCCTATGAGGTAGGCACTTTTATTGAGCCCTTTAAAGGTGAGAAAACTCCAAAACCACAGAAGAGATGAACTAGCTTGCTGAGGGCATGGAGGTGCCAGGGTTGGAACCCCACAGGTCTTGCCTCTCAACTGAGGAAGTTATTAATAGATGTCAGTTACCTTTCCTTTCTTCTTGTTGCTGTCGTTCAGTCGCTAAGTCATGTCCATCTCTTTGTGACCGCATGGGCTATAGCATGCCAGGCTTCCCTGTCCTTCACTATCTCCCGGAATTTGCCTTTCCCTTTTAGGTGAAATTATTAAGATTTAATTACTGCTGGTAGAAAGTAACACCAATAAGTGGCACTCAGGCTACAATGTTGGGCGGTGTGCAGGGGAGCACTGGTGATGGAGAGGGAGTGTATCTAAGGAGTTGATGGGTCTACTTTCTACCTTGTGGAGGGGGACTCGCAGGAGACACGCTTGTGAATATGGTCAGTCTTTCCCCAGCCCCTCAAAAGTCTTCCTGTCAGTGGCCTTCTCTGACTTGTGAACAAAGAATGTGGATTTGGTTGAGATTTTGTAGAGCCCTAGTAGGGGCTGACATAGATGCAGTATTATCTTGGTCTCTACCGGCAAGGCAAGGTGAGAAGTGTATCACAAGCCCTGAAAGTGAGAGAAATGTAGATCCTTGTTGTTATCTATTTTATATACATACTAGTGTGTATCTGTTAGAATATTGTTGTTCGACCCCATGGACTGCAGCATGCCAGGCTTCCTTATCCTTCACTATCTTCCAGAGTTTGCTCAAACTCATGTCCATTGAGTCAGTGATGCCATCCAACCATCTCATCCTCTGTTGCCCGATTCTCCTCCTGCCCTCAATCTTTCCCAGCATCAGGGTCTTTTCCAATGAGTTTGCTCTTTGCATCAGGTGGCTAAAGCATTGGAACTTTAGCTCCAATATATGTGTTAGAATATGTATATGACTGAATCTCTTTGATGTACACCTAAATCTGATACAACATTATAAATCAGCCATATTTTTTAAGAATTAAGAGGAACATTAAACTGTTGCCTCAGGATATTTAATATTACCCATTTTTTTTGTGGCGTTTCCTCAACTGCCAGATTCTGGGGGAACCCTGAGTTAGAACTTTATAAAAGAAAAAAATCCCAAGTGGTAGATTGACAACACTACTGAGTTAATGAAGACATATGAAGTCACATTGGCTAATTAAAATAATATGTGGGTGCCTTAGTTAAACAAGTATACAGACATGATTCCCTACGTAGATATGAGCCTTTTCACGGAGTTCCCAGCCCACCCCACCAGAGTACAGGTTTTTATGCAAGATGCTCTCTTAATGTTCTCAGCATCCACGGCTGTCTTCTGTAGTGTAGCTTGTCAGCCAACCTCTGGACCAGTTCCTCAACCACCCAGGTCTGTGTAAAACCCACCAGGGAAGCCCATCAGCAAGCAGAGTGGGTACTGCTGGGGCAACAGGCTGAAGCCAGGGGGCACGGAGGAGCCCCTTTGCAAAGTGCTGCTTGTATTTAAAGGAACGTCACCGTATACCAGTTTTTTCCACCCAAGTGAGCCATCTCAGGGCAAAAGTCCTGGCGGATGAAACTTTGGGGGCATCACTCTGGAGGAGAGAAAAGAAATCTGGAGGGGAAACCCTGTAGCTCTCTGGTTGTCTCCCACCCCTCGAGGCTGCTTGGCTCTCAGGCTCCACTAGTCTCTTAGTCTGATCCGCAGTGACTGTGCTAGGCTAAAGCTAGGAGAATCGCAGGACTGTCACTTGAAGGTCCCTCTCTGCTTCTTCCCCATCGCCTCCAGCCTCTTTCACTCAACTTTAAGCCCTTTGTGTTGGTTCCCATGGTTACCACTTCACCACCAGCAGCTGGAATTCAGTAGTGAGAGGAGGCCGCCTCCCCACTGAGCCAGGTCTGGCTGGGGCGGAGGCCGCTGATCCGCCCCTGGTTCATGGCATGGGGTCACAGTCCAGTACCTTCTCTTTGTCGTGGATTCTGTACTTTTCCCAGGCTTGGCGTGCTGGCATTCTAGTGGGAGGGGAGACAGGGGTGATGTGCGGCTCATAGGGTATTTCCTGCTCTCCGCTGGCCTGGGGTGGACCTGCCAAGCTCCTACCCGCTGCCACCTCCTTTGGTATGCTGGTGCCCAGCCGAGGGGGTAGGACCTGCTGTGCTCATTCGGAAGAAAATGACCACTCATTTTCCTACCTGCTTTTGTTTGTTTTAGCTTTTGTGCCCAGTACCATCTGTTTATGCCTGGTGGACGTTAACAAGATCAGGCACTGGTCTGGAAGGAATTGGTGGCCATGGCAGGTTTTCCTCCAGTTTGGAGAACCAGGCAGGCTCAGAAAACCTGGGGATCGTGGGCAGCCCCAAGGTTCAAGAGGAGAGCACAGCCAGCTCAGAGTTTGTCTTGAAACTTCAAATCAGATGCTGTTTGAGGCCCAAATTCCAACTCAGAGAGAGTTCCATTGGCCCCAGAAACAGGAACTGTAACTACAGGTGGAAATTAAGCAGCCCTGGTGGTGAAGGTGAGAAGTTACCTATAGAGGCCACCACAGATCATGGCTCCTGAGGATGCCAGTACTTGAAGAATTGTGCTCTTCCTGGAATCGGGCAGCTCTATTTATTCTAGAGTCTGCTTAGCCTACAGATATCTGAGCCCCTAGGTGACGTGCAGATCAAAGTTAAGGGCATGCTTCGGAGCCTTAGAATGTGTGGGGTCTTGGCTTTACCACTGTCTTTGTGATCTTGAGCAACTTACTTAAATTACCCATTCCTCAGTTTCCTTTTCTATGAAAGAGGGAGAACACTTCATAGGGTTATTATGAGAATTGAATTTGTTATGTAAAAATACTTTGTAAAGCCCTACACAGGTGCCTAGACTTTCCAGGTGGCGCTGTGGTAAAGAACCCATCTGTCAGTGTCAGAGCACAAGAGATGTGGGTTTGATCCCTGGATTGGGAAGGTCCCCTAGAATAAGAAATGGCAACCAGCTCCAGTATTCTTACCTGGAAAATTTCATGGACAGAGGAGCCTGGTGGGCCACAGTCCATGGGGTCACAAGGCGTTGGACACAACTGAAGCTTAGCACGCGCGCGCACACACACACACACACACACACAGAGTTGCCAATTTGTAATATTTTTAAATGATGTTCTGAGAGTGCCATGCTAAGCTAAAGACAGATTTTTGTCAGCCTTTACCTTACATGTGTCAGTGGGTCTAGAATTACCTGGAGACGATAGGATAGTGTTGGGGTGAGCGGGGGACACCCAGGATTATAAAAAAGAAAAAGAACCCTGGATTGTATTACATTAACCCTATAGTAACCAAGGGCTTCCCAGGTGGTGCTAGTGGTAAAGAACCTGCCCGCCAGTATAGGAGAAGGAAATGGCAACCCACTCCGGTGTTCTTGCCTGGAGAATCCCAGGGATGGGGGAGCCTGGTTGGCTGCCATCTATAGGATCACACAGAGTCGAACATGACTGAAACGACTTAGCAGCAGCAGCAGCTAGTATAGGAGACATAAGAGGCATAGGTTCAATCCCTGGGTCAGGAAGATTCCCCTGAAGAAGGGCATAGCAACCCACTCCAGTATTCTTGCCTATAGAATTCCACAGATAGAGGAATGTAGCAGGCTACAGTCCATAGGATTGCAAAGAGTCGGACACAACTGAAGCGACTTCACATAGTTACAGAAGGAAGGAAAAATGATGGGGATAAGTAGAAACTTAGCCAGTGGAAACATAGTTACAAACACCTTGAAAAGGTACAAACCACAGACCATTACTTTTCCACAAGTTGACTGCAGTTTGGGTACCTTGCCTTCCATTTAAAATGTACTTCCAAAGAATATAAAGCAACAGCTGGGGCAAAGCTTGGGAGACGGAGTCCCACTTTGGGTGATAGTAGAGGTTGGAAACATTTGGGTTTGAGACTTGGAGGGATGTAAATAGCATGGAATGTCTATTATCTACCCCAAAAAGCAGAACGAATCTTGGATATTGTGGACACAAATGCAGTTGGCACAAGCTTTAAAAAAGTGCATGTGAGCTTCTTTCTAAGACCCAATAATCCTCTTGGGCAAAGTAAGGATTAGGCCTCCCCCACAAACTAGGAGGTGAGTTCCATTTTGCTAAGATCCCTCAGCTGTTGCCAAATTTAGCCAGGGACCTATTTTCTTTCAATGAATGGCCACCTCCATTTACATTTTGCACGTCCACCCCTCTTCTCCAGGCAGGTCTAGGACGGGAGCAACTTATTTGCATGTAGATGGAAGAGAGAAGGGCTTCCTTGATGACTGAGTGGTAAAGAATCTGCCTGCCATTGCAGGAGACCTGGGTTCGATCCCTGGGTCAGGAAGATCCCCTGGAGGAAGAAATGGCAACCCACTCCAGTACTCCTGCCTGTAGAATCCCATGGACAGAGGAGCCTGGTGGGCTACAGTCGGTGGGGTCACAGAGCTGGACACAACTGAGTGACTGAGCACGCATGGGAGAAAGAAAGCCCACCTCGCACAGACTGCAGCCCCCTCCCTTCCAGAGCCAGGGTCTGTCACCCACTCCCACTTGCAGAAGGGTAGGGGTCTCACTCCCTAGAGCCTCAGGTGAGAGGACTCCAGGGGCTAAAAAGACCTGGGCCCAGCCTCATCGTGTTTTGAAAACAGCCATGCAGACCCATTCAATGAGTCCTACCCCTGCCCAGTGCCCGAGGCTCCCTCTGCTGAAACGGGGCTATCTAGAAGAATCCTCAGGCTGATCCTGTCAGCCTTGATACTCCAGAAACCAATTCTTTCACACTGGTTGCTGGGCCTTCTGCCCCAGCCTGTTCCTAAGGGGCCCAGGTAATGCCTTTTATTTCCTGTTCTTATATGCGAGAACTGTGACTTTAAACATTTATATCTCTCACTAAATGCTGTGGACATTTGCAGTTGCCCTCTTTAAGGAATGAAAGAGCCAGACATTCTACCCACATCCTATCACACCTTTTGGGTGCCTTCCCGAACTCATCTCTCTCATGTAGGCCACTTGGATCAAATGATAATAGCTCCCTTCTTGGGGTGGTTATCACGTGCCAGGCTTACCAGATCCCGCAGCCATGTCACCAGGCAGATAATACTCTGTCCCCTTTTTACAGATGAGGTCCTAAGGCTCCAATGGAATGGTGGCATGAAGTCTTCCCATTGCCCAAAGTTACTCCCAGGGTAGTACATCCACTGCCATTCCCTGACAAAGATTTTCCTTTAAAAATATGGAGAAATTAGACTGAGATTCATTCTAGTGAGGAACAAAAAAATTAAGGCTGATTTTACTTTTTCTGATAATGTACACAGTGATAAATGTTAATTGTAAACAATTTGCAAGATACAGAAAAAGAGAAGAAAAATATCACCCTTAATCCTATCACCCAGTAGTAACATTTTGGTACTTTTTCTGGTCTTTTGTTTTCATTCGTAGCTTTCTATCTCATATGAATGGCAAAAGGGTCATGTGGAGAAACGGTCATGGATTGGCATGTGGCTGATGCCTAAGCAAAAAGCGTGCACAGTCTTGGGACCCTCAGGCGTTGCATGAGGGGTGGTGTGATCTCTGGCCAGACTGCTTTCTACTTTTCTTATTTGTTTTTGCTTTCTTTATCTATATGAGGATCATGGCTGTCTCAGATGATAAGGTTAATCTATTTAAGCACAGTATCTGGTACACACTATGTGTCCAAGAAATGTAAATTTCCTTTCCATTGGTAAGAAGGAAACACTGCCAGGCACCGTTCTAAGTGTGTTACACATATTCATTCAAGCCTCACAATTACCCTTTGATATGGGTATTGTAATATTTATAGGGGAGGTTGAGTGCCATGCCCAAAGTCAGACACCTGCTAGGTGACAGAGCCAGAATAGGAACTCGAGCAGCTGGCTGCGGAATCCACATTGTTCATACAAGTTATGCAGCCTGCCACTTACTGTGTTGATTTAAGGTCACACTCTTGAGTGTTTGTGGCTAGGGCAGTATGCTCCAATGGTAAAGATGTCACCAGTTTAATATAAGCCCTTGCATGAGGGCCCTTGGTTTTCTTATGCACTTGCCCTGGACTAGTCTTAGGGCCCTGGAGGTGGTAGCATTTCAGTCAAAAGTAAATATGGAGCAGATTAAGTATGTAATAAGGAGGTTTAAAGATCTGGCTAGTCATTTGGCTTTTTCCCCTACCCACCCTTTTCCAGTCTTCGCTCAAGGTTGGCCTCGAGGTCACTGGCTTAAGAGCTGGAGATAGTTAGGCTTATGGTTTCAGAAAGAGTCAGAAATATGATGAATGTTGGTGTTGTATGTTGTACACTTGTTCCACTTGGGAGGTTCCAGGGGAAATCAAGTGAGAGAAAAAAACGTCATCTAGAGGCACAGGAGGTACAGGTGGACACAGGGCCGAGACCTGCAAAGCACCTCTATGCACAGCTGAAGGGTTATACGTGGCCTCCTGTAATAATCATACTGCCAAACCAAGGTGGGTGAACAGAAAGAAGAGGTTTTTTTGAGGACAAGTAAAGAGCATGCCTGGGGCTTCCCTGGTAGCTCAGCTGGTAAAGAATCCACCTGCAGTGTAGGAGAGCCCAGTTCGATTCCTAGATCAGGAAGATGCTCTGGAGAAGGGATAGGCTACCCACTCCAGTATTCTTGGACTTCCCTGGTGGCTCAGATGGCAGAGAATCTGCCTACAATGCAAGAGACCCAGGTTCAGTCCCTGGATGAAAAAGATCCCCTGGAGGAGAGCATGGCAACCCACTCCAGTATTCTGGCCTGGAGAATTCCATGGACAGAGGAGCCTGGTGGGCTACAGTCCTTGGGGTCACGAAGAGTCAGATACAACTGAGCAACTAAGCACAGCACAGCAAAGGACATGCTTACAATGGAACGCACTGAATGAGGATACAGGCCTGAGGGAACACAGAGAGAACTTCTTAGATGGTAAGTAATAATTTAAAGTGCAAGTGAAGTGAAAGTCTCTCAGTCATTTCTGCCTCTTTGCGACCCCATGGCCTATACAGTCCATGGAATTCTTCAGGCCAGAATATTGGAGTGGGTTCCCTTGGGGCTGAGCCACAAGGGAAGCCCCAAGGGGGGGAAGAATGAAGGGACAGTGACCCAAAAGGTTCCATCTAAATACATAGGAGCCATAAGATCAGTAATAGGAACAAGGGGCTTTTCAAGAGAGGGCAGTTCATTGAGGACATCTGTGACACCTTTGAGAGATGCCCAGTCATCAGCAAAGGAAGAGCAGCTGCGTTAGGCTAAGAGCAGAAATCTGAGCCAGAAGGCATGGGTTATTAACATCTTCTTCCACATACTGAAGGAGTGGAGAATCCAGACCCTCCCTGCCTCCCAGAGACTGAAGGGAAGAGAGAGGCTGGGGAACCTGAGGTTCTGATACGAGGAGAGGCCTGGAAACAGGATGCAGAGATGATGACATGCAGCTTCCTGCGTGATGGACCTGGAGCAGCAGAAAGAGAACATAGAGACCCAGGCACCCACAAATGCAACTTCACAGAGCAAATTATGAAAATGAATACATGCAAGCACCCCGCCTAAATCCAAAGGAATTTCTCCAGGGGACTCTGAGGACAACTTAGCCCTGTATGAATGCACTTCTGTCTGCTTAATCTCAAAAAGCATTCTGGTGGCTTCAAAGCATAAGGCAGCAAGATGGTGCTGAGCTGTGCCAATTGTTGGGTGAAGGGTGGAAGGGTGTGGTTAGTGGTCCCCCAGCACTGTTCCTGTCTACTCCACAAAAGCCAGGTGCTGTGACAGGGACCAACAGAGCCGAATTCTACTTTATAAAGGCATCAACTCATAACCTTACATGTTGTTGTTTAGCAGTTCAGTTGAGACCAACTCTTTGCGACCTCATGGGCTATAGCCTATCATGCTGCTCTGTCCATGGGATTCTTCAGACAAGGATACTGGAGTGGGTTGCATATCCTCCTCCAGGGGAATCTTCCCAACCCAGGGATCGAACCCGCATCTCCTGCACTGGCAGGTGAATTCTTTACTACTTAGCCACCAGGGAAGCCCTCCCAACCTTATATAGAAAGTGACTAAAAGAAGAGTTCCCCACCTTTCCCGATGGAGAAGGAAATGGCGACCCACTCCAGTATTCTTGCCTGGAGAATCCTATGGACAGAGGAGCCTGGTGGGCTACAGTCCATGGGGTCACCGCACACGACTGAGTGACTGAACACGCACGCGCCTTTCCCAAAACACATAAACAATTTAATGCCTTTAAAAGTTGAAGGGCATAGAGCTCCATTTTGGATACATCACACAATTATTCCCTTTATAGTCAACTGTGATTGCTTCTATAAATCTGTATTGTGGGCCTGTCGCAAGCCTCTCACTGAGGCCCTGGGTGTGTAGTGGTTTAAAAGTACAAAACTGGAGAAAAGCCAGCCGTGGACCCTGAGTTGGCTGCACTTCCTGTCCAGTGCACTTCGTGTGCAAATGAACATTTACCTGTGGCCCCAGGTGCAGTGACGGGAGAGACCAGGTGCTGGGCAGAGACTGTGTGAGGCAGGTGAAACGGTCTCTGAAGAGGTGGTGTGCTCCCTGGACCGGAAAGCTGAGGATGAGCTGGCCAGGAGGGGAATTGGGAGGAAGACTGTTCCAGGCGGAGGGAACTGCATGTGTGAAGCGGAGAGCTTGGCAGGCTTGGGGCGCTGAGGGCAGGCCAGCGAGGGCTGGACGAGCGAGAGGGGAGATGTTAAAGGGCGGGCAGGAACCAGGTCACTTGTGGCCTCACCACCAAGCTAAGGAACTTGGATTTTCTCCAGAGTGCATGCGGAAGCCACACATGTTTTATTATTAGAGATGACATAATCCACTTAGTTTTCTTTTTAAAGGTGGCACTGGCCCCTGGGTTGGAGGGGGACTGGAGTGGATGTGGCTGGCTAGGAAGCTTCCCCAGGCAAAACACAACCAAAAGAACAAAACTGCTGATTGTCAGAACTGAGCTCTTCCTAAGGCTGTAACAGCCCACGCTAAGGAGATTGGAGCCCCCTCTGCCCATCCTCATGGAAATGTAGTAGAAATCAGGAGCTAAAGGGATCTGGAGAGACCCTCCCCAGACACCTCCCCTTGGTGTTCAAGAGAGCTACAGGAACAGGGCGATCTGGAACTGCTTCCTCAGTATTGGCTGAAGCTCAGTTCAGAAAGCAGTTAAGGACTCCATTAAAATACCAAATAGTAGAGCAGTTAGTATATATTCATAAATTATGAAACTGTGTTGTTATTCAGTAGCTAAGTCTTGTTCGACGCTTTGTGACCCCATGGACTGCATCACAAGCTTCCTTGTCCTTCATCATCTCCCAGAGTTCACACAAACTCTTTGAGTCCACCTGAGTCAGTGATGCCATCCAGCCATCTCATCCTCTGTTGTCCCCTTCTCCTCATGCCCTCAGTCTTTCCCAGCATCAGGGTCTTTTCCGCTGAGTAGGCTCTTCTCATCAGGTGGCCAGAGTATTGGCATGTCAGTCCTTACTCAGGGTTGATTTCCTTTTGGGTTGACTAGTTTGATCTCCTTTCTGTCCAAGGAACTCTCAAGAGTCTTCTCCAGTGCCATGGTTCAAAAGCATCAATTCTCTGGTGCTCAGCCTTCCTTATGGTCCAATTCTCACATTCATGTATCAACAGTGGAGGCTGGGAATATGAATGTACTTACCATAGGAAGTAGAAATATGTAAGTGGTTGGCCTGGATTTCTTGTTCCTTATCTGGCAAAGAAAGATGACACTGGGCTAGTGGATCGCAATCATTTTGTTTTAGCCCCTGGTAAATCTTTCAAGTCAGCTCTGATTTCTGTTTCCTCGTTCATAGTTTGTGATATTGAGACTGGACAGCATCAAGAAGCAATATTAAAAACAGCCCTCAAAAACATCTCACCAATTTGGCCAGCTAGATTCACTGTGGAATTTCTTTTCATTAGAGCATGTGAGTTTAAAAGTGTTTATTTGTTGTCCCGATTATTCCAGAAAGAGTTTAAGGCAGAGAAGGTGTGTTCTGGGTGCTGGTCATCCTTCCTGCCTTCCTTTCAGCCTTGGTGTCGAGCATCCAGGCAGCCCACACGGGAGACTTGAAGCCAGCCCACCCAGGGTGGGGGGAGGTGAAGATGCCAAGGAGCCTGTGCTGTGACTAAGCCTGGGCGCCACTGTCAGCAACACACAACCCAAGTTTTCTGAGCCTTCACGCCTGGTTGTTAACCTCAGCCTGGTTCCCCAGAGGTCATAGCTGGAGTGCTGATCTCTGCTAGGGTTGAAAAGAATCCTGCATGAAAAATCCTTAAAAAGATGAAACAGCCTCGTGTTCTTCTTGCTTCCATCTCTAATCTATTTGCCTGCTCTTCCTGCCAGCCCTTCACTCCAGACAGCCTGCACCTTGGTGCTTCCCAGAGAGGGGTAGGGGCTAAGGAGAGAGGAAAAGGCTCAGCTATTGTGCAGAGAGAGCAGAACCAACAACTGTGGTTTAGGCCCCCAAATGAGGAAGTTATCAAATGCCACAAAGGTTTTGTGAAAGCTTAGGCCTGGCCTTTCTTGTTTTCTCCCATGGACAGTAGTGGGGTCTAGAGGAGAGCCAGAAAGGCAAGCTTGCTGTTGAAATGGATTCTTCTACCAGTGGGTGGCTGTAGATGTGCTGTGTTATCTTTACGTTCATGGATTTGATAAGATGCCTTTGAGTCTACTTTCCACCTCAGCTTAGACCAGATGGCCACTGGGGCAAAAAGAGCCTTGTCCAGAGTTAGCACGTCAGAGCTTTTTCTTGTGGCTTAGGGCTGTAGGAGAAATCCTAATTAGAGATCACATAATGAATTCTGTAAAAGGCTCTGACGTGCTAACTCAGGACAAGGCTCTTTTTGCTGTTACTTCCAGCATAAATTAGGTCTTTTAGTTGTGTCTATTTTACATAACGATCTTGGCTGAAAGGAGCTCTAAAATGAAGGTTGAAGACAATAATGAAAATGATTCATTAATTAAGCAGATACGCCATGTGTAGGCAGTATGCTTTACAGTTAACAGACATTATCTAGAAGCTTGATAGCAACTTCGCAGGATGCATATAATTATAGGAGCTGATTTGCTGAGTGCTGAATAGGTACAGACATTATTCTACGTGCTTTACCTGAATTGGGCCTCTCTGGTGGCTCAGATGGCAAGAATCTACCTGCAATGTGGGAGACAGGTTCGATCCTGGGTCGGGAAGGTTCCCTGGAGGAGGGCATGGCAATCCACTCCAGTATTCTTGCCTGGAGAACTTCGTGGATGGAGGCTACAGTCCCCAGGGGTTGCAGAGTCTGACATGACTGAGCAACTAACACAACACTTCTCAAGAACGCTATGAAAGCCATTGTTTGTTTGCACCTATTTCAGAGATGCTAGAACCGAAGCACAGAGAGGACAAGGTCACAGAGTTTGCTCGGTGGCTGGGGCCAGGACTTGACTCAGACTCCAGGGCCAGGCTCCTACTCTGGGGGTTCTGTCATATTCTCAGGTTCCCCATGAGGAGCCTGAGGCTCACCATTTACTTGCCTGATGTCATTCGGCTCCCAAGTGACAGAACCTCAACCGGGCCTTCAGACCTCTCCAGTCTAGGGGAATATTGAATATATTCCATTTGAGGATTCAGGCATTCTCCAATCATTGAGAAAAGTAAGGTAACAAAGGAGGCGATTACACTTAATAAAACTAAAGACAAAAGCTTAGAAGTGGAAACTCCCTGCTGACTGCCTGATCATCTCCCTCCCTGTCCTGAAATACAAAGAAATCTATACCATGCCTAATCCCACCACTTCTCACCCATGGCCTGTGCAGAAGAGAAACCGCAGGCATTTGCACCTTCTTCAGATTCCTGCTTATAGGATGTGGATCGGGGGCTACTGGTCGGCTCTCAAAGAGACGTGAAAGCACATCACCCATATCCAATGTAGCAAACCTGCCTCAGAGCCTGATGCAGGGGACACTCGCTGATCAAGAGGAGACCTTGAAGGTGCAGTCAGGGTGTTTGGAAATTAGGAAACCAGAGACTCTCCACAGGAGAAGTGCGTCTGTTCCCATGGGGAGCGCACTGGCCACTCGGGGCTTAACATTTTTCTCAGGCTCCCTGGGTGTATGGAGGAAAAGTGTTAGGGAAATGGTGTTAGGGACTGGGGGCAGGAGGGTGGATTTAAATGGACACACAAAAGGCTTGCCTCCAGCATAGTGGAATCTAAACAATCTGAAATAGCTCGGGCTCAAGCGTTGGCTTGTGCAAACGGAGCCAGGGCTGTTGCTCTGAGAGTTGCTCTCCTTCCACCTACCCTGGGTCAGGAGGCAGCAGAAACTTGTCTCAAAAAACCACCTCCTTCAGTGAGTTCAGTTTTTCACTTATTCACCAACAGATCCTGAATTATAGGCGGGTTCTTCTTCATAATGGTCAATGCGTCTTTTTCCCCACTTGGTTGGAAAAATCTAGAATTCTGAGATTGGGGAGTATACCTTATTGCTTACTGTAGAAACACAGATAGGAGAGAGTGACAACCCTCACCAGTACAGAGTACAGGCTTAGACCTCTGCGCTCAGCTGCGCTGCTCTGAGCCAGCTCAGTGGTGAATTCTCATACTTTGTCCATGTTGGATTCATTTATCCATCCTGCCCGTGAACACCATCGTGCTTAACTTCTTGTTTTCCTCTTTTCGCCAGAGATGCGTGTGCAGACCCGGGCCCTGCAGACAGTGGCACCTCTGACTCCTTCGGCCCAGAGCACCTCACCTCTGACCCCCAGCACAGAAAAGTAGCATGGTCAGGAGGGGTTAAACCTCGTCTGAAGCACAGGTAAGAGGCACGGAGGATCTTGTCGAGGGGTCTGGAAGAGGGACTTGGCTGCGGGAGGAGCAGATGAGGGCCAGGTGAGAGAGGTGAGGAGGTCAGGTAGAAGCTCCGAGTTCAGAAGGATAACCATCCGGATGACAGTTTCCAAACTAGTTTCTGAAGAAGCATCAGGTTCCTGTCAAGGAATCTGAGGGGTCGGTCCCTCAAGTCATTTGATGCAAATGTCTTTTTAAAAAACACATTCACAGCTGTTTTTAAAACTGTTAATTAAAAACTCTCAAAGAGATGTACCAATGTCCTACACTTTGCAAATAACTCATGTGTTACATTGTACAACAAGATGGATTCGTCTTTGAGAGGATATTCATTGAAAACTTCTCATCTCTAAATGAGAAATGTCCTGAGATTGCAAAGTTGGCCTAATGAAAATGTGCAGCTACTTATGTATGCTTCCTGTGCGCTAGGGCTTTGCGTACCTCATCAGATTCTCACCCCAGTGCTGTGAGGTTTGCACTGGTGTAGAGTCATCTAGTTAGGAGGTGGTGGGTTCAAACTCAGACAGTTTGAGCTCACAGCCACTCCACTCAGCAATCAGCATAAGAGCCTACTTCATAGGACAGTTGTGGGGATTCAATGAAATGAGGTGTTCAAATCAGTTAGCACCGAGCCTGCTCATGGGGAACGAGATATAAATGTCAGGTGAAGTAAATATTAGGTGCTGGTATATTGATGACGTGATTCATATTCATATCATCTTTTTCATCACTGTCATGTAAGTCTGTGTGCCAGCATGAAAGGCAGTATAAGATAGGGTCCATGGAATCAGTCTACCTAGAATTCACATCTTAATTCTGCCATTTAATGTATAATGCAGGAGCAGGAAGGATGGGGTGGGGTGGTTTGGGAGATTGGGCTTCCCAGGTGGTGCCTCGGGGTAAAGAACCTGCCTGTCAATGAAGGAGACATAAGAGACGTGGGTTCAGTCCCTGGGTCGGGAAGATCCCCTAGAGGAGGGCATGGCAACCCACTCCAGTATTCCTGCCTGGAGAATCCGCATTGACAGAGGAGCCTGGTGGGCTATGGTGCATAGAGTCACAAAGACTCGGACACAACTGAAGTGAGTTGGCACACCCGCACGCACATACAAAGTAGGTAACTACTGAGAACCTCCATGAGGAACTCTACTCAGTGCTCGCTGGTGACCTAAATGGGAAGGAAATCCAAAAAAGAGGGGATATGCACACATGTATAGCTGATTCACTTTGCTGTACAGCAGCGACTAACACAACATTGTAAAGCAGCCATAAGCAATAAAAAAAATACATCTATAATCAAACAATATGTGTATCTGATGTCTATGTTAGGATTCTTTGTAAGGTTTCGTTTGAAAAAAAGATTCAAGAGCAGTTTGAACATACCAAATGAGGACAGGCTGAGATGTGCAGAGGCCTCCATCTGTGAGAGGAGCTGCTGGCATAAGGTTACCCCAGGGACAGCCCAAAGAAACAGAAGCCCCGAGGTTATCTCTATTCCCTTCAGCCTCCTAGGATCTTCAGAATGCAGAGGATCAGAGCCTTTTATTCCACGAGACTCCATGAGCTGTGTAGGTTAATGTAGCATCAGTGCCGAAGGACTTCAGGCCAGAAAGTCGTCGTTAGGAAGTTACTGTACTGGCCTGAGCAGACAATGATCAAGACTTGAACTTAGCAAGAGGTGATGGGACAAGAGATGAGACAGTTTTGAGATGAATTTAGGAGACATATCAAGAACAGATGAGGATGGGAGAAGAGATTAAAGAGTGTGACTCCCAAGTTTTTGCCACCGGGCACTTGTGGGTAATTGTGGGGCCATCCACCAGGTAGATGAAGGCAGGTAGAACTGAGACTAAATGGGGGCTGAGAACGTGAACAGTGGAATCATACAGACCTGGGTTTGAGTTTGAAACAATTAAAGTGTTTCATAAAACAACCCTTAACAGCTGGATAAAACAGACAAACCTAAACGTGTATCTAGGTCATGTCCTAACCATGCAGAGACTGCTTATAACCATGAAGAGATTATCTTTGGAATTAGCTGGGGTTGCCCTAATCTTCATGGTCAAAACTGGCTCATGATGCTGGGTCTGTATGAAGAGAGACTGTAAGGGAGCAGATAGATAATTTTTCCTTTTGAAGAAGTCATGCCTGCTCATGTCCTATTGGCTGGAATTTTTATTCTACTTATCCTCTGAGGATTTTACACGTGTATACATCTTATCTCCACAGGTATATCGTAAGCCCCTACAATAGTCCATCCATAATTCTTTCCTATGCTCTTAGATCTCTGCAACCCACATTTTACTGATGTAGGACTGAACTTGGAAATTGGTCTGGTTCTCATCCAGTTTATTTTAGACTCAGAGAAAAGCTGTGAAAATAGTATAGAGGTTTTCTATCCACCTGTCACCCAGTTTTCTGTAATGTTAATATCTTTTAAAACCACAGTGTAAATATCAAAACTAAGGAGTTAGTGTCGGTGTAGTACTTCTAACTACAGACTATAATCCTTGATAGACTTTAGTCAGATGTCACCCCCTCCCCCTCCCCCCAATATCCTTTTTCCATTCGAGGATCCTACATTGTGTTTAATTGTCATGTTCCCTTAGTCTTCTCTAACCTGTGATACTTCTCAGTCTTTGCTCGTCTTTTATGACCTTGACACGTTTGAAGAGTATGGGCCAGTTATTTTGTCGAATGTTTTCTATTTCTCAGCCTGTCTGGTATCGTCTTGTGGTTGGATAGAGGTTAATCATTTTCAGCAAGGATACCACAGAAGTGATGTGTCCTTTTTAGTGGGTCATTTCCAGTGTTACATGGTGTCAATATGTGTTATTACTGGTGATGTTAACCTTGATTACTTGGTTAAAGGTGAGGTCGCCAGGTTTCTTAACTGTAGTTATTGTTGGTCTCCTTGCAGTTGACACATATCTTGGGTAGGAGGGAGCTAGCTTTGAGGCTCTGCAAACATCATTTCTCCTCAGACTATCTCCCACTGATTTTTAGCATCTGTCAATGGATATTGCCTGTGACAATTATTACTATAATGTTCTAAAGATGAGTCTGTTTCCTTCGTTCCTTCTACATTTATTAATTAGATGTCTTCTGTAAGAAAGAGCTCTCTTTCCTCCATTTATTTATTTATTCAGTTATCTGTGTAAGTAAGAACTCCTTCATATTATTTTATTCTGTGGGTTATTTATTTTATTCCTCAAGTTGTTCCAGCTTTGGCCATTAAGAGTTCTTTCAAGTTGGCTGTGGTCTGTTGTTCAGTCGCTCTGTCGTGTCCAACTCTTTGTGACCTCAGGGACTGCAGCATGTCCGGCTTCCCTATCCTTCTCTATCTCCCAGAGTTTGCTCAAATTCATGTCCATTGCGTCAGTGATGCTATCTAACCATCTCATCCTCTGCCACCCGCTCCTCTTCCTGCCCTCAATCTTTGCCAGCATCAAGGTCCTTTCCAGTGCGTTGGCTCTTCACATCAAGTGGCCAGAGTATTGGAGCTTCAGCCTCAGCATTAGCCCTTCCAATGAATATTCACGGTTAATTCCTTTTAGGATTGACTGGTTTGATCTCCTTGCTAATCGTGTTTTGAAACAGGGGAAGGGGTGAAATGCTGACGTCTTTAGAGAGAGCAGAAATGATGTGCTTATCATCTTAGGAGTCTACAGGTTTTGAGGTGGAAGGTTAGTATTGGGCAGTGAGCAAGTCTAATTCATGACAGGCCATGGAAGCCTACACCAATTTGGAAATTGAAGAGGGCTGGGATCATGTCATGAGCCAATTCCAAGTCCAGGGGCTCGTGGATATATATAGCTCCTTTTTCATGGAGAAAATAGAAAGGCTTTTGTTGCTTATTTATAAGAAAAAGAACAAAAAGAAGAAACTCCCTCCTCCCATGTATATACAGGGACCCACTAAATCACCAGGTTAAAGAGAAGGTGAAGCCCTAGTGGTCCAGGGCTTAATATTCTCACAGATCCAGTCCTGTTCTTCTTTTCCTGGTTGGATCCCTGAATTCTCTTGTCCAGCCTGTCAATAGGAATCCTATGATCTAACTTATCTTGGCCGAACTTCTCCCTAAATTCCGTCAAGCCTCAGGCTAGAGTAGGCCAGTGAGTGAGTTCAAGAGACAAAATGTTCCAGCTTAAAACTCAAGATTTTCCAAGCCAATGCTTTCTCCATAAACATCTCATTCCCTCCTCATCCACCATCAGTCACCATCATCATTGTAATGACCGTCTCATTTAATTAGTAAGTGCTTACCATACATGGTGATATTGTGCTCTGTTAAGATGAATGGGCCATAGAAACTCAGGCTTTGACACTCTTCATTCCTTCTCATTTGGGCAGCAAGGTTAGCTCAGCTGGTACTTTATACTTCCGTTGGCAGTGAGTTCTGTCCCCATCAGTGTGTCTCAGGAAACCTCAGTGGATGTTTGGTATAGGACCTCCTTCAGTAGTCCCCCAAACTGTGGGAAGCTTAAGGCCAGTAACATGCATTTTTGCAGACAGTGGCATTTTTGGATGTGGAGGAGGGCTCGGGTTCAGCAGAGATCAATTAAAAAGGAAACTTCCTGAGTACAGTGTGATGCATTTTATCAGCAGATGGTTTTCCTTCCTTTTCTCCTCCTCCTGCCCACAGAATAGAATTCTGGCATTCCTGAGCTGTGTGCTGCTGTCTAAGATGCTGGTTCTTCTCAGAAGTTACTAAGGGTCAGTTTCTCTTCTTCCCTCTTAGAGAGCAGGAATTGAGTTTTAATTGGCAATTTACAGAGGTGGCTGGAAATGAGTCCCTCCCACTTGCATGAAGCTTAGTGAATTCTGGGTGGTTCAGGCTGTCTGATGGGAGATGCTGGCATCATTGAGGAACCTTGGCAGCCCCAGAAGAAGCAAAAGGAGCAGTAGCAGAGTGCAATGGCTTTTTATCCCACTCCTGAGTATGACATGCAGTTGGCCAGAAGGTTGTTATCTAGGATGTTTCTCTTTGCCACAAGGTAAGCCCACGGTTATGTTAGAGCGAGATTTAGAATCTTGCATTGCAGGATTCTCAGCTGACAAGCCTTTCACAGGTGTCTATTTGATGTTGTGCTATATTGTATTAAGTTTAAGCCCATTTCTCTAAATTGTCATGTAATTTCTCATTTTAGCGTCTCTGATTATTCCGTGTACTATCAACAGTCCTATGTGGGAATTTTCAGTCTTTCTCTCTCCGACATGTACAATCACTGTATTTCTTATGATGTGTGTGTTTAGAATGACTTTTATCTTTTTCAAGTTAACAATTGCTTTGTGTTGTGTAACTTCGTGGTTTTGCTTCCCTATTTCCCCAGGGAATTTCAGAGTAATGATTTCTGTTTCTCAAAAGGAATGGCTACTTATCTATAACCAAGTTCTCTATTCTCTTTGCCAACATTTTTATAAAGAAAAGGAACCTGCAACTGTCGTCTCAGTTTTAAAGGAAAGGTGTAGTCTTCTCCTTTGAGTTTGCATGAAAGAAGTGTTTATTGAGATTGCTGAGTACACCTTGCTGACGTCCTTCGCAATGGAAGGCTTAAATATTTAACTGTCTTTTCCTTTATTCACAATAATTCAAATTCAGCTTGTATCCTTATACAGTCTTTGATTTGAAAATTTTATTCGGAGCTGTGCCAGTGCTTGCCTCAGAGATGCTTCTACTTAAAAGAAAATATGATTTGGCAAAGAACAGGTGGCTGCACCAGTTGTGGTCTTGTCCTGGATCTCAATGTGACTTGAATATTTATTTATTTTTATTATTGTACCATGTAAAAGGTAAAAAGGAAAATGAACTGCTTAGATTAGAAAGCAGGTATATAGAGAGAAGGATCCAGGGCTGGTTTTTCAAGTTTTATTTGGCATTCTTTCACTTAAAGGTGAATAAGAGAGAGCATTCTTCCAAGTTTTATTATTTTCTCCCCAGAGTGTCAGGTTATGTGTGAATGGTGAATTCCTACTCGTGAAATTTATCATGGAAATGTTAGCAAGTTGGAACTGAGGGGCTGGAGCAAGTGTTCAAAAAGTTTTCAGCCTCTTTGCCTTAAAACTTTCACTATTCTTTTCATTCTAGTTTCAATAATATTTGAAAATTTTAATGAACATTCTTTTCTGGTGTGATTTTAAAATATAGATCCTTCTTTTGACCACTGATTAAGGTTCTTATCTGAAATTAATGCTTTCTACTCTTTCATTTGTTTTATTGTTGCCTTTATTTCCTCATTTGTGTCTTCTTCCTCTAAATGAAGAGAAACTGGTATAGAGAAGAGAAAAGCATAATACAATGCATAACACTTACTCCAAAAAAGAATCATGGCTTTAGTGTTGAAGATTTGTGGAGCATTTATGTATTTTTTTAATTGAATGGTGTTTAGGAAAAAATCACTACCAAAAGATAAGGCTTCTACCCTACACACACCCAAAACCCTTTCTTTCCTTGTTTTGGCAAATGAAATTTAATTCATACTTTAGCACTGTATAAAAATTAATCAGCTTGCTTTTGAACTATCTTGGTTGGTATTTGATGTAAAGGGTACCCTTTAGACATATTCTATGGCACAAAGAAGTAGTAGGGGAGAAAAAGTTTAACTTGTAGTGTCTGATATCTGAAGAAATCAGTAAAAACCAGTCCTCCAACAAAAAAAATGCCTATTTCCAAATTGAGAAGAAATTGTTGTTAATTAGAGCTTATGATTATCTATTTATTCTATGCTATTATACTGTAGTTGAATTTGAAAGTCAAAGAAAAACAAAGATGAATGCTGTTACAGAACAAAGATCCTGTTGGTGTCAACCTCTACCATCACTTATAGGCAGCCTGTGAAATGTGGGAAGGAGAGTTGACTGTTCTGATTTCTCTATAGATGTCAGAGTTGAGGGGAGGGCCAAAGAAAGGGGGCATAGTGAGAAAAGACATTTTAGCATTATCACCCATTGGTGACTTAAGTGAAAGACACCCACCCACTCCCGAGGCTAGTCCTCTTTTTTATGGTAGTAGTTTTGTGTGGTCATCAATAAAATTTAAGCTTAAAAATGTTTCAAAATGAAGGGTGAGAAGGAAATAAACTAGTAGTGAAAGGATATTGGAACTGGTGTGGAAGAATGGGGTAAAAGCTTCTTAAAGAAAAGATTTGGTTTTTACTTTTTATGCAAATTTTAGATGTTAGACTTCGCTCTTACTTGTGATTCAATTGCCAAAGCCAAAAGTCCCTGGGGCATATTATCAGGATGTGACATTTAAAAAGAACTTCTCTTTCCAGAAAGGACTGTGTGTTACTATGGGGTTATATTACCTAACGCATACCTTTCTACCCACTGAGCCACTTTTTAAAGACACAGAGGTTAGGCAATTTAAAAAGCCTTAGAAATGTTTGCTTGATAGATTTTTCTATGAATCGAAAAAATCTGAAGTATAGCTTTGAGGAACCCAGTAGTCACAGAAACTAGAGGGATGCTGAAAAGGGCTAAAGGATATCTCAAAAGCAATGCCTTTGCTGAAGAACAATTACCACTTGTAACATTTTGGAAAATGATGGATTTTGTGTTTGAGGTCCATCATTTCCCCATAAACTGGAAATGCGTGAAAAGGCATTTTTGTTCAAATACAAATAATCTATTCTATACCGAAGAAGATATAATTTCCTCTAAGAATTACTTGCACGGTGACATTTAATTATTCATGTTGTTTGTCTCCCCTTTAAAGCATAAAAGGGGCAATTTAGCAATAACTACCAAATTGCAGGGGCTCAGTGGTAAAGAATCCACCTGCCAATGCAGGAGCTGCAGGAGACACAGGTTCAATCCCTGGGGTGGAAAGATCCACTGGCGTAGGAAATGGCAGCCCACCCCAGTATTCTCGCCCAGAGAATCCCATTGCCAGAGGAGTGTGGGTGGGCTACAGTCTATAGGGTCTGAGCAACTAAAAAAGCAGCAGCAGCAGAATACCACAAAGCTTTCCTATTGTGAAGGGAGTGAAAGAGATCTGTTTCTATTTGTTTGTATTTGCATAACAAATCACTAGAAAAGACAGATAAGAGATTAATCACAGAGATTAGCTGGAGGGAGAAGAGAAATGGGTGGAGAGGGCTGGGAGGAAGAGGAAGACTTCACAAGTGTCCTACATTATAGAGTATAAAGGTTGTGTGAGAAAATATGTCAAGTGCCCAGAATGATACTTGGCACTCAGTAGGCACTGAAGTATTCTTTGAGTGGATGGTAATACTCTGATGTTGTTTAATATTTTTTCTCCCACTCAAGGCTCCTCAATAGGATTACAAACTCCTTGAGGCCATCTGTGACCTCCCTGAGGTCCAGTTGTACCACGTCAAGGTGGTGGTGGTGGTGTTCCATCGCTCAGTCGTGTCCGAGTCTTGGCGACCCCAGAGGGGTCTGCAGCACGCCAGGCTTCCCTGTCCTTCACTGTCTCCTAGAGTTTGCTCAAATTCATGTCCACTGAGTCGGCAGTGCCATCCAACCATCTCATCTTCTGTTGCCCTCTTCGCCTGTCCCCAATCTTTCCCAGTGAGTTGGCTCTTCACCTCAGGTGGCCAAAGTATTGGAGCTTCAGCTTCAGCGTCAGTCCTTCCAATGAATATTCAGGGTTCATTTCCTTTAGGATTGACTGGTTTGGTCTCATTGCTGTCCAAGGGACTCTCAAAGTCTCCAATACCACAGTTCAAAAGCATCAATTCTTCGGTGCTTAGCTTTCTTTATAGTCCAACTCTCACATCCATACATGACTATTGGAAAAACCATAGCTTTGACTAGACAGACCTTTGTCAGCAAAGTGATGTCTCTGGTTTTGAATACACTGTCTAGGTTTGTCCTAACTTTTCTCTCAAGGAACAATCATCTTTTAATTTCATGGCTGTAATCACCATCTGCAGTGATTTTGGAGCCCAAGAAGAAAAACTCTGCCACTGTATCCACCGTTTCCCCATCTATTTGCCATGAAGTGATGGGACTGAATTCCATCATGTTAGTTTTTTGAATGTTAAGTTTCAAGCCAGCTTTTTCACTCTCCTCTTTCACCTTCATCAAGAGACTATTTTAGTTCCTCTTTACTTTCTGCCATAAGGGTGGTATTATCTGTATCTGAGGTTATTGATATTTCTCCTGGCAATTTTGATTCTAGCTTGTGCTTCATCCAGGCTGGCATTTTGTGTGATGTACTCTGCATATAAAGTAAATAAGCAGAAGCAGGGTGACAACATACAGCCTTGACATACTCCTTTCCCAATCTGGAACTAGTCCATTGTTTCATGTCTGATTCTAACTATTGCTTCTTGACCGCATATAGGTTTCTCTGGAGGCAGGTTAGGTGGTCTGGTATTCCCATCTCTTTTAAGAATTTTCCACAGTTTGTTGTGATCCACACAGTCAAAGACCTTAGCATAGTCAGTGAAGCAGAAGTAGATGTTTTTCTGGAATTCTCTTGCTTTTTCTATGGTCCAGTAGATGTTGGCAATTTGATCTCTGGTTCCTCTGCTTTTTCTAAATCCAGCTTGTACATCTGGAAGTTCTCAGTTCACATACTGTTGAAGCCTGACTTGTAGGATTTTGAGCATTACCTCACTAGCATATGAAATGAGGGAAACTGTTCAGTAGTTTGAACATTCTTTGGCATTGCCCTTCTTCAGGATTTTAATGAAAACTGACCTTTTCCAGTCCTGTAGCCACTGCTGAGTTTTTCAAATTTGCTGGCATATAGAGTGCAGCACTTTAACAGCATCATCTTTTAGGATTTGAATAGCTCAACTGGAATTCCATAATCTCAACTAGCTTTGTTCATAGTAATGCTTCCTAAGGCCCACTTGACTTCACACTCCAGAATGACCACACCATCGTCCTTATCTGGGTCATTACACCCCTTTTTGAGTAGTTCTTTTGTGTATCCTTCCCACCTCTTCTTAATCTCTTCTGTTAGGTCCTTGCTGTTTCTGTCCTTTACTGTGCCCATCTTTGCATGGAATGTTCCCTTGGTATCTCTTATTTTCTTGAAGAGATCTCTAGTCTTTCCCATTCTATTGTTTTTTTCTATATCTTTGCATTGTTCGCTTAAGAAGGCTTTCTTATCTCTCCTTGCTGTTCTTTGGAATTCTGCATTCCGTTGGATATTTCTTTCCCTTGCTCCTTTGCCTTTCACTTCTCTTCTCTTCTCAGCTATTTGTAAGGCCTCCTCAGACCACCTCTTTGCCTTCTTGGATTTCTTTTTCTTTGGGATAGTTTTGGTCACTGCCTCCTGTACAGTGTTACAAACCTCTGTCCATAGTTCTTCAGGCCCTCTATCAGATCTAACCCTTTGAATCTATTTGTCTCTTCCACTGTATAATCATAAGGGATTTGATTTAGGTCATACCTGAATGGCCTAGGGGTTTTTCCCTACTTTCTTCAATTTAAGTCTGAATTAAATTGAATGACAACCACAGTCACAGCAAGGTAGAAGGCACATACTAGATCAGTGAATACGGCTCGAAAGACATGAACTAATTTATTGTAAATTTCTCCAAAATATGCTTTGCATTCAAATCTCTGTGTGTGTTAGGACAAAATCATCTAAGAAGGACATTATGTCACTTGCTAGTTCCAGTTTCATCAGCCTACCCATCCCAAGCAATGAAGCTTCCTTGTTTGTGGTTAGGAATGCAACACAAGGGCTTTGTTTGAATTACACCCACACACAAAACTTAGTTTGCTCAATTTTAAAATTAAATGGTCCTCTGACTCTTATTGATATGCTCATGATGTAATGTGCTTTAGGAAAATATTTCCTTATCTTCTTTAAGATCAAAGTGATCCTAAAAGGTAAAGCATGCTGTGCTCTTTAGGAATGCTTATTAAATTGCTTGCATCATTGAAAAAGTCAATAAACAGCTGTTTGACTCTTTTGGTTATTTCCAAGTACAGTGAATTTTATTTTAAAAATGAGTTTTTAATACTTGGCTTTTTAATAGGTAACACACGTACATGGTATACAATTCAAAAGTTACAAAAGGAAATACCTGAAAAATAACTGTTTCTCCCCAGAGGCAGTCATTGATTGGTTCTAGTTTCTCAAGTATTCCAGAAATATTCTTTACATTAGTAAACAGAAGTATGTTTTCCCCATGTTCAGCAGCATACTGTATGTACAGGTTTTTGTGTGTCTTTAATTTTGTCCTTTTACCATATATTCTGGAAATATTTCCAAGTCAACATGTATAGAACTACTCAGTTCTTCTAATGGCTAAATACATGTTCCATTCTATGGAGGTACCACGCTGATTTAACTGGTCTGCTGTTGATGAGCATTTAGGTTGTGTTTCAGTCTTTTGATGAATATGTTACTTAAAAATTCTCTTGCTGAATGTTACCAAATTGCTCTTTATTCAGACTCTGAATATTGGTGGGCTGTATTTTGGTCATCTTTTTCATTGTTCTTTTTCCTCATGTCATCTCTAAATTGCATATTTTGGAAGACTATTGTAAAACAAAGATTTATCTCTGAAACCTCCCAACTTATGTTCTGCATCCAAGTGAAAGGGCTGTGTTTTTCAGGACCTATTGATTTGTTTGTTTCACAAGCATCCTGTTCTTAATGTGTTACAACTGTGATGAAATCTACGCACCCTCCCCACACACACTTCCACCCCTGAAAGTGAAAGTCGCTCAGTTATGTCCAACTCTTTGTGACCCCATGGACCCTACAGTCCATGGAATTCTCCAGGCCAGAATACTGAGTGGGTAGCCTTTCCCTTCTCCAGGGGATCTTCCCAACCCAGGGATCAAACCCAGGTCTCCTGCACTGCAGGTGGATTCTTTACCAGCTGAGCCAGGAGGGAAACTCCCACCCTTAATCCAAGGCAAACAGTCAACCTCTGCAGTCTACTCTGGAGAAGCATCTTCCCAAATTGAGTGTCCTGTCTTGGCGTTGCAAGTCTTGGGCACTTTATCTTTACTATAAGAGTTATTTCTTTTTAGTTTATTATTGATTAGAGAAATACTTCATTTGGTCCCCCACCAGAATGTAAGCTTAAGAGCAGAGAACATAACTTAGTTATTAAATCTTTTCAATATCATTAGTTCAGTTTCAACACTTCAGTCCTCACCTGTCATGCCCCTGATCCCCCACCACTGCATGGAGCCTCTCACTTGTCCCTCTAGAGGACAATGGGTGTGAAGTTAAGTCCTTTCAGCTGACCTCCCTCCCATCCTCTTTCATATGAGCGCCACGACCTTACCTCCTCCTTTCTCATTGCAGTGGATCTGGCTTTTCTTCCACATGAAGTCATGCCTTTCATGTACTTCATGCCCTTCGTGTGCTCTGGAATGTTATCCTTTCCTATTTCCTCTCGAGTCTTAAGGAGTGGCAGCCTCTCTTCAGCTGTAATACATCTGTTCCCTGTCTCATATAGACTTGCTCATACTTCTCATCATTTAAAATAAAACAGCAAGAACAAATCCTTTTCACTCCCTGGCCCCCTCTAGCCTTCTACCTGTTCGGTTCAGTCGTGTCTGACCCCTAGTAACTCATGGACTGTAGCCTGCCAGGCTCCACTGTCCATGGGATTCTCCAGGCAAGAACCCTGGAGTTAGTAGCCATTCCCTTCTCCAGGGGGTCTTCCCAACCAGGGATCGAACCTATGTCTCTTGCATTGACCCTGAGCCACTAAGGAAGCCCCAGCTTCTAGCTACCACCCTCTTTATCTCCTTTAGAGCCAAGTTCTTTAAAGAATCATCTCCTCTTGCTATCTCCATTTTCTCTCTCACTCACCTCTTACCTGATCCTAATCAGGCCTCTTCCCTGTCATTCCATCGCAGAGACTTATCAGCCATCAAATCAAGTGCATCAGACTAACCTCTCTGTAGCAGTTGGAATGTTGGCAGTTCCTTGTCCTTGTTCTCTCCCCACCCTCTCCCCGGAGGACTCTCTGAAACTCCCCCAGAGTTTTTCCTCCTGCTCCTCTGGAAGCCTCTTGATAGCCCCCTCCAGCCCCCTTCCACCCCAAAATTGGGGCAGTTCTCAGAGACCCACCTTTAAAGGACTTCCCTTTGGTCTCTTAGGCCATCTGCCCAAGCAGCTTATCTTTTCTCAAAAGCCATGTGTTTCGTGACTCCTCAATTTCTACCTTTAGCCCAGACTCCAGTCCTGTAGCTGCCACTGCCTCCTGTCCCCCACTGCAACCTCGCAGGCACCTCACATTGCACGCCCCACTGTCTCTCCCTTCTTCCTCACTCTTTTCCTTCCTCTCGTGTCACAGTTCTTTGTATAGGTGAGTAATATCACCATTCTAGCTCAGGCTACAAACATAAAGGCCATCCTTCCTCCTGGACTCTACTCTTCCGCTCCAGCCACATCCAAGTGCTCACTAGGCTGGGCATTAGATCTGTCATCTGTTTAAGTTCACTGCTCCTGTCTTAATGTTGGGTCTTTATTTAATCTCTTACCTCAGCCTGTCCAACAGCCTCCAGTCTTCTCTCTCTCAAATTTATTTTCATTATTGCAGTATCTTCCTGAAACTCTAATTTGAACATGGCCCTCCTTGGCTCAGGTTCTTCAGTGGCCTCCAGTTCCATAGGAGACTGTCTGTTGCCTTCAGTGAGGCCAGTTAAGATCTGGATCCTCATATATCTTCATCTTCATCTGCTACCTTCCCCTCACTCATCATCTAGTCTCCATTTATGTAAGTTTGTACCATGCTCTTCTGTATTTTCATGCATCTGCCATGCTGTTTCTTCTACCTGGATGTGCTTCTCTTCCATTTCCCATCCTCTTCCATCTGGAGAAATCTTTCATGGCTTAGTTGAATGTGAAACCCCCAGTGACTCCCTCTTCTGAGTCTGCCGAGCACCTCTGTTATGGACCCCATCTCAGTGTGTTACAGTGGTCTGCTTGGCTGTCTCTTCTACTACTCTGAATTTTTGGGGTCTAATGATACTTTGTATCTCAAGTGCCAGCAGAGTGGCTGCCATGTAGAAAGTGTCTATGGATGCCCCTTGAATGAAAGAGAAGGAAATTGAAGAGAAGTCTGGACAGCTTACATTGAAAACAGCAGTCTCCAACCTTTTTGGCACCAGGGACCAGTTTTGTGGAAGACAGTTTTTCCCCAAATAATAGGGGGTAGGGGGTGATTTCAGGATGATTCCAGCACATTACATTTATTGTGTACTTTATCTCTGTGACTATTCCATTGTGATAGATAGTGAAATAATTACACAGCTCACCGTAATGCAGAAGCAGACTGTAATGCAAGCAGTGGGGAGCAGCTGTAAACACAGGTGAAGCTTTGCTTGTTCACACGCCGCTCACCACCTGCCATATGGCCTGGCTCCTAACAAGTCACAGACCAGGAACCAGTCCATGGCTCGGGGGTTTGGGACCCCTGATTTAAAAGAGAGCCTACATTTCATTGTCTTTAAAAGAACAAAGAGAATTTTTTTTTCCACTTAATCTAGATGAGACAGCTACGTCGATCTTCCTTGTTCTCTGCACCACCTCCTTTCCTGCTTCAGAGTCTGACTCAGAACTTTCAGCAAGGTGTCTACTCTTTTCTGAAGGAGGTGTACCAGCTGATATTAAGCCTGGGTAGCTCCATGCTACTTCAGGGCACCTCTTCTCTTCTCACCATTGAGATTTCAATCTAGAAATCCCTGAAATCAATGGTAAACATCATCTCACTTTTTTTGCCGAAAATAAAGTTCAGCCACTCTCTGACTCTGAACCTGTACAATAATGTAATCCTCCCTACCAAATTCAACCTTCAGCCTTGCAGTCTGAAGAACACCCACTTTTTCCCTTCAGCTTTGTCAGTTCTGTGTGTATTTAGGGCATTATCTTGGCTATTGTGAGTAATGCTGCAGTGACCATGGGAGTACAGATACCCCTTGAAGGTCCTGATTTCCGTTTCTTTGGATAAATACCCAGTTGTGGGATTGCTGGATCCTATCGTAGCTCTATTTTACATTTTTTTAAGGACACCATACTGTTTTCCATAGTGGCTGCACCGGTTTGCACTCTCAACAGTGCACGAGGGTTGATGCAGGAATTCTTTACATTTGCAATATTTGTATGTAACTGAAATCATGTCAAAATGAAAAGGAAAATAATAATAAATCAGAAAAAAAAAAACAATGGTTAGTAAGAGAAATGAACAGTAAGATCTGTTTTCCAGCATTGACTTGGCTGTGTTCCATCTCTGAGATACAGCAGTCTCTGCTTCCAAGTCCATAAGTCTCGCTGGCGAAGAGGTCAGTGGAGACGGCCCCTAACGCAGGGGTCCCTATGCTGTGTCTCCCCAGACGCACGGAACCTGCAGGCAGGCCTCACTCCTGGCACTCGACCAGATTTGGGGAGAACCAACCTGATGCCAGCATGATGCAGATATCTCAAGGCACGATGGGCACGCCTTGGCCCCAGAGCTGCCATTCCAGGTAAGTAAACGCAGCTGAGACCGGGGGGTGGGGGTGGGGTCTGCTTTCAAATGCCCTGTTCCCAGAAACAATTGTTTTCTTTTACTCACCCCAAGTATTAAGTCTCTCTACCCACTATCCGCATCCTCTTAAAAGCCCTGATGCACATGTGTGTCATCACCTTCTGGGCTGGACTGGCATGGAGAGAGGCCAGGGTTATTTTGAACAATGACTAGCCATTTGAGATATTTATGGGGTTTACTGATCCTCAATCAGACATTTCTCAATTACACATTATAGCACAGTAGTAGAGAAACTGTCGGCTCCCTCCCTTGAAGCTTCACATCCTTTCTTTTGGTCAAATATGTATCTACCTTTTTTTTATCTGAATGGTTTTATTCAGTATTTGAACTTCCCACTTGGTTTTTCTCTCTCTGTTAAAGCCAGTTATCCAGCTTAGCTCCAGTCAAAGCAGTTGACACACTGAGGATTGTTCAGTGTGTATAGCATCTCACGTGGTCCTTCATATGCACCCTTGAAACAGATAGAGTCTTCTTGACCCCATTTCATAGGACAGGACATTGAAGCTGGAGAGATGGGCTTGTCCCGGCTCAAACATCTGCTCAGTACCTGAGTGATGAATCAGATGCAAGCCAGGTTTCAAAGCCCTTGCCCATAACCTCCTATGCTTCCTCCTTACTAGCTATATGAGTCATCTTTCCTCTGCTTATCTTATTGCTCCAGCAGTCAAGGTCCAGTCAGGAAAAAGCAAAGCCATCACGAGTGATGCAGGAGAAGGGATTTATTATAGTCATCAGACCTGACACAATTGAAGGGGACTGAGGAGAAGGGAGCCAAGCTTGACCCGCCACCCCGCCCCCACCAGACATTAAAGAATGAAGTCAGGACACTCCTGCATTTAGGACAGACTTGGAGCCATGCAAATTGGAGTCCATCTTCTGATGCCAGGGAGGCAGGCCCTGTTGCTTCCTACTTTTTGGAAGTACTTGGATATAAGTTGTAGTAGGGAGGCAGGAGGGCTTCCTAGGTGGTGCCAAGAATCCGCCTGCCAATGCAGGAGACACAGGACACGCGGATTCAGTTCTCGGGTTGGGAAGATCCCCTGTAGAAGGAAATGGCAACCCACGCTAGTACTCCTGCCTGGATAATTCCATGGACAGGGAGTCTGGTAGGCTACAGTCCATGGGGCCATAAAGAGTCGGACACAACTGAGTGGCCAGGCACAGAGTGCTGGGCAGTATCAGGGAGGGGAGGACGTTGCTGGAAGGATTACTGAACAAACAGATGGTTGGCTACGCATTTGGCGAGGCCAAGACTCAGAACCCCCACGACCCACGTCTGCTCAGATTAGGGGCCGCATAAATCCTAGAGCTCTGACTGATGGGCATGGCCTGTTAGGATACTTTTTGGTTGCCCTCCTTATTACAGACACCCCTCTCCCTTGCCCACGGACCTCCCCGTAACCCTGAAAACATTTCACCGTCTGAGCCCTGTGTGCCCCAGGAACACAGCCCCAGAAGGGCCCGTGAGCTGTGCAGGGACAGTGCTTCGGCTCTGTGGGCATGCATGTTCCAGGCTTTTAGAAGGTTAGATGCAGGGGCCCAACAATGTGAAGAGACACCAGATGGTGAGGTACTTGGACTTATAAATCAGACCTGGGTTTCAACCTTAATTTCATTACCTGCTGCATAAGCTTGAGCAAAGCACTTAAACTCTTTGATCTTGACTCCTTTGTCTGTAAAATGAAATTAATAATATATATCTCATTGGATCATAGTGAGGAGTAAACAAAGTAACATATGTAAGACACTCAGTGGAGTTCCTGGAACACAGTGAACACTCAGTAATTATGAAAAGTAATTACAATAATTAAAACTGAGAACTTGTCAGAGACACAGTGAAACATAATAACGAACTAGGTTAATGGCATGAGCCAGTACACATTTACAAAATGCAGGAGTGTATTAATAGGGTACCCCTCCTAACCACTAACCTTTGTTAATGTTCAGTCGCTAAGTTGTGTCTGGCTGTCTGCGACCACGTGTCAGACCCCATGTTGGAGCCTGCTAGGCTCCTGTCCATGGACTTCTCCAGGCAAGAACGCTGGAGTGGGTAGCCATTCCCTTCTCCAAAGGGATCTTCCCAACCCAGGTCTCCTGCACTGCAGGCGGATTATTTACCATTGAGCCAGCAGGGAAACCCATTAACCTTAGGAGGCCCTAAATCTGAAGTCATACTGTGACCTAAATACACACTGGGCTGAAGGCAGAAATAAGACAACTCTGATTGGTGCGTAGACTCACTGCTCGCAGTAACTATGGTGAGCCCCCAGAGGCCCCAGGAGGGTGGCAGTGTCGACATCAGAAGTGCAGTATTCTGCAGGCTCTGCTTTTCCAACTACTGTTTCCTCCTCATCCCAGCCTCCAGAGGGGTTTAGGCAGGTGGAGCCTGCCCTGTACCTGCCACTCCGCCCTCTAATGCAAGCTTCAGAGCAGCCTCCCCTGACACAGTGACTGTCAACACAAAAGATCTGGGTGGGGTACAGGAAGAGACAGGAAAGCTTAGCTTGGGTTACCCCAAAATGATACATGCATGTGGATTTTCTTCTACCCCAGCTCAAAGCATCCTGCGGTCTGTTCATTCCATGCCTCGGGTTTGCAGCTCTGAGTTCTGCTCACAGGGGCTGCCCTTCGGCAGCTGTAGCTGGAGAAGCTTTCCTGGTACATTTCTGAGGAGCACAGTGGCATCTAGTGGTCTAGTGAGCAGCATCCCTGTGACAGCCTTCACACAGCCTCAGTCTGTGTGAATCTGTTTCTCATTAAGAAACAGGAAAAGGAGAGGCAGCCCAAAGGGGATGGGGAAGGGTAGGAGTGAGGAGAGAGGGAGAGAGACGTTCAAAGAGACAGAAGATATGCAATTTTCACTGCCTGCAAACTGGCTCAGATCTGGAATTTCACTAAAATTCCAGCTGGTTTCTCTCAGATCCTTGTCACTGTCTTTCTGCTGTCCTACAGAAATCTCACAATGGTCGTAAAGTATTAGGACTTCTAAAGTACGTAGCACTTTTTACTGTCTGAGCCACCAGGGAAGTCACACTTTAGGAAATGTTTTCATATAATTGTTTTGTGCTCTGTTGTGTTTTAAATATTTAGAAAATACTTTTAAGCAGAGGTGATGTAATGTCAAGTAGTGGTAAGTGCTGTGAAGATAATAAAGCAGAGTAGCAAGAAATAAGGAGAGAAGAGGTACTTTTAAGATAGTGAGTGGCAGGAAGTCTTCTCTGATGCAGTCATGAATAAAGGGAGTGAGCCAGGTGAAGAGCATTCCCTACGGTGGGAACAGTGAGTACAAAGGCCCTGAGACCCTGATGTGGGAACATACTTCATGGGTTTGAGATGCCATCAGCGGCCATTATGCCAGAGTACAGTGAGCAAGGGAGAGAGCAATGGAAAATGAGGGTAGAGAAGTCGTCGGACCACAGTGAGACCTCTGACATGCTCGACACACTCATCTTGAGAGTAAGGATGTGAGCTGGAACTGCTGCAGGATTGCAGCCTGCATGTCAGGTTCTTAGCCATCTGTAAGACCGCCATCTTGGAAGCAGGAATAGCAGGGGTAATCAGAATGACTGCTTCCAGAATGAGGTAGAAGAACTTGTTCCTAGAGGGTGATGTCAGGACACTCCGTGGCATGGCACAGGTCACTGGGTGTTAGTCCTCAGTCAGCTTGGAAATGAGAATTTGGGAAGACAGAACCCTCCCTGAGTAGCAGTGAAGAGTAAGAATGGTCCTCATGGGGTGCATTCCGTCTGAGGATTGGTGGGTTAAGTGTCCTTTGGCTGCAGGACGGAACCCACTCTACCCTTGCTCTGCTTGGATCGAGATATGTTTACCAGTGAGTTCATATTTCTAGACCCATCTGTATTTTGCAATGGCATTTCCTCCCATTCATTAGTGTTTCAGTTAACCCACCAGCTTATTCACTTTGATTTTTTTTTCTCATATGTTCCTAAATTAGGTCTGGATTATCCTTTAGTGAAAGACTGCTAAAATTCTTAGCAGCGGGGAGGAGGATTAAGTAGTGTCTACCACCTGCATAGAATTGGTGAGGAAAAGCAACCCTTGTGGCATCCACGCTCCCGTGTCCCCTCGAAGTATTAACTCTGAGGCTTCTGTTAGAGGAGGTGAACAGGAGCACAAGTGGGCCACAGGGGATTATCCTCAGCCACGTCATGTGCATTTCCAGCACATCCTCTTCATTTGGGGGTGGGGGGCTAAATGCTGGCAGTGACATATGCCATGACATGGAGTGCCAGGATTGGCTTCCCTAATCTGGTTAGGATTAACCCTCCCAAAGCAAGATGTTCCATTCAGTAGGTTTACTTGCCCTGATACAGAAATATTATTCTGGGGGAGAATTGCTGAAAATGTAGTCTTCTTTTCCTTCAATTCCACTCCAGTTTTGACTCAGAAGATGATCCTTCTAGTCTCTTCCCATATACTCTGGAGACAGTCCAGCAAAGCATTATCACCTACTCAGCCATTAAGACACCATATTTGCTTACATGAGATCTAGAAATATAATAATAGCTCCATGGGTTTTTAACATTGCTTGAATGCCTATTCATTTAAAAATGAAAAACCGCAGGCAAGAATTCTTCGTTCTTCTTTATTCTTTTCACGACCTTATGAACTGTAGCCCACCGCACTTCTCTGTCCATGGGATTTTCCAGGCAAGAATCCTGGAGTGGGTTGCCATTTCCTCCTCCAGGGAATCTTCCTGACCCAAGGATTGAACCTGTGTCTCCTGCATTGCAGGCAGATTCTTTACCGCTGAGCCATCAGGGAAGCCCTCTTTAGAGAATAGTGAGTCACAAATGTTTGAACTATTGAGACTGCTGCTTAATTTTTGAGCTACTTATTCCTTCCTCTATCTGTATCCTCTCTTGCTCACCATGCTGGGTGAAGTATATTTGGGGTTTATAATTAAAGTTAGCTATAAGTAATGCTGTTTGATGGCAACTTTTTGGAGGAGCCCGTGAAGGAGAAAGTCTTATTGTCCAGCGTATGAGGCTTTGCCCAGACGCTGGTAAGTCATCCATGGGTGATGGTCTCCCAGCATCTGAGAGCCTCCTGTGATTAAGACTTCTTATCCAACCTGCCTCTCCTCTCTCATCCACTTTTTCTAGCTCTCAATTTCTCTCAGTGTTTCTCTCATTCAGTTTTGTGTTTGGCTTTCTTACCACAAACAAATTGTCTCTTGTACAGTGGAAATTCCAGGAAGACTGCCAGCAAGTAGGCCTTCAACTCCATAAAAAGGAAAGATATTAACCTAAACTGTGGACATGCGCACAGTCTCCCTCACCCATTCGCGTGCCTGGTCTCTTACTAAGCTTTCCTCTTCTTCCCACAGACGTCCCAAGAGACAAAGAATGTCAGTTTCTGTCCCTCTAACTCATCTCGCCCTTGCTTTCCTCGCCCACCTCTCTCATTTTGGGGGGCACGTGCAGAATGTCACTTCCGGCTCGGAGCACAGCACATCATCGTGTTGCCTGAGCCCAAAGGCCCGCATGGTGTCCTCCTGCTCCCCACCTCTCCCCTGGCGAGCCTGGGTGATTAATTAGAGACACATAGGTTACAGTGTTGGGCAGTTACTCCTAGTGACGACACGTAGGGAGGCCGAGCAAGGCCCAAATATGGCCCTTTCACCCACCCTTCCAGAAACCAAACATCTTGCACAACAGTTCATTTATAAGCTAGTCCTGTGCCTGGAAGCCTACTGAACGATCAGGGCTCACCACTGACTGTCCTGCCTCCCTTTCTTCCAGCTCCTCCACCAGTGACCTCTCTGGCTATGACCACGCGTATCTGAGGCAGAGCCCCGACCGGTGCAGCTCCCAGGGGAGCATGGAGAGCCTGGAGCCTGGCGGAGGATACCCACCCTGCCACCTTCTCTCCCCGGCCAAGTCCACCAGCAGCATTGACCAGCTCAGCCACCTCCACAGCAAGAGAGACTCAGCTTACAGCTCCTTCTCCACCAGTTCCAGCATCCTCGAGTATCCACCCCCTGGCGTCTCTGGCCGGGAGCGTTCTGGCTCCATGGACACCACTTCTGCTCGAGGTGGCCTCCTAGAAGGGATGAGGCAGGCAGACATTCGCTATGTTAAGACGGTCTATGACCCCCGGAGGGGGGTCTCAGCAGAGTATGAGGTGAACTCTTCAGGCTTGCTTCTCCAAGGTAGGGAGACCCGAGCCTCGACTGATGGTCAGGGCTATGATAAATTCCATAATGTTCCTCGGGGCAAAGGTGCTCCACCTTCTTCCTGGAGCCAGCAGTGCCCCGATTCTTTAGATTCCACTGTGGACAACTTGCCTCCTAAAGTGGGTGCGCCCCTGCCCCCAGCTCGGAGTGACAGTTACGCAGCCTTCCGGCAGCGAGAACGGCCCGGCTCCTGGTCTAGCCTAGATCAGAAACGGTTCTGCCGGCCTCCAGCAAACTCTGCAAGCACCCTGAAGTCTCCCTTCATAGAGGAGCAGCTGCATACTGTGCTAGAGAAGAGCCCAGAAAACAGCCCCCCAGTGAAGCCCAAGCACAATTACACTCAGAAGGCCCAGCCTGGCCAACCTCTTCTGCCAACTGGCATCTACCCGGTACCTTCCCTGGAGCCACACTTCGCCCAGGTGCCCCGGCCTTCCGTGAGTGGAAATGGTACCCTCTACCCTGCCCTGGCCAAGGAGGGTGGGCACACACCTCCTCAGGGAGCGTGCGACAGAATGGCTGCCCTTGATGAGAATGGGAACCAAAACGGATCTAACAGGCCTGGCTTCGCCTTCTGCCAGCCCCTAGAACGGGACTCTGTGTCCCTAGTAGAGAGGAAACCTGAAACTTCAGCCAAATGTGTCCCCTACAAAGTCCATTTTCCCTCAGTGCCTGAGAACGAGGAGGAGACTTCCCTGAAGAGACTTCTCACACCTCTCCAAGGCCACAGCCCACATCCCAGTGAGAGAAAGAGCACCCAGGGCAACAAATATTCTAATTACCACAGCCTCCAATCCCCCCCTCAGGCTCAGGCATGGCAAGTGGGTGAAGACCAGAGATCCTTCCTGCCCTCAGAGCCCTGGGAGGGGGATTCCCATGAAGACTACAATGCCAACCTCCGGGGGAGGTTCCACAGAGGCAGCTTCGGCAAGACTGCAGCTGCCTTCTCCTCCCTCCAGAACATCCCTGAGAGTCTCAGAAGGCAAAGCAGCCTGGATCTCGGAGGAGCAGCCCAGGAGGTCTACCTGGAAGGCTCACCCGCCTTCACAGTCAATACCAAGGGAGAAGAGTCTGGAAGGACTACTGTTGCTGATCACAAGAGCCAGCTGGACAGGTCGGTGTCCTATCCAAGGCCGGAGGGCAGAACCTTGGCCTCTTTCCACAGTTCAGACCCAGCCTATGAAGAGCCGCCCTCCCCATCCCCACAGGAGACCTCCAGTCTGGGCCGGAGGAGGCTGAGTTCCAGCAGCACCTCGGCTCTGCAGAGCTTTCAGTATGGAAAGCCCCACTGCTCCGTGCTGGAGAAGGTTTCCAAGATCGAGCAGCGGGAGCAGGCTGGCCAGAGACCCCCGAGTGCGGGCGGCTCTACTTACGGCCATAATAACTACAGGCCCCACAGGACACTCCCAGCCTCCAATACTTTGGGGAATGACTTGGAGGAGACCAAAGGCCGTATACATTTTTCCGAACCCACTGAACCCCTAGGCAATGGAGAACAGCACTTCAAAAACGGGGAGCCAAAGTCGGAAGAGGTTTCCTGGCAGCCGTGTGGTCAGCAGCCGAGGCGGGCTGCGGAGGGTGGCTGGGGTGCCCCACTCCGGGGCGGGGAGCCGCCGAGGCGGGACGCCCGTCTGCTCCGCAGCCAGAGCACCTTCCAGCTCTTCAGCGAAGCCGAGAAGGAGGCCATGTGGTCCGACGACAGGCCCCGCTCGCCCGAGTCGCCCGTGCAGGACGCCCCCTTCAGCCGCGCCTACCGGAACAGCATCAAGGACGCGCAGTCCCGAGTCCTGGGGGCCACGTCCTTCCGTCGCCGAGACCTGGAGCCCGGGACGCCCGTGGCCTCCAGGCCCTGGCGCCTGCGACCCGCCTCGGCCCACGTGGGGCTGCGCAGCCCGGAGGCGCCGATGTCCGCCTCCCCGCACACCCCGCGCGAGCGGCACAGCGTGACCCCGGCCGAGGGGGACCCGGCCCGGCCCGCGCCCCCCGCCGCCCGGAGGGGCCCACGCCGGCATCTGACCCCCGAGCAGAAGAAGCGCTCGTACTCAGAGCCCGAGAAGATGCACGAGGTGGGGGTCTCAGAGGAGCCCGAGTCCGAGCCCCCTGGGCCGCCGAGGAAGGGGCCGCTTTTCGTGGAGGGCTCGGTGACCGACCGGCGCCGCGTCTTCGAGCGAGACGGCAGGGCCTGCTCGACCCTCAGCCTGTCGGGGCCCGAGCTGAAGCAGTTCCAGCAGAGCGCGCTGGCTGACTACATTCAGCGCAAGACGGGGAAGCGGCCCGCGGGCGCGGGCTGCGGCCTGCAGGAGCCCGGGCGGCTGCTGGAGCGCGCCCAGAGCACCTACCTCCAGCCCGAGGGCCCGGGCCTCGCCGCGGCTTCCAGTCTCTGCTCGCTTCGGGAGCCCAGCCTGCCACCCCGCAGGGAAACCGCCCTTCTGCCAGCCACTGCGGTGGGGAGTGCAGGGGAGACCCAGCGGGCCCCCCGAGATCGCAGCAGCTCCTTTGCCGGCGGCCGCCACCTTGGGGAAAGGCGCCGCGGGGACCCAGCGCCGAGAGAACTGCTCAGTGGAGCTAACAGTGGATCAAAGGGCCCCCAGAGACCGAACGGGACCCCAGGGGAGCCCTCCCCATGTGGGGCCACGGCTGGGAGGGCCACGAAGTCCATGTCGGCCGAGGACCTGCTGGAGCGCTCGGATATCCAGACGGCCCCTGTCCACATGAGGTCACGGTCATCTCCCACCGCAGACAAGCGCCAGGTACGTGCAGCCAGCGGATCCTAGCTCTACCGCTTCCATCCGCGAAGCCTTAGTGCCGCTCCCCTAACCCCTCCTTCCCCCTTTGTTTTCCTTTAGTGTGCCAGAGAGGAGCATTTGTTTTCATTGGGCGATGTCTCTCTCAGTGCTCCTATCTGATCTGAGGTCCTTACAGAAGTACATTCATAGGTATCTATATAGTTGTCTTATGTAGAAACACATATATCAATATATATAAATCTATATATGTGTATGTATGTGTATATATATATATATATATACATACACACATACATAGTAGGCCTCATTTCTGATTTTGCACTGGAATGGAAAATATTCGGGAAAATTCCAGAAAGTTCCCAAAAGCAAAACTTGAATTTGCCAGCACACCAGCAACTGCTTATATAGTATTTGCATTATAAGTAGGATATATGAAAATATTATGCCATTTTACATAGCATCAGGCAAATTTTGGTATCCATCCCAGGGCATCCTCTAGCCAAAGAGAGGCAAAGGTGACTGAGCACAGCACTGGAAGACAACTGTATATAATATATATGCACACATATGTATATATAGTATGCGCTTGTTACATTTGTTGTTGAGTTGCTCAGTCATGTCCAACTCTTTGTGACCCCATGGACTGCAGCATGTATGTGTAAAAACCGCATTTTAGTGTTATCCACTTTTCAGTGTAAGAATTAGATTAGAAAAAGTTAGGGATTATCATTTTTTTTTTCATGTTTTTTGTTTTGCTTCTTTTAAGTTTGTGCAATAGAAGGTGTCTTAGTATTTTAAAGATTTTTATCTTTGTACCCTCTTTGTTTCTACTGAACTTTTGCGTTAACAAAATAGGTATTGTTATTGACTTTGATCGTTGTTCATTATTGAATTCCAGGCCCCCCACTAAGGATGCTTTTACATTTAGGTGTGGGTACATGCATAGTCATGTCCGACTCTTTGCAACCCCATGGACTGTAGCCTACCAGCATCTTCTGTTCATAGGATTTTCCAGGCAAAAATACTGGAATGAGTTGCCATTTCTTTCTCCAGGGTATCTTTCCGACCCAGGGATTGAACACACATCTCTGGCACCTCCTGCACTGGCAGGCAGATTCTTTACCACTCGCGCCACTTGGGAAGCCCCACTTTTACATTTATTATCTCATTAATCCTCAAAATAATCCTGTGTAGTAGAGTATATTATCCATGTGCTGTGTGTGCTTAGTTGCTCAGTCGTGTCTGACTCTCTGCAACCCTATGGACTATAGCCCACCAGGCTCCTCTGTTCGTGGGAATTCTCCAGGCAAGAACACTGCAGTGGGTTGCCATGCCCTCCACCAGGGTATCTCCCCAACCCAGGGATCGAACCGTCTGAGCCACCAGGGAAGCCCATATTATTTATATCAAATTCATACCTCTCTGTCTCTTTCTTTATGCTATCTTGGCAAGATAGGAGAATTTCAGACTTTCACATTCTCACATTAAAGGATTTTTCTCCTAAAGGCTCCAAACTATGGATAAATCATGAGGGACACTCACCTGGAAATTTTAGGAGAGCTGGGAGTAAAGTCCAAGCACTCTGACTCCCAGGACTCTGCTAGTTTCCCATCTTCAAGCTCTGCTTGCACTGCAGCTCAGTGGCCTACGTCATGATTCCCTTCCAAGATCAGAAAAGACGAGGAAGTCACATATATGTTACCACAAGGGGAGACCACCCCTCTGTTGGCCCTTCAGAGAGTCTCTCTTCTCCAGCAGAGAGTGTGATACAGCAAGCATTTGTAAAGCCTTTGTTTTATAAACAGGATTGCATTATAGGTTTGAAGGAAACAAAGGAAAATAAAGGTCATGCCTTTCTGGGGGTTACAATTGAGCAAATATGTACTTATATACAGGTAACACAAGTGGTGAGTGCTTTGAGAGTGATCATAAATAACACATTATGGGAGGGACACTGATTAGTCCTAATTGAGGGGATCTGAGAGAGCATCTCTTGAAAGAGAAGGGATTTGAACCAAGCGATAAAGGATGGGCAAGATGTTGACAAAGGGTTGGAGGTTGTGTGCAGAGGCATTATAAGTTGAAGGAAACAGCTTCTCAGTTAGCCATCACTGCCTGAGAGATCTGTTTGCTGCACTGCTTCTGAAACACACTTACACACAGCCTTCTAAGGGAAAATACCACTCCCATCCAGATACTTTCTCTTAAGAAATATTTTCTCCCCAATATAAACCATCCCCACCCCCACACACATACACTCAGAATCTATAGAAGCAATCCTCCATAAGCCTCCAATAGCTGTTTTTATCCCCTTGGAATGATGAACAGACCTAATTTCCAGCATTTATGCTACCTCTAAAAACACTTTAATAATCCATATATGTGGGTCCTCTCTGGTGGTCCGGAGAGTGGTTAAGACTCCATGCTTCCACTGCAAGGGGCATGGTTTTGATCCCTGGTCAGGGAGCTAAGAAAAAATAGTCCATATATATAGCATGCCATTTCAGCTAGTTTGATGGGCTTCAGAGGCTCACTACATAACAGAGCAAGCATTTTTATTTGTCTCCCCATGTTCTAAAGAAAATAGAAATGTTTAGATGAAAACCAAATCATCTTCTGTTGTTTATTCCCGACTACATGTCATTATTCTGTCCTGGGAAAGTGGTTGGATGGTTTCAAATGTTATTTTGCCTTCCCTTCCAAATATTTCTCGAACCTGATAAACTGGGAAATAGAGCTCAAACATAGCAGTATAGAAAAATGATCCAAATTAAATCCCAGTTCTTGTGTATTTGAAAATCTTTACAGAAAGACAACTAAATACACAACATTATTTATGTTCTCTTTAATAAAGCAAGTGCCATATTTAAAAAGTAGGGAATGTGATGGGGGGAATGGAATATTGCAACGTGAAATACTGCTGCTTTGTCCCAACAGATTCTGAGCATAGGTTATCACCCCCCAGATGGCAGTTACGCCAAGACCTTGTTCTCAGGCTTCCTCCTGCATTCCCTTGCTCAGCAGCCTCACCGTGCCTGCCCTGAGACCTGTTCTTTGGCAAGGTGTGCCCCTTACATCTTCTTCATATATCTGCTGTCTGCCTTTGTTGTAAAACTAGTTAAAAACAAAACTAGTCTCCACATAAATATTGTGGTTATTATTTCAAGACACTATTATTTATTTTAATAAAGTCCAGGAACTTCTAACATTATCATTAAGCTTTGGTGAAGGTGTTAAATAAAAGATCTTTCTCACCTCAGCTTTAGAGAACTCTGAGAAATTAAGTGACCCTGTAGAGACTAAACCGTCTGCCTGAGTTAAACCGAAAATATGGAGTCTATTTCTGGTGCCAGCTCAGTCAGTAGCCTCCCAAACAACTGCTGCTTGCTCCTGCCAGCCAGATGCTAATAGCACGGAATTTTGCACAGAGGATTCAGCTCTGTTTCAAAGGTCCATTAGTGAGGATAGTTTCTGCTTCCAAAACAAGGTCAGCACAGAAATGGATTTCTCTGTTTATAAAACTTGGTCAGTCTTGGGTCTGAAATGAAGGCTGCAGAAGGCTGCCACCACTTGTAGCCTAAGACCCGCTCAGACACTCAGCAGACCTGGGCCTCCCCGTAGCCAGCTGTGGTCGTCTCTGAACAAACTGCCTCTTGTTCCCTCTCCTTTAATTCCTCTTACTTTGTAAAGTGTAATTGCAGAACAAATGAATATTAGTGATGGAGCTGAAGTGCCCATCAAATTCTTGGCTGCTTTCTGTTTTCTAAGACACTTTAGAAAACTTAACTGATTTAAATTAGGTAGGCCCTGCAAAGCAGCTGGAAAAAAATTCAACATTTTTGCCTTGGAGATGGAAATTTATACTCATTCAATGCATAGATGTAAAATACAGCAGAAGCTATAAAAATTTTTTTTGGAGAAATGAGATTTCTGGTGGGGTATTTTTTTTTCCTCAGATGTTGAGGTAGAGTCTTCTGTTTCTCACCGTGTTTTCAAAGATCACCATGTGAAGATGTGACAAACATTTCATCGCCGAGGAAATCTGCATGGAACCCCACAGTGTTGGATTATAGTCTCGATTCTGTAGGATACAGCTTGCCAATCATTTTTAGTACTTCTCAACAAGCACCCATTCAAGCTTGGGGATAAATAACAGTCACTTTCTACAAAATGCATAGCTACTATTAATTAAATGTGTGTGCTATGTGCTAGTCACTGTGCTGTGTTTTATAAGCATAAAACTAATCCTACATCTATGCAAAGGAGGAGATACTGATGTTATTCCCATATTACAGATGAGGAAACTAAGGCGCTGAGAAATTTGCCCTACCTGGTGGAAGTGAGGTTTTGACTCCCTACTGTCTTGACACCAGAGGTTTTAAGTCACTATACCATGCTGCCTCCTGGTATCAAAAAAGACTGAAAGATGAGAGTTAAACATCTTATATCTGAAAACTCTAGCCAGTGAATTGATTTCATTTTAACATTTATCAATTACTACTACTTAAACTTAAATAATCAGAGAAGGCAATGGCACCCCACTCCAGTACTCTTGCCTGGAAAATCCCATGGACTGAGGAGCCTGTTAGGCTGCAGTCCATGGGGTCTCTAAGAGTCTGACACGACTGAGCGACTTCACTTTCACTTTTCACTTTCATGCATTGGAGAAGGAAATGGCAACCCACTCCAGTGTTCTTGCCTGGAGAATCCCAGGGACGGGGGAGCCTGGTGGGCTGCCGTCTATGGGGTCGGACAGAGTTGGACACGACTGAAGCAACTTAGCAGCAGCTTCACACTTAAATAATATTTTTTAAAATGTCTAATTCATTTTAGCAGATACTTGAAGTTGATATTCCAAAGTAGATAAATATTGTCTTCATGTTTTATTGGTCATAGAGATATTAGGATATCTTAATTCAGAACTCAAAGTAAGAGTGAGAATCTGAATTTGCTAGGATTTAAGTTCATAGTTTTAAGTGTAGTGTGCCTAATAAAGAATAAGGACTGGTGTACTTCTAAGTCAGTCGAACAAAGTTAGAGACAAAAAGAAACAGAAACTTAATAAGTGTTGGTATTAATCTGTATTTCCCCCATAGCCACTGCTTTTTCCTAAATTGTCACAGTAGTTTATATTACTGCTTACCAGTTAATAGAAAATCAAGTCATCTTTGACAGTGCATACATACCCAATCAAAGCAAATATGTGCAGCAGGAATGAATCCTCCTTGGGTTTTCTACTAGGTTGGGAAGGAATTTCCCTTCAGCCCAAATGGTGTTTCCATTGACAGGAGATGTAGACATTTCAGTGGTCTGTTACTGGCTTTCAGTTCCTTTATTTTATGCATATTCTCATAAATATCAAGCTCATACTGTAATTTAAAGGAAGTAATAGAATGGAAGTATATATTTGAACATTACTAGCTTTGAGGGGACATAGAGGCTTTTAAGGTTAACAGCTGGTGAAGCTGAATATTCTTGTCAGCGAGGGAGTGGAGTGGAGAAAGACTTTAAAGGGTTTTGTTTTGTTTTCTTTTACCGAACAATGTTTACATTTTTTTCTATATTGGATTATAGTTGATCAACAGTGTTGTGATGATTTCATGTGTGTAGCAAGGCAATTTGGTTATACATGTACATGGACCTATTCTTTTTCAAGTTCTCTTCCCATTTATTTCCCTGAATTTCCCTGATAGCTCAGCTGGTAAAGAATCCACCTGCGGTGCAGGAGACCTGGATCCAATCCCTTGGTTGGGAAGATCCCAGTTTTCTTGGGCTTCCCTGATGACTCACACAGTAAAGAATCTGCCCACAGTATGGGAGACCTGGGTTGGGAAGATCCCCCGGAGAAGAGAACAACTACCCCACTCCAGTATTCTTGGCTGCAGAATTCTGTGGACAGAGAAGTCTGTCAGGCTACAGTCCTTGGGGTCACAAAGAGTCAGACACGATGGAGCAACTTTCACTTCACTTCCTATTTAAGTTATTACAGAATATTGAGCAGAATTTCCTGTGCTGTGCAGTAGGTCTGCTTGTTATAAATGGCCTGTAAGGTTTTGTGAAGAGTAGGAATTCCCATTCCCTCTAGTGATACTTGAGCACATCAGAGATGTATGGAATTCTTTTTCTCAAAAGCATTGATGTTTTATTGCATCCGGCTCAGCTCCCACACAACTTAAGATTCTGAAGATCTCCCTTAGGCTTTGAGGAAATCACGGTTTGAATCACAGCTCACTTGAGTGTGGGTACTATACTCACCTCCCTGAGCTACAGTTTCCGCCCTGCTCCCCATTGTTATAGATGCAATTACAGAAGAAATGTCAGGTGCCCGACATGACTCCTGGCACATCACTTGAGGATCATAAGGAACTTGGCAGAGTGTCCAGCACATCATAAATGCCCAGTAAGGGGAAACTGTGGTTATTAATAATACAGGATTGTTTCTTCTTTGGGCCTGCTCCCACCCGCCTCTGGCTCTTCTTGCTTATTAGTACTTCTACCACTGACTGGGGGGAAGGGGCAGGAAAGAAAGAGAAAGGGGATGAAAAGCAATTAGCCCTTTGGACAGAATGAAGAGGGAAATGCTGAAATTAAGTTTATGGATTACCTGTGGATTTGATTTTCTTGTTTTCTACCTGACTCCTGTTGTCATAAATAATTGAGAGTTTTATCAAGAGCAACATCATTGTCTTCATCAGGAACCTGTACATATGAACTGATTCTACACTATCAAAAACTGACCTATAACCCACCAGAAACCAGTATATACCTGTATTAAAAACAGAGACAAATAATGACTGCCCTTGAAGTGTTCCCAGAGTTACTGTTATGACATGTGGATGAGATGTTTTTCCCAGAAAGAATGTATATCAACCTAATTACAAGCCAGATCCCTATCTGATTCTTGGGATTTTGCTAAATTTAATAAATTCTCCTTTTCTTGTCATCTTCCATATTTCCCTGTTGCTATTTTGAAAGCTTTGCACTTTGGATGAATTTTCATCTTTATACTTCAAGTATAGCAGTTGTTTCTGAACTCTGAAGATGTCTTCTCTTGTTTAGAAAATGTCTTGGTTAAGAGAGGCACCCGGTGAGACAGACGGAAGTTCTACCACTTGTGACCTTGGAAAAGTTAATCTCTCGGGCCTGTGTCCTCATCAATGCAGTGGGGTTAACAGTACTTCTGAGGCTTTGAGAATAAAATGGGTTAGTAGGTAACAATGCTGCCAGGAGCCTGACAACAAAGAGTGGACCACCAATAAATGTTCCATCTCCTTGATACCCCCACCCCCTTGGTCCATTTAAACACCCGTTTGTTGCTAATAACGCTGTGCCTCTCTTCTGTTTTAAGGATGTGCTTTTGGGGGGAAACAATGGCTTTGGTCTCATGAAGGATCCGTGTTGTTTGGCTGGCCCAGGTTCCAGGTATGTGTCTATAGTTATGATGCTCTCTGCCTCACGAATGCGGCTGGAGTTACATGCTTCTGTTCGTCTCTACTAGAAATTGAATTAAGACGTTATGATGTTTCATAGTGTCTCGAGCCTCCCTTTCAGTTTGTCTAGGCTGTGGGAAACTTTTTTATCTACAGATGACTTTGTCTAAGAATGATACTCTTCAGAATAGGCTTTGAACATTGCTTTGAGGCAGTGGTTGACTTCTCGTATGTTTCCATCAGAATGGTTGATGGTTGTGCTCTTCTCTAGCAAATCCCCTGACTTCGTCAAGTGGGTCCTCTGGTGTGGCTGATCTCTCCTGGCTGTGACCCACAGGATCGGGTCTCTGAATAAAGCACTAGGGGAAGCACGAGCATTCATTAACAGCTCCACATAACAAGACAAATCCTTATTGTAGGCACTTAGAAGACAGCAAGAAAGTCTTTTTTTTTTTTTTAGTTGCCTTCAAAATCATTTCTCCTTAGAAAAATATAATGGATAATTTTTAGAAGTAGGATCTTTGAACTATTCCCTTGGAGCTTAATGAGTAGGAATTTCCAAAGCGAGTTTCCTCTGAACCACGTGTCTGTATATAGTTTTAATGCAGCATTGTAGGACTATCTCCTGTTATCTGTTATTGCTAATGGTAATATATTTAATCTCTCATGGTTTTTTTTTAGGCCAGTTCTTTTACATTTATTATGTTTCACTCAGTCGTCATTTCTCTTTTTCTGTATGCATCTTCTCAATAATTCAGCCTAGTAACTGCCAGCATGGTCAGGAAGTGGGTATTAAGTTACCTCTTTCACTGCCAAGGGCAGCCTTTTATAGTTGCTTTTGCTCCTGTAGCTCTTCCCAAAATGAAGCAAGGAGTCAAGGTGAGGCTAAGGGGTTAGTTAGTTTGGGTGCATTAATTGAAAGCTAGAAAGAAGAGAAGGTTAACTAGAACTAGAGCTCTGCCAAAAGAGGACTGTTCTGAAGTCTAAGGTGAAAACGAAAGTCAACCACAAAAAAATCAAAATGCTCGATTACACAAAGGACGTGAATAGACATTCCTCCAAATAGCCAACAGGCACATGAAAAGATACTGCACATCACTAATCTGCAGAGAAATGCGAGTCAAAAGCACACTCATTAGGGTGGCTGCAATCAAAAAACCATAAAAGAACAAGTGTTGGTGGAGAAATTGGAACCCCTGTGCACTATTGGCAGGATTACAAAATGGTGCGACTGCTGTAGGAAACAGGATGGAGGTTCCTCAAAAAATTAAAATCTATCATGACCAAGCAATCCCACCTCTGAGCATAAATCCAAAGAATGTGAAAGCAGTGTTTTGGAGGGAGATTTCTATACCCATGTTCGCAGCAACACTAGTCAGGATAGCAAAGAGGTGGAAGCGACTCAGGTGTCCACAGGTGGTTGCGTGAACAAACAAGAGGAGGTGTGTGCCTCCACTGGGATGTTGTTGAGCCTTTAAAAGGAGGGAGGTGCTGTCACAGTCCGCAACATGGGTGAACCTGAGGACGTTGTGCCAAGTGAGGAAGAAAATGAGACTAATCAAACTTCAACCATGAATAGTATGATTCCTGGATACACATCAGTAGATGCTTGTCTCACACTCCATTATAAAAGAGACTGAAACAAAATCTTTATGACACTAGTCTTTATTCTTGGAAAGCAATCACCAGGAAGAAGTATCCTCAATCAAACTAAGCATTTAACTCAACTATTACCTTCAGAAATACACAGTTTAAGTGCAGTTTCTATAAACTAAGAAGATTAAGCATAAACTAAAAACATTATATCAAGGTTTATTTGGGCTGGATCTTTAAAAGATACACGTTATTTTATTGTGTGTTTCAGTGACGTCTCCTCTTTTTTTAAAAAACAACATGAAATTACCTGAATTAGTCCTTAAAACATCAGATTCCAGATGCCAAGTTCAAAAATAGTTCATGGCCTGCGATCTAAATAGCAGTGGGCAAGAGACATTGTTTGTTCAACAGACATTTATTGAGAGGGTACTTTGTGCTGGGATCTGGGGGTCCCAAAATGAATAAGACGTGGGAGTAGAGAGCACCCTCGGCGAATCTCCCACCCCTGGGTTTCCGGTGGACCCATTTGGGAACCCGCCAGGGACAGAATAGCCACTCTTGGGTATTGAGAGGTTCCTGATAAAGAAGCTGCCTGTAAAGGAAAAGATCGGTAATGGGAGGAAGGGTTTGCATCTGAGCGGAGGAATTAAAGAGAAAATAACGGCAGGAGAAGAGCTAGTTGGGTTGTTTGCGGTCTTTTCCTTCTTTATGCTGCCTCACCCTCATCTGGCCTTAGCCGGTTTTGTGGCTAGGACTGTGCTGACTGACTGGGGACCGAGCCACAGCCCCCTTAGGACGCGGGTCTGTGGAATGCAGAATGCCATCTGCGCTCCAGATTCCCTTGCACATTAGGCAGGGAGCTACAGATGTGGGATTTACGAATTCGCTGGAGACTTTTTAATCCTTGCATTAACTCTTGCATGGCAGGCAGGCAGCGCTGCCAACGTGGTTTCTTTGTTTTGTTTTCCTTCAAACACAATAACAAAAGTACTGGAAGTTGTTGGGTTTTTCCTTGGCGCCTAGAGGACAACTGTTTCAACCACCGTGCACTCTGTTTGCTCATTACTGTCAGCCTCTTTCTCCAGAGGTAACTGCTTATTGGCTCCTTAATGGGACACTTCTTTCCTTGCTTTCTTTTCATTTGGAGAAATGAAAACACTGGGAATCCAAGAGAAAGTTGTAAATAAAACCTGTGGATTCAGCAGCCCATGCAAATACTTTCCAAACAGACCACCCCCATGGGGGCTCACTGGCAAGAGAATGAGGGAGCATTCTTTCCCCCAGAAGTCAGGAGCTGGTTCCCAAACTTGGTCTAAAAGGAGCAGAAGAAGCCTGTCCTCAAATGCTGCCTCGCGTGGAAGAAGGGGGATGAGAGAGAATTAAAAGAAATGCCCTGTGACATTTTCCTGCAGGAGTTTATGCCTGTCCTGCTATTGCATTTAAGCTTTTAGGTTCTTTGAGCAGCCAGGGGGAGGCAGTGTGCAGTTTCTCTGGGGTCCTTCTCCCCATCAAAGACTTTTCCCATCTGTGGAATGCACCTTGGGCTTAGCGTTTGCCCCTTTTCATCAGCGCTAACCCACATGTGTGTATCCCACTCCAGGCCATTCAGCTGTTCCAGCCGCGAAGAGATGCCAGTGCTCAGACATCATCCCAGCCCTCACTGGGGGGATTCAGGCTGCAAAGCAGGTAGTGGTGGTGCTTCTGTGCCCAGCGGGGGTCCGGGGCCACTGGACCCTCCGAGACACGCCAGCAGAACACCTTGCCCTCCGCCACTGTCCTCGGGAGCTCACGGGCATCTTCCAGACGCCAGGGCTGCACCCCTGAGCTCCATCCTGCCTGCCCCTGGCCCCTCGAGCTATTGCTCACAGGCCACGGCCCAGCCCCCCACACCAGCCGGGACTCCCAGAAGTGGCGGCGGCCACAGCCCGGCCGAGCCTCCCAGCCCTGAACGTGGGATGGAAGAGCACCCAGGGATGCAGGCCTCCCTGCCCTGGATGAAGCGGGCCTGCGTGGTCAGAGAGGAGAGCCTCCCCGAGGACCCCCTGGAGCACTACCCCAAGCCACAGGATGCCCCCACCTTAAGCAGCACTTCCGACCCAGATACGCCTCTTGGGGCCCCAGGCACTCTGGGCAGGATTTCCCTCCGGATCTCCGAGTCGGCCTTGCTGGCTTCCCCGCCACCTCGCGAGGACTGTGAGGACGACGAGGTGTTTGTGAGGGACCCACGCCCCACCGCCACTTCCAGCCCCCGCTGCGACACGCTGCTGCTGCCCCCCCCACCGCCGCCCCCGCCGCCAACGACTGACCAGGCATCCCCGGCCCAGGGCCTGGACCACTTCCCTCCGCCTCCCCCTGAAGCTGTGTGCCCGGCCCAGTGGGAGGAGGGCTACCTGGAGCCCCGCACGAGGTGAGATCGCAGCCCTCTGCCAGGGGAGAAGGGTCTGCCACCCTGCTAAGATTTCCATGCTCCAGGCTGCCCTGAGCCGCCTCTGCTGGCCCCTGGAGAGCCATGTCAGTTTCACGAGATGACAGAAGTGTTTCATCTGTTGACCTTGGTAGTCCTTATTCAGGGCTTCCGCAATGGCTCTGTGGTGAAGAACCCACCTACAGTGCAGGAGATGGGGGTTCCATCCCAGGGTGGGGAAGATCCCCTGGAGAAGGAAATGGCAACCCACTCCAGTGTTCTTGCCTGAAAACCTCTGTGGACAGAGGAGCCTGGCGGGCTGCAGTCCACAGGGTTGCAGCGTCAGACACAGCTAAGCACAGCAGCAAGTCATTATGCCAGCAGTCCTTGGGCGCTGAGGAGTGAGACAAGTGGAAATGGAAAGCAGAAGCCAAGAGGCCAGGTTTACTTCCGTGGGCGTGGCAGGTTCAGAGGGTCCAAATAAACAACATCCCTCTTCCCTGCCCAGAGTTCTGAATCAGTTAAGAAATAAGACAAAAAGGCATACAGGAGACAAAAATAGTCACTCTTACCACTGAGAGAGCTGATCTGGAGAATATGGCTTCTGTCTGAGTATAAGTGAGTCTCCTGATACTGAACCTCAAATTAAAAAGGGTCGCCCACTTAGTCACAGGCTGCGCTGGACACACACACGCACAGTGAGCACACGTGAGCATGCCAGAGCGAGGAGGCAGCCTTACTCTAAAAAAAGAGGCTGGACTAGGAATGGGCTGTGGGCAGGTTCTCTTTGCAGAGTCACTCTGTAGCCATAGGAAGGAATGAAGAGGAAGGCTGAAGGTCAGTCATGTTTAGGGAAAACCTCTTCTTGGAAGCCAGAAGAATGGGGAAGGAGTGTTTCCCAACACGTAACTCCCTAGGACAACACTGTAGGTACATCAGCACCTTTGTGGTCACTTCCTCTAAACACTATTATCCTCTGTTCACTTTCATAAAGCTCTGGAATCTGAGAGCAACATTCACCAAAACTGAACTCCCGTTCATCCATCCCCCTTCAAAAGTCACATCCCCCTTCAAAAGTCACACATCCCCCCTTAAAAGCCTCTCTGTGACCCTTTTGAACCCTGCTGTTTGTGGGGATAACAACCTCAGAATCTCCTGACGTGTGTTGGAAGCTGCACCCCTGTGCCAGTCTCTCTCTGTCTTCTTTCACCCTCTGCTGACTCTTCTCTCACCCCTCTCGTTTTTTTAATATCCCTGACAGCTCCAGCAAACTTGCCAAGATGACAGTTGCCAAGGAAAGGCCCATGCCTGGTGCAGCCCATCTGGTTGGTAATCAGCGGCTGGGTTCCAGATCGCAAACTTCAGGCAAGAGTTTCGAGGCCAAGGAGACCAACCCACCCTCCACCACAGGTGCTCTGTCCCAGCCTGCTGGGTCTCTAAGCAAGCAGCCAAGCCCAGGACAGCCACCTCCTATGCAGACCCACAGCCTCATCCACGAGCCAGCCGGTGGGACTCCAGGTTTAGAAAAGAATGTCAGTTCTGGTCCTCAGAAGACCTCAGAAGACATCAGAACAGAGACGCTGGCCAAGGAAATTGTCCACCAAGACAAATCTCTGGCAGACATTTTGGACCCAGACTCCAGAATGAAGACAACTATGGACTTGATGGAAGGTTTGTTTCCTCGAGATGTTAATTTGCTGAAGGAAAACAGCATAAAGAGGAAGGCCGTGCAGAAAACCATCAGCTTCCCAGGATGTGAAACCAAGAGGTAAGTCCCTGGCAATGTCCCCAGATAGACTTCAAATTAAACTGCTTCCATGGGGGAGATGATCCAGTGAGAGGACCGTGAGCCGTTTGTATTTTTCCTTCTTTTGAGTTCTCCTGGGTTACTGCAGTATTTCCATGCATGTTTGATTTCCTTGAAGCTACTATGGGAGAGATTTAGAGTGGTTTTTTATTTTTCAATGAAAACTATCTGAATGAAACAAATAAAATCAGAGAGCATTTCATCTAAATTTGTGCTTGCATTTTAGAAATTTCCAGCTGATTCTAACTAAATTACAGGAACACTGTGTTTTGAGTTGTAGGGGAGAGGAGAAAGGGAAGAACTGTATGGTGTTTCCAGGCCGTCCAATACATTATTGGAGGCTCTGGTTGCCTTATCCAAGCCCTCAGCAGCAACCTTGTCCAGCCTGAACTGACTCTTTCGGTCTCTTACAGAGACTAACAGGGAGTGACTTATCCAGGGCAGTGTGTTTAGCAAGCACTTCTTGAGCACCCACAGTGTGCAGGGCGGCCCACCAGGTCCCCTGTGGACCCGCAGATGAGTGTTTATGGATGTGCCCGTCGGTTACCATGGGTGGTTGTCTTCCAGCCACTCGCACTAGGAAGACCAGAGTAGCTGACACATAACATTCTTAGAAAAGCATTTCCTGGCATTATCCCTGAGAACAAAAGTTTAGAAGTGGAAATCCTCACGTGGCTTTGGCAGCATGGAGAGCTTCCTGAGGGATTTCAGAAGGATGACGTGCGCCATCTTCTGGTTGAAGTGAGCATCGTCCTGTCATATGTGAGACCGCAGATAGCCACTGGGGGCTTCAGGTAATCCGATACGACGCCCAAGGAGCCCATTTGTGAGGCAGGGCGTATCAGAAGACTTTCCCGTGTTTGTTTTTTTCCCCACACCCACTAACTGGATTAATGTAACTATATTTTTTAGAGGAATAACCTCACCAATTGAGAAATTAGTGAAAACAGCCTTCTGGTGGTTCTGGATTCCACAGTAAAATGATGGTTTAGATGTCAAATGATATCACAAGTTTATGTCCAAGAAAACTAATTATGCCCACAGAGTCCTTTATTCAGTGAGTAGGGTCTTACCTACTGACTCACTGGGAAAGGCCCTGATGCTGGGAAAGATTGAAGGCGGGAGGAGAAGGGGACAACAGACAATAAGACGGTTGGATGGCATATGAGTTTGAGCAAGCTCCGGAAGTTGGTGATGGACGGGGAAGCCTGGCATGCTGCAGTCCATGGGGTTGCAAAGAGTCAGACACGACTGAGCGACTGAACTGAACTGACAGTCTTACCTGTAGAGTGTGAGAGACAGCTTGATTGGAATAAAACGAAGACCGTAGTTATCAGGTCCACACCTTCTAGATTGTCCTCCATCCTTGAAAACCCCCCTGCTGTGTAACCAGTGAGTAGGTTTTACATTTTGTATGCATTCATTGTTGACCAGCAGGCTCCAGGTTTTTCCTCAGGCGTTCATGAAAAAGGAAAACTGGTAAATGTCCAAGCAACAATTACAGTAGGCATCTGAAACATGGAAACCATGGAGGAGTAGGAAATAATTAACTTAAAACCTGAGGTTGGTGCAGCACCTTGAAAACACTGTCACGTTGACTGAGCCTTGGCTCCCTGTTGTCTCTCTCTGAAACAGGAAGTCAGTGTCATTCTGGTGTTTATCATAAGTGGGGAACCATGCAGAAAGATTAAATGTCCACAGTCCACTTCCCATCGTAATATTGCCCTTGGTGGTTTTCCATCCCAAGTACTCTGGCTTCAAGAGCCCCACATTGTAAATATTCGTTAGGTCATCCTAAGCCCCGGGAAGACATCACACAGAATTTTTTTTACACATTTCCAAATGGACAGACGTGTGGCGAAATGAAGCTGCCTGTGGCTGTACTCGTTCGTTCTCTCTGACGCAGGAGTGACGACAAGGAAGCAGCGGGCCTGTTGGTCAACTGTCCTGCCTACTACAGCGTGTCTGCTCCCAAGGCTGAGCTTCTGAACAAAATCAAAGCTATGCCAGAAGAGGTGAATGAGGAAGAGGAGCAGGCAGACATCAATGAAAAGAAGGTAAAGGAAGAATGGGGGACTTCGCTCCCCCAGAAAGGTAGTTCTTGCAGGCTTACTGGTGCCTTAGAGCAGCGGCGGTGGGTGGGGGCCGGGGGGAGGCCTGTGACATCACCAGCCTCGCTGAGCCATCAGAGATTCTCCACGTGCAAGGCACCTGGAGCCATTGCCTCACAGCTGTCCTGTCGTTGTCCTTTTTACAAATGGCAAAAGTGAAGGGTAGAGGGATTGAGGTGGATTTCCTACAAGTCACACAGCTGGGACTAGAACCCAGGTCCCCTGCTTCCTGGTTCAACAGGGACCCCAACACTGTTCTCAGCAGCTGACCAGCCAATGCCAGTGGTCTGTGTCATTTTCATTTCGTGTTTCATGGTCAAAAGGAAAACCAGGAAGTCTAGAAACTTTAAGGTAAAAGAGGCTGATTGAAAACACTTCGAGAAAAGGAAGTGTTGCTCTTTAGATCCTCTCCCCATCTTGGCTGTACCCCCGGGAAAAGCTTGAAAGCACAGAGTTGGAATTGAGTTGTTAGCATTTGCTGCTCCTACAGAAATTTTAAATGTAAAGCACTTTCAGAATGACCGTGATGCTGCTGTCTTCCCACACGCCCTGGCGATCTCAGCCCAGCTGTGCCTGGCTGCTTTCCCCACAGCCCCAGCGGGGCTGCCTGCCTCTGTGCTTATAGCTCTTCGTACATCTCAGGCCGGGTCTGCTGAAAAGGGCCCTTTGTTAAAAAACTCGCCTCGTGCTGAGCCAGGAATGTAAGTGCTTCTCAGTGGTGCCAGTTCCAGGAAATGTTCTCGTGTGATTCTGTTTCATTTATTCCGTAGTCTGTGTCCTAAGCTCTGTTGTTTATGTGTTGGAATGAGACCAGAGGACATAGACCGTGGGAGCAAGGAGCAACGGGGCAGGAGGATTTAGGGGTTCTAGAAACACCTCCGTCAGTGGCTTTCGCTGTCCTACCGGCTCACAGCGCATGGCTGACACGCTGACATGATGCAGCTGCGGTGGTAACACAGGTTCTCCGAGCCCGAGGCCTCCCTGCGTCCACGCCTGCTCCATAGCCTGTCTCCTGGCCCCATTCAAGGGATTGGAGGGAGAAACCATCTTGCTATAGTCTGTTTATATTTATCCCAAAGAGGGGGCTATATAAACACCCTTATAAATACTAAGTTGCCATAACATCTTTATCCGAATATTTCACAGTTGTTTTGTTTTTTGCCTGTAGACATACCCTGCCCTGTGGTAGCAGTGTGGCAAATTATTTCTTTTTCCTCCCCATCTTAATATTTTTTTCTCTGCTTTTTCATCACTTTATCATCACCCTCTCACTCTAAGGATTATGCGACAGAAAGTATTTTTAGACAGAACTGAAGGAAAAGGCGAATTAATCCTCACAGGAAATGACATTAGGTACTATTTTTCGAGCCAGTCTTAGTCCCAGATGTGGGCTGTGGTTTTTTCACTTAGTGCTTTATTATCTTCTTTATTTATACAATACTGCTGTGATGCCTGTATTGTCACATTTTAGGATGAATTAATTAGAATGAGTCAGGAGAGGAGGAGAAGGGGGCATTCAAGACAAAGAGTATAGCCTGGGAGAAAAGGCAGAGGTGTGACAAAGCATTGGGGGCTAGTGTGTATTGGAGGGAGGCACTTCCAAGAGGCTTGATATTTGGGGATGTAAAATAGTCTGGTGATTAAATCAGAATTTGCCAAATTTAGAGGAAAACAAGGGCCATGAATAGCAGGAAGGAGATGAAATGGGGAGGATTCATGGGAGCAGGAGGTCATGGAGGTCATGTGGGGCTTTGTCTGAAATGCTGAAGTCTGGATTTTATCATGTGGCAGTGGAGAACCTTATGAGATTGTTTTAATGAACTACAGGTTTATTAATGTGTAATAGAATGTGTGTGTCACTTGCATTTATATATCTGGCCAAGAAACAGGAAATATGTAGGCTTTAATTGATGTTGTTGAAGGCATTTCTTAATAGGGTCAGCATGAAGTTGAAATGCAGTTCTGTCCCTGGTGGCTCAGATGGAAAAGCGTCTACCTAAAATATGGTAGACCTGGGTTCCATCCCTGGGTTGGGAAGATCCTCTGGAGAAGGAAATGGCACCCCACTCCAGTACTCTTGCCTGGAAAATCCCATGGATGGAGGAGCATGGTAGGCTGTAGTCCATGGGGTCTCAAAGAGTCGGACACGACTGAGTGACTTCACTTTCACTTGTCACTTTCCTGATATATAACAAGCTTTGCTAAGGATGGTTTTAAAACATGATGCTTGGTCAAGATTGTTTTAAGGCCTAGTATAGCCTTCCACCAAATTCTGCAAAGCAATAATGTGCTCCCTAATGTTTAAAGTTAGTGATAACCTAAGGTGTATTTCTCGGCACGGAACTCACTGAGTGTCAATGGAAACTAAAGTCCTGATTTATTAATATTTTAAAACTTAAAATTAGCATTTCAAATCCACTCTCCTTTAACATACATTTTATTTATATATCCTGGATGATGAATTATAATATTGCTCAGACAGTAAAGAATCTGCCTGCAGTGCAGGAGACCTGCATTCGATTCCTGGATCAAGAAGATGCCCCAGAGAAGGAAATGGCAACCCACTCCAGTGTTCTTGCTTGGGAAATCCCATGGACAGAGGAGCCTGGCAGGCCACAGTCCATGGGGATCGCATTGAGTCAGACATGACTGGGAGACTAACATACTTTGTATAAGTATTACTTAAAATATAAAACACTCACTGTGTGAACTTCTGACAGACATAAAGTCTAAAGACAGTTTAATCCTTGTGTTTGGCTAAACCCTGTTAGACAAAGATCTGCTTAACCAGATCCCATGATTCTGTGTTCTGAAGGCCAGAAGACTTTGGCTTAGAGACTGGGTGGAATATTTCAAAAAGAATCTGTTGTTCCTTAGAACTGGCTTTCCCCAGGAGACCACTAGTGACCCAGATGACGCTCAACTGCCTGTTTCTGTTGCTCTTGCCTCATTCTTGAAGTTCCAGGCTTCCCTCTGGTCTGTCTTTCTTTCAGCCTGAAAACTTCCTTTAGTGTTTCTGTTTTTAAGCATTTTTCTGCTGGTGACAAATTCTTTTAGTTCTCCTTCATCTAAGAATGTCCATAGTCTACTGTCATTTCTAAAGAATTTTTACTGGATATGGAATTCTGGGTTGACTGTTCTTTTCTTTCAGCACTGTAAAAATGTCCCATTTCTTCTTGCTTCCATTGTCTCTGATGAGAAATGCACAGCCATTGAATACTTGTTCCTTCTACATGCAATGTGTTGTTTTTGTCTGGCCGCATTCAAATTTTTCTTTCTTTGATTTTTCAGCAGTTTGGTTATGATGTGCATGGGCCTTATTTTTTTCATTTGTCCTGTTGGGGTTTGCTAAGCTTCTTAATTCTATAAACTTATGTCTGTCACTAAATTCAGGATGTTATTAGCCAGTATGTCTTTTTTTTTTTTATGTGCTAATCTTTTCCTTTTCTCCTTTTGGGACTCAAAATATTAGACCTTCTGATATGGCCCTGCAAGTCTGAAACTATTTGTTCATGTTTGTAATGTTTTCTGTTAGTTCGTTCTATGGATCTGTCTTCAGTTTCACCGACTTTCCTGCATTCTGCCAGTGATTTTTTTATAACTTCAAATATTACAGTTTTTAGTTGTAAAATTTCCATTCAGTTACTGCTTTGTAGTGTCTGGCTGTTCATTTCAGGAGTGTTTATGTCTACCATGGAGCATAGTTAAAAAAGTTATTTGAAAGGCTTCAGTAGTCCCAGCATTTGCTTATCTCAGGGTTAGCACCTGTTGGCGGTCTTCCCCTGAGAGCCGCTCACATTTTACTGGTTCTTTTCATATGAGGTAATGTGGTATTTGGACATTTTGAGTATTATGTTGTGAGACCCTGGGTTCTGTGAAAATCCTCTGGAGGATGTGGATTCATTGTTTTGTTTTAGCAAGCAGTCAGCCTAGTGAGGTTCAGGCTGCAAGTTCCGTCCCACCCCTGGGTGTTGGTCCCAGTGTCAGTTCGGTTTTCAGAACCTCTGCCGTCGCCTGTGTGTCTGCCCCCCACTGGCACCTTTCAGGGCTGAGCCAGGGGCTTGGGTGAGTTGTTCTGTCACAGTTCAGTCCTGAAAGCCTCAGCTGTGCTGCTTTGGGTCTGTCCTACACACGCAGCTTCTGGGTGAGCCAGGACCTAGGCAGTTCAGACACAGAGTTAGGGGGTCTCCCTTTCCTGCTCTCTCCTGTCCAGCATTCCCACGCCTCCTCCCACCCCTCCTCCCATCCCTCTCCAGCCTCTGGCTCCCAGAGGCTCCTTTTCCTGGACCTCTGGCTAGAAATAGACAAGTTCTTACAGTGTCACAGCAGCCTGCATGGCCGTACTGTCTACATGGGACTGCCCTCAATAAGAGAAAGAAATAGTGGGGAGACCCCATCACAATTTCAGTCCATGGGGTCATTTTCCCAGTTCCTCTAGACAGAAAGAAGGAGTTTTAAGTGCTCATGCCATGTGGCTGTGCAAGGAGAGTCACCTCGGGGAACAGGACTGGGAAAGGGAGGAAAAAATGAGAAGGAAGGGAAAGAACAGGATTTCCGCCACAAGCTTTATCCCACAGAAGGCGGGGCTTCTTTCAGCATTTTTGCTCCCATACCATCTCTGCAGTTCAGTGTTGAGGCTATTCCCAGAGCAGAGCTAGAACATAAAAAAGGGGGAGAAACAGGAAACTCACCCCCAGTCTGGGCCATCCTTCAGGCTTGCTCCCTCCCCAGCAAGCTGCCAGCTAACTTTGCAGAGCCCTCTGCGGGGTCAGGGTATTAGCTGTTAGAATGAGGGAGGGGGCCTAGCGTGGGCTTCTGACATCTGCCCACCATGAGCCCCCTCCCAGCGTTTATCATCAGGGAGAGAGATGCGGCGGATTTACATACAGGAAAGTCTCTCTGGCAGCTACGTGTGGACTCAGACAGTAGGAAGAGAGGGTAGTTGGAAGGGTTACAGCTGCCCAGGAACGTGATGATATGGGTCAGAGAGGGAGGTGCAGTAGGAGCAGTGAGAAGCCAATGGATTTTAGTTTTCAAAAGAGGAAGTAAAAGTGGACAACCTAGTCTGCAGATCAGTATTACACATGGAGCATGGAAGAGAGAGGAAAGAGGGCTGACTCCGGAGTTCCTGGCTGAGGTGACTGTTGTAACAGAAATAGGAAATCACAGAGAGAGAGGCATATGAGCTGCGTTGAATTTTGAGGAATTTAATCATGTTTCTTCTTGTCTGTCAGAGATTCCTGTTACCAGGAACCGAGAGATCTCGAAACCAAGAGATCGAACTAGGTAAATGTGACAGCTTTCTGGTCACAAGCCTTCCTAAGAGAAAACGAGAACCACTGTTGACAGAGAACGTGCCTGAGAATATCCGCCTTGGCAGTGGGTCCCCCCCGAACTTTCTGCTTTGTCAGGCCACACAACATGGGATGGAGGCTTGCTCGGGACAGAAACTGCCCCCGACTTCTCTTGAGTGGAACGCAGCTAAGGAAAACAGCCCATGCTGCTGCTTGGATCCTTGAGTTGAATGTCTTTAGTCCCAGTTTTACCAGCAGGAGCCTGAATTTCTCTCTGTCCTCAAACCCTGGCCATGCGGCTGTATCTGTTGCTCCGTCGTCCAACTCTGCCATCCCACGAACTGTAACGCGCCAGGCTCCTCTGACCATGGAATTCTCCAAGCAGGAATACTAGAGTGGGTAGCCATTCCCTTCTGCAAGGGATCTTCTCAGCTGAGGGATCGAACCCAGGTCTCCCACATGGGCAGATGGAGTCTTTACCACTGAACCATCTAGGGGTCCTGAATTACTCTGTTTAGTTGAAGACAGGCCATTGGTCAAGGTTGACTGTGTGTGTCGTGACATTATTGGCAACACTGTCAACACAAGTCCCCTGAGCAGAAGGCGAAACAGTGTTGGGGGTGGGGAGTGGTTGGCTATATTCCCCTAGGGTCATCTACCCAAGGGACTGACTGGTATGTGTTCTTCAAGGGGCTGCCTAATCTTAACCATAGCATAAAACAGGAACAACTTGAATGCGTAACACTTTTTTATATTCTCCAAAGTGCTTGCTTCATCTTACCTGAGCCTCACAACATTCCTCTGAGCTGTTATAACGTAGCAACAAAAAGCCTGAATCCTGCAGCTGGATGACCTGGGTCTAAGCCCAGTGCTGCCCCTTTCTGTCTGCCTGAGCTTGGGCAAGTGACATAACTGCTATCCGCCTCACTTTCCTCATCAGTAAAAGTGGGGGGATAACAGCACCCATCTCAATGGGCTGTGTGAGTAGTAATTGAAAATAGGAAAACTCCTAAATGGTGCCTGGCATAGAGAAAGAGCTCTGTAACTAAACAGAATGATTATTTTCAGGCAGGCATTAGGATGCCCGTGCTGTGGATGAGAAAAATAGATACAAAAAGTCAAGTGACTGGCCTGAGAATGAATTTCTGTCATAGCCAGATCTCCTGACTCCTGGTCCAGTATCTTGAATTGGTGCTGGAACCGTGAGGCAGTGGGCAGGGCCCCGCAGGATTTCAGCCTGCAGATGGCAAGGTGGGAGGGAGGGACTGTTAAATTATGTTTCCAGCGAGAACCCTTATAAATAGCAGCTCAGGCGGGTGAGTTACCAGATGAGAAGTGGTTAAATGTCGATTCTTTTGCGAATTAATTAGCTCCTGAGAGACTAGTAAGTTATTTTTAAAAAATCAAAACCCTCTTCCCTCTCTTTCCATTGAATTCTATGGGTATAAGTTGGTAGGTTTTTTTGAAAAGATCTGCCTAGCAGAGAAATGGCTATTGAATACAGCCAACTTTCCCTTGCTACCTTCAGTTATTCAAATTCCTCTTTAACTACATTTTAAAATCCAAATCTCGGCATGTTAAGGGCTTGGTAAAATGAAAAATTCAAATACCATCCAAATGTGCACTCTTTGGGTCAGGAGTGATTGGTGTGACTGCTCAGTGATGCTGGGATTCGCTGATCTGGCTGGGCTCTGACGGATCACATTACAGCCCCACCAAGAGCTTTCAGAAATCAAAATGCAAAATGTAGATGGTTCTTCCTGCAGAAGCCTCCCTGCATCACTTCTCGGCATTTTCTTCTCATTCTGTCCATCCTTGTCTCATGAAGCCCAGAGCTCATGTCAGCCCCTGTACAGGAGGCAGACCTATGATTCTTCTGCCAGCGTTGATGTCTTTGAAAAACAAAACAGCAAGCACCAAGCGCTGCCCCTGCTGTCCCAAGAGTGTGCAGACAGCAGCTGGCTGCCTGAGCCCTGCGAGCAGGCACCGAGCACTGCCCCAACCATCCCAGGAGTGTGCACGGGCCCCTGCATCTGCACAGCGCGTATCAAGGGGACAATGGCCAGTACATGCTGGGGAAAGAGAGGGCCAGCACCCAGACTAAAAGCAGCCCCTCGATTCTGGGAAAGATGGCAGAGTAGATGGACTTGAGCTCGCATCCTCTCACGAAAACACCAAAATCACAACTCACTGCTGAACAACCAATGACCAAAATACTGGAATCTACCAGAAAAAGGTATTCTGCATTCAAAGACAAGCCACCTCCAGTAAGACAGAAGCAGGGGACACTTTCACGACATAATCAAACCCCTACCTGCCAGGTGGGCGACCTACAAACTGGAAAATAATGATATCACAGACATTCTCCCTCAAGAGCGAGAGTCCTGAGCCCCACATCAGGCCCTCCAGCCTGAGAGTCTGGTATCGGGAGGAGGAACCCCCAGTGGGGCTTGAGTTCAGGAGTTCCACAGGACTGGGGGAAACAGAGACTCCACTCTTGGAGGGCACACACGAGGTTTCACCCATACTGGGACACACCATAAAGAAGTAATGCCATAGGAGCCTGAACTGGACCTACCTATGAGTCCTGGAAGGTCTCCTGGGGAAGCAGGGGTCAGCTGTGGTTCACTGGGGAACAAGGACACTGGTGGCAGAGGCCCCAGAGACTATTGATCAATGTGAGCTCTCCTGGAAGTCGCCATTTTGGTATTCCGACCTGGTCCCACCCAGCAGCCTACAGACCAGTGCCGGGACGCTCAGGCCAAACAACCCCCAGGAACATGGCCCCAGCCATCAGCAGACAGGCTGAGCCCACAGCCACCTCTATACACACCCCTCGATATAGCCCTGCCCACCAGAGGGACTGGACCCAGCTCCATCTTCCAGCGGGCAGACACCAGTCACTCCCACCAAGAAGCCTGCACAAACCCCAGGACCAGCCTCACCCACCAGGGAGCAAACACTAGCAGCAAGAGCTATGATCCTGCAGCCTGAGAAGTGGGGACCACAGAGAAAGTTAGACAAAATGAGACAATAGAGAAATATGTTCCAGATGAAAGAACAAGATAAAAACCCACAACTAAATGAAGTAGAGAGAGGCAACCTATCTGGAAAAGGATTTAGAGTACTGATAGCAAAGATAATCCAGGATCTCCCGAAGAAGAATGGAGGCACAGATCAAGGAGATACCAGAGATGTTTAACAAAGAGTAGAAGATTTAAAGAACAAATAAACAGAGGTGAACAATACAGCAACTGGAATGGAAAATATGTTTGACGGAGTCAATTATTCTGTTTTTAAAGCAGAAGAATGGATAAGTGAGCTAGAAGACAGAATGGTAGAAATTGCTGCCATGAAACTCAGAATAAAGAGAACAGAAATGAGGACAGAAACTGACATATCGAAAACAAATGTATGGTTACCAAAGGGGAAACGTGGGGGGAAAGGATAAATCAGGAACTTGGGATTAACCTTTACACACTACTGTAAAGTAGGTAACTAACAAGGATTTATTGGATAGCGTGGGAAACATTACTCAGTATTCTGTGAAAACCTATATGAGAAAAGAATCTAAAAAATGAATGTTTATGTATAACTGAAGCGCTTTGCCGTACTCCTGAAACATAACATGGTAAATCAACTATACGCCAATAAAATTAAAGCTAAGAAACCAAACACAAAAGACAGGGTCTGCAGAGGGAAAACTGAGTGGGCTAGACCCTGGTGGCTGCTCAGCATTCTTCAACCCATCCTTACCCATTGGACGGTACCGCTGACCTGTCACCTTTAATTCAAGCCAGAACTTGGACATTTCGCAGACATTGTGAACCCTACTTAAACTGCAGGAGCCTGAGAAAAGTAGGGAGCCAAGCTCAGTAGAATCTCAGAAGAGTTCTCCCTTCTCTTCACCACTCACCCCCGCCCCCGTCTGAGGAAAGACTTACTGGTTAATGCTCACCTGTACCCCACTCTCCCAGTTTCCTCACCTAGTGCACTGCATAGACAAGGGAGTGTGTCCTGCAAGACCACTGGGAAGGCCCAATGAGATAATCTGTAGACTTCCTCACCATGTCTGGCTCTTAGCAATTGCTCCACAAGTGGTATCTGTGCATTAATACTCAACTCAGTTCTGTAATCTTAGGCAAAACCCTAGTTCCTTTGACTCTCGGCTGCTCTATTAGTTAAACAAGAATATATCAAATGAGAACACGTCTTGAGCCGTGAACAAACCAGGTGGGAAGGCAGTGTTGTGCACAGCACGACATGACTGCATTCCAAGGTGACATGTGCTCATGCGTAACCTGTGAGGACCGAATAGGTTCTGAGAAAGGAAAGGAGACTGTGGTCTAAGGTTGGGGGCAGTCCATACAGAGCAGAGGAAGGCCTTAAGCTGAGCATCAAAAAATAGACGGGATGCGACTAGAAGTGGATCTTGTCGCCTCTGGCCACTCGGCTGGCTAACTTTTGCTGTGTGTCTCCTCTCTCATGACAGGCGGAGCTCATTGGAAGCCTCACCCACAAGCTGGAGACCCTCCAGGAAGCCAAGGGGAGCCTGCTGATGGACATCAAGCTCAATAACGCCCTGGGGGAGGAGGTGGAGGCCTGGATCAGTGAGCTCTGCAAGCCCAACGAGATCGACAAGTACAAGATGTTCATCGGGGACTTGGACAAGGTGGTGAACCTGCTCCTATCCCTCTCGGGGCGCCTGGCCCGCGTAGAGAACGTGCTCAGCGGCCTTGGTGAAGACGCCAGTAACGAGGAAAGGGTAGGCGGCCTAGCAGTTCCCTTCAAGTCTCCTCCCTACCTCCCCAGAGCCCCATGTACACAGACAAGTACGGTGAGACAGGAGTCCTTCTAGAGAAGACCACCATCTCTCTGGGGCAAGGAGTGGGGTCTGGCATACAGGTGAGCGGGGTACAGAGGGGAAGGCAGCCTCCACGCCCGGATGTCATGTCATAACATCTCAGCCTCAGGGATATTTACTAGGAAAGTAAAACTATGGGCACCAGAGTTTCTTTCCTTCCTTTCTGTCCCAGAAAAAGGCAAAAGGCATAATGAAGATGGACATTAAAAACAGGAATGACAAAGCTGTTGGGGACGAGGAGAGGGCTCAGGAACACGAGCTCAGGCTCCAGGGAAGCTGCAGGTGAGGGGCCAGGGATGCCAAGGGAGGAGGTACCTGCTGTTGTCACCGCACCCCTCACTGGAAGAATGGCTCCCTCTGGGTCAGGCGCTGTGGGCTTAGACACTGTAGACACAGCCTCAAAGAGTTCTCACTAGAGGCCAGTTAGTAAGCGACGCAGCCAGGACAGGAGTCCTGCTGTGGTCCCCAAGTGTTGTTCACCTCCTTGAACTTCACTGCGGAGCTAGGCACCTGCTCATCTGTCAGCAGATATTTACTGCCTGTCTGGTATAGGCCACCTTCTGGTGTAGGCCCTTGGGATACTCTGAATAAAGCAGTCAGATCCCCACCTGCGTGGGACTTACTTACCAAGGTCAGACAATGAACAGAGCTGTAACTTCACGTACACGCTAAGTGACCAGCCCTCCAGCCAGTAAGAGTCAGCTCTCTTGCTTCCTGGCTCCTGGAAGTTAGGGATTTCCCAATCATTTCTCCGAATGTACTGCCTTAAAAGGAAAGGTATGTCTTGGCAAATAGATTTTTGAAAGATTAGAAGAGATCTAGATAGTAAGCATTTAGGAATGGGACTCTGATCACCCAGGGCCCCAAACCCCTACCTTGGACCAGTGCCCTCCTGTGTATATGTGCTGGGCCCTTGTTCCCTCCAGACAGTTTCCCTAGAAACTAACTAACTGTCCTTGCCTCAGAAGTGTTGTCCCTCCGGCCTTCCTTCCATCCAGCAAGCAGTGAGCTATAACCTGTCAAATACCAGCTGCTCTGCGTGCTAGGGCTGACACTGGCTAAAAACAGAACCACCCCCACCCCGCCCAAAGGCGCTCACCAGACAGGGAGGAGGACCAGTAGAGGCAGCGATCGTGTCTAGTACGCTGCTGCACAGCAATAAACTCAGGGCCACGAGAGCACTCTTCGTGTGGTGCTGGGGTCAGGAGGGACTTCACACGAGTACCACTTGAGTGGTGTCTAGAGGGCTCTCTTAATGCCAGGCGGACTAATGGGGAAAGCGTCACCATTTAGAAGGAATGTTCTGGACAAAGCCCAGGCAGACCACGGCGTGTTTAGGAACTGAGTTACATGTGGCTGGTATGTCTAGAGCATGGAGTGAATGATGCCTGGAATACTCGTTTTTAAGGGAGACCTAGAAGGGCTTCCCAGGTGGCGCTAGTGGCAAAGAATCTGCCTGCCAACTCAAGAGACATAAGATACATGGGTTCCATCCCTGGGTCAGGAAGATCCCTTGGAGGAGGGCGTAGCAACCCACTCCAGTATTCTTGCCTGGGGAGTTCCATGGACAGAGGAGCCTGATGGGCTCACAGTCCACAGGGTCACAAGACTTAGCACACAGGCAAGAAGGGATAATGAAGCTGCCCTGTCCCCCTGGAGCTAGCATCAGCGGGGAAGCCCTTCTCACCTCGGGGCCTAGAGAAGCAGAAGGAAAGGGCCCTTATCAGAACTGTAGCCATAGCTCTGGAGGAAAGGTTTCAGCCATTGCCACCTGGCAAGGAGAGAGCCAGGAATACAGGCCTCACTGCCTTCTTTCTCCCACCTCCCAGTCTCCTGCCGTGGCTGCACTGGCTGAACCCAGCACCTAGCAGGGTTCAGCTTCACTAGACATTGAGTCAGGCTGAGGAGAGTGGGTCTGGAGGGGTAGTAGAATCCAGTGCAGGAAATCATCACCAAGACCTAAGGGTCAGTACTTTAGAATTTAGCCTGGAGAGCCTTGAACTCATTTCGTTACATGATCGGCCTAGGGAGTGGGGAGAAGGATGTTACCATGGGGAGACTTCTAGAAAGATGGGTTTAGGCAGTTAATTTAGACCATTTTCTTGGGGATAAAGAACAGGGAGTGAGTTAGAGCATGAGTTTGAATCATCAGGGCGTGTTAGATGAAGGGAAGGACAGAACAGAAGGTAATTCCAAGTGTCCTGTTTGGTCACCTGGCTGTATGCCACAGGTCTGAGAGATAGGGAACACTGAGCAGTACTTAGAGGAAGATGAGTTGTTCCAGAATTGAGCTCAACTTAATACTTACATTTGCATCTATACTCTTAAGTACACATAAGTGCTTGCTCACCTGCAAAATACATGAGGATTAGTTTTTATAGTTAGTGTTGTTCAGTCACTAAGTCAGGTCTGACTTTATGCAGCCCCATGGACTGCAGCATGCTAGGCTCCTCTGTCCACTATCTCCTAGAGTTTGCTCAGATTCATGTCTGTTGAGCTGATGATATCTAACCATCTCATCCTCTGTTGCCCTCTTCTCCCTTTGCTGCCTTGAGTCTTTGCCAGCATCAGAGTCCTTTTTCCAGTGAGTCAGTTCTTTGAATCAGGTGGCCTAAGTATTAGAGCTTCAGCATCAGTCCTTCCAATGAATATTCAGGACTGATTTCCTTTAGGATTGACTGGTTTGATCTCCTTGCAGTCCAAGGGACTCTCAAGAGTCTTCTCCAACACCACAGTTCAAAAGCATCAATTGTTTAGCGCTCAGCCTTTCTTATGGCCCAGCTCTCATATCCGTACATGACTACTGGAAAAACCATAACTTTGACTTCCTTGATAATTGGCCTTTTTTTCTCCTTCAAATTTTCAATTATGGTAAGCTACATAAAGGACTTCCCAAGTGACTCAGTGCTAAAAATAGTCCACCTGCCAATGCAAGAGACCCGAGTTTGATCCCTGGGTTGCAATGATCCCAACCTGGTTTCCTGAAGAAAGAAATGGCAATTCACTCCAGTATTCTTGCCTGGAAATTCCATGGACAGGGGACCCTGGTGGGCTTCAGTTCATGGGCTCGCAAAGAGTCGGACACAGCTGAGCACACAGTACCTAGGTTTCCCTGGTGGCTCAGTGGTAAAGAATCCACCTGCCAATGCAGGGGATGAGGGTTCTGTCCCTGGGTTGAGAAGATCCCCTTTGGGAGGAAATGGCAACCCACTCCAGTATTCCTGCCTGGAGAATCCATAGACTGAGGAGTCTGGGTTGCTACCTCCCCATGGGCTCGCAAGAGTTGGACACGACTTAGCGACTCAACCACCACCACCACGTATAAAATTTGCTGTCTTAACCATTTTTAGCTATACAGTTCAGTAGTGTTAAGTATATTCACATTGCTGTGCAACAGATCTCCAGAACTTTTTTCATCTCGCCAAACTCTGTACCCATTGAAACAAGTCCTCCACTCTCCCCTCCCCCCGGGCCCTGGCAATCTTTGTGCTGTTAGAACTTTGACTCTTCTAAGGACCCCCTACAAGGGGGATCCTGATTGTCCTTTTAAGACTAGAAGTAAAGTAAAGCCATTTTTTACTTTTACTTTACTAAAGTAAAGCCATTACCCCCACCAGTTGAATGTAATGTCTCTCGAATTAAAGCTGCCACACGACTTTATAAGTTGAGAACCATACATATGCCCCATAAGGGTAATAAGCTGATTTTCAAAACACCTGCGCCTCCCTACTTTAGAGTGATGGTTGAAATAGCATCTTGGATACTGTCCCGTCCTATAAAAGAGCTCTCTGCAGGCAGTGTGGCTCTTCCCCCACACACTGGCCCTCTGCTGACCCAGTCCTCTCACCCTGGCAGAGCTCTCTCAACGAGAAGAGGAAGGTCCTGTCTGCTCAGCACGAGGACGCCCGGGAGCTCAAGGAGAACATGGATCGGAGGGAGCGCGTGGTGCTGGACATCCTGGCCAATTACCTCTCCGAGGAGCAGCTCCAGGATTACCGGCATTTCGTGAAAATGAAGTCGACGCTCCTCATCGAGCAGCGAGAGCTGGATGACAAGATCAAGCTGGGTCAGGAGCAGGTCAAGTGCCTGCTGGAGAGCCTTCCCTCGGACTTCGTGCCCAAGGCGGGGGCCCTGGCTCTGCCCCCAGGCCTCGCCGGCGATGTGACTCCCGTGGCGGGCTGGACTGGCAGTGGTGTTTTCCCAGCGGTGACCTCCCCACTTTAACCTCTTCTCCAATACCCACCCAAAAGACTACCCCTTCTCTCAACACTATTTAATCTGAAAAATGTTTCAGTACAAGCCACCCGTTAAGCTCTGTGGGTTATTGGGGGGTTTTTTCCTGGATAAAAGGAAAATATTCCATCCAGGAAAAAGCCTGTCCTTCTCCTCCTTGCCCATTATGATTGATCTCCCGAGAGCTTGAATGCCACTGGGAGGTGACCCCCTTTCTTTTGTTACTTCATAGTAGAAAGAAAATTAATGAAACTGTGAGAACTGATCGGAGGGTGTCTGATTGATCGTTTAGTTTTTCACAGGCCAAGGCAACACAGATCCATGGATGTCGCCCTGAGGACCACATCCACAGCGGCCTTCCCTGCCTGTGGGCAGTGCTTCCTGACGACAAGTATGCGTACTCATCAGTGAAAGGCCTGCAACGTAACGCCTTAAAGAGAAACACACTCGGGAGAAAACTGTCCAACCTTGAACTCTGTTATTTATATTTTTAAAAATGAAAAAGATCATTGTGTGCTAACCACTTACTTGATTCTGTTCTGGGGTGGATGTAGACAGTTATGTTTGAGCTTTGTATTTTGTGAGAACCTTAATGAAACGAAGAATTCCAAAGATAGTCACCTTGAGTGTGGAGACTTTTTTTCCCTCAAACTCCTGACGTGTGAGTTGATCTTCAGTGCTTCTTTTAAATTGAGTATTGGGAAGTCCCAGCCGCCACTGCTGCCAGCTCACCACTTTACCCCTGCAACAAGCAGAACACCACACTCTTTCCCAGGAAGGCTTTATATGCCGTGGTCATCACATCCTTTCCTAGTGCTTCTTGTCGCTGTCACTGGGGCAGAGAGAAAGCTAAATTCCACTGACAAGGACAACTCTCCAGCCTGTTGACAAGGAGACTAGGGCCCAAGTCCATTCAAAACTGAGTCCGTGCTGTCCTGTGATGAGATTTGAGCTAGATCCAGCTTATTTAGTGAGATATATTAGCAGGCTGTCTTAATCATGCTTTTCACAAAAGTTTCTTCTCCTGAAATGTCAAACTCCATCAACCACACTTAGGAAAAAATCCCCTCCTTAAACTCTGAAGACTTGATTTTGCACTGTTCTGCTTCAGTAGCAACATCTGAGAGGACACTTGTGAGCCCAAGCTGTAAGTCTATTAAGATAGACTGGATGGTGGGCAGGGGTGATGGGCCAGTGACCAGGTTGTGTCATCAGCTGCTGGAGATGGCAACAGTCTCGTGCATGGAGCAGGTGGTACATCCCCAGCTGTGCTTTCATGTTGAATCCTTGGCTGGGGGCCACCTGTGCTGATCTGGGCTACAAGTACAATTGCAGCCAGTCCTAGAGAACTGGGAGAGTAAAATTCATAGAATATCTTGGTACGGTTTAATTAATGAAAAATTTCTGGTTAAGCACTTCAAAAATGTTCTTTTGGTCCTTGATACAGATGTATTTTGCTGAACTTAGAATCAGTAGGCCACCCACAGATTTCTTGTGAACCATAACAAAACCACTGCTACATTCTTTGGGGGTTTTACACTGTCAGACTGCATTACAAGACTGTACCTTGGTTTCCCAGGAATGTTTTCAAAAGCTTCTCTCACATCTCGAGGCCCCAGACTTCCAGGAAATTAGTAGAACCAGGGACAGCACGCAACAGCCACACTGTATGGTCATTTTGAAATAAAAGACAGTGCTTCTTCCTGACCTTTCATCAGACTTAGGCCAACACAGGAGCCAACAGAGAGCAACTCCAGCTGGTAGTTAACCAATCGGTGTGTCTCGCTGACACTCGGTGGGGTCTTGAGGTCAAAGCAGGTTAAAGGTAACCAGCAAGTGTCTCCAGTAGCTATTAGTGAAGCTCCCAATTCCCATCACCTTTAAATTCCCAATTTCATTATTTATTATTTTTGGTTGGGCTTGGTCTTCACTGCTGGCGCAGGCTTTTCTCTAGTTGCAGCAATCCAGGGCCACTCTCCAGTTGCAGCATGCAGGCTTCTCACAGCGGTGGCTTCTCTTGATGTGGAGCACGGGTTCTAGGGCATGAGGGCTTCAGCAGTTGAGGTGCACAGGCCCGGCTGCAACTGTGGCATGTAAGATCCTCCTAGACCAATGATCAAACCTATGTCTCCCCCCCTGGCAGGTGGATTCCCTATCATTGAGCCACCAGGGAAGTCCCCTACATTCTTCTAAATTCTCCTTAAGCACTTGGGAACATTTCAGTCTTTTTCATCACTTCTCTAACTGATACATATCAAAGTAAGTGACCCCCTGGGAAGAGCAGCAGATGATGCTTCAAGGCACCCCAAGCACCCGAAAGTGATGACACCCTGAGGATGGTATCCCTTCTTTTGTTCCACTGAAATGTTGTTCGGTGGTGTGAGAGGAGTGAGGAACCAAGTATGACTATGAAATTAATTTGCAAGTGGATGTGATGGCCTTGCTGCTGGTAACTCAAGAAGCCTTCCAAGTTCCAAGAAAGGACGTGTCCTACGACAACACTGGGAGGCCTCCGACTTCCTGGGCCCTTGGAGAAGTGCCTGGGCTTGTTGCTACATGTCATCTGACTCAGCCTTTTCTCCTGCTGTTTCGCTTGCTGTGGTGGCTGCTTAACCCCAAAGAATGCAGGGAGGGTCTGGAGTGAAAGTGTCTGGAGTTCCCTCCTAGAGGCACTGTCGAAACCAAATATTTTTTTTTTCTTTTGCTCCAGGGAATCATTTTAGATTTTGTTTTGCGCAACTGGTTTTCAGACTTGAACATAAGCCAGTTTGGGTCAGCTCCCAAGAGTCTGTTCAGGTGAGGAAGGAGGGCTTAACTGAGGTTCTTTGGGCATATATTGCAGAAACCAGCCTGGGACATCTCAGTTGTTCTATTACTCCATTATTACTATCTGATCCAGAGTCACTTCTGAGTTTATCAGGCAGATCACTGCCATTCCTAATATGAGTTCTACCTTACTTGGGATCTTCCCTGGTGGCTCAGTGGTGAGGAATCTGCCTGCAATGCAAGAGCTGCAGGAGACGCGCGTTTGATCCTTGGGTCGGAAAGATTCCCTGGAGGAGGGAATGACAACCCATTTGAGTATTCATGCCTGGAGAATCCCATGGACAGAAGAACCTGGAAGGCTACAGTCTTTGGGGTCTCAAAGAGTCAGACATGACTGAAGCGACTTAGCACACATACAGCTTATTCAGGCATGTTTTATTAAGATATTGGGCTTTTTTTCTAGAGACCTTGAAAAATGCTGGCTTTTTATTCTTCACTCAAGTGTTAGTCACTCAGTTCAACTCAGTTCAACTCAGTCGTGTCCAGCTCTTTGCGACCCCATGAACTGCAGCATGCCAGGCCTCCCGGTCCATCACCAACTCCCGGAGTCCACCCAAAGTCGTGTCCATTGAGTCAGTGATGCCATCCAACCATCTCATCCTCTGTCATCCCTTTCTCCTCCCCCCTCAATCTTTCCCAGCATCAGAGTCTTTTCCAATGAGTCAGCTCTTCGCATCAGGTGGTCAAAGTATTGGCGTTTCAGCTTCAACGTCAGTCCTTCCAATGAACACCCAGGACTGATCTCCTTTAGGATAAACTACTTAGATCTCTTTGCAGTCCAAGGGACTCTCGAATCTTCTCCAACACCACACTCAATCATGTCCAACTCTTTGTGACCCCATAGACTATAGCCTGCCAGGCTCCTCTGTCCATGGAATTCTCCAGGCAAGAATACTGGAGTGAGTTGCCATGCCCTTCTCCAGGGATCGAACCCGGGTCACCTGAGTTACTGGCAGATTCTTTACCATCTGAGCTACCAGGGAAGCTTTTTATTCTTAACATGATTCCAAACATTTCCCTTTAATTTTCCATGATATTATTGGCTTTATTCTGTTGGATAGGAATTATTTTCCTTTCTTGGAACAAAATGAGTTTTATTCACCTTACTGCTGGGAGGAAAAAGGAAGAACTTCAGCCATAAATAACTTTTCCATCTCCAGCAAGACATGGCCAAGCGAATAAAACATGAAGGGGCACTTCTACACAGAAACAGGTTATTGGGGACGGGGTATTCATTACTGCCTGAACTCTGGGACGAAGCATAGAATAAAATGATAAAGGCCATTTTAGTATCAGGGACACATGAACAGTGTTCCAGTTTATTCTTCTTTCTAAATTAAACGTCACTTTTCTTACAGGAGCTCATTCAGGCACTAACTCAGTCATGGTTTCTCAAAGTACACTCAGCATCTTCATCAGAATAAGGGATACTTGATAAAAAGGCCAGTTACTGGAACACAACCAGGGAGGACAGTACTGCACCTGAACAAGTTCCCCAGTTTATTCTAAGGTATTCTAACATCCAAGAGCCTCTTACATCTGTGGTTCAGGATCACAATTGGACTAGCATAAATACATGTCATAAAAATCCCAGAAATTCAAAGCCCTGTCACATTTACTCTCATGAATTACATTATTATGAGTTAATATTGTCCCCATGATTATATCATCCCCAGGACTGTGATGTAGGGTTTTTTCCTCCCTACTCACTCTCCCCTCGATTTGTTTTAAACAGTCTAGGAGCTTCCCAAGTGGATCAGTGGTAATGAATCTGTCTGCCAATGCAGGAGATGTTGGTTTGATCCCAGGGTCAGGAAGATCCCCTGGAATAGGAAATGGCAACCCACTCCAGTATTCTTGCCAGGGAAATCCCGTGCACAGAGGAGCCTGGCAGGCTACAGTCCATGGGGTCACAAAGGGACACGACTAAGTACACACATGCATGCAAGTTCTTATTCAGGCTCAAGTGCACTAGTTATTTTTCCCCTGAAGGAATCAGCTTATCACACAATGTCACTAATCTCAAGTGCTGTCATTATACCTGTGCATGCATGCACAGTCACTGAAGTGACTGTCTCTTTGCAACAATGGACTGTAGCCTGCCAGGCTCCTCTGTCTATGGGACTTTCCAGGCAAGAATACTGGAGTGGGTTGCCATGCCCTCCTCCAGGGGATCATCCTGAGCCAGGGATCGAACCCAGGCCTCCTGCATTGTGGGCAGATTGTACCATCTGAGCCACCGTCCCAAGCACATACATGATACCTGTACTAACCTGAAATTGTGACTGACATTTCAGTGGGTATCACACTCAGATTTCTATTGCTTTACCACTAGTTTCATGCTATCTATGAGTTAGAATTTCTCTTGGATTGAATCTGACAGTCAAGCTAATGAAATAAAACTATGTTCATTTCCTTTGAGAAGTGAAAGATGCCATCACCTGATTTCAAAAGCCTAAAATCAAAGTAGGCAAGAAAAAAGTTGTGAATGAAGAAACTGGTTCCCTTATTCCTTCATTCTATAAATTATTCTCAAATCTGTGCTTGGAAAAGTAGCTGCATTTCTTGCTAAAACCTCAGTATCGCTATTGCTTTACCCATTAGAAGTTTAAGAAATTGTTGAATTCTGATAAACAAGTGTCTATTGAATATAACAAAATTCTGTAAAAATACCCTTGAGCTAAGGAGGAGTACCCAAGGTAAGATAAACTTGGAAAGCCCCGCCACCTCCCTCACAAAGGCTGGGATTCAGAGCTCCTCGGAGAACTCACCCCACTGATAGCAGAGAAGTTTGCTGGTTTCCCAGAAGAGAGGCCGGTTTGCAGTCCCTGGGCAGGCCGGAGGGAACCCACAGCATAGCTATGCACAGGGAGTGGGGGGTCTGCAGAGAGGGGTGGCCGCTCAGTGGCCTGCGAGTCAGGTTACCTGCACAGGGCCTGGGGGTGGGTGCTGGCAGAATGCCTCTGGAACATGGAGGCAAGCAGAAATCCTTCAGGGTGTGTAGTTTCTAGTCCACAGAGCTGAGACTGAGGCGCCCCGTGGATGGGGCAGAACTCCACCCGATATCCTCACACCCTCGCCACGCCTGCACCAGTCAGCAGCCCGGACAACAGGGTCGTCCTCTCCTGCCCTCCAGCGCCCTCTACTGAGAAAGCCCAGCATCACACTCACCGTGAAGGTGATTAAAGTCACCGCCCACGGACGCAGAGCAAAGGGTGACCGTGAAGCTAGGAGGCAATAAACTGATAACTGGTACAGATTTATTCTTCTAGACTACTACCCTAACATTATCTTCTGGTATCATATAGAATTTTGCAGTTGTTGTTTCTGTAAGAACTATTCTGATGATGATAAAAAAAAAACATCAGTGGACAATTTCTGTCTTTTGAAGAAGGTATCAAAAAGAAAGCAGTTTCTCATTTCCTTTCTTTAAATGTGTGACACACATTCATATTCCTCAAAACACCTGAAGTGATAGAATGAGGCCTGTTTGAGAGCATGTGGAAGTTCTGTCACGAAGAACACACTATGGATCAGGTTTAGAAGATCTCTAAAATCCTCACATCCCACGGAGACTGTGCTGTGCACGTATCGTTTCCTGGAGAACTAGTTTATGTTTTGGGTACCTCCCCAGTGGCTCAGCTGGTAAAGAACCCACCTGCCAATGCAGAAGACATGAGACGTGGGTTTGTTCCCAGGGTTAGAAGATCCCCTGGAGGAGGAAATGGCAACCCACTCCAGTATTCTTGGCTGGAGAATCCCACAGACAGAGGAGCCTGGCGGGCTACAGTCCATGGGGTCATAAACAGTCAGGCACAACTGAACAAACAAGCGCAGAAGTTCTGTACCTGTCTGTCTCTGCCTCTGCCTACCTCTGTGAGTCTCTCCATCTCCTGATGTGTCTCCACATGGATACCTTTCTTTCTCTGTGTGTATTTGTCATCTCTCTGCTCTTTCATTTCCCAAATGATTCCAATTTTCTTTCTTGGGGGGCTGGGTAACTTAGGATAGTGCGAATGAGTAAAGAGCTAGAAAGGAAGATGACCTGAGTGTAAAGTTGAGTTTCTCTTTTCCAGTTTAGGAAAAAGTTTTCACTGCATTCAAGCTCATACAAAACAGAGAGAGACAGGTACAGAATGACTTTACAAATCTGTAATCTGTAATATGTATAAGAGTGAATGAGAACAGAATATAGGAATCGGCTTTATTTTTCAGCAGTAGGCACTGAGGAGATAGGAAGGAACAACCCAACAAAGAGGACTCATAGGCACTGAACTGAGAAGGTAAAAACATTCATCTTCTTCCCTGACAATTAAAAAAATAAAATATAGGTCTATCTGGTATATGATTTAGAAGCAGGTTTATTAAAAGGCAAGAAGATGGTCTGACATCCCTTCCAGGGTTGGGATTCTGTGCAGGGTAGGTAGGCAGAAAGTAAATTTCAGCTTAGGATGTAAATAGACATTCCCTGAATTTACTCAAAAAGCTTAATGATGACTTTAATAATCAACTCAATTTATTAGGTTGGTGCAAAAGTAGTTGGGGTTTTGCATTGTTGAAATTTGCCGCTTGATATTGGAATACATTCTTAAATAAGTGTGATTATGTTATACATCATTTTAATGTACATTCTCACTCTACATTTTTTTTTGCTAATGACTTACTACTTGCTGTTTATTTTATATATATTTTAAACTATGGAAATGTACGGATGTGAGAGTGTTCATGTACAGATGTTAGAGCCGGACCATAAAGAAGGTTGAGATCTGAAGAACTGATGCTTTCAAACTGTGGTGTTGGAGAACACTCTTGAGAGTCCCTCGGACTACAAGGAGATCAAATCAGTCAATCCTAAAGGAAATACCCTGAATAATCATTGGAAGCACTGATGCTGAAGCTGCATTACTCTGGCCACCTGATGCAAAGAGCCAAGTCACTGGAAAAGACCTCGATGCTGGGAAAGATTGAGGGCAGGAGAAGTGAGTGACAGAGGATGAGATGGTTGGATAGCATCACCAGCTCAATGGACATGAGTTTGAGCAAACTCCAGGAGATGGTGAAAGACAGGGAAGCCTGGCGTGCTGCAGTGCCTGAGGTCACAAAGAGTCGGACACAACTGAGTCACTGAACAACAATGGAAATGTTAGACAGAAAGCAAATTCAAGCCATTTTCTTATTTGAGTTCAAATTGGGTCTTAAAGCAGTGGAAACCGCTTGCAGCATCACCAAAGCATTTGGCCCAGGAACGGCTGACGAATGTACATGCAGTAAGAAGTTCTGCAGAGGAGGCGAGAGCCTTGAAAATGAGAGCACAGTGGCTGGCCATCTGAAGCTGACAATGACCAACTGGGAGCCAGCATCAACGCCGATCCTCTTACAGTTACAAGAGAAGTTGTTCAAGAACTCAGGGTCAACCATTCTATGGTTGTTCGGCATTTGAAGCAAATTGCAAAGGTGAAAAAGCTTGATAAGCGGGTGCCTCATACGCTGACTGCAAATCAAAACAATCTCTTATTCTGTGCAACAATAATGAACCATTTCTCAATTGGATTGTGACGTGTAACAAAAAGTGGATTTTATACCACAGCTGGCGATGACCAGCTCAGTGGTTGCACTGAGAAGAAGCTCCAGAGCCCTTCCCAAAGCCAACCTTGCACCAGGGAAGGTCGTGGTCACCGTTTGGTGGTCTGCTGCCAGGCTGATCCACTACAGCTTTCTGAATCCCAGTGAAACCATTACATCTGAGAAGTAGGCTCAGCAAACTGGTGAGATGCACCGAAAACTGCAATACCTGCAGCCAGCATTGGTCAATAGAAACGGCCCGATTATCCTCCATGACAGCACCTGACCGCACATCACACAACCAGCGCTTCAAAAGTTGATCGAATTGGGCTACGAAGTTTTGCCTCATCAGCCATAATCACCTGACCTCTTGCCAACCAACCATCACTTCTTCAAACATCTTGACAACTTTTTGCAGGGAAAACACTTCCACAACCAGCAGGAAGCAGAAAATGCTTTCCAAGAGTTCATCAAATCCCGAAGCACAGATTTTTATGCTATAGGAATAAACCAATTTATTTCTCATTGGCAAACATGTGTTGACTGTAATGGTTCCTATTTTGATTAATAAAGATGTGTTTGAGCCTAATTATAATGATTTAAAATTCATGGTCTGAAACCACAATTACATTTGCACCAACATAATAATACTACATCGCTAGACATGTTTTGATATTATTGTTTAATACTCTGAGGAAACTTTCCCCAAATTAAGGAATAATGACTTTAATCCATGTTTGAAACCCTGAATAGAAACATATTCTTTACAGTGAGGATGCAGAGCCTTCATATCTTCCATTTTTTTCCTTGACCTTTTCTAAAAATCTTACCAAAGATTTCTTGCTTTTGAATAGTAAAACTTGAAGGTGATGTATTAACAGGGTTGAATAACAAATTTTAAGGCCTTCTTGCAAATGCCAGTTAAAAGCTAACTAAAGAATAATGTGCTTAGGAATAAGTAACTAAAGAAATAATTTCAAGATGTGGTTAAATAATGTGCCTCCACAGGTAGCTAAGAGAAGAGCATCTCTGAGAAGTACAGCAGGAAATGTGCATGCGTGCCATTATTCTGGATACGTGCGTTGGCATGGCTGTGAAGGTATATCATGTGCCTGCCAACAAAGGCAGAACCACCGCTCTTCAGGTCGAATTGATCAGAAATCAGTGGGAGGGAAACTTCCCTGGTGGCCTAGTGGCTAAGACTCCCCGTTCCCAGCGCAGGGGGCCCAGGTGCGATCCCTAGTCAGGGAACTAGCTCCCACCTGCCACAGCTAAAGATCTTGTATGCTGCAGCAAAGATCCAAGATCCCCCACAACTAAGACCTGGCATGGCAAAATTAATACTTTTTTTTTTTTTAAATCACTGGGAGGTAGCTAACAAAAGGACTTCTGTCCATCATGCACAAATACAAATATGCATAACACATGAATACCAGCCACAAAAAGATGACCCAGTTTAAAGAGCTTGGCAAAGGGGAGTTTGGGGGATAATGGATACATGTATACATACGGCTGAGTCCCTTCGCCGTCTACCTGAAACTATCACAACATTGTTAATTGGCTATACTCCAATACAAAATAAAAAGTTTGGCAGTGTTTCCCTGGTGGCTCGGTGGTAAAGAATCTGCCTGCCCATGCAAGAGACACAGATTAGAGCCCTGGTCCAGGAGTATCCCACATGCCACAGAGCAGCTAAGCCCATGCACCACAACCGTTGAGCCAGCACACTAGAGCCCAGGAGCCACAACTACTGAAGCCCTAGAGCCTGTGCCCCACAATGAGAGAGGCCACCTCAGTGAAAAGCCCACACACTGCAACTAGAGAAAGGCTGAGTGCAGCAATGAAGACCCAGAATAGAGAAAATAACGAAATACATCTCAAAAAAAAAAAAAATTTGGCAAAAGAAGTAATGAGACATGTCACAAAAGAAGATATATGAATGACCAATAAGCACACGGAAAGATGATGGCCATCTTCAAATTCTCAGAGAAACAGATGTTTAAAACACAATGAGATTCCATTGCCCACTCACTAAAATGACTAACATCAGGTTAGTGTGTGGGGCAAATGGAGTGCTTACACATTCTTTTCCCACTTCAGAGAACTGTTTGGTAGTTCTTTACAAAAAAATATATCTATGCATTTACCCCATGATCTAGCAGTTCCACTTTTAGGTAGTTACTCTAGAGAAATTAAAGTATATTGCCACAAAAAAGATGTTTATAGCAGCTTGAATCACAATAGTCAAAAAACTGAAGACAATTCAAACCTCCATCAACAGGTAAACAGATAACCAAACTGCAGTATATTAATGCAATGGAATATTACCAATCCATTTCTTTAAAAAAAATATTGATACATGTAACGATGTGGATGCAAACATTATGTTAAGCAAAAGAAATTATACATGAAGTATATACTGTATGATTCCATTCATATCAAACTCAGGCAAAGCTATCAAGAACAGGCACAACTTATCTGTAATGGTAGAAATGATAAAGTGATTGCCTGGGGATGAAGAGAAGTTGATATATTCAAACTGAACAAAAGAGAACCTTCAAGATGACAGATATATTCTGTATACTGTTTTGAGTTGTGGTTATATAGGTATATGAAATTGTCAAAATTCATCCAACTAAACATTTAAGATCTATGCATAATACTGATTGTTAATTACACCTCAGTTTAAAAAACAGTGATGAGGAAAAGTGAGAAACTATTGCAAATTAGTTATCTGATACTAATTAAGTAGGTAACTGAGCTTCCTTGATGGCTCAGTGGTAAAGAATCCTCTTGCCAATGCAGCAGATGTGGGTTCAATCCCTGTTCTGGGAAGATCCCCTGGAGGAGGAAATGGCAAACCACTCCAGTATTCTTGCCTGGGAAATCCCTTGGACAGAGGAGCCTGGCAGGCTATAGTCCATGGGGTCACAAAGAGTCTGACACAACAGCAAATGACAACAAAATAGGTAGCTGGTTTATATCCTTCATACAATTATTGGAGATCATAATGATAGAAACTCCCAGGGATTATTTTTTATTATGGCTAGGGTGTAGCTCAAGCTGCTGTAACAATAGGTTTTTTAAAAAATAGAGTCCAGTTCAAAACAACAACATAGGAGTCTCCTGAATTTACCTCCTCCCTCTGAATCTACAGCTACAGGTAGAACAATTCCCCCTGAAAAAAAAAAAATAAAAAAGAAACTAGCCGAGCAACTCTTAAACACACACATATTGAAACAGGCTAGAGAGGTTGAAACACAGTCTCACCAAACCCCACCCTGGGTGTAGTTGACAACAAACTCCTAGCTTCTCCATGAAGAGTAAAGGGTTTGTATTACACACCTTGTGCCCCAACTTTTAAGACTTCCACTCAAGAAACAGCCCCTCAAAGTATCTACCTCTGAAAGCCAACAGGGTTTCCTGTCCCTGAGACCCATCAGGCTATAGTGAAGGAAGAACAGTGTTTAAAGCGCTTGCACAGACTCACTAGCTATCTTATCCAGGACACAGCACAGAGACAGCAGACAGAAAAGCCCCGTCTTTCTACGAAAGAGGCCTACTTGCTGATCTTAAAAGCTGAAGCCTGAGGGTTAGGCTCCTAATCCAACACGTCGGGGCCTACTGCAATCCCCTCCAGAGACCAGGGAGGCCGGTGGGAACCATTCCATGCTCTTCCTCTGCCCTGCCCCAGGCTGCCAGTGTCTCCATGTAAAGGATGCTGTACACACACCTGGAATCCTGGCTTTCATGGCAGCTGCCCAGAGGACACATCCACGATGGCCCAGGTGGCCAGCAGGGTGTCTGTTCATGGGGTCGACAGGCTAGTACTTAACAAGAAATAGTTCTTAACGGCTATCACCCTAGGGCTCAGTGCAAAGGGAAGAGACAGAAATGTCCATCTCCTAGTCTTCCCCTGAAAGAGGGACTTTAGCATACCTTAAAACAAGATGAAAAGACAACCCTCAGAATGGGAGAAAATAACTGCAAACGAAAAAACTGACAAAGGTTTAACCTCCAAAACATAAGCAGCTCATACAGTGCAATATCAGAAAAACAAACATCCCAATCAAAAACACAGGCAGAAGACCTAAACAGACATTTCTCCAAAGACACACAGATGGCCAACAGACACACGAAAAGATGCCCAACATCACTAATTACCAGGGAAATGCAAATCAGGACTACAGTGAGGTATCACCTCACACCAGTCACCAAAAAATCCACAAGCAATAAATGTTGGAGAGGGTGTGGAGAAAAGGGAACGCTCCTACGCTACTGATGTGAATGTAAACTGATACAGACATTATGGAGAACAGTATGGAGAGTCCTTAAAAAACCAGGAATAAATCTACCGTATGACCCAGCAATCCCACCACTGGGCACATACTCTGAGAAAGCTACGATTCTAAAAGACACACGTGCCTTGATGATCACCGCAGCACTGTTTGCAAAAGCCAGGACATGGGAGGAACCTAGATGCCCATTTACAGGTGAAAGGATGAAAATCATGTGGTGTATATATATATATATACACACACACATATATAATGGAATAATCCTCAGTCATAAAAAAGAACAAATGTGAATCAGTTCTAGTGAGGTGAATGAACCTAGAGCCTGTTATAGAGTGAAGTCAGTCAGAACGAGGAAAACAAATATCATATATGAAGGCATTTATACGGCCTCGAGAAAAATGGTATTGATGAACCTGTTTGCAGGGAAGGAGTGGAGACACAGATGTAGAGAATGGACTTGTGGACACAGAGGGGGAGGGAGAGGATGGGACAAATGGAGAAAGTAGCATCGACATATATACACAATCAGGTGTAAAATGGGTAGCCAGTGAGAAATTACCATATAACACAGGGAGCCCAGCCTGACACTCTGACGCCCTGGGGGAGGGGGGGAGGCTCCAGAGGGAGGAGAGATACATATTATGACTGATTCCAGCTGTTGTATGGCAGAAGCTAACACAATATGGTAAAGCAATCCTCCAATTCAAACAGGAGATAGGGATCTTACACATTCTCTTTTACTTTTTTTTTTAATCATAGTGATACTGCTTATCAGAAGAAACCACACGTCATTTCTAAAAATGTGGGGTCTAGGAAACACAGTCTTCTGTGTGACCAGAATGAAGTAAGAACTGTAGAATGTCAAAAATTTTTAATGAGGTAGATGAATGGATTTAGAGAAGCAGATGAATGGACAGAGTATGATAAAGCAAGTATATATTAATATTAGTGATAAAATCTAGTTGATGAGTAAGGGATCATTATAAAAGTCAACTTTGCTGTGTATTTGGAAAACCTCTATAACATGTTTGGGGCAGACTCAAGACTGGTGCATTTTATTGTATTCAAATTTTACATCAAAATAAAAAAATAAATACTGAATTCTGGTTGATAATAGGTATGTTCAAGGATATAAGGGACGTCTGCAATTTTCTTTCAAACTGTCAAAAACTAAAATAGACAAATCGATGGGTGGAGAGAGAATAGCATGGATAGATTAGTGATAAAACAAGAAGAATAAAATGTTAGTGGTAGAATCTGAGTCTACGTCTGTTCATTGTAAAATTCTTTTTGTTTTATGTTTAAAGTGTTCTGAAATAAATTGTCACAGGGCAGGGAAAGGGGAACTCAGTGAGGGCAAAGGTCCTGTATTACTAAAGCTTAATTTAAAAATGGATACTGGAGACAATTAACAGCATTCCTCCATGGTTAACGTTTACTTGCTAACAGAGGTGGCCTATTCGCTTCCATCCCACCTTTCCTGGGAATTAGATTCCACTCTTAGAGAGTCACTCCTTTGACTTAAATTTGACCCTTGTTGAAATTCAAATAGCTTGATTGTTCCTTTTTGTCTCCTTTGGCTTTGTTTCCTCCATCCCCCCTACCCCTAAGTCGTGTCCAACTCTTTGCAACCCCATGGACTGTACCCACCAGACTCCTCTGTCCATGGAATTTTCTAGGCTAGAATAGTGAAGTAGGTGGCAGCCATTCCCTTCTCCAGATCTTCCTGAGCCAGGGATTGAACTCAGGTCTCCCACATTGCAGGTAGATTCTGTACCATCTGAGCCACCAGGGAAGCCCCCCTCCGCCTAAAGCTCAGTGTTATTCTGTTTCTTCCTAAATGTTTGAATTTATTCCATGACACTCACTACCTACATGTAGTTGGCCCCCAAACCCAGCTCCATCTGCACTTGCCCAGCTGATTCACATCTAGACTCTGGGCTTGTATCACTGCCCTCTCAAAGCAAGGATTTTCTAAACAAAATTATCTTCCTTCCTAAACCCACTTCCTGTCTCTGTTTCTATTATTAGCACTACCTTTCTCCCCAGGGCACAGATTTACTTCATTCACTCATTCATTCATTTATTCAGCAAATAGTTTTTAAAGTTGACTTTGAAATGCTTTTGCTAGGTGTTGAACAAGACAGACATGATCCCTGCTCTTGTGAGACTTGTACTTTATTACCATCTAGTTAGTTATCCCTTCTCTCATCTTCCCCTTCCAAGTTTAATGAATAGATGAGTAATATTCATTTTTATTTTCTGGGCCCATTCCTCTTCCCCAGCATCACCTTGAACTGTGCCAGAGTTCCAGGGAACTTAAGCAAAGGCCATTGAGGGAGGGGAGAACATCATCAATTAATTGTTACCCAGGATACCACTGGGACTCCATGCATCACTCCTGTTTGCAGGGCCCCTTCAGGCCCAGAGGCTTGATGCTTCTGTGCCCTGCTTAGGGTACTCAGTTCTTTCCTGAGGCAGCCTCTGTTCCCAGTTCATACATCCCAGTTTACCTGGGCCAGGCCAGTTTTGATTCATGCTTATTGTGAAAGTTTGCTCAGTCGTGTCTGATTCTTTGCGAGCCCATGGACTTTAGCCCTCCAGGCTCCTCTGTCCATGGGATTCTGCAGGCAAGAATACTGGAGTGGATGGCTTCTCCCTTCTCAAGGGGATCGTCCCAACCCAAGGATCAAACCTGGGTCTTCTGCATTGCAGGCAGATTCTTTATAGTCTAAGCCACCAGGGAGGCCGTATGCTTATCTCTCTCGTATAATTATTGATAGTACCCCCATCACTGTCAAATGTGTCCTAATTGGATCAATAAATTAGAAGCAGGTGGTTACTTTCTCTTAAACCAGACACAGTCATTTCTAATATGAGCACTTAACTACTTCTTAGCATGAACCAGCAGAGCCATTCTGTTTCTTGAATCTCTTTCTATTAATAACCTGAGGGATTAGGAAGTAATACCCCTTCTCTGTTCTTTTAGGGGTAACTTTCTGTTCTAGGGCATTTCCTTCTCCTAATGGTCTGGACTTTTTCACATAAAAGCCAAAACAAGGAACTTCTTGGTGGTCCAGTGGCTACGAATCTGCCTGCCAATGCTGGGGGGGAGCACAGGTTCAATCCCTGATCTGAGAACTAAGATCCCACATGCCGTGGAGGAACTAAGCCCAAGCCATAACTGCAGAAGCCTGTGAGCCTTGAGCCCATACTCCATACTCCACAACAAGAGAAGCCCCTGCAATGAGAAACCTGAACACCGCAACTAGAGAGTAGCCCCCAGCTCAACAAAATTAGAGAAAGCAGCAACGAAAACCCAGCACAGCCAAAAATAAATTTAAAAAATATTTTAAAGCCAAAAAGAGCTACAGCCTCCTCCTACTTTCCCCAGTCAGCCATATACACTGCCTTGGATGGGGGCAGGCAAGGAGGGAAAACATCTTATCTGACTTCTGATCTCATAAAGATCGGAAAGTAATAAAGATCCCATATACCTTGGAGCAACTAAGTCCACACGCTACAACTAGAGAGAAGCCCAGGAAATTAAAACCTGAAGCAGCCAAAAATAAAATAAATATTTATTTGTAAAGGGTACCTGAGCCACGTGCTCCAGAATTCAGTCAAGCAGGCAATTGGCCCAACTGTCCTGGAACCAGGAATCCAAAACATAAGTGAGAATTTTAGGGGTCCTACTCTCAACTGCTGGAAGAGCAGAAATGTGAACATAAAAGCAAAGATCCTTCATCCTGAGAAAAACTCAAAAAAAAAAGAAAAAAGAAAAACTCAAGAACTTCCCAATCTCTGAAGGTTTTCCATTCTCCCTGGTAAATCAATTTCTCATTTCAAAATTGATTTCTCATCTAGACTTAAAGAACAGGTTTTGTAGCCAGACAGCCTATATTCAAACCCAGGTTCACTCTGTGCCCTTGTGCAAGCTGTTCCATCACTCCATGCCTTAGTTTGATCATCTGTAAAATGGGGCTAATATGCAATTATGCTGAGGGTCAGATGACTTCATATATATGTGAATATATATGAATATATATATAAGGTATATACACACTTTACATATATACTGTACATATGTACACTATATATTTCATAGGCACTTAAGTCAGTGGATGCTCCCATTCTAGTTCCCAGCAGTTATTCTAGATGGCAGTAAGACAACAGTGGGAAAAACACAGTGGTCCCCATGCCCTCCTCCAGGTGCTTGGCCTTCCTAAATAATCATCTTTAAATAAATAACCGTGGCAACACTATTTACACTCCTCTGGGCTGACCGCCCTCAGCGAATAGGTCTAGAAGGTCAACACTAACACTCCCCACTCCTGGCGTAATTCTCTTGCCAAGGCCCATCTCCTCCCAGGCCCACGGACCCCGGGATGCAGAGACCCCAGGTTCTTACCTTTGGGTCCCCGGGCCCTAGTGCGGTGTTGGCAGTGGGCAGTCCCCGGGCCCTCGGGACAGTCTCCGTGACCGTGACCTCAGGGGCGAGGCTGGGGCGGCGGCACTGACCAGGGAAGAAGGCTACCCTGCCCTCCGCTCCGCAGGCCGCAGTCTCCCGGCGGCGTCCACCCCAGTACTCCGCGGTCCGCTGCCGCCTGGACCTCTTCCCCTCTTTCACCGGCTGCTCTCTGGCATCCAAAAGATGAAAAGCCGCTCCCCAAGGTCCCCAACCTCGTTTTCTTCTTTTAACTAGCCCGCATTTCCTCTGGGCTGCTTGGACGCGGTCGCCAGCGCCGGCTCCATCTAACCCCCTCTGTGACCCCACCCCCCTCCCCAGGTTGGGCACCTCTCCGGGCGTGGGCATTATCTCAAAGGGGAAACAGCCATGGTTCATCACGTTTCCTTTTAACAAGGACGGTCTGTGGTTAGTGGTGCGGCTATCCTTCGAGGAAGAGGGAACAGAGGAAGGAAACGCCTCGCCGGCCTGTGTGAGGGGTCGCTGGGCGAGGGGAGGATGGAGCCGGGGAGGATGCAGCCTGGCGGGGACCAGCCACCTCGGCACAGAACCCACAGGCTTCTCTGGCCGCTCCGGAGAAGGCTGTGAAAACAGAGGGCAAAAAAATCTTCCTGAAGACCGAGGCGAGGGTGCGCCTTCGACGGAGACTCATCTTTCCTTTGGCTTCTAAGTGGGGACGACCACGTCAGGCGGAGAATCTCTCCCTCCCACCCTAGTTCATCCGGATAGTGCGGTGCGCGGGAGCGGTTACTCTTCTGCTTCTGTGCGTTGGATGGCTGCAGTGCACGAAAGTCTTCTCAGGGGGTGAAAGAGGCCTAAATTACTTCGTTGGACGCTCTGAACCTATTTTTGAAATTAAGACATGCCAAAACAGTTACAAGAAGTCGAATGATGGTGTGTTTCAAAGATCCTTTAATAAACCAATGCTCTTGACAGGCATGAACTAATACAATGACCTCATGTGGGTGCTCATCTCGAGATGATGCCCAAAGGCCTTTGGTGAGCCCCTTGATGTCCACGAGGCCAGAAACAAATGGTGTTTCTACTCCTTGCCCACCCCAAGATGGGCTCTGTGCCTGCAAAAGCCCAGGAAGGGGAGAAGAAGTAGCCTGCAGGGGTGGGGTGGGGGGATTAAACCTGTGCCAGCTGTGTAGTACCCATGCTCAGTCATTTTCCACTTTGTGCAACCCCATGGATTGTAGCCCACCAGGCTCCTCTGTCCATGGAATTTTCCAGGCAAGAACACTAAAGTGAGTTGCCATTTCCTTCTCCAGGAGATCTTCCCAACCCAGGGTTGGAACTCATGTTTCCTGTGTCTCCTGCATTGGCAGGTGGATTCTTCACCCAAGGGCTAAAGAAACTGTCCTTGAAACCAGGTTCATATGGGGACCCAGACTGAGTACTTCACCTTCTTCATGCCTCATCACCCATCTGTAAGCTGAAAAATGTTGAAAGAGGCTGTAAAGAAAACAAAGATAAAAAGAGTTCTAAAGAAGAAAGTCACCAGTAAGTGAGAATGGAAAGCAGAAACCACATCTTATTCTAGATGCCCCTAAAAAGGCTTCCTTCCTGCCCCTCTTTCCTTCCCTTCCTTCCAGCCTTCTTGAATTGGACTCAAAAGGCAAAGAACAGCATTCATCCCAAACATAGCAGTTTAGGTTTTCATGCTTGGTATTTATTGACATCTTGGAATGCCATGCCTCATCCACATTTCCATGTGGCCTCTTTTAATGCATAAACAGAAAAAAAAAGGATGCCACTGGTCGCATGTGCTTGTCAGACAGCAAATCCCAAAGTTCTGTTTTCTGCCTATATTGGGGGGTGGGGGGGGGAACTCCCCCAAGACCATATGTTCATTCACTAACAAGAGCCTTGCCAGCTTATAATCAATGAAATTAGTTAGGTGGTGCAAGTCAAAAACAGTTTTGAAATATTAAGAATTAAATCTGTGACACTTTATTTTTAGATTTCTGAGAAATACATTTCTGACTTGCCACTGCTCAGGCTCTCCACACCCGCTACTAGAAAAGAAAGAAAAAGAGGCATTTTCTCCCTTTTAGTCTATTCTCCCCGCCTCCCCACTGTGAATCACGTGTAGAAGAAACCATCATGGTTACGGTCACACATTGCTTGGCTCTCTAACCTTCAGCTGTGTCGCTGGGCGACCCAGTTGCCGGTCCTTTAACCCGCCTGGATGAGCTCGTTAGCGGGCCGCCCCAGGGGCTTTTTCTATTGACGAGTCTCCCAGACGCCAGTCCTCTTCCTCAGTCCAACAGCCTTCACCGGTCAGAGATTAACAGGCCCTCGGGGTCCCGCGGAGCGAGTTCTCCCGGTGTACATCCTTCCCTGTCCTGGAGGAGAGCTCCAACGGGCGCTGGCGGCAGTCATTCCGAGCATCCTGCTGACCTTGCACTTTTCACACAGGCCACCCTTTCTCCCGAACACCACCAGCTCTCCAGAACCCTCCCCGCTTCTGGGGAGGGAGCGTGAACCTACCAGCAATTGTTTCGTGCTTTGCCCTCGCGGGTCAGCGCGCCTACCAGGAAACCATGAATTTCTGTCTTTGCTCCCCTAACCGTGAAGCTAGGTATCGCTTCCATGGCTCTGAGAGCTACCAGAGCTGCCTGCCTGGGGTGAGGGGAGAAGCAAGCGACAGGGCTTTTCTCCTAAAACAAGGGAACTCAGGCTTTCTAAGAAAGGCGCACACACACACATACACACACAAGTTTGAATTAAAGTCCGGATTTCCTGTTGTGGGCCCAGAGACCATGGAACTCCTTCTGTTTTTCCTAGGTCTGGTCTTAGTATGTCCACCCCATCTCTCTCTTTATTTTTTTCCATATTGTTTCTTCAACCAAATGTCTTCTGCCTCCTTACCCAAAGGCTTCTTGATCTTTTTCCCCTTTATTTTTTTGCCACCCCTGGACCTAATTCTAACGTTGGCACTATCTCCACCAGCTTCAGGGAGGAGCCACTTGTGGAGAGCCACCCCCCAGCCCCAAACCCGGGTCAACACTGAATAGAAGAGAGCAACATTTTCTGATTTCTTCTAACCACTGGAGTCTTACAGGGATCAAGAGCACCCCAGGACTCTTCTATTTGTTGAAACTCCCAGAATACTTTTTAAAAATTGAAAAATGCCAGATAGCTACAGATTGTAGAATATTTCTAATGTTTACATTAAATCACACACTCACAAAACAATATAATTGAGTTGCCTTCAGAAGACATCCTCAGAAGCCTAAATGTAAGACTCATTGTGAATTTGCCAAAATCCAGTCAAAACCTTTGATATCCATTTCCCTTCAGAGAAACTTCTGGCCCAATTATCATCACTCTTCTTATCTAGCTTTCAACCAGCCACTAATGAGTTAGAGCAGAAGAGCAAAGGGTATTTGATTCCCTCCTGCTATCAGCCCAGCCCCCAGGCCAGGGCAGTCTGAGACATCTCTCCCTCCCCACCCCCAACACACACACACTTCACTTCTCCCCCAAAAGATGCTTAGAGAGGGAAACTGTTGAGTCTTGCCTTTAGGTGCTCACCACTGATGACTAGATACTAGCTGCTAAGGTCATTCTTTTCAAACCAAGGCTGGTTTTCCAACATCACACACTAGGGTGTTCTTTAATCAACCTAATTGCTTTTAGGCCTTTGTTTATGAATTAATAAAAGTGTTTTAAAACAGGCATCATTTGAAAAACTAGCAGAATGTTGGTAATTATTGGATGACAGACAATCAGTATGCTGGTCTCTGCTGCTGCTGCTGAGTCGCTTCAGTCGTGTCCGGCTCTGTGCAACCCCGTAGACGGCAGCCCACCAGACTCTTCTGTCCCTGGCAAGAACACTGGAGTGGGTTGCCGTTTCCTTCTCCAATGCGTGAAAGTGAAGTTGCTCAGTAGTGTCTGACTCTTAGCGACCCCATGGACTGCAGCCCACCAGGCTCCTCCATCCACGGGGTTTTCCAGGCAAGAGGACTGGAGTGGGGTGCCATCGCCTCCTCCCGTGCCAGTCTCTAGTTTTGTGTATATGTGATTTTCTATAATAAAAATAAAATAAAAACAAGTAACTCTTCTTGAATCTATATTTACTCTCAATATTAGCATTTAGAACATATTATTTTGAATTTTTTTTAATAAGTTGAGAAACAACTTTTTACTCCATCCTATTTCCTGTCTTTTATTTAAGTGTCTTGCAGCTGTGTGTTTGTGTTTGTTTTTTGGTATAATCTGAAATATAAGTTCTAGTTTATTATTAATTTATGATTTTTACATTAGAGCTATTACTGTTTTAAAGCATTTGACCTTATTGGAAAACTTTTATCAAGACTTATTAAGGTACAAACTTTTGGTTATAAAACAAGTGATAGGAAGTGATGTATAGCATGGGGACAACAGTTAATATCGTATTGCCTATTTGAAAGTTACAAAGAGAGTATATCTTAAAAGTCCTCATCACAAGAAAAAAATTATTTTGTAACTGTGTAGAGACAAATGTTACATAGACTTACTGTGATCATTTCACAATGAATACAAGTATCAAATTATTATGTTGTACATGTGTGTGCTCAGTTGTGTCTGACTCTTTTCGACCCCATGCCTGCCAGGCTCCTCCATTCCTAGGGTTTCCCTGGCAAGAATACTGGAGTGAGTTGCCATTTTCTCTGCTGTGGGATCTTCCGGACCCAGGGATCAAGTTTGCTTCTACATCTGCATTGCAGGCAGATTCTTTTACCACTGAGTCAAAACAAAAACAAAACAAAAACCTATGGAATGGGAGAAAATATTTTCAAAGGATGCCACCAAAGAAAGATTAAGTTCCAAAATATACAAACAGTTCACACAGCTCAATATCAAAAAAAACAAACAACCTAATAAAAAATTGGGCAGAAACTTTAAATACACATTTCTTCAAAGAAGACATACAGATGGCCAACAGTCACACGAAAAGATACTCAACATTGTTAATTATTAGAGAAATGCAAATCAAAACTACAATGAGGTATCACCTTATACTTGTCAGAATGGCAATCTTCAAAAAGTCTACAAACAAATGCTGGAGAGAGTGGAGAAAAGGAACCCTCCTACACTGTTGCTGACAATGTAAATTGGTACAGCTACTATGGAGAACAGTATGGAAGTTCCTTTAAAAACTGAAAATAGAAATACCATTTGAGCCAGCAACCTCACTCTTGGATATGTATCTGGAGAAACCTGTAATTTGAAAAGACATATGCAGCCCAATGTTCATAGCATCTCTATTTACAATACCCAAGACATGAAAGCAACCTATATGTCCATCTACAGTTAAAAGGATAAAAAAGATACATATGTGTATGTATATATATATATGACTATTACTCAGCTATAAAAAATGAATAATACTATTTGTAGCAATGTGGATGAACCTGGAGATTATCATTCTAGGTGAAGTAAATCAGATGAGAAAGATAAATACCATATGATATCACTCATATGAATCTAAAAAAATGGTACAAATACATTTATTTACAAAACAGAAATAGACTCAAACATAGAAAACAAACTTATGATTACTAAAGGGGAAGGGGGGAGGGTTAAATTAGGAATTTGGGATTAATATGTACATACTACTATGTATAAAATGGGGCTTCCCTAGTGGCTCAGATAGAGAAGAATATAATCAATAAGGACCTCCTGTATAGCACAGGAAACTATAGTCAATGTCTTGTAATAACCTATAATGGAAAATAATCTAAAAAAATAGATATATATAACTGAATAACTCTGCTCTATGTACACTTGATACTAACACATCATTGTAAATCAACTATCTTTCAATGAAAATTTTTTTAGTTAAAAAAAAGTTCAAGCTTTAGTAGGTCCAGGATGGGGCCCAGGACTCTGTATTTTAACAAGAACCTTAGATAATTTTGATGGAGGTGGTCCAGAGAGCACACTATAAGAAATACTATTCAGAGAATGACTAATGTACTTTGGAGGCAAACATCCCTGAGTTTCAGTTTTACTCTGCCTTGAACTAGCTGGCAAATTTGTGGCAGGCTACATAATACGTCTGGAGAAGGAAATGGCAACCCATTCTGATATTCTTGCCTGGGAAATCCCATGGACTGAGGAGCCTGGCAGTCGCAGAGCATCAGACATGACTTAGAGACTAAAGGACAACAAGAAACAGTAACACAGGGTCTACATATATACTCCCTAACATCCCCAAGGAGGTCCTTGGTATTCATGCACATATTAATAACATACCTGATTACAGGAATCTGTCTGCAACGCAGGAGACCTAGGTTCGATTGTTGGGTCAGGAAGAACCCCTGGAGGAGGACATGGCTACCCACTCCAGTATTCTTGCCTGGAGAATCCCATGGACAGAGGAGCCTGGCGGGCTACAGTCCATGGAGTCGCAAGAGTTGGACATGACTTAGCAACTGAACCATCACCACCACATAATATGTCTAAATGTCAACTTTCTCACCTCTAAAATGGGAATAATAAAGATGCTTGCTTCCTAAAGTAGGTATGAGTATTAAATGAGATACTTAGCACAGTGTCTGAAATCTTAGAAAATATATTAGTTGCTATTGTTATTTTGCTTAAAATGTTAACCCTGGCAGCTCTGTAGCAGGCAAAAGAAATTTGGAGAAAGTGACAGACGACAAATATTCCCAAAATGTCAGGCATGCTGTTAGGTGTGAAGCACCAATGACACATAAAACTTGAACCTAACCCTCACATGCAATCAAAGTGTGCTACTAAGATTTATTAGGGCTGCTAGGTATAGTTGTACAGGTTGCGCACTGCACCTTAACACCACATCTAAAAGGGTGCTATGTCCATTTTAGATATCACACATTTACGTATTTACTACAATGATTTTTTTTAATCAGTAACAATGAAGTATCTTGTTCCAATAAAATGAATATACTATAACAATTTTCCAACAGATGGAAAGAAAGTGTCTTGAGAAACTGAATGGTGGCTCGTCACAGTGACAGCTCCAATGACTCATGTTTTCTGGTATCCCCAGTCCTGTGTAGTTCTCTGAGCTTGGCTTTAGCCACTGGGATATCCACAAATGTGATGTGAGCAAAGCTTGCAGAACTCCCAATTATCAGAGCCAGCATCTCTGATTTTCTAGGACTTCCTCTACTTTTAAAAAGTATATATATCTATGTATTTATTTGGTTGTGGGATATGGGATCTTCACTCTTCATTGTAGCACACAGGATCTTTAGTTGCCATATTCAAACTCCTGGTTGTGACACATGGGATCTAGTTCCCTGACGAGGGCTGGAACCTGGTCCCCATGCATTGGGAGCATGGAGTCTTAGCCACTCAATCACGAGGGAAATCCCTAGGACTTTTCCTCATGATTAAAATATGGCTGCAGATCCATAACAGCTATAGGAATCACATCTTCATTGAAAGCAGGAAGGAGTGGTATAGACGATGCCAACTACAACTTCTTTTATTAGAAAAGGAAAAAAGAAACTTTTCCGACAACATTTGAGCAGACTTTCATTTGTAGCTCAGTGACCAGGTCTGTATCATGTGGCCATCCTTAGCTGCAAGGGAGTCTGGAGAGTGAAATACTTAGCTTTTCCAGGCTCTGTAGTAACATATGGCAAGCAGCCAGGAGTCTGGGAGAGGTTGTTGGGTTGGCCAAACAGCAAAACCTGCTATAGAACTTAATCATAGATTCCATTTTCCTATTAATACCACAGAGACATGAAGACACTAATCAGTTTCCAAGTATACATGAAAATTTTTTAAAGTTGGTTATTCATTTTTGAGGCCAGGATCAATTCATTTCTATCAAACATTCATAGTAGTGCCTCTCCAAAGAGATGAGAAAGCTTCTTGTAAATCAAAATTACCCCATTAGGAAAAAGCCTGAGTAATGTACAACCAACTCCTGAGCCAGTGACTGTCAAAGTTTATGGACTCCAGACTCATTACTAAGAATTTTACTTTATATCATAATCCAGAATGTATCCACATAGATTTCATAAGACAAATCCTTATTATATATTTTCTATTATATTTCTTGTTGTTGTTCAGTCACTCAGTTGTGTCTGACTCTTTGTGACCTCATGGACTGCAGCACACCAGGCCTACCTGTCCTTCACTATCTCCCGGAATTTGCTGAAACTCATGTCCATTGAGTCAGTCATGCCATCCAACCATCTCATCCTTTGTCATCACCTTCTCCTCTTGCCTTCAATCTCTCCCAGCATCAGGGTGTTTTCTAAAGAGTCAGCTCTTCGAATCAGGTGGCCAAAATATTGGAGCTTCAGCATCAATCCTTCCAATGAATATTCAGGATTTATTTCCTTTAGGATGGACTAGTTTGATCCCTTTTGCAGTCCAAGGGACTCTCAAGAGTCTTCGCTAAAACCACAGTTTAAAAGAATCAATTCATCAGCATTCAGCCTTCTTTATGGCCCAACTTTCACATCCATACATGACTACTGGAAAAACCATAGCTTTGACTAGATGGATCTTTGTTGGCCAAGTAATGTCTCTCCTTTTTAATATGCTCTCTAGGTTGATCATGGGGCTTCCCTGATAGCTCAGTTGGAAAAGAATCTGCCTGCAATGCAGGAGACCACTATTCGATTCCTGGGTTGGGAAGATCCCCTGGAGAAAGGAAAGGCTGCCCAGTCCAGTATTCTGGCCTAGAGAATTCCATGGACTGTATAGTCCATGGGGTCACAAAGAGTCAGACACGACTGAGTGACTTGCACTTTCACTTTAGGTCAGTCATAGCTTTTCTTCCAAGGAGCAAGCATCTTTTAATTTCACAGCCGCAGTCACCATCTGCGGTGATTTTGGAGCCCAAGAAGATCACGTCTGTAACTGCTGCTACTGTTTCCCCATCTATTTGCCATGAGCTGATGGGCCCGGATGCCATGATCCTAGTTTTCTGAATGCTGAGCTTTAAGCCAACCTTTTCACTCTCCTCTTTCACTTTCATTAAGAGGCTCTTTAGTTCCTCTTCACTTTCTGCCATAAGGGCTGTGTCATCTGCACATCTGAGGTTATTGATATTTCTCCCGGGAATCTTGATTCCAGCCTGTGCTTCCTCCAGCCCAGCATTTCTCATGATGTGCTCTGCATATAAGTTAAATAAGCAGGGTGACAATATACAGCCTTGACGTACTCCTTTCCCAATTTGGAACCAGTCTCTTGTTCCATGCCCAGTTCTAACTGTTGCTTCTTGACCTGCATACAGGTTTCTAAGGAGGTGGGTAAGGTGGTCTGGTATTCCCATCTCTTTAAGAATTTTCCATTTTCTACAATATTTTTTAAGTTGGTTATGACCTACTAAATTAATTTCAATGCCAACTAATGAGTCATGACCTGTAGTTTAAAAAGTACTATGATAAGCAGAGACCAGGGACATTTTTCTATGTAAAAGGAATAGTGATGCAAAGGCCCTGAGTTTGGAGCTCTCAGAACCTAGGAAGGCCAGCAGGGCTGGAGCCCGTTAGGTGGGAAATGAGGTGTTAAAGATCAGCAGGGACTTGTCATGAAGTCTGCAGGCCAGGCAGGAACTTTGGGATTTACTTTTATTCTGATGGAAGCTCCAGTGGCTTCAAGCAGGGAAGTGACATGACATAATCTGTTTTCAAAAATAGTTTCTCCTGACCTCATGCACAGACCAAGGATGATTCCAGGATGACCTAATTTTCTCTAAATTTAAAACAAGCTTGGAATGACTTTAAGATCCTTCAGAGGATTTTCTCACCCCATATTCATTCCATCAAACTCCTTTCGTGGTTCTTTCCCTTAGGCACTAGCTTCTACCCTCTGCTGGGCTCTTCTGGAGAGCAGAGTCTTGCAGAAAATACTGAAGTTTTAGACTTCGCCTTCTATCAAGATCAGTACCTTTATTGTCCTCCCATCCCTAACTACCCACATGTTTGCTCACCACACTGCCTTGCTGACTGGAGTCCTGCCCACCCAGGGATTTGTTTAATTTTCTGATTTGCAGTGTTGACACTTGGAAGGACGTCTCTCCGTCTCTCCGTTTTGGCAAGAAGCTCCTTGCAGCCTGGAAGCACTGTCTCCTCTCCCAGCGGGGGTCTCCACATCTTCCAACAGCGGGAGCACCTTCTGCTGGGAGCCGCCACCAGTGGGCTAAGTCCTGTGTCACACAGACTGCAGAGGAGGCTAGGAGGGGGTTGTGTAACAGGAGACAGGAGACAAGCAGATTTCCCAGGGTCTGGGCCTCCTTCTTGGCCAGTCCCCAGGAGATGGGTTCCAGCTGCTTTTCTTTCCTTAATCTTCCTCCTCTCCCCATCCCCCTTTCCGGCTGGGCTCCCAAACCCTCCCACCACTGGCCAGCCCCCAAGTCATACAAGATTTGGGGTAGAAAGCCTGAAAGTCAAAAGGGAGGAATCCAGGGAGTGGGCAGCTGAAAGGCAGAGGAGGATCCACTTCTCTTCTCGAGATCTGATCCACTGCTCTGGCGTCTCTTGTCCGGATAAAGAACAGGGTGCAGCAAACAGCATATGTGCTTTCCCTTTGTCCATTAACCCCCTCATCTCCCTCTGGCCCCGAGTTGGTGAAGAACATCCAACCAGGTTTCTTTTATGTTCTTGTGGTTTCCAAAATAGGAGTTTTCAAGGCCTGGAAGTCAAGTTACTTTTAGGAAAGAGATAGAAGGAGGCAGAGGAAGAAGAAGGAAAGAAAAGTTTGCTTTGAAAAGTGGAGAGCTGAGTGAGTCAGTAAATGGTTAACGATTAAGAGCAGAAGTCCAGATTCACATCCAACCTGGTTTACAGTCGTGTCTTTGCCACGGGTTCACTGTGTGAAACAGGATTGGCTATTTTCAACTTGCTGAGCCTCTGTCTCCTTACCTGCAAAATGGACATATTTGTGCCCACTTTCAAGACTGAGAACTAAATGGGGATTCTATTATTTAATATTTGTTTATTTGGCTATGCCGGGTCTTAGTTTCAGTATGTGTTTCAGATTTGCAGCGTGTGGGATCTAGTTCCCTGATCAGGGATTGAACCTGGACCCCCTGCATCGGGAACGAGGAGTCTTATCCACTGGACCACCAGGAAAGTCCCTAGACAGGGATTCTTAATGTAATTATTATCTTCCCTGGTAAGAACTTGATGAATGGTAGGTTTACTATAGCTAATCTTAAAAAAAGAGCATTGGAATAGGAGCTGCCAGTTACTTTTGATAGAAAGAAGACCAAGAGAATAGCTGTTGAGGAGTTTCAGAAACATGAGCTGTAAACTTAATATTATATATATTTTAAAATCATGTTTGGTGTCTTCCCATGGACTCTGTATCTTATCAGTCATGATCTTTACAAATGTTCGGATGAGCATATATGTCTATCCCCATTTCACAGATGAAGAAATTGAGGCACAGAAGGTGATGATGCAATAATGAATGTAAAAGTACCTTGGGCTTCCCAGGTGGCACTAGTGGTAAAGAATCTGCCTGCCAATGCAGGAGACGCAAGAGGCACAGTTTTGATCCCAGGGTCAGGAGGATCCCTGGGTCAGGAGTAGGAAATGGCAACCCACTCCCGTATTTTTGCCTGGAAAATGCCACGGACAGAAGAGCCTGGAGGGCTACAATGCATGGGGTTGCAAAGAGTTGGACAGGACTGAGCAATTGAACACAGAAAATTACCTGGTATATTGCAACGTAGTACACAAAAGCAAGATGGTTTCTTGTCACACAGACTGACTAGCAGTGAGACAGTATCCAAAACCCAAACGTTCTATCTTCAGTGTTCTCTGTACTGGGTCTCAAAAGAGGAAAGACAACTTGCCTAACCTGTAAAGAGAAGCTGAGCTAAGTTTAGGCAGATGGAGGAAGGCCTCAGGTATGAGCCTGATGGTTTATGTGGTTGAATCTTCAAGCCTGCAAGGACCTTGAGAAAGCAGGGCCAGGCAGGAAAGGCCAAGGCCAATCACTGTTCCCAGAAGTAATGTCTGAAGTTTGCAGCCCCAGTGATAATAGATGTAAAATGGGAGGTACGCATAATCTAAAAACAAAGCAAATTAAATAATAGAAATACCTCCCCAATGAAAATCCTTTTGAAAGCAAGTCAAGCTTAGAACAAAGAAACCATTCACAATGAGATAAAATTAGGGGGTTGCATTTTATAATGTGGAAAAACTAAAGGGTCTTATTCTTTCCTTTTAAGCCCTGAAAATCATGGCTTGGCTTTCAATCAGCAAGACCACAGAACTAGTTCTGGATCCCAGTCAGTGATTTTGTTAATGAGAACCAAGAGAAGCAAACTGAGTGTGGGTTACTTGCTGAAAATAAACATAAATCAGAAATCAAACTTGTACTGGAAGATGCCAAAAGTATTTAAGCTGCACATCTGGTCCTATATTCTCTTTGGAGGATTTCTGAACATTACTTTTCTCCTTTTATTTATTTATTTTTTAATCTCAATCTGCTCTTCTAATGGATCCTTCCAAGTCTTCTTTGTATAAAATTAAAACTGCTATTTCCTTTAGGATAACTGGCTACTTGGATATCTTGCAAGCCCCTTAAACTCGGCATGTCCAAAAACAGAAAACAGACATCTTTGTTTCCCCTAAAGCATTCGACCTCCCCTGTAACCACCTCTCAGCAGCAGCCTTCTTAGCCACCATGTCACAAACCAGGAATCTGGTGTCTGCCTCGAGTGCTCTCTCTCCTTCTACTCTTCCTATCAGCGACCTCTAAGCTCTCGAAAACCTCTACCCTTCCCTCCATCTCTTCTACCCCACATCTGATGCAGGCTCCCCTCTTCTCACACCTGCATTGCTAAGTGACTGCCGTCAAGGCTTCAAGCCTCAGCCTCTATGCCTAGACTCCTTGCACTTTGTCCCAGTCCAGACCTCAGCAGCACATTGGATGCAGGGTTCCCACAGCACTGGGCAGTCACCAGCTACCCTACCAGGCTAACCTCCCTAATGGTCCCCACAGCCCAACACTGAGGGCCAAGAGAAAGGAAAGCTTCCAGACCAGCCAAGGAAAGGGAGCTGAAGAGACAAAGTTATCAGTGGACTCAGTAGAGGAGCAGACAGAGTTGCTCGAGTCATGTGGTCTCTCCGCAGTGTTGTCACTGTTTAGTTGCTCAGTTGTGTCCAACCCTTTGGGACCCTGTGGACTGTAGCCTGCCATGGGATTCTCCAGGCAAGAATACTAGAGTGGGTAGCCATTTCTTCTCCAGAGGATCTTCCCAACCCAGGGGTTGAACTACATCTCCTGCATTGTCAAGCAGATTCTTTACATTGAGCCACCAGGGAAGCCCTTCTTAGCAATTACAGCTATTTTTTAAGGGTACTATTTCTAGTAGGTGGCTCAGATGGTAAAGTGTCTGCTTACAATGCAGGAGACCCGGGTTCAATCCCGGGGTCGGGAAGACCTCCTGGAGAAGGAAATGGCAACCCACTCCAGTATTCTTGCCTAGAAAATCCCACGAATGGAGGAGCCTGGTGGGCTACAGTCCATGGGGTCACAAAGAGTTGGGCACGACTGAGTGACTTCACTTTAAGAGTACAGTTCAGTGGTGCCACCATCCACCCCCAGAACTTTTCAGTCTTTCCAAACTGAAACCACATGCTTGTTAAGCAGTAGTTCCCCATTCTCCCTCCCCCAGCCCCTAGCAACCAATCCTACTCTGTCCCTATGAATCTGACTGCTCTGTGTACCTCATATAAGTGGAATTTTGTGTGTCCTCTTCTTTTGACCTCATTTCACCAAGAATAATGCCTTCCAGATTCATCCATGTATCAGAATGTCCTCCCTTTTTAAGGTTGAATAGTATTCCATTGTATTTATATGCCATGTTTTATTTGTTTTTATTTACTTGGCTGCTTTGGGTCTTCGCTGCAGCACGTGGCATCTTTCCTTGCAAGGCACAGGCTCTAGTTGCAGAGCTCGGGCTTAGTCATTCCTCAGCTTGTGGGATTTAGCTCCCCAACCAGGGATGGAACCTGTGTGTCCTGCATTGCCAGGTGGATTCTTAACCACCAGATGACCAGGAAAGTCCCTGTATACACCACGTTTTGTGTATCCATTTTGTGTATCCATCAGTGGACACTTGGGTTGTTTATACACTTGGGCTCTTGTGAGTAATGCTGCCATGAAAATGGGTGTACAGATTACCCGTTCAAGTCTGTGCTGTCGATTATTTTGTGTTACACTCAGAAATACAATTGCTGAATCACAAGCTTGAATTGTCTTTAACTTATCTCCCCACAAAGACTGTCAATTCTTAAGAGACCAAGACTGGTTCTAGAAACAAATATTTGTTGGATAACTGATCATTAACCCAAGTGAAAAGGATTTTGTAAGAGACAGAAAGTTACAAAGGATGGGAAGGGCAGGAGGGGTTGGGACCTTCAAAAGGTTCAGATCCTGGAGAAATCTACAAACCTTTGATCAAGATCTTAAACAAATTAGCAGATGGGTGGGAGCTCCCAGGGAGACCTTATCACTTGTGCCTAGGCTCCATAAGCAGATCTTGGAGCCAGACCACCAACCCCTTGCTCTACACCCAGGGAGAGAAAAGAGCACAGACTCAGTTTCCAAAGGTGTTTCTTGGCCTGGTGTATCTTTCATCATCTTCTTTTAGACACAGGTTGGAAGCCTCAGGACTAACAACATTATTAGTCTGTATTCTAGCAGAAAAATAAATATATATAAAAACATTGTTTCCCAGGCACCTATTAGGAAAGAAAGTGAAAGTCAAGTGAAGTCACTCAGTCGTGTCCGACTCTTTGTGACCCCATGGATTGTAGCCTACCAGGCTTCTCTGTCCATGGGATTTTCCAGACAAGAGTTCTGGAGTGGGTTGCCATTTCCTTCTCCAGCCAACTATATAACCTAAATCATTCTAGCTCCATTGATTAAACAGTGATGTGAGTAAAATATTATTCCTAAAACTGAAAAGAAATGTTAATAAATGAGTGCAATTCTTTTAGCTTTCATCTATACCTGATTTTCCCTGGGAAAATAAATGTAATTTTTTTTTTTGCGAGCCTATTGTTAAAGGCCACCTTGTAACTATTTGTTTGTTAATGTATTCATTATTTATTCAGAATATATAGTTACTCATCCTTTCATTCAACAACTCTTGTTAGTATTAAGAAAAAGTTAAAAAAAGAAAACCAAAAACACTTACATAAGACTCCTTTGCGCATCATGTTAGAACACTTGAGGAATGAAAATGCAGCAAGCTCAGCCCCTGACAGTCCAGAGAAACATTTGTTGAGGACGGAAAAATAATACACAGCAAGAAGGAACGGGAGCTTCTCGTTCACATGCGGCTGAGACTTTCCTGCCAAGAACTGCTCAAATACAGGGCAGAGTTTACATACGTAAATGTAAAGTCTCCATTAAAATACTCTAAGTGGCTGCAAATGGGGAGAAAAAAAGGCGGGCCAGTGGGCTGGGCTAGAGGAACAGGTCTCCTCAAACTCACCTCCAAAGTGCCCATCTTATTTGTGAAAATTCTCTGCATTCTAACATCTCTCAGTCTTCCAGTGTTTCCCCTCCAGGAAGCCTGCTCCTACCTCCTCCTCCACAATGCTAAACCACTTAGTATGTTGATCCTATAGCATAAAGTTAGGGGTAGGTGTAGAGGGGAAGGGTTGATTAAATCACTTCTAAAATCCCAAAACGTTTAATGATCTAAAATTCACAAGAGGGGATTCCCTGGCAGTCCAGTGGTTGGGACTCTGTGCTTTAGTTGCTGGGGCCCAGGCTCAATCCCTGATCAAGAAACTAGGATCTGGCAGCATAGCCAAAAGTAAATAAATAAATAAAAATCACACTTACTAATATGCCAGGAATTTTACATTCATTGTCTCATTTGACTCTTACAATGACTGTAAGAGATACATACTTTTTAAGCATCCATTGTATAAAGAAATGGAGTGGCTAAGACTCTGAGCTCCCAGTGCAATGGGCCTGAGTTCAATCCCTGGTCAGGCAGCTAGATCCTACATGCCACAGTTAAGACCCAGCACAGCCAAATAAATCAATACATTAAAAAAAAAAAAAAATGGAGCCATGGAGAGTTCAATATCATGGCCAAGTTTATAGAGAAATGGCAGAACCCAGGACTGTCAGACTATAAAGCCCATATTCTAAGTGCATAAGAGTTAAGTAAGATCTCGGGTGGCTTTGGCCTCCAATGGCTTTTAGCGGGGCTTGCATTCCCAGCCAGAGATTGAGGCCAAGTCACAGAGGTGAGAGCACCAGATCCTAGCCACTACACCAGTGGTCAGCGACAAGGGTCCTGGTCCTTTGGTTTTGCAGAAAAGAATTCCCACAAAGACGGAAAGCAGTGAAGCAAGTAACGTATTTATTAGAAGGGAAAAGAGTACAGTCCACGTGGACAGACACACGGGCAGACTCAGGGAGAGAGAGAATCACTGAGTCGTGCCCTCATGGCTGTTTGAATCACTTTTATGGGGTATTTCTTCCAGGTTTCCTTTGGCCAATCACTTTGATTTGCCTGGTTCACAGTCCACAGTTGGTAGATCTCAGGATCCTCCTGTGTGTGTGCACACATCTCTTAGCCAAGATGGATTTTACCAAAAAGGCCTCTGGGTAGAACATCTGTTGACATAACTCCCCTTTGGCCTGTAAAGAGCCTTTTCTGGCTATGTGTGGTCAGAGAAGTCTCCTGACTTCAGGGAGAAGATGTGGTCTGGGCAGGGCCCAGTCTCCTCCCTTAATTGTCCTGCTATTGTCTTGGCGTTTCATGAATCTGTAATTGCTTTACCCTGTGGGTGGTGTGGCATCTGCCTCCCCTCTACTGCCATCAAGTACAGATGCCACTCTCTCAAAAGCCTCTTCCACCTCTGTCTCACAGCAGTGGTAGCCCCTATATCACATTTATCTGTCCTCCTTGTTGTATAACCATTTATATAAATATCTTTTCAAAATATGAGTTCCTTAGGAGTGGGAGCATGACCCTTTGTAACACTCTCTTCTCAGAACACGGGAACTGGAACCCAGGTGCTCAGATGATATCAGTCACCAGAAAATTTACAACGGTAAGAACACTTCATTCTCACCAAGTATGCGTGAAGTTTTTGTACCTTTCTCCTGCTGTGTTGTGTTGTTATTGGAGACTATGTCTCTGAACATAACATTAGCTCTTTTTCATACTTACTGAGCATTTCTTGAAAGCCAAGTACTCTGCTACATGCTTTAAAGGTTACTGTCCTTCTGGAGCCTGTAGGTTACAAGACAAGGTAGACACATAAGCAAGTGTTAGTTAGTCGCTCAGTCATCTCTGACTCTATGCAACCCCATGGACTGTAGTCTACCAGCCTCCTCTGTCCATGGAATTCTCCAGGTAAGAGTACTGGAGTGGGTTGCCATTCCCTTCTGCAGGGCATCTTCCTGACCCAGGGATTGAACCTGCGTCTCCTGCATTACAGGCAGATTCTTTACCATCTGAGCCACCAGGGAAGCTCATAAACAAGTGAGTTCACTGTAAAGCAGATTGTGATAGGCAGTAAGGCAGAGACATAAAACATTTCATTGAATTTGATGCCCTTGATTGGAAGGTGCATCCTCATTTTAGATATTAATAAGAGAGAAAGACTGCTGCTCATTACCCTATACACAGCCTTGATGTGAAGATGCACCCTTATTTCAGAGATGTTGGAATGTTTTTAAAATATGCCTCTTGGGTGAAGTAGTGCTGATACAAGTGACAATGTGAATGAACCTTGAAAACACTATTCTAATTAAAAGAAGTCAGTTCCAAAACACCACATACAATATGATTCTGTTTATATTAAATGTCTTAATAGGCAATCCTATAGAGACAGAAGGTAGACCATGGTTGCTTAGGGCTGGAGAAGATTTGGGAAAGGTTTATGGATGTGGATTGGTGAGTGACAGTTAAAGTGTGGAATGGAGGTGGGTGATGAAGATATTCTAGAATTGATGGTGGAGATGGTGGCACAATTCTATGAGTATGCTAAAAACCATTGAATTGTATGCTTTAAATGGATGGTATGTGAATTATATCTCACTAGCTGTATCAAGAAAGCTAAAGCTCAAAATAACACAATAGAAGGGCAGGGGTTTGGGGGAGAGATTAAGTCAGATGGGAAGGGACCAAGGAAAACTTTTAGGCATGGACACTAATACTTAGAATATAGTTGAGGAGCTTTCCTGGTGGTCCAGTGGCTAAGAGTCCAAGCAGAGGACTGGGGTTCGATCCCTGGGCAGGGAACTAAATCCCACATGCTCCAACTAAAACCTGGTACAGCTAAATAAATAGATTTTTTTTGTAAAGAAAATAAAATAGTAGAAATTGTGCCATGCAGAAATAGAAAATGGAGTTGGGAAAGGTGATCCAGGCAGAGGTAAGAGCTTAAGAAAGTCCAGGAAGCCAGGGTACTGGATAAAGTTCAAGTATTAGCCGAAGGAAGGGAGGGTGGAGTGAAGGAAAGGCTTGCAGGCAAACTGGCCCTTATGGGGGAAGGTACTGAATGTTGGGCTACAGGCTGTGGTTTTCTGTTCAGCTTGTGAGGAGAAGTCTTGAAATTTTCCCAAGTGCCAGCCTTTAAGATTTTGGCAATCCCGTATCCAAGGAAATTGTACTATTAAGGCTTTTCTTCCAGCCACAGGGCATGGTTTCTGACCCGACAGGCAGTAAAATCCCCTTTGGAATTTGGAGCCAGATGACAAAAAGGTTGGGAAGGCAAAGGGCATTGCCACAGGAAGCGTGGTGTTTAAACAGATGCTGGGAAGAAGGGAGGTCTGTGGCAGGCAGCCATGAAATTCCAAAGGTCACTGCAGCAGCACCAGGAAGCTGAAAGCAAGAAGCCATCCGTGTACTAGGCATCACACAGGAGGAGTTAGAATCTCACCTCTCTTGCAAAGAGAATGAAAACTGAGAACAGAATGAGATGGGGAGGAAGAAGTGTGCAGAGTTACAGCAAAGAAAACAGTGAGCATCTCAAGCCCAGGAGAGTCGGTGCATTGAAGCAGGAGCTGCTGCTGCTGCTAAGTCACTTCAGTCGTGTCCGACTCTGTGTGACCCCGTAGATGGCAGCCCACCAGGTTCCGTGGTTCATGGGATTTTCCAGGCAAGAGTACTGGAGTGGGTTGCCATTGTCTTCTCCGTGAAGCAGGAGCTCCTGGGCTCAGACATTGTTGTCCGGGAGCCAAAGCCTGAATTTGCCTGCCCTGAGCTAAGTGTCAAGAACCTGGGGCCAGGGAGGACACCGGGGTATAGAGGAAGCACAGGTCAGAGTTTGAAAAGCACTCTTGCTGGGAGAGTCCCTTGTGGGTAGGAAGCTGTCCTGGGTGCCCCCTTCCTGGCCCTGTTCCTGGGAAGGGGACTCCAGGCAGCTCTCCTAATTTAGCCCAACTCTGAAGAGGGAGGATAAGGAGCGTGGAGAGGAGTGTGCAGAGGCGGGAGGACTGCAGAAGGCGGAGCAGCAGGGAACCCCGGTGGGAAAGCATTGCACTAACAGGCAGAGAAGAAAATAGGGAGGCTCGCAGGGGTCTGTCTGCCCTTTAGCTTCATTTCTTCCGCTTGCGCTTCCGGAAGAGCTTTTGTAAGGGAGCTAGTCACTCAATTTAAATGATATAAACAGCACAGTCCCCTTTGTTTTTTGGCCACACTGGGCGGCTTGTGCGATCTTAGTTTGATGACTAGTGATCCAACCCAGCCAGTGAACACGCCAAATGCTAACCACTGGATTGCCAGGGAATTCCCCACTGTCCACTCTCTTATTCTAACCCCAAATGCTGACACAGTTCCCAAGATGGGCAGAAGGGAAGCAGGAACTCAGAAAAGCTGCTGTTGAGGGCCATGGGTGTGCCCAGGCCTCCTTCTTCCGGGGAAACAGCCTTTGATTTAGAATAATCATGCTCAAGCTCACCAGTGCAGAGTGGGGTGGCAGGCAAAAATTATAGCTAATGGCAAAATGTGCTAAATAGAAGTGTGTTTTTCACCTGGAATGTAAACCTACCCACTACTACGAGGGTTGGGGGCCATGGAATTGCAGCTGGGGCCTGTCAGGACTCCCTGGCAGCAGAGATTAAGTGCTGACCGGGGTCATGCAGTCCGGGTTTTTTCAAGTAAAATCTGAAGTCCTGACCTCTTGGTCTGTATCCATACCCCCAGGAAGAAGCACTTGGCCAGTCCTGTAATCCGATAAGGCTCTTGCCTTCTTCCTTAAGGTTGAGAGAGGCCTGTACCCTGCCCCCTTTCTGGATCCAATCCAGCTGCCCTCTTCAACCCAGAGGCTGTGACACTGAGCTCTGGTTCCAGCCAAAGCTATAAATGCAGGGCAGGGCAGGGCAGAGGAATCCGTCTGGAAGGGCTGTAGACGTTTTGTTTGTTTGTTTTGGCTTCACCTGGTCTTTGCTGCAGCACAAAGTCTTGCTCTTGTTGTGGTGCTTGGGCTTAGTTGCTTAGTTGCTTACTTGCACTAAGTCATGTGGGATCTTAGTTCCCCAACCAGGAATCGAACCCAAGTCCCCTGAGTCAGAAGGTGGATTCTTAATGAGTGGATCATCAGGGAAGTCCCAGGGTTATGGGTTTTAAAGTGTAACTGGAAGTGGGTATTTCTGTCAAAACTGTGTTAATCACTCAGTCATGTCTGACTCTTTTTGATCCTATGGACTGTGGCCCGCCAGGCTTCTCTGTCCATGGAATTCGCTAGGAAAGAAAACTGGAGTGGGTTCCCATTTCCTTCTCCAGGGATCTTCCCAACTCACGGATCAAAATGGTAGGTACGGCTGAATGTGGCCTTGGAGGATGTCCTGAAATCCACATGAGATCAGCCCCAGACATAAAGCATTCCAACCTGCTCCCTCAGAGACTCAGGTACTTCCGGCAGATCTGTACCTGTTGTGGATGAGCCAACTACAGCCTCTAGTTCAAACTGCAATATTCAACAAATAACTTTGTGATGATAACTTCCCCCTGAAATAGTGCCCAGGGGAAAAATGCATTTATCCCATCAAAATTAAAACTGCACAATTATTTGAGATTTCATCGTAAGCAAATACATTGCCTTTCTGATTTTACACATCAGGCTCCCTAAGCCTGGTTAATTTGAGCTTTCCTCTTGTGCTTCGAGGACAAAAATTTCTGGCCCAGGAAACTGATGGTCAGTTCTCAAAGGATGTTGAGATCATCCTGTGAGTCCTCTTTGCACCAGGTGTTGTAGTATCTGTAATTTATCCTAAAGCATTTAAGTGCTTACAGGGCTTCCCAAGTGGCCCTAGTGGTTAAAAATAAAATAAAAACCCACCTGCCAATCAGGAGATATGGATTTGATCCCTGGGTCAGGAAGATCACCTGGAGGAGGGCATGGCAACCCACTCTAGTATTCTTGTCTGGGAAATCCCATGGACAGAGGGGTCTCTTGAGCTACAGTCCATAAGTTTGCAGAGTCGACATGATGGAAGTGACTTAGCACACATGTAAGCGTTTACAATGTGATATTACATGTGTGTTTCTTAAGTTAAGCCGCCAAAACCCTTGGACTAACCAAGAAAGCGCAGTGAAGCATTGGGCAGCTAGCATTTCATCAAAGTGCCCTTCTCTAGAGCCAGTCTCTGTATTATCATACTTCAATCAACAACCAATTATTTTTCAAAAGTTATACTCAGTGTCAGAAATGGATTTTTATTAGGAAGGTAGTGACTTTTATTTTTTGGCCACGCCATGTGGCACTCAGGATCTTAGTTCCCCAATCAGGGATGGAATGTGTGTCCCCTGCAGTGGAAGCACAGAGTCTCAACCACTGGGCCACCAGGAAAGTCCCAGTAATGCACATAACTGATGTTAGAAATGAACTTTCAGTGGTGAAATTAAAGGAATTCTAAGTAGATAGAGTGGCTAGAAAGTAATAAAAGTAATCCCTATCCTTCCACGAATGAAGTGTAAAAATCTGGTGAGGCCTGCTCCCAGATTTTTACTGAGGGCATCTGAGGCTAGCCAGTCCATGATGGGCCACTGATCTGTGAGAATATCTGGTTGTCCGATGCCCATTAGAAACCACAGAGCCTTCCTGGGACAAACCTTCCACATGCAACTAGTGGAAACACCTCAGAGGGCTGAGATCGTGGACTTAGGCTCCGAGAACAGTTAGATGAACTGTTGTGTGTGTTGACTAGCAAATATTTATCTAATTATGTCAGTATATGTGGTCTGGCCTTGGTCTGAAACTTGCTTTCCTTATAACCTTGTAGTGAAATATGGGAAAGTAGCCAATCTTTTAAAAAACTATTTATTTATTTGGTTGCACCTGGTCCTAGTTGTGGCATACAGGATCTTTAGTACAGCATGAGAGCTCTCAGTTGCAGCATATGGGATCTAGCTCCCTAATCATGGATGGAACCTGGGCCCCATGCATTAGGAATGTGGCATCCTAACCACTGGATCGCCAGGGAAGTCCCGGAAGTAGCCAGCTTTTACCCTCCTCAAAACTTCTTTGGGGGCTACCACTCTCTGTCAACAAGAACAAGTTTGCTGACCAAAGTGTCTGATTTCAGATCTCACCATCAGGCTCAATTCCCACCCCGTACCATGACAGCAACACCCCCAGGCCTTTCATATTGCAAGTTAATGGCTGATGCATAGACAGTCCCTTAGCAGATACTGGTTAATACATTTGATGAGTAAACAAATGACTAGATGATCTAAGTGAACGAATGGATGGAATTGGAAAGCGGTAGAATGGTCATTTTGGTTACTGAGGTCCTACGCTCCAGTTTCCTTGCTCAAACTTGCCCCTCCTAATTGACTTCCCACCATTATAAACTAGTGAACATTACCCTTTGTGTTAGATCATCTTAAGTCTCCTAGGATATAAATTCTTTGAAGGCAGAATTACGTATTTCTATGTTCTGTAGAAAACCCAACATGCATTTTTATATTCTATTAGAGAATATTTCTGGAATATTATATACAGTTGTCCCTGATTTGGAGAATTGCTTCCAGGGCCCCTTTAGAAACCAAAATCTACAGATGCTTAAGTTTCCTGCAGTGGGAGCACAGTCTTAACCACTGAACCTCCAGGGAGGTCCCTTTTCCAAGTATTTTTGATCTGCGATGAGTTTCACAGAAGACTGACTATATCAGAATATTTCTATAGTATTCCGTAAAAATGAAGGTGCCAAACAGGATGTGTTTCATGAGGATTAACTGTTGGTGATGTAAACCTAATAATGATAATAATAAAAATAGCTGATAATACTAAGCATCTACTCAACACCAGGCTATCTAAGTGCTTTGTTAAGTGCTGGGTCATTATTTCACACAATATCCCCATAAATTAGCATTATTATTTCCGTTTGACCATTAAAAATTCCTTGAAGTTATATTACTTGCCCAAGGTCACATGGCTCATAAATTCCAGGGCCTGTGTAACGCCACGCCAGTGCCCTGGTCATTATGACTGTGGAATCTCTGGCCATGGGATGTTCACCAGGTCAGCAGGTCCAGACTCTAGACTGTCTGCTATACTCTGCCTTAAGGAGTTAGTCCCCGCCCCAGTTCTCTGAGGATTTAAAGTGCCTGCCTATTTCTCTCCCTTCCTTGGAGACAGTTCAGCAGTTTTCTCATGAAGAGTGACATTCACAGACCCTGCCAGGACAACTGTCTGCATGATGCCCTTTGTTTTTCAAAGTCGCTCAGTCATGTCCGACTCTTTGCGACCCCATAGACTGCATAGTCCATGGAGTTCTCCAGGCCAGAATACTGGAGTGGGTAGCCTTTCCCTTCTCCAGGGGATCTTCCGAACCCAGGGATCGAACCCACGTTGCAGGTAGATTCTTTACCAGCTGAGCCACCAACAGTTTGGGGCTACCTCAGGACCCCAAGGTTCAAAGAGAAGCCCTGTTGTCCTCTTGGAGAAGACCCAGCCTTACTGCAAAGACTAGTGTCTTTTATTTTTCCCCTCCTGGATTGCCGGGAACTGATTTGGAAAGGCAACAATGCCATGCTTTCTGAAGGGCGTTACATCGGAAACAGATGTTCAAATTCAGCTTGGGTTCATGTTCCTTTGCTGTGGATAATTCCTTGGCTCACCTCTCTGCCTGACGCACTGCCACCCAACTGATGGTTGGTGGGGACTGTGTCCCCACAGAGCAAAGGAGAATGACAACAGCCTGCTGAGCAGGGCATGCGAGGAAACCACCTCTGGTTTCCTCAGGCAGCAGGCAGAGGCTCTCAGGAGAAGCCAGCCTCGGCCATCAGCGTGTCATTGGCTGCCAGTCCTGCTGGCGGAGAGCCCTGGGCCTCTGGCCAGGGCTTCCAGCATGGTGGATGGGGGCAGGCTGGCAGGCCCACTGCACAGCGGTGACCTGAGACTATGCACGGCCTGGCTCAGACTCTGGGGCTCATCGGAAGCAGGAAATTGGATGGGCAAAACGTTTCCAGTGTTTCAGAACTGGGAAGAGAAGCTCTCTTCCTAATTGACTGGAAACTGTAGAAGATAAGCTGTATTTCCTTCCATCTGCCAGCTGACCCAGGAAGCCCTCCGGTTTCCAACAGCCACTTTTAGCTGCACTTTGACTGCTGAACACACATCTCTCTCCCAATGCACCATGAGGTCAACCTTTTAGCTCTCAAGAATTATGTGGGGAAGGGAGTGATGTCAGGGGCCAGGAGGGTCATGGCAAAGGGGACTATGTTACATCAGGATTTGTTTCTTTGCTTTTTTTTTTTTAATTTTTGAAGTTGATTGATTTCCTATGTTGAACTGAAACTGCCAATAGACTTTTGAACTCCATATATGAATTTTCTAGCTGTATCCATTAATAGTCCATCTTACTGATCAAAAAAAGCTCTGGCACTGACCCCAAATTTCTAAGTCTCATTCAAGCCATCAGAACCAATTAAAAGTCTTAATCTAGAAAAACCGTTTAAGATTTAAGAAATGATCAAAGCTAACACTTACATAGTGCTATGCACAGAACTTTACAAAATAACTCATTTAACCTTTACAAAGACCCTATTGTCCTGATTTTACAGAGGAAGAAACCGAGGCACAGAAAAATTAAGGGATTTTCCCAAATTCACACAGCTGATAAGTGGAAGAGCAGAGCTGCGAATCCGAGTAATCAGACTCTAAAATATCCCATTTCTTGTTATGTTTCAGTTATTTGCATTTTATTTTATTTTTAGTCTCACTGGGGTATAGTTGTTTTACAACATTGTGTTAGTTTCTGATTTATAACAAAAGGAATCAGCTATAGGCATACATATATCCCCTCTTTATCAGATTTCCTTTCCATTTAGGTCACAGCAGAGCACTGAGTAGAGTTCCCTGTGCTACACAGTAGGTTCCCATCATCTGTTTTATACATAGAAGTGTGTATATCTCAATCCCAATCTTCCAGTTCATCCCACCCGACCTCTCCCCCTTGATGTCCATACGTTTGTTCTCTATGCCTGTGTCTCTATTTCTGCTTTGCAAATAGTTTCATCTGTACCATATTTCTAGATTCCATATATAGGCATTAATATATGATATTTTTCTTTCTGACTTACTTCACTCTGTATAGCAGTCTCTGTATTTATATTTTAAGGAATTTCTCAATTTCATCTTAATTGTCAAATGTGCTGGCATAAATGCTGTAAGTCTGAAGTGAAATGCCCTCTTTCATTTCTGATAGTGGTAACTTGGGTTCTCTCCTCAGTCCAGCTAGAGGTTTATCAACTGTATTGATCCTTAAAATAAACCAACATTTGTCTCACTTGATTTTTCTATTTTTTCCCAATTTTCATTTCATTGATCTCTGCTCTTTTTATTTCCTACCTTCTGACTTAACTTTGAGTTTAATTTTATCTTCTTTGTTACCTTCTTAAGTGGAATTCTTAGATATTGATTTTAGAATTTTTCTTTGGCTCTAATATAAGCATTTAACAGTATGAATTTTCCTCTAAGCGCTGCTTTAAATGAATCCCACAAATTCTAATATTTTGTACTTTCATCATCATTCTACTCAAGATATTTCCTAACTTCTTTTATAATTTCTTCTTTGACCCATGGGTTGTTTAGAAATGTATTCTTTAATTTCCAAATATTTGGAGATTTTACAAGTATACTTTTCTCATTTAATTACATTATCATTAAAAATATACTCGTTTTTAACTTACTGAGACATTTTACAACCTAGCATATGGTCTCTCAGTGAGTATTCTATGTGTACTTAAAAAGAATATGTATTCTGCCACTATTGGGTAGAGCATTTCATCTATGCCAATTAAGTCATCTCGATAGTGTTTTGAAATCAATTACATATCCTTACCCATTGTTTATCTACTTATTTTATCAATTATATAGAGAGGTGTATTAAAATCTCTAAATATAATTGTGGGTTTGTCTATTTCTTCTTTCAGTCCTATCAGTTTTTACCTCATGCGTTTGTTTTTTCCTTTTGTCCTGTGCAGTGTGGCATGGGGGATCTTAGTTCCCCTACCAGGAATGGAACCCAGGCCCCCTGATTTGGGAGCGTGAAGTCTTAACCCCTGGACTACCAGTGCAATGTGCCAAGTCACCTCAGTCGTGTCCGGATCTTTGCGACACTATGGTCTATAGCCTGCCAGGATCCTCTGTCCATGGGATGGTCCAGGCAAGAAAACTGGAATGGGTTCCCGTGCCCTCCTCCAGGAGATCCTCCCAACCCAGGGATCGAACCCAAGTCCCTTATGTCTCCTGCGTTTGCAGGCGGATTCTTTACCACTAGCAGCACCTGGGAAGCCCAGGACTACCAGGATGTCCCTAATTCACATATTTTGAAGCTCTTGTTGCTAAGTGAATAAACATTCAGAACTGTTATGTCTTTGTAATGAATTCACCATTTTATCATTATAAAATGTCCCTCTGTCATTGATAAGGGTCCCTGTGCTGAAGTTCAAATATAGCCCTTAATATAGCCTTACTTTGATTAATATTTTGCATGGCGTATTTTATTTCGTTCTTTTAGTTTTAAACTCTGTCCTTATATTTAGAGCGTTTTCTTTCAGACAACCTACGGGAATCTTGTCCTCTTCCAGTATAACGATTTCTGCTTTTAGTTGATATGTTTAGTCTATTTACATTTTTTGTTTGTTGGTTGGTTTAAATACTTTTATCTATTTATTTTTGCCTGTACTGGGCCTTTGTTGCTGCAAGGGCTTTTCTCCACTTGTGGTGAGTGGGGGCTACTCTGCAGTTGTGGTGTGAGGACTTCTCATTGTGATGGTTCTCTCAGGCCCGTGGGCTTCAGTAGTTGTGGCTCCCAGGCTCTAGAACACGGGCTCAATAGTGTGTTCTTATTTTGTACTTAGCTGCTCCGCAACATGTGGGATCTTCCCAGATCAGGGATCGAACCTGTGTCTCCTACATTATCAGGCAGATTCTTTACCACTGAGCAGCCAGGGAAGCCCCTTAGTCCGTTTGTATTTAATGCAGATGTTGATGATGTTGTGTTTCTTACATGAACTATCTTGCTATTTGTTTTCCGATTTGGTCCCATCTCTTCTTTGTCCTTTTCCATTCATGTCTCCTGCCTTCTTTTAAACTGAGTATTTTTAATGTGTCATTTAACCTTCTCCTTTTGTGCGCCTTTTAAAATGTTTATGACGGTTGCTATAGTGTTTGCAGGGTGCGTCTTTATCTTGTCACAGTTTACCATCAAATAAAATTGAACTGCTGCATAAAGTTATTGATCCCAAATATACTGATATTGCTTTTGCTTTAAATACTCAATTATTCTTAAAGAAAAATACAATGAAAAAATTTTACCCACATATTTATGATTTTCAGTGACCATCATTCCTTTGTGTAGAGCTGGTATTTTTTCCTTATACACAAAGAACTTCCTTTTCTGTCTCTTGTATTATAGGTAGTAATTATTTTCTAATGATTAGCTGTTTATTTTAATCATTAGCTATTATAATGCAAGTAAGAATTACTTTCTATTAATTAGCTTTTATTTGCCCAGAAACATCTTTGTTTCACCTGCATTTTTAAAGGTTATGTTCATTGCATATTAGAGTTCTCAGATAATTTTTTCTCTCTTTCTATGCTTCTCTGTGTCTTCTGGCTTACATTATTTTTGATATAAAGTCAGTGGAAAACCTTATCTTTGTTCCCCTGAATGTAATGTGTCTTTCTCTGGCTGCTTTTAATACAGGTACTTTACCACTGGTTTTCAGAATATTGATTAAAATATTATAGATGTGGTTCTTTGTACCTTTTTATTCTGTTTGGAGTTTGCTGACCTTATTGTCTCTTGGTAAGTATTTTAAAGTCAAATCTGGAATTTCAGTTATTATTTCTTTAAATCTCTCTCCCATACTCAATTTACATGTGTTAGATTGCTTAATATTGATCCACAGGTTACTGGGGTTCTGTTTCTATATGTATGTAAGTATGTACATACGTATTTTCTTTCTCGTTTTCTTTCTGAGCTTTAGTTTGAACTTTGTGTGTGTGGGGGGGTGCTGTATCTTCAAGTCCTTTTTGTTCTTCTGTTGTGTGCAGTCATCAGCTAAGCCCATCCAGTGAATTACACATCTCTGATTTTTAGGTCTAGAAGTTGCATTTGTTTCTTTCATTATACTTTTCCATGTTTCTCTTTGTGTTCAAGCTTCACAGGTGGCTCAGTGGTAAAGAATCTGCCTGTCAGTGCAGGAGATGCAAGTTTGGTACCTGGGTGGGGAAGATTCCCTGGAGAAGAGAATGGCAACCACTCCAGTATTCTTGCATGGAAAATTCCATGGAGTAGCAAAAAGTCAGACCTGACTAAACACTCACACACACTTGCTCATTGTGTTCATTGAGTTTTTCTTTAGATCCTTAAAAATATTTGCCATAGCTCTCTCTAAGTCCTTGTCTGCTAATTTCATCATTTCTGTCATTTATGTATCTGTTTCGACTGACTTGCTTTTCCTGGCTAAGGATCATATTTTCATGTTTTCCCATATATCTGGTAATATTTTTACCATATTCTGGATTTTGTGTCATGTTGTTGAGTGTCTGATTTTTGCTGCTTTCCCTTAAAAAGTGCTGAGCTTTATTCTTGGAGGAAGTTACTTTAGTTGGGAATCAGCTTGGTCTTTTTGAGGTTTATTTTCAAGCTCTTCTTAGGAGGATCTAAAGTCCCTTTTATTTTCGGACTACTCTAGCCTTGCTGCTAAGGTGCGGCATCTCTGGAGTCTACTGAGTTCTGAATTATTGAAACTAGAATGTCTCTCAACCTTCTCCAAGCTTCAGTTATTGCTTATTTTGCAAATTCTTGGTAATTTTTATTTATCTGGTAATTATTCTATGTGTCCAGCTTATGGAGTCTCACCTTACACATGTACAGCCTAATATTTGAGCAAAGGCTTACGGGGATCCTATGAATATTTATCGGCCTCCCTGGTGGCTCAGCAATAAAGAATCCACTTACCAATGCAGGAGACTCGAGTTCCATCTCTGAGTCAGGAAGATCCCTTGGAGGAGGGTATAGCAACCCACTCCAGTATTCTTGCCTGGAGAATCCCATGGACAGAGGAGCCTAGTGGGCTACAGCCCATGGGGTCACAAAGAGTTAGACATGACTTAGGAACTAAACAACAACAAAAAATGAATATACTTAAAAAGCCCTTTTTCTGTAAACCTTCTTTTGGTCTGGAAGCTTGCCCTACAAATTCCAGTTGCCTCAACCTGCACAAACTCTGATCTGTTTCTATATCTGTCTCCTCATTTCAGTGAAGCTGCTATGTTCTACTTGAAGCTTTTCTCCCTGTACTATCGTCCAGAAAGCCTGGGAAATCAGAGGGCTCACCAAATTTTTTTTATTTTTCTCAGGAATCAGAGTTCTGAGTGCCTGTTGTTCAATGTCTGAGGACAGTTGTTTTACATATTTTGTCCAGTTTTCTAGTTATTTACTGCAGGGAGGCTAACCAACACCAGTTATGCTATCATGACTACAGCAGAAGTCAAACAGGTTTTATTAAAATAACATTTACCAAGCCTCACTCTATTAGATATCACATTAAAAGCTTTATCTGCATTGTTTTATATAATCTTCACATAAACCCCATAAAGTAGGTAACTTTTTTCCTTATTACAGACATAAAACTGAGGCTTAGGAAGTCAAAGAAACTCGTCCCAGGTTATGTAGCCAGTAAGTTATGAAATAGTACTCAGAAAACTGTCGGACTCTGTTCCTCTTCTTTTAAAAGGCTCTCCTCCCTTTTAAGATTTATTTTTGTATAAAAAAGTATTACATGCTTTTTAAGTAGATGTTTCAAAATACAAAGAAATGTGAGAGAAAAAAATTTGCACGTCCTGTGTTTGCACCATCCCCCATACACCCTACTTATCCCACACCTGTGGTCCTGCTGCCTAGAATTTGTACCCACTTAGAAAGGCAAGAATCCCTTATTTTGGCAGCAATGGGGGACAGCTGATGAGCCACAGATCCTGGCAAAAGTGGCACCAGCCGCCTGTCTGGTTCTAGACCAAAGCTAACACTGTGCCCAGATTTGCATGTGCCTTCCTGTTCTCTCGGCTTGCATCCAGACTACAAAAAAGGTCTCCACAAGCTGGCTCCAACACAGCTTACAAGCCTGTTTCAGTGGGCAAAGAGAAGTTCCGAACACAAGGATGGCTTATGAGAGAGAAACTTTCTGCATGAACTGAGATCTCTTCAAATCATTTCACCCCCTCCTCTCTGCCCTTGGCAGTCAAGTAGAAGATCTGAAAGGATGCCAAGATAGTCCCAGTACTAGAAACTGGCTCTGGACAATAAATAAACATGAAAAACTACAAAACTAGTCTAAAACCTGCAACTAGGGCATGTGAATTTCAACAGAGAAACTTACATTCTCATTAGAAAGTAAGCTTCAGAAGGACTGAAGGTTGTCTTTTGGGTTCACAGATTCATCCCAGAGGTAAGAAAAGATGTGTGACACAATGTAGCCACTCAATAATTGTTTGTTGAATGGATTCATTAAACGAGAAGAAAGTATTGGGGAAACTATATTCACATATTAAGGACTTAGTATATGTGCTTAATATATATTGAGACAGGAAGGAGGCAGGGCACAACCTTTAAAAGAATGACAGCTGTTGAAGGGGTGAGATAAACTGGTTAGAACTAACTAGGTCCAAGATGACAGACCAGTCAACTTCCACTAGACCATGAGCCTCAGTATGAGCTCACCATAACACATTAGCTAAATCATACCCTCAGGTGCCTTCCCAGTTCATAGGTTGATGATTAAAGGTCAAAAAAAGGACAGTGACCCAATTCCAGGAAATCTCCGCCCCTTCCCTAAAATCAGAGCTTCCCTGGTGGCTTATAGGGTAAAGTGTCTACCTGCAACGCGGGAGGCCTGGGTTTGATCCCTGGATCGGGAAGATCCCCTGAGAAGGCAATGGCACCCCACTCCAGTACTCTTGCCTGGAAAATCCCATGGACGGAGGAGCCTGGTAGACTGCAGTCCACGGGGTAGTGAAGAGTCAGACACAATTGAGCAACTTCACTTTCACCCCGCAAAGTAGTTGGAATAAACCTCCTACTTATTAGCTTGTGAAATTGCCCAGCCCATAAAAACTAACCACCCCATATTTCGGGCTTCCCAGGTATGCTAGTGGTAAAGAACCCGCCTGCCACTGCAAGTTAAACATAAGACAACGCCAGTTCTTTCCCTGGGTCAGGAGGATCCCCTGGAGGAGGGTATGGCAACCCACTCCAGTATTCTTGCCTGGAGAATCCCATGGACAGAGGAGCCTGGAGGGCTATAGCTCACAGGGTCGCACAGAATTGGACACAACTGAAGCGACTTAGCCCAGCAAGACCGTATTTCATGGCCACTCTCACTTTCTGAGACGGTACACACTTCTGTCTGTGGAGTGTGCATCTTCTTGAATACACACATGCTTTCAGCCTACTTTGGCTCACTCTGAAATTCCTTCCTGCACGAAGCCAAGGACCCTCACTTGGCAGCCATCCCAGGAACTCGCCTGAGACCTGGGACATGACCGTTCGCTTGCTCTCCACTTTTCCTGCAACAACATCATTGAGTCAGGAGATAACCAGTGGCTCAAGGAAGGGTTAAAAACCAAACTTTCCCTCTGGGGAAGCTGACACATACACAATAAGTCCTCAGGAATGGTGCAGACAGCAAGGATTCTTGGGGTTCAGAGGAGGGAGAAATACTTATATCTTAAATGAGGAGGGAAGGCCATAGAAAGGAGGTCAATTTGGGGCCAGGTCTTGAAGGCTAGTATATTAGTTCTTTAGGGCTGCGGTAACAAAGTACCATAAGCTGTGAGATGTGAAAGGACAGAAATTTCTCTCACTGTTCTGGAGTCCAGAAGTCTGAAGGAGAATCCTTCCTTGCCCCTGCCTAGTGCTGGTGGCTCCTTGGCAGTGGCAGCCAACTCTCATCTCTGTCCCCATCTTTGCAAGTCCTTCTTTTCTTTCCTGTACTGTGTGCTAAGTAGATTTAGTTGTGTCTAACTCTTTGCAACCCCATGGACCATAGCCCACCAGGCTCTTCTGTCCATGGGACTCTCCAGGCAAGAAGACTGGAATGGGTGGCCCTGCCCTCCTCCAGGGGAATCTTCCCAACCTAGGGATTGAACTGGCATCTCTTATGTCTCCTGCATTGGCAGGCAGATTCTTTACCACTAGAGACACCGAGAAAGCCGTCTTCCCTACATTCAGTTCAGGTCAGTTGCTCAGTTGTGTCTGACTCTTTGTGTCCCCATGGATTGCAGCACACCAGGCTTCCCTGTCCATCACCAACTCCCAGAGCTTGCTCAAACTCATGTCCATTGAGTTGGTGATGCCATCCAACCATCACATCCTCTGTCGTCCCCTTCTCCTCCCACCTTCAATCATTCCCAGCATCAAGGTCTTTTCAAATGAGTCAGTTCTTCTCATCAGGTGGCCAGAGTATTGAAGTTTCAGCTTCAGCATCAGCAGGAGGATTATTCCAACTATTTTTGGGAAGGGGTGGAGATTTCCAGGTTTTGGGCCACCACCCACCCTTGGTCTTTTGACAGTGCCTTGGAATTGTCATGGCACCTCTGGGTATGTCATTTCACTTGCTAATTGAGGATCAAGGTTTAGTCTTGTCTGCCATCTTGGTCCCACTAGATTCTAATCGGTTTATGTTGTGTCCTTGCGCTATGTCATTTGTTCAAAAGCTGTGCCCTGCCCCTTTCCCTCCTGTTACAATGGTGTGGCCAGAAAAAAAAAATATATTGATGAAAATACTCCTCCCAAATGCAAAGTGTGTTTAAGACCAGGTTTCCCCCAAACCAATATTTAGCCAAAAACTGAAAAATTTCTGAAGTTAGATTATAGAGCAACCCTGATGAAAACACAGGAAAACAGAAAACTTCAAATTGAAGGATTCCCAATAGACATGTAATCTCCTGAGCTGAACTTTTGAAACTTAAAACAATTTAAAATGCACATGGAATGCATAAAATTGTAATTGAGCAGGATTCTATGGGGTCTTCCCGGAACAGACTCTCCCACCCCCCTTGTCCTCTGCCTGCCCCTAGCCTGTAGAAAAACTGTAGCCTTGTAGGCCTTCCCTGGGTTCCACAAAGTGAGTTTAATCAGAGGAATGAGAAAATGCAGAAAGAAAGGAAAACAGTCAAGCAGGACAAAATAATAGCAATTCAGCCATTAAACAAAGTCAAGGACCTTTAGTTCCTCCTCAAGGGCTATAGATGATATTCTGAGTCACATTCTTTGAGCTGTTTTGCAGATACTGAAACCCCTACCAGATGGAAGAAGTTAACTGTCTGCTGCCCACAAGCACAAAGACCCCAGACCAGCTGGAACCAGAAGGTTGAGGATGTTGACTCCTGTAGTTACCTTACCACCAATCAGAAGAATGTCGTTGAGCTGATCACACACCTGCCTCCCTTATCTTGTTTTTAAAAACCTTTCCCTGCAAGCCTTGGGGAGTTCAGAGTCTTTTAAGCACTAGCTGTCCTTGACAGCCTTGCTTCAAAGTGAAAGTGTTTGTCATTCCACTGTGTCCGCTCTTCGCAACCCCATGAACTGTAGCCTGTAGGCTCCTCTGTCCGTGGAATTTTTCAGCCAAGAATACCAGAGCAGGTTGCCATTTCCTATTCCAGGGGATCTTCCCGACCCAGGGATCAAACCCAGGTCTCCTGCCTTGCAGGCAGATTCTTTACCGTCTGAGCCACCAGGAAGCCAGGACTCCTTGCTTGGTGCCCTGCAATAAACGCTTCACTTTCCTTCACTACAGGGGCTTCCCTGGGTTACATTCCTGATTTCTTAACTTACTTGATCTGTAATTCCGAGCCCATTGCTGCCTTTCTCCAGACCTGTTTTCCCCATCAATAAATTAGGGATAATAATTATCCTCAGGATAAAACTGTCTTCTGAGATTGTGCAAAAAAAAAAAAAAAACCCTCGGTTTTCCTCCCATGTGTCCTCCTTAGTCTCACATTACTGCCACACTCAGAACATTTTTTTAAAATTATGGTTTTCCTTTAAATCACAATAATATTTTTTGCTTTTAATTGATTAATTTTTGGTTGCTCTGGGTCTTGCTGGAAGCAGGCTTTCTCTAGTTTCAGTGAGCTATTGTTCGTTGAGGTGGTGGGGCTTCTCACTGTGGTGGCTTCTCTTGCGGTAAAGGTGGGCTCCAGACTCATGGGCTTCAGGAGTTGTGCACAGATTTTACTTGCTGCCCACCCCCACTGGTCCTGGGATGTGGAATCTTCCCGAACCAGGGATTGAACCTGTGTCCCCTGCATTGGAAGGCAGATTCTTATCCAGCATACCAATGGAGAAGTCCCTCAAAACTTCTGATACCAGGTGAGTGGCTGTTTTTCCCACAGCAAATAACTCCCTGTAGCACCAGCTCTGTGTCTTCCAACCTAACTCCGTTCTGATACTCTGGAGATACTATCCGCTCCTACAGGTGAAGGGCTCAGTCCTAGAAGACTGTTCCGACCCCACTTCAGATGATAATCACAAGTCCAGGTTGTCCCTTATGCTTCTGACTGATGAGCTATATACACGACTCCCTCCCCATCTCAGGATCGATTAATTTGCTACAGCAGCTCAGAGAACTCAAGAAAAGAGTTCTCTTACTGTTGACCAGTGGATTGTAAAAAGACATGATAAAGGCTACAGATGAACATCCAGATGGAAGGAATGTGTAGGGCCAGTTATGTGGGGGCTTCCTTGCCCTCTCTGGGTGTGCCCTCCCCCCAACCACCACCATGTATTCATCAATGTAGAAGTTTCTCTAACCCTGTCCTTTGGGAACTTTTAGGGAGGTTTCATCATGTAGGCATGATTGATCATCAACCCATTTCCAGCCTTCCTCCTTCTCTGGAGAATGGAGGATGCAGCTGAAAATTTCAAGCTTCTGATCCTGGCTTGATCTTTCTGGTGAACAGGCCCCGTGCTGGAGCCCACCCAGGGTCACCTGACTAGAACAAAAGACAGTGCTATTACCTGGGAAATTCCAAAGGATTTAGGAACAGGGGTTAAACAAAAGATGCTCCTCCCAGTGCTCTTATCACGTAGCAAATGTCGAGGGTTTTAGGAGCTCTGTGCCAGGAACCACAGAGACCAAATATATATATTTTCTAACATCTCACAGGTTGAAATAAAGATGAAAATAGACAATGCGTATAGAGCACTTTGTCTAGAATGTGGCATGTAGAGGGTAGGGGATGTAGCTCAGTGGTAGAGCACATGCTTTGCATGTATGAGGCCCCGGGTTCAATCCCCGGCATCTCCATATTTTTGGGCTTCCCTCGTGACTCAGCTGGTAAAGAATCTGCCTGCAATGCAGAATACCTGGGCTCAATCCCTGGGTTGGGAAGATCCCCTGGAGAAGGAAAAGGCTAGCCACTCCAGTTTTCTGGCCTGGAATATTCCACAGTCCATGGGGTTGCAAAAAGTTGGACACAATTGAGGGACCTTCACTTTGAAGCTTCCCTCATAGCTTAGTGGTAAAACAAATGCCTGCAATGCAGGAAACTTGAGTTCAGTTCCTGGGTCAGGAAGTTCCCCTGGAGAAGGAAATGGCAACCCACCCCAGTATTCTTGCCTGGAGAATTCCATGGACAGAGGAGCCTGGCAGACTACAGTGAATGGATTTGAAAGAGTCCACTGTCTTTCTTTCTTTCTGGCATGTAGCTCTATAAATGTTAACTCATTATTTTAAGATGCTGTTAGCAGTGGAAAATGAATTTGGTGAGGGGATGGAAAGAGTCATGAAGCTAAAGTCTAAGAAGTTAAGAATCAAGCAAGAAACTTTACTTTTAAGAAGGAAAAATAATTTATGTTTTCCAAGGCTTGGCCTATATTCCTATTCACTGCAATAGCTACAGCAGAAATTCACAGAATGTAGTCTGGGGACATCTGAGAATCCCCCAAACCTTTTGAGGGAGTCACTGAGGCCTTTTTTCACTCGCATTCCCTGGCATTTCCTAGAGGCTTACGCATATATGATGTCACACCTGACGAATGCAGAAGCAGATATGAGAAATCCAGCTGTCTTTTATTAAGCCAGACATTAACAGTACTTGACACAAATGTAAAACAATGACAGTTCTATTGATTAATTTTTTTGAAAAATATTTATGTCAACATTGTTGTTATTAAGTCATTAAGTCGTGTCCAACTCTTTGAGACCCTATGGACTGTAGCACACCAGGCTTCCCTGACCTTCACTATGTCCAAGAGTTTGCTCAAACTCATGTGCATGGAGTGGATGATGCTATCTAACTATCTCAACCTCTGCCGCCCCTTTCTCCTGTTGCCTTCAATCTTTCCCATCAGCAGGGTCTTTTTCAATGAGTCAGCTCTTCGCCAAAGTATTGGAGCTTCAGCTTCAGCATCAGTCCTTCCAGTGAATATTCAGGGTTCATTTCCTTTAGGGTTGACTGGTTTGGTCTCCTTGCAGTCCAAGGGACTCTCAAGAGTCTTCTCCAGCGCCACAATTTGAAAGCATCAAGTCTTTGACACTCAACATACACATTTATTATTGTTAATTTAAAATGAATAAATAAATTAGAACGTTTAAGATTTCTGTTTTAATTTCAGGTACAGTAAATATCGATAAATATAACCCACAAAAAACTTCTTAAATTCTTAGTCATTTTTTAATAGGGGGAAGGGTCTTAAAACCAAAAAGTTGGTCTAGAGGAGCGCATGACATGCCATGGGGACAAATAGTTTGGCACTGCAGCAGGTAATCACTGGATTGAAGTGGGCTCTACTTTTATATTCAGAGCTTATTTCATCATTGGCAAGACTTTTAGAAATTTTATGGGGATCCCGGAATCAAAGTTTCCATAATATATCCATTTCCTTGGCTTCTGAGCAACTGTTCTGATCAGGGCAGAGCTCCATTAATTGTAAAAGTCATCGATCCACTCAAGACAGTGCAAGCCAAGGGGAACATGAGGTCCACCACTGAGAACTCAGACTGTGACCTCCACTTCTACTCAGTTTCCAGCATAAACTCCCCTTATTTCATATCCTTTCTTACTTCATTCATCTTGGAATTGCCAATTTCATTTGCAATAAGCTGAAAACCACTCAACCCTTTACTTAGAAGTTAGATTACACCTTTGCTTTTTTCTTTTTTTAAATATTTATGTATTTACTTGACTGTGGCATTAAAACATGCGAAATCTTTAGCTGAGGCATGTAGGATCTAATTCCCTGACCAGGGATTGAACCCTACCCCCTGCATTGGTGTCTTACTTTTGCTTTTTGTTGTCCTTGTTATGCTCCAGAATTCCTGGCATTTCTTTCCAAGATATAAATGGTCATATTTTACACCATGTGACCCCATCCTATCTGGCCACAGCAGATTGAACTGGAATTGGATACTTAATCCAAAGGTGGCCATTCATGGTTTATCTGAGATGTGTGTTTTCGGCCAGACTGATGATGGCTTCCCTGTCCTTTTTTTTAATCATCTAGGAGCATGCTCAGACTTTTCTGATGATTAAAAAAAAAAGATACAAGGAGCTGATTTAAAAGACTGATTCCCAGGCCTCTCTGTCTTGGAGAATCTGATTCAGAAATTTGGATGTGGCTTGTGAATGAGTTTGTCTAATAAGTTTCTAGGTGTGTCTTCTCGGTGAAAAGTGAAAGTATTAATCACTCAGTCACATCTGACTCTGCAACCCTGTGGACAGTAGCCCACCAGGATCCTCTGTCCATGTAGTTCTCCAGGCAAGCATATGGAGTGGGTTGCCATTCCCTTCTCTAGGGAATCTTCCCCACCCAGGGACTGAACCCAGGTCTCCAGTATTGCAGGCATATTCTTTACCACCTGAGCCATAAGAGCAGTGTAGAAAGTGGATGCCTGTTTTACAAAGCCATTGGAATATCCAAGGTATGGAAAACGACAGAGATTTTCCATCTTCATGACCACACCAGCTCCTTGGATCCACCACAGAGATTCTAAGTAGATCTTCTCTGGGCCCCAGGTGTCTGATGTGAACACTCAGCTTTGAGAATAGCCAAGAAGGAGATAGTTTCAGCAGATTATTTTGCTTCTGCAATTCCCTACCGTGAAAGACCGAATTTTTAAATTTTATTTTAATTATTTATTTTTGGCTGTGCTAGGTCTTCGTTGCTTTGAGGGCTTCCTCTTATTGCAGCAAGCAGGGGCTACTCTCTATTTGTGGTGCTCTGGCTTCTCACTGTGGTGGCTTCTCTTGCTGTGACTCCCTGGCTCTAGGGCACAGGTTTAGAAGTTGTGGCACACAGGCTTAGTTGCTCCACCACATGTAGGACCTTCCCTAACCAGGAATCAAACCCTGTCTCTTCCATTGGTAGGCGGGTTTGGTTTTTTTTTTTTTTTTACCAATGAGTCACCAGGGAAGCCCTGCATTTTTTTAAATTTTTTTTTTAATGAAAGGTCATATTGGAGTGGATACAGTTTTGGAACAGACCACTATCTCTGCTATGGGGGAATGTCGAGCAGGATGAGGGGTCCAGGGAAACCTAAGGATGGCTCTGAGATATTTAGGGTCTGAGGTTGGAGTAGGGGTGAGGCAGGAGGGGCCTAGACATAGAAGCTCCATTCCTTCCATTCCTTCCATTCCTTCCATGCCTCCTGACAATTGCTCTGTCCAAACACCAGCCCCTGACACTGATCACTGATCATGATCATGTGCCCGACACTGATCATGTGCCTGACAGGTTGGAACAGTTAAGCAATGTTGTAAATGCTTTTGTAAACTGCAGCACAAACGACCTTGGTGAAGACAGCAAATTACACCCTGAATCTTCCCATCCCTGGAATCTCATTAGTAGCAGCACACAGGCCACCCAGAGGGAAATCAGGATGTCAGCCTCAGAGAGGTATTTATCTTTACTATCAGACGAGCCTATCACTTATTTTCCAAAAAGGTCCAATTACACTTCTCCTTCCTGGAAAGAACTTAATCACTTGTACCAGCTTAATTTGGCATCATAGGTATTCTGTTTCTCCTACTAGAAAAGTGTTCTCTGGTCACCTCTCAAGATTCACAATGAACCTCTCTCTACCTCAGGCTCCAAAAGGCAAGCTTTATTTTTCTTGGTAGGAATCTATCTCCATCTATCAAATAATTGTTCTTGTTTAGTCACTAAGTCATGTCTGACTCTTTGCATAACCCCAGGCTTCTCTGTCCGTGGGATTTCCCAGGCAGGAATACTGGAGTGGGTTGCCATTTCCTTATATACTGGCCTATTTATATTGTTTTCTGCTTTCCTTCACAAGAATTTAGGTTCTATATGAGGGCATAGTTTTGGTCTGTTTTGTTCTGGCCTAAAACAGTGCCTGGCTCTCAGTAGACTTTCAGTAAATATTTGTTAAAGGGATGAATACAAGGGTTTTGTTTCTCTCCAGATTGGGGTTGTGAGGATAGGATGGCTGAAGCTTTGCTGAACCAATGGACAGGAGGGAGTGATGGCTTCTAGGTCCAGGGTTAGACAAGGAGTTTATTTAAGGAAATAAGAGCTACCTGGCACAAACACAATCAGAATGGGAGTTTAGTGTAGAGGAGATTCAAGGTCCTCAGCCTGAGCAAACACAAAGCACTAAGACCAAAGGGGCTGGCGGACAGGAACTAAGGATGGGACCACAGTGCCCACAGGTTGGACATTAGGCCCACAGATGCCCAGAGGGAAACAGGGAGGCAGGTGCATCAGCAGGGGTACATCTGAACAAATTCTGCTTCCTGCCAATCTCCCCTTGTAAGTGAAAGTCAATCAGTCGTGATCTGACTCTTGGCAACCCCATGGACTGTATCCACCAGGCTCCTCTGTCCATGGGATTTTCCAGGCAAGAATATTGGAGTGGGTTGCCATTTCCTCCTCCAGGGGATCTTCCCAACCCAGGGATCAAACCCAGGTCTCCCGCATTGCAGGCAGATTCTTTACCATCTGAGCCACCAAGGAAGCCCCTTGTAAGAGTTGGGTTTTAAAAATGGAATTAAAAAAAAATTATTATTTATTTATTTATTTAATTTTGGCCGTGGTGGGTCTTTGACGCTGCACATGTGCTTTCTCTAGTTGTGGTGAGTGCGGACTACACTCTAGTTGCAGGGTGTGGGCTTCTCACTTCGGGGCTCTGTCTTGTTGCAGAGCACAGGCTCTAGGTGTGATGTCTCAGGGCTTAGTCGCCCAGAGGCCTGTGGGACCTTCCCAGACTAGGGATCAAACTGGTGTTCCTTGCATTGCAAAGCAGATTCTAAACTACTGCACCACCAGGGAAGCCCCCGGATTTTTGTTTTTAATTTATGTTGAGGAGTAGCAATTTATTATTGGCATTAGATCTATCAGTAGAGAAACTTCTAAGTAAGGGTAAACTGCTAACAGTGTATCATACGTTTCTGCTAACTATCCCTGACAAACTCACAAGTATTGTGAGACCAAGTTTGAATGAGTATTTTTTAAAATATATTTCACTTTTTATTTTGAAAAAATTCCAAACTTACAGAGAAGTTGCAAATAAAAAAGAACTTCTGTATATCAGATTCCCCAAATGTTAACATTCACCATGTTTGCTTTACCATTCTTTCCTACACTTGTTGCTTAACCATTTGTGATTGCATTATAGAGATAATGTCCCCTTTTGGCGCTAAAGATTCCTGTATGTATTTCCTAAAGACAAGGACATTTGGGGACTTTCTTCATGGTCCAGGTGTTAAGAATCCATATTCCCATGCAGGGGATGTGGGTTCAGATCCTGTCTAGAGAGCTAAAGTCCCTCAAGCTGTGCGGTGCAGCCAAAAAATTAAAAATAAAAACAAGGACTTTTTTTTTTATAACCACAGTACAATGATCAAAATCAAGTAATTAACTTTGGTTCATTGTTGTTGTTCTTATTGTTCAGTCTCATGTCCAACTCCTGTGACACCATGGACTGCAGCACATCAGGCTCCCCTGTCCTTCACTATCTCCCAGAGTTTGCCCAGATTCATGTCCATTGAGTGGGTAATGCTATCTAACCGTCTCATCCTCTGCCACTCCCTTCTCCTTCTGCCTTCAGTCTTTTCCAGCAACACAGTCTTTTCCAATGAGTCAGTTCTATGCATCCGGTGGCCAAAGGACATTACTATATTCTAATCTACTGACCTTATTCAGTTGTTTCCCATCCCCTAATGTCCTTTTGACAAGCATCTTGCAGAAATGGGCCTGCTCAACACAAACACCATCCAGGAATCCAGAAAGACAAGCTGGCAGTGAATTCTCCTTCCACACCAAGGGATCTGGATGGTGGACTTCTGTGTCTGCCAAAGGTAGTCTTCCTGTGACCAGACAAGAAAGCAAGAGTATCCCAGAGGTCCAACCTGAACAAGGCTGGACTGAGGACCACTTTGTCGGTAACCCTACCTCTACACCTCATGCGGGGCCCAAAACATAAACCCCTATACATTTAAGCCATCATAAACCCTGTCAAGATTTTTGTTATTTATGGCCACAACATTCCTAACTGACGTAATCCTCTAAAAGTGGAAATACCAGATTTTTATACCTACACATGCACGCACACACAGACATACATTCAAACGGCTCTTAAAAGAAATCTAATGAATGAATTATGTCATATGTGAGTGCACCTGTTTCCCCTCAGCACTTCTAATATATTTTATCACTTCAGTTTATGTGGATGACTGTAACAGGCATAACATCTTTCTTTACAACAAATCTCACAGGATCACAGGACTTTAGTTAGAGGAAACCTGATTATCTCATCTAAACCCCTTCACAGTATGTACAATTTTAAGAAATGTGCTTGTAAGTAACAGAAGTTGTCACAAAAGGGTAATGTAACAGCAGGGAGAAGAAGCAGGTCAACTCAGGTAAAAAGGATTTCAGTTATGTTGGGACTTCCCTGACATTCCAGTGGGTAAGGCTCCATTCTTCCAATGCAAGGGTGTGGGTTCAATCCCTCGTCTGGAAACTAAGATCCCACATGCTGCGCAGTGAAGTCAAAGATTCTTTTTTAAAAATTGTTTAAAAATATATTTACATTGATAAAGTTTTATTATGTCATTATACTAATATAGTCTGGTGGAGAGAATCAGATTCTTCAATAGCAGACTCAACCAATTTTATTGCCAGCTCTGCTGCCTGTTAAGGGTATGACTCTGAGCTAACAATTTGTCCTTTCTTTGCCTTAATGTCTTCATCCATAAAATGGGAATGATATACGAGCAATTGATAGCCTCCTAAAGTTGTCATGAGAATTAAATGAATTAAGATGTGTGAACATTTAGAACATGCTAGCTATTATTTATTATCATTATTAGTGTGGTATGTTAAGCCATATGCTTTGCTTATATCATAGAAATGATTATGGATTGTTATCCTGGCATTTATTGGCCTTTTTTGGAGGATCTACTGCAAGAGTTAATGAACTTTGGGCTCTGTCTTCCACTGGGTCTGATGAGGCCTCAGCCTCCCTACCTTTCCATTGTTGGAAGGAGACTAGACCTCAGATCTTTGTATTTGGGAATCTTTGAACCTGAAACTACAACAAAGGGAGGGCAGTTTATTTGGGGATGTTTTACTCCTGTTGCCATAGAAATTGAACACTGTTCCAGCCTTCTGTTCACATCCTCCAGTCTGAGTCACTACTGCTTAATAGACTTTTAAAGACATCAGTAAATACCCTTAGAAGCATTTAAAAGTCTTAAACCAGGGCCTAAGTCTTTCTGCACCATCCCTCTTGTAACCTACACAGATTTTTCCTCTAGGACTTATGAAATGTTGCAGCTCTATATTAATAAACAGAATGTCTATACCTTTATCCACACCTTGAAAGGGGAGGGTCTGTGATCTAAGCATCAGTGTCTAGCTGAGGTGTTCATGCCAGAAGCCAACAGAAGTACATTCTCAGCTATTCAAGGGCCCAGAAGATCTACCACCTTTATATCATTTCTATAAAAACTACTCTAAGGCACACTCAGCAAAATGAGATTTATTCCTTATTATTTAACTTAACAGTGAAAAAACTGTGGCAGAAAAAGCACCAGTGATGAACATTGGGACCAGTGAATTAAGGCCAAACAAGTGTCACACTAGGTCAAAAAGTAACTGGGCAATAATTATCTGGGCTGTTTGGGCAATGATGCACACTTTATGGATAGAAAGGAAGAAAAGTAATAGTGATCGTAGTAACTTAGTAGCTAAAGACTTCCAGGAAAATTTCCTAGTCCACTTTGTAAACCTCATCTGCAATTGACAATAAGTAGTCAAAAACTGTTTGTTTGTGCCATGTGGTATGTGGGATCTTAGTTTCTGATCAGGGATCGAACCTTCATAATTTTCATTGGAAGCATGGAATCCTAACAATTGGACCACCAGGGAAGTCCCAGTAATTAAGAATTTAAAGTCAAATCAGTTCCTTACTTACATGTACTAAGCTGAAACTAATAGGCCATCAATTGTAAATAAAATGTTACTTCTATCTTAATGGCTTTGAGTCAGATTACCCATCTTTCCCCACTGTCTCTAAAAATAACACATATGATGGAGAATAAATTGTATCAAAAGAACTCTGTGGTTCCCACTCCCTAACCTTTGGGGAGACCAAATGACATAATGGAAATAGCAGGTCATTCAGGCCAGGTAATCAGTACTGAGTCTACAAATTGTTAGCTGTGTGCATGCTAAGTCGTTTCAGTCTTGTCCAACTCTTTCCAACCCTATAGGCTATAACCTGTCAGGCTCCTCTGTCCATGGAATTCTCCAGGCAAGAATACTGGAGTGGGTTGCCATGCCTTCCTTAGACAAATCACTTTACTTCTGTTTGCTTCAGCAATTCTTGACTTATTCTTCATTCTTCCCACGTGGCACTAGTGGTAAAGGATGTGCCTACCAATGCAGGAGACACAAGAAATGCAGGCTCAACCCCTGGGTCAGGAAGATCCCCTGAGAAGGAAATGGCAACCCAATCCAATATTCTTGCCTGGGAAATCCTATGGCCAGAGGAGCCTGGTGGGCTACTACACATGGACACACGCATTCCTCATTCTGCTACAAAGGGAGACAAAGGAGTTTTCCTGATTCCTTATAGTCTAGACTCTAGGGTGAGAGAGACAATTCTCAATAATCAATACTATCTAAAGTGATACATTGTTTACATTGTTTGAACAATCAAAAATAATGAGAGGACTCACACACCAGGAAAGGTTAAAGAAGTGGGATTAACATGGGATAGAATGTAGAGAACTTGAGTCCTCCCTAAAAAGGGGCACAGCCATTACACTCACCTGTTTGTGGTTTTCTGTAGCTTCTTCAGTGGACTGATGTGTGTGTGTGTGTGTAATTTGATCTTTATGATGTTCTGGAGAATTATTATCTTCATTTTTTTTCCAAATGGAGAAATAGAGGTTCAGAGAAATTAAGTGATTTCCTCAAAAATAAATGGCAAGATAGAAGTGGAGAGGCAGTGATAATAGTCGGGATGGTGGAGGGAAGGACCTCTGAAAAGTTGCTCTTCCATAAAAAGAGCATGGGCACTGGCAATAACTGTCAGAGACAGCTTTTACAGAACTCTGGAAACTAACCAAAGGGGAGTATTTATTCATAAAAAATGGCTGAATGCCAGTAAACACAGTGAACTTTGTGGAATTTTAACTTGCCTCATTCCTTCCCCTTTTCCCCAGCTCCACAATAGCCTTGAAAACAAATGGCACCATAGTCACAGTGAAATCAAGCATCTTGGCAGCCACGGGAAGGGGAAGAAGGAGGTTGGAACTCCCTAGAAAACCTTTTTCAGGGAATTGTCATTATTTGACATGCCAGGCAGTTCCCTGGAAAACTCTCTTCTAAGGATTTGTCTTTATTTGATCTGATTCAGAACAGCTTTTTCCACAAGAACGTTTGTCAAAAACAATCAACAGCAGTTATTTAACATCACAGCTGCCTAAGGCAGTGGTAACAGCTGAGACAGACAAGAAATTGACCAAAAACATTAGAAAGAAAAGCTAGGGAATAAGATATCCATGGGAAACTTTGAAAAGCTCCGAAATACGTCTAGAAACCTAGAAGGCTTCAAATGGTAGGGTTGGGTTCATGCTTCAGAAAAGACGTAAATGAATTGAAAGACATCTTATGTTCATAGATTGGAAATTTTACTATTGTTAAGATGGCGATAGTCTCCAAATTGATCAAAAGACAATGCAATCCTATCGAAATCCCACATGCCTTTTTTTTTTTTTTAAGGATTTATTTATTTGCTTTTATTTTGTTTTTGGCTTTGAAGAGTCTTTATCGCTGCGTGTGGGCTTTCTCTTGTCACAGCAGGTGGGAGCTACTCTCCAGTTTCGGTGCTTGGGCTTCTCATTAGGGTGGCTTCTCTTTGTTGTGGAGCACTAGTCTGTAAGGTGCATGGGCCTCAGTAGTTGCAGCCCATAGACTCTGGAGCACTGGCTCAGCAGTTGTGGTGCACAGGCTTACTTGCCTTGTTGATTGTAGGATCTTCCCAGAGCACGGATTGAACCCTTGTCTCCTGCACTGGCAGGTAGATTCTTAACCACTGGACTATCAGGGAAGTCCCCCCTATCTCATGTGTCTTTTTTTTTTTTTTTTGCAGAAATTTGCAAGTTTCCTAAAGTTCATACGGAAATTCCAGGGACCCAGAATAGCCAAAACATTCTTGCAAAAGAACAAAGTTAGAATCACACTTTCTAATTCTGAAAGTTATTGTAAAGCTCTAGTAATCTATTCAGTGTGTAAAGATAGATATATAGATCAGTGGAACTGAATCTCGAATCTAGAAATCAACTATTACATTCCTGGTCAGCTGATTTCCACAAGGGTGCCAAGACAATTCAGTGGAGAAAAGAGTAGTCTTTCACACAAACGGTCCTGGGAGAATTGAATATTCATGTGCAAAAGAAGGACGTTGGAACCCTGTTTACATTAATCAGGATTCTCCAGAGAAAAAGAACCAATAGGATATACGCAGATGTATAGAAAGAGATTCATTATGAAGGACTGGCTCACAAGATTATGGAGGCCAAGCTGGAGGACAGCTGGAGGCCTGGGGAAGCCAGTGCTGCCGTTCTAGTCCAAACCTAAAGGACTAAGAACCAGCAAAGCTAATGTTGTAAGAATCCAAAGGTCTGAGGACTGCAGAGGCTGATAGTATAAGTCCAATCTGACTTCAAAGGCCCAGGAACTAGGAGTGCCAATGTCCAAGGCCATGAAAATATGGACGTGCCTGCTTGAACAGAAGAGTAAATTTGCCCTTCCCTTTTTTTGGTGTTCTATTCAGGGCCTCAGTGGATTGAAAGATGCTCATCTGCTTTGGTGAGGGAGATCTTCATTCCTCAGTATATCGACTGAAACGCTAATCTCTACTGGATAAACCCTGACATATCCACCCAGATAGGTTGTACCAGCCATCTAGGCTTCCCTTAGCCCAGTCGAGTTGACACATAAAATTCACCATCACGTCATATATAAAAGTTAACTCAATATCAGTCAAAGACCTAAATGTAAGATCTAAATTATAGAACTCTTAGAAGAAAACATAGGAGTAAACCTTCATGAGCAATGGCTTCTTCATTTTTTTCCTGGCCATGCCATGTGGCTTGTGGGACCTTAATTCCCTGACAAGGGATTGAACCCAGGTCCCCAGTAATGGAAGTGTGGAGACCTAATCACTGGACTGCCAGAGAATTCCTAGCAACGTTTCTTAAATACAATATTAAAAGATTAGCAACCAAGGAAAAAATAAATTGCACTTTGTCTGAACTTAGAACATTTTTGTTTCAAAAGATATTATTAAGAAGGGAAAGATAACAACGGAATGGGAAAAAAATATTTGGAACTTATATATATGATAAGAAATTACTACCTAGAATATACACTATAGACCGTAGCCTGCCAGGCTCCTCTATCCATGGGATTCTCCAGGCAAGAATATTGGTGTGGGTTGCCATGTCCTCCTCCAAGATATCTTCCCAGCCCAGGGATCAAACCTGAGTCCCTGTGTCTCCTGCATTAGCAGGCAGGTTCTTTACCACTATAATTCTCCACACTTCTAATTATTATACAGTGCCTGAGGAATGTAAAGCAAAGTTCTTCTTCAAACTTCAGTGATCATAGTAATCACCAGAGCCTTTGGATTGAGAGAGATTTCCCAGACCAGGCCCCAAAGATTTGCCTTTGTTAAATCTGGGGTGGAGTTCAGGCATCCATCATTTTTATCTAACAAGCAAAGTAATGATGCAGATGAGCTATAGACCACGCGTGACAAAACCTGTTCTCTATCATCTTCCAAGGTCTTGACCTACTTCTAATTCAGAAGCGGCCAGCTGTAATGAGCTCTGCTATGAAAGATAAATTCTTCAAAATTCACCAAACTGTAATTTGGGGATATCAATGACCCCAAACTGGAAGGTGTTTTTTTTTTAAAAAAATTTATTTATTTTATTACTTTTGACTGAGTTGGGTCTTCATTCAGCACTGGGCATTCTGATCTTCATTATGTCATGCAGGACACTTCATTGTGGCCAAGGGGCCTTCTCTCTAACTGTGGCACAAGGGGTTCCAGAGGGAGTGCATGGTCTCAATAGTTGCAGTGGGCAGACTTAGTTCCCTGCAGCATGTGGAATCTTAGTTGATCAAGGTTAATCAACGACATAACCCTCATCCCCTGCATCGGAAGCATGAAGTTTTAATCATTGGACCACCAGGAACATGCCCAAATTGGAAGTTTTACAGAGCACTTCTCAGATGGTAAAGCATCTGTGCATGATGTGGGAGAGCCGGGTTTGATCCCTGAGTCAGGAAAATCCCCTGGAGAAGAAAATGGCAACCCACTCCAGTACGCTTGCCTAGAAAATTCCATGGATGGAGGAACCGTGTAGGCTACAGTCCATGGGGTCTGTAGTGACTTCTCTCACTTCACTCACTTACTTCACCTTAGTTTGCTGTCCCTTGGACTGCAAGGCAATCCAACCAGTCCATCCTAAAGGAAATCAATCCTGAATATTCAATGGAAGGACTGATGCTGAAGCTGAAACTCCAATACTTTGGCCACCTGATGTGAAGAACCGACTCACTGGAAAAGACCCTGTTGCTGGGAAAGATTGAAGGCAGAAGGAGAAAGGGACGAGGGAGGATGAGATGATTGCATGGCATCACTGACTCAATGAACATGAGTTTGAGTGGCCTCTGGGAGTTGGTGATGGACAGGGAGGCCTGGTGTGCTGCAGTCCATGGGATTGCAGAGTTGGACACAACTGAGCTACTGAATTGAACTTAACTGAGGAAAAAATAGAGAAAATGCCTGTGTTTTCAATTCAGACAAATGTCTTGTGTCTTGTCATCTTGTGACAATAATACAATCGGTGAGCAGTCACTTATCATTTCTAAACTGGCTCCTCTGATAAATTTAACATTAAAAAAATAACCAAGCTAAAGACCTACTTTAAACTCTCTTTCCTAATTCCAAGAAATTTTGCTGTTCAGTCACTGTTTAGACTTAGACTTTGGATAAACAATGATAACATCTCATCCACACTTTAGTGTAATTTTATCATCTTAAAACTTGGACAGTGTAGTGAGAATCTGGCTGTCTGGCAGGGACTCCTCTCTCCCAAAGATGCCCTAGAGGTGAGAAAGAGGGACTTCCAAATATTCCATGTGATCACAATCCCAGCCCTTGCCAAATACATGTCCAACTGCTTGGAGTCAGTGATGAAAGGAAAAGGAAATCTGTGCTGAAAGCTCTCACCTAATTCTAAAGGGAATTGCATTGCATTTGTGGCCAGCCCAGAGTTCTACTTCTCCAGCAGACGTGTAATTCAAGTGCAGTGATTTGGTCAAGTGTTACAGCCACAAAGAGCTTGTAAGGGGAACAAAAAGGCTTCAACAAAATCTGTTTACTGCAGTTAACTGTTAAATCTGTTAACCTCTCTTTGTTTTTTTTTTTTTTTTTTGGCTGCAGTGGGTCTTAACTGTGGGATCTTTTTAAAAATTTTATTTGAGGTATGTGGGATCTTGAGTTGTAGTATGTGGGATCTAGTTCCTTGACAAGGATGGAACCCAGGCCCCCTGCATTGGGAGCATGGAGTCTTAGCCACTGGACTACCAGCAAAAGTCTCATCTTTTTTGCTGTTCTTGATACCTTTTTAGTTTTTGGCGGTGGTGGTGGTTTAGTTGCTAAGTCATGTCCAACTCTTGCAACCCCATGGACTGTAACCCACCAGGCTCCTCTGTCCATGAGATTTTCCAAGCAAGAATACTGAAGTGGATTGCCATTTCCAAGCTAAAGTATTGGTCCATGCATGCAGGTCCACCTTTTCCCAGCCCCAAACGTACCTCTACGAAGTTGGTGGGGTAGGAGAGTGGTTAGGGAGGAGGTGGTGGGCAACAGACTACAGGGAATTCGGGGTTCTTTGAAAACTGATACCAGAAGGGACAGAGGCTCAAGATACATTTTTAAAACTCAAATGGCTTCTGGGATATACCTGTTGGATGGCACTTGCACCTTTATTTACCTGGCCGGGAGACATTCAGCCTCTGGCTACCCTTGGTCAGATCAGTCTCCTCCCCAGTTGTGGAGAACCCAAATTCTGCCTAGTAACAGACCATTTGAGATTCCCATTGGTGGGAACCAATTTTATTTAATAATAACAACCCCCCTTATTACATTGCAAGATTAACTATTGGTGAGCATGTAGGATAGATGTGGTTCCAAAAAGGGATAATCAGTTATTTTTTTTTTAATTTCTGGTTTAAAATAAATTAAACTTAGAGAAAAGCTGCAAGAATTGTATAAAGAACTATTTACTCTTTACTCCCATTCCATGTCAAGGTTTTACCATCTTTGCTCTGTACTTTCTTTTCTTTTTTTTGACTAATAAGCTTTTTAAGAACAGCTTTAGATTTACAGGAAAATTCAGCAAATAGCACATAGAGTTTAAATATCCCCCAACATAGTTTTCCATATTACATAGGTATAGTACATTTATTACAATGAATGAACCAACATTGATTCATTATCTGCAGTCTACAGTTTATTCAGATTTCCTTAGTTTTTATTTCCTTGCTCATGTCACTTTAATTTGACTCAATCCCTTTGAAGTACAAAGTGGTAAATGTAAATATAAGCTATTAAATTGCACCTGGGAAAATGGCCAAGAAATGAAAGGACCTCACAATTATTTTCAAGAAGATATATCAGTACTATTATGGTGAGAAATGATCCACATGTCAAAAAGTAGAGAAATAGCTAAGCAAACTATTATATATTAACATAGTGATATACCTCCTGGTCATTAAAAATGTAAGCTAGGAAAATTGCTTTAATATATGGAGTTTGCTGTTAATGAGAATAGTGGAAGATAAAATAAAATATGCATGCTAGTTAGCATTAGTCAGTTAAAAGTAAATTAAAAGTAAAAGTAATTGATGGGATTGAAAATGATTAGAACTTATTACTCCCTTGAATATAAATTTTGTAACTATGTCTGAATTGTTTTTTATATTTTTATTAATAGAAAATAATACTAGGAGCAAATTTCATGTTCAGGAAATTCTTTAAGTAAAAGATGCATACAATTGGAAAGAAAAAAAACCTTTTGGATAACTATATTCTCTTCCCCATTCTTATGTTGAATGATAGAGTCATTCTAAAATATTCTCCTTAGCTATCAGAAAAAAATAAAAAAAGCCCAGACCCATGACACTGGTAGATCTAGCCCACTTTAAGTAACAATCAAGCATAGTATTGATAAAGGTTCTTCAATCATATCTGGCTCACACCTGTCTCTTGTCTCCACTACCCCACAAGTAAACAGAACAATCACAGGTTTGAGATGGGCAATAATAGGAGTACCCTCTTGTTTTCCCACCATGAACAGGAGCAGGCAACCACTTTCCTGGAGGAGGGACCTCCTGCCTAAAAATTCGTGCACCCAGAACACTGGGCAAAAGGAAAAAAAAAAAATCTGCTGAAAAACAAAAGAAAATCATTGCTTCAAGTCAAACGAATGCGAAGAATAATTTTTAAAATAATTTAAAACTTAATACCTTTAGGATCTAGTCCTATATTGGAAAGGAAATGACATTGAAGCAAAATCTGTTCCACAGATGAATTCTGAACTGCCCCACTTTCAGCCATTTAAAGATCTAAACTTTGACCTTGAACTCAGTATGTAATATCCAATTCAAATGGAAAAATAATAACATATTAAGCAATAAAATAGGCTGGAAATTGCTATGCACAGTATAGCTTCATTTTTGTTATAAATTCTGGAAGGATACACACCAAAATATCACCAATGATTACCCTAAGGCAGTAAAATTAGGTAAGTTTTGGTTTTCTTGTTCTCTTTTCTTTATCTATGTTATCTGATTTTTTTTTTACAATAAACATGTATCGTTTATATGATTTTAAAATTCTTTAAAATATGAAAATAGATATAAAGTTTATCAAACTCAACCTTTCATTAACTGACTTTAGTTCTGTGTATTTAAATGCAAAGATAATTGAGATTTATAGTAATAATCACAAAGCATCATGGATCTTGTATGGCTTTTTGAAACCATAAATTACTTTGTGTTCAGTTTTAGTGCTGAGTGTATTTAATTATAGTTCAATTTTCTTAAACTATTAATTATGTGAAGTACATGTGAGAAATTCTTATGAAATAGAATAATTATTATTCAAAGCAATCCATTTCCCATACCTACCAGATAATGGGAGTATTGTGGCATCTTGCCACATCACAAAATATAACAAAGTCTATGTAAACTTCCTATTGTGGTCTTGTTTTGTTTTTTAAGGAACACCAAACAGTTCTTTACTGCAAATCCAATTTCCATCATACGCCAGTATCTGGATGCTGTGGCTTTAAATTTATAAAGGATCAGGATTTTCTCTTAACTCATAGAAAATAAAGACATAAGGAATTTTGAACCTGAGGAAATATCTCCAAAGTGGAATTTGAGTCAGATGCTTACCACAATAAAGAGAAAACGTTAACTCTGGTAGAATAAAAACATTCCCGTGCCCACGATCCGAGATTGCCAGGTGATGCTAGTCCACCTGTTCTTTCACTCTGCTTTTCCAGGTGGTCTTAAAGCAGCTTTTAACAGGAAAACACCTGGACCCAAGAGACCACAGAGTGTGTAAGGTGACACACACATAAGGAACATAGAGTTATGGTGAGGTGGCACCTAATACAACGTCTGTCTGTGTCCTGTGTTTAGAGAACTAATCCTTTTCTCAAAGAGTCACAGATCGCTCCTAGGATTAGTTTTCACAGTCACTTGGTCAGCTGCTTCATGCAGATGCCTTCCTTTATTAAGAATCTTGGATACATCTCAAACAAAAACAATAAATCTTATGGTGTAAGAATATAAACCGAATCGGTTTTATTTAAATAAATAAAGTTCTGTAAGAGTAACAGTTGTGGTTTCAGAAAGTGTGATGGCATTAAAATACCTATTAATAGCTGCTAGATTTGGGAATATTCACTCTCTCCTGGTAGCTCAGTTGGTAAAGAATCCACCTGCAATGCAGGAGATCCCAGTTCTGATTCCTGGGTTGGGAAGATCTGGTGGAGAAGGGATAGGCTACCCACTCCAGTATTCTGGCCTGGAGAATTTCATGGACTGTATGGTGTTGCAAAGAGTCAGACATGACTGAGTGACTTTCATTGTCACTTCATTCTTCTCAAAAGGAGAAATAGAACACATGGAAGAATTAGACCCTCTAAAAACAGAATTCTGGCTTTGATGCCAACATGTAACTTCAAAAATATCTTTCTCCTTATTTGTCCTATCATTTTCTTGTTTGAGGCATAATTTACATATGGTAATGCCTTAAAAAAAAGTCTTAAAAGTAGAAAAGAGGAGGCCAACTTGGGAGCTAGAAATCAAGAAGTGCTAGAGTAAAGAGGAAGAATATTTCAATATGTCAATAATTTTTAATTCAAATCAGTGAGACTTCATCTTGACCAAGTCAGTGGAATTTTGGTAAAGTTTACTGCATGGTTGAATTTAGATATTTCAAATTTCCTGAGTGATGGTAGCTTTACATAGACACACACTTTATTCAGCATAAGCCTTATCCCTTTAGGCCTGGGTTTCTATTCCAGACTAAACCAGAGTTGCTAATTTGACTGGTGCTAATAATAGTTTACATGACTTCAATTAAAACCTAATTTTGTTTAATGACATACCATAATAGCTCATGATTGTTACACACGAGAGATAGTTGAAAGATCTTTTTCATTTGAAATGAGACATAAAAGCTCTTTTTATATCTGAAACAAGGAAAAGTGTTTGATTTTATCATCAAACCTTATTCTTGTAGCACCTTTTTAATCAACTATAGAATTTTTTGTCTTTACAATAGATGGAAAATTTAAGTGAACTGTATATTTTGAATGGTGTTTAAAATAATAATAGTTAACATTTACTGAGGCTTTACTATGTACCAGATATTTTCTAAAGACTTTGTGTTCATTCACCTGCTCTTTAAAGAATAACAATAAAAAAAATCTTAAAAATGAGAAAACCAGCAAGTTGAAGGTTGTCCAAGCCAGAACAGGAACCCAGGCACCCTAGCTCATTGCCACAACCCTAAATACTACACAATCTACCCTTTTATCACACGTTTTTAACTATTTGTTTGATGTCAGCAAACACAAGCACACACACTAATACTACTGTGCCTATCAGTATCCGTATCGGTTCAGTCACTCAGTCGTGTCCAACTCTTTGCGACCCCATGAACCGCAGCACCCCAGGCTTCTCTGTCCATCACCAACTCCCGGAGTCTACCCAAACCCATGTCCATCGAGTCGGTGATGCCATTCAGCCATCTCATCCTCTGTCTTCCCCTTCTCCTGCCCCCAATCCTTCCCAGCATCAGGGTCTTTTCCAATGAGTCAACTCTTTGCACGAGGTGGCCAAAGTATTGGAGTTTCAGCTTCAACTTCAGTCCTTCCAACGAACACCCAGGACTGATCTCCTTTAGGATGGACTGGTTGGATCTCCTTGCAGTCCAAGGGACTCTCAAGAGTCTTCTCCAACACCACAGTTCAAAAGCATCAGTTTTTCGGGGCTCAGCCTTTTTCACTGTCCAACTCTCACATCCATACATGACTACTGGAAAAACCATAGCCTGGACTAGATGGACCTTTGTTGACAAAGTAATGTCTTTGCTTTTTAATATGCTATCCAGGTTGGCCATAACTTTCCTTCCAAGGAGTAGGCGTCTTTTGATTTCATGGCTGCAATCACCATCTGCAGTGATTTTGGAGCCTATACAGAGATTGAATTTATACTCTTAGGTCAGTGCCAGCTTGAACCTAGACCATCATCACAGTAATGAAGAGGTCTAATCATTGAACTAGGGCATTGAGATGAGAAGAAATGGAGAGATCCTTTTGAAGCTTACCTAATTTTTACTGATTTTAATCAACTAAGGCAGCCCCTCCAACTAAAATTTTCTTTCCTCGTCTTAGACATTCAAACTCATTCACCTCATCCAGCTGATGGAGTCAACAATCCCATTTCCAATATGAAACTAAGACACTACAATAGCTTAAGTGATCTCTGCTTCTAGTTTGTCTCACCGGCTGAGGCAAGAGGAATCTTTTTTTTTCACTCCAGTCTATATGTGTCTGCATTAAACTGTCAGTGGCTCCTCATTCCCTGGGTCAGTAGCTCTCAGATACAGGAAATTTATCATGGTAATGGTTGTACAACTCTGTGAACATACTCAGAACCACTGAACTGTATACTTTAAATAGGTGAATTGTATGGTATGTGAACCATTAAATATAGATCAAAGTTGTTACTTTAAAAAATGTATTAAGGAAATCAAATCCTCTGGAAGTCATGACATGCTGTGTGGAACATCCTGAAATGTTGAACGAAAAGCAGTTTTGCTAGCAGAAAATAACAGTACAGTAGATATTACATATAAGATTAAAATTTACCACTTTGCAACTCTATCTACAAAAAAGCAAGTGGTTGAGCTAAGATTATCACCAGTTTCTAATGTTTGCCTCTAATAATAAATTTTTATTTGTTATTTTATTGCCTACCCTTACTTCCCAGCAAAACAGCATTAACATCAAAGGCAAGGAAAATCTGAAAGGGAAACTTCAAAATTGAGTACATCCTATACAGTAGTTCAATTTATGTCTCTACTTATTTGCTTTCAAATTAAGACATTAGGAAAGTTTCCATACTTGGATTATACTAAGGTTTTCTGGAGGAGACTGGACAATCCTTGGCTTTCTGGAAAATGCGTGTTTTTCTTTTTATCTTTAATAGGCTTTTTTTTTTTTAAATAATTATTTACTTATTTGGCTGCTCCAGGTCTTGGTTGTGGCACGTGGGATCTCTAGTTGTGGCATGTGGAGTCTAGTTCCCAGACCAGGGATCTAACCTGGGCCCCCTGCATTGGGAACACGGAGTCTCAGCCGCTGAACTATCAGGAAAGTCTCTAAAATGAAAATTTGCCTTGACAAATAAAATCGGGGAAGCCTGATGGCTCAGTGAATAAAGAATCTGCCTGCAATACAGGAGACCTGGGTTCAATCCCTGGGTTGGGAAGATCCCCTGGAGGAGGTAATGGCAACCCACTCCAGTATTCATACCTGAAAAATCCCATGGACAGAGGAGTCTGTGAGCTGCAATCCAAAGGGTCACAGACTGGGACACAACTGAGCAACTAAGCACACACACACACATCATAAAAGATCCTTTTCAACTGGACCTTAAATTCCCTTTCCATCCTCACCTTGTTCCACACCACCTCAGGCCGCCACACAGCGGAAGCCACATACCCCTCACAGTCATGAGCAGCCAAGTGTCCCCCAAACACGTCCCTAAGCTTTGCCTTCACGGAGGCGTCGACCTCCGAGCTGTCCTCTGAGACACACACTATCTCCAGGAAAGGAGCAAAAGGAGTTCTAAGCTGAAAGAATCCAGCATCAGGAAAGAAATTTCGAGGGTAAGGGCATTCGCACTCCAGTAGGTCTGGCAAGGCACCAGTGTGGGGTGCGTGGAAGGGAGAGGCTGGTAGGAGGTGGGCCTGGGCAGGCCTCCTAGTCTGTGCTTTACGACGTGAGCGAAGGAGTGGCTCCATCAGGTCTGTGCTTTACTCTGCTCTCAATGCCCTCCTCTGCCCCACCCTCTCCCCAAACGCATGTTAACCACGTCAGAAAGCCAAACAGAGTCATAGGTGTGATATGTGGACAGAGGGACCTGACGGACCGTCATAAGAATGAACCTGGGACTGCGTTACAACCATTGAGCAATCAGTCAGTGCTGTGCTCTGAAATCACACGTGGCAGATAAAGTCAAGAATGTGGCAGAACCAACACAGCTGGTTTCTGTGGAAAGCCAAGATCATTCACTTAAAGATGCCTGGCTTTCCTGCAGCCCGCCCTGATTTTCTTAGCCCAAAGGACTCTCTCCTTGGAAATCCTCTGGAGCACTTAATTTTGTACTTACGACATTTTGAAAAGAATTTTCTTCTTGCACTGCAGTGGTTTTGTCCTCATTCCTGGCAGCATCTTTTTGTTTTTGCCTTTGTCTCATTTCAAAAGCTTATGCCTAATATAATGCAACTTTAAAAGACAATCTGGGAGAGAGGTATGGTATAAATCAATCAGCAAAAAGTTTTGTTAGGTTTATAAATCCTACAGCACTAAGGAAAACACTTGTTGAATAAATTGACATTGTGATAACAACATGGTAAAGTAAAAACATTTTCTTGACTTTTAAAAGAAGTTGACATTTTTGTGATTTTTCCACCCTTGGAGATCACCGGGTTTACTAGAGTATTCACATAAGTGTTTCTCTTTTATTTTAAAAAATTTCATTTCTCCGAACCATACGCCTACCATCTGTGCCTGTAGCTTTCTTGATTTGAGTTGCTAAAGTTTCATCCCTAGTATAGGCCTTTTTGGAGAAAAGTAATCCTTAGATTCATTTATTCTGCCTGTTTTTGTTTGTTTTCTAATAGAACAGAAAGATATTTATTTCAGCAAAATTATAAAGTAAAACTACAAAGAAACAAAAATATTTGACATTCACTGGGACACAATTTTGTAAAGAAGAAAGTTAACAGTAATCAGCATAAGAACAATAAACTACAAATATGTCTTGATATTTTAATGGGGGGAAAGCCAGAAGAAACACAAAAAATACTTTAAAAATACAACACCATTGCCACAGCACATAAAAATATGTCCATAAAAAATTAACTATTTCGATTTGGACACTTAATCTTGAAGCCCTCTTTGAATTGACATTCTGAAATCTTGATGTCCTACTGGAGTTGATTAACTAGCCATTCTCTTATTCCATGGATCCACAGAGATCAGTCTCATCACAAACAAACAAAAAGAGCACTTCCTGTTAGAGACACAGCACTAACTCAAGGCTAATATTTAATCTTAATTGGCAACAAGTTTAGTGCAAATAAAATTATATTTAGCAGCTTAGAGAATTCCTGGTGGGGATGCATTTACCTCACAACCCTTATTGCATCGCCAGAACAAAATCATTTCTCTTTTCATGAGTATGAATATTGGCCATTCAGACCCACTAAAAACTACTAACGCTAATTCTGCCATTTGTCACAGAAGGAGTTTCCATAAAAGATGGTTTCAGTCACGATGCAAATGAGCCGTACAGTTTTTACATTTGGAAAGTTCCCCTTAGTTTTGATTTGTTTTTTTTTTTAAAGCAGGGCCTGAATGTCAGTCACAACTGGATCTTACCCAACTGCTTCTCTGAAAAGAGGCATTAATCTTTTCTCGAACTGGCCACAAAAGGTTGCATTCAAAGGAAAACCTGAGGATAGGGTAGATGAATCTCTTAGCCCAACTTCTGCTCTCCAGTAGTAATTTTATTGCACTGATTTGAATGCAAAAAAAAAAAAAGAGGAAACAAGAAGTGCCATCTGATTTCAAACCTGGTACTTTTCCTCTCAGCCAAGATTTATTCTCCAAATGAATGGAAGCCAGAGATCTAGCCAGCAAGTGGATTTTGTTTGAGCCTTGTCAGTTCCTTGAATTGCCTCTCTTCTTGTTAGACATCTGTTCCCTCTTTAGCCAAGGCCTGGGGTAGCTGTTTGGGAGAATGGCGTGGCCACCTGTGCCCAGGTGCCAAAGGAAGGGGAAGAACACCCAGGTTTAGGCACCTGACTCCTGTCTACATTCACAGTCAGAAAGCTTGGATGACCTCGAAGGCCCAGTAAACAGGCAGGCCATCTCACTTGACCTTTCAACCAACTCCTCAGCAAACTTTCCACTCTCTCTGGATTCTCTGAGTAGCTCAAGGATGGGGGTGTGGAGGCCATGTTGGAGAGAAGGGTTCCCCTCAGTCACTGTCCTCTTCTCTCTCCCTCAGATTGGGGCATTTCTCATACTGGTTGGCCAGCTTCCATTTGCTGTGCTGACTTTTGAGGAGTGCGGCTAAGGAAGTCTTTCGGGTGACATGTCGGGATACTTCCCGGGTCTTGGCCTTCCTAGTGGGGGAAGAGCTACGAACCAACGAATGGGTGGGGAAAATGGGCTTGCCCCGTGGGGCTTCCAGTAGCTGCCATATTTCCCCAGAGGTATTACTGGTCAGATACTGCCAAGGCTTCTTCCCACTGCTATCTCGGACATTTACACGAGATGCCAGCCTTTGCACAAGCAATTTGATGATCCCCTGGTGGCCGTGAATGGCCGCCAGGTGCAGCGGGGTGTACCCACAGCTGGACTTCACATTTACATCAAGAGCAACCCCTGCTTTCTGTGCACTTGACACCAAGTCCTGAAGGGCCCTGAGGGCACCGTGTTTGGCTATCCAGTGCAAGGCAGTGTATCCAGTCAAGAAGTCTTTGTGCAAAGCCAGCTGGGGGTCCTCCCAGAACAAACTCAACACCCGAATCCAAGAGCCACTGGCCAGCTTCACAATCCACTCATGCTCCCTGGCATCGAGGGGGACGAGGGATGACTTGTGCTCGGAAGATCTGTGGGGGACCAAGGCTGCAGGCCTGTCCCCTCCAGGGGCCCACCAGCTGTGTGGACGATCACGCTGGGTGGCAGCAGCCGCCTTAATGTCTGCATGTACTAGTGTCAATGCGGCATCCACCCTTGGGCCAGACATGGCTCCCACTCTGGAGGGTTTCCTGGGTCGGGGTGGGCGGCGGCTCCTCTTCAGCAAATCCTCCTCAACGCACTCTTCATCGGAGGAGGACAATTTGGGTCTCCCCGCCCTAGAGCTCCTCCTTAGGGATCTTCTTAGTTTGGGAGCTGGCCAGGATGAAGGTTGGGGGTGGCCTGCTGGGCCATCAGCTCCAGTGGGAATGGGCTGAGGGGTGCGAGCATCTTCTACATTCCTGAGGCCCTGGGGGCTCCTGATGGAGCTGGCCTCCTTTGGAGAAGGGGCCCCAGCTGGATTCCTGAGCCTTCTCCCACCTGGGGCTCCCAGGGCCAGACGCAGCCCGTCTTCGAAACCTCCAGGGGACTCTTTGGGGCCGCTGCTGCTCTCCTCACTGCCGTGGCTCTCCTGTTCCACGAAGTCCTCCAAATCCTGGAGGGACAGCTGACAACGAATGCTGCGAAAGACTGCCAGCGGAGAATCCCCGGGCCAGGCTTCCGAAACAGTGGGAACAGCGAGAGACTGAGAGGGAGGAGGAGGGTCCGTGGGCGCTGACTCTGACTCCTGGACCCAGGAGCCCTGCTCCGAGGGCAGCCGAGGGAAGTCGTCTGGCAGCACCGACCAGGCTCGGACGGGGCCGTGGTCCCGGGTCTCGGGTACCTGGGGGTGTCTGGCTACCCACTCGCGAGTGCGCTGCTGCTGCTGCTGCAGAGTGGAGTAGTGCACGGAGCCCGGGATCACCGACGCGGGCGGATCTCCTGGCGGACTGGGGCTGGGTAAGACGGCGGGCGGTGCAGCACTCTCGACGGTGGCAGGAGGCGAGTGGGGCGCGGGAGGCCCTGGCGGGGGCTCCGCGGACACACCTTCCCGCTGCGGCCTGGCAGCACCGCGGTCGTCCTGGGCCGGCTTCTCCCCGGCGCTGGCGCTGGCGGTGGCTGGGTCCGGGAGCCCCCCCAGGCCGTTCTGGAGGCATTCCCAGCAGCAGCGGCCCTGGGTCTCTGCTGCCGCGCACCTGGCTCGGTCCTGAGCGGCCGCCGCCACCGCGGTCGCGGGCACCGGCGCCCGAGGTCCGGAGCGGCCCCTCGGCCTGCCGCCTTCCCGGGCGGCCTCCCGGGCGCCGCCCGCGGGGAGTCCATTGCAACCTGCGCCGGCGACCGGGGCTGCGGCACCTGCTGGCGCCTCCTCACGCCGGACCCGCCTCCCGGGCTGCGGCTGCGGCGGGTGTTCCCCCCGGCGCGCGGGGAGCGGGGAGCCGGGCGCAGCTCTCCCTGCAGGGGCGGCGGCCGCGGGCGGGTCGCGGGGTCGCCGCAGCCCCTCCTCCTCCCCCACAAGGTCCCGGTACCTCCTCTTGAGCACCACGTACTTGGTGCCGTCGGGGTCCTGGCGCACTGCGGCGACCGAGTTGACGAAACCCTTGAAAAGCTCGCGGCGGCGCTGCTGCTGGCCGGGGGGCGCGTCGGGGTCGCGGAGGAAGCCCTTGAAGTGGCTCAGCAGGGCGGCGTTGGTCACCCGGCCCCCGGCCTGGCACAGAAAGTCCAGGAGCGCCTCCTGGCTCAGCTCCCGGGCCATCACGGCCCCGTCGTCCCCCGGCCCCGAGGTGTCTGCGTCTCGCCCTCCCGGCGCTCTCCCGCGCCGGCGGAAACCCCGGCCTGGCGTGTGTCACCTGCGCCCAGAGTGGCGCCACCCGCCTCCATCAGCCGCGGCCTGCGGGCAGACCCAGAACGTGCCGAGAGGGTGGCGGGCTCCCCGCCCGGCCTCAGGCCCCGCGCGCCGCCCAGGTGGGAGAGGGCGGCTCCCTTTGCCGGCCCTGCGCGCCGCGAGTCCCCGCCGCGAAAGTTCCCGGGATCGGCCGGAGCCGGCTTCACCTGCGCCCTGGCAACGCCTCCTCCCCGGCTCTGGGGGAAGGGCCCGGCCCGCCTCCTCCTGTCCCTCCGCCCTGTGAGGTCTCCCCCACCCCGCCACCCATCCCAGATGAGTCAGGCGGGTCCGAACCGGGAAGAAAGCGCCATAGGTGAGGTGGCCGGCCAGCCGGCGCTGGCCACGAACCGCGCGGCCGGTCGCGCAGCCGCTCCCGGCCCGGGGAATGGAAGGCAGGTAGGCGACCCGCCGCTGCTCTGGGTTTCGGCCACGTAGGAAACGAAAACAATGGGAGAGCTGTTCTCGCCCGCTCCTTTCTCAGCCTAAGTCCCGGCTGAAGTGGCTGGGTAGGAAAAAAAGGTGCAAATTAACCAGCGTCTTGCGGTGTCTCCAAAAAAACTTTACTTAACGCTGTAGGCTAGTCATTTCAGATACCCGGAGGCAGCCTCGAGGTGCGGGGGTTGGGGTAGGGGACAAATTTCGCCCCCAAGCAAACCCATCTAGATCTCGGGATAAAGCCTGGGGCAACTCTTTCGGACGTCGGCTCCTAGGGGTCCGAATACGCCCAAGTCTGGACTGAAAAGAGAAATCCCTCTGAAGGTTACAGGAAGAAGGCCTTTTTCCTTCCTAGTAGTCTCACACTAAGCTGCTGAAAAAATCAGATTTGATGTGTGAATTCCCTAGTAGCTGAAAAGGACAGTTAAGGTATCTGGTGCCCTCGCTCTGGTGAAGTTGGTTCCCTCCAAATGTCACATTTCCTCCAGGCATTCAGAATGTGAAAGCAGTACAGGCTGGCTGCATTCGGCCAGGTTGTTCCCAGCATTCAGATGGCTGCTTGACTCTCATTCTCCACTGAGGGGCTGTAAACTTCCTGATTCCACGTGCACTTGTAGACTGCCTGTGTGCCTTTGTGGTTGTTAAATCGTGCCCAACTCTTTGCGACCCATGGGCTGTAGCCCACAAGGCTCCTCTGTCCATGGGGATTCTCCAAGCAAGAATACTGGAGTGGGTTGCCATTTTCTCCTTCAGGGGAGCTTCCTGATGCAGGGATAGAATCTGCATTTCCTGCATTGGCAGATTCTTTACCTGTGAGCCACCAGGGAAGTCCCATTTGTAGACTAGAGCTTGACAAACTCTAGTATGAAAATCTTGGCCTCTTCAAGACAGTAGAATTACAGCACGTTTCCTGACAGTTGCTTCTTCTACATTTTACCTGTCCACATGTTCATCCTGAAATAATCCTTCTGGTCCTCTTCTGTTTCTTTATCAGTCTATACACAGGCCCCAAATACTTTTCTTGTTTTATCTACTTAGCTATCTAATTCTCCGCCCTCTCCCATTCTTTTCTTTAGCTGCCTTCTTATTTCCTTCTGTTGTGACTGTTTGTCCTAGCCCCAACTGTAACAGCAAATATGCTTATTTTTTATATCCTCTGTTGGCCATATTTCCTATCTTCTCCTCCACATTAGTGCCAGTCTTCCTTCTTGTACTCCCCTCATCTTTCCACTTTTTCTTCTTTTGCTCTACTATTTTTAATTGTTTCATGAGCCCCTGTCCTTTTTGCCAAGGGAAGGTATTGAAAGTATCTTGGCCTCACAATTGTCAACTTGTGTTAGCATGGACCAGTTTTACTAACACGTAGGTCACATTAACTGAGCTTGGTTTAAGTCTCCAACATACCCTGGTACTTTTCCATGAATGAATTGGAATCCTTGGCTTTAAATTATTTAGGTCAGAAAGAAGAACTGGGAAACATTTTTGCCTATTTTTGGCATTTTCTTGAATCTGAACCCAAAACAGGGTTAAGAGGGGATAAATGTTTCCCACTGAGGTCTCCACATTAACATCAAGGTTTTGAAAGTGAAAGTTACTCAGTTGTGTCTGACTCTTTGCGACCCCATGGACTGCAGCCCACCAGGTTCCTCTGTCCGTGGCAATTATCCTGGCCAGAATACTGCAGTGGGTAGCCATTCCTTTCTCCAAAGGATCTTCCCAACTCAGGGATCCAACCCAGGTATCCCACATTGCAGGCAGATTTTTAACCAACTAAGCCACAGGAGAATCCCAAGAATACTGGAGGCAGGTAGCCTATCCCGCTCCAGGGGATCTTCCCAACCCAGGAATCGAACTGGGGTCTCCTGCATTGCAGGCAGATTCTTTACCAACTGAGCTATCAGGGATAGCCCAGATATTCAAGCCTTTAGAATAGTTAAAAATAAAGGTTTTGTATTAAACTTTAGCTTCTTTTCTTTTCTTTTCTTTTTTTTTTCCTGATGGAGTCTTGATGGACCTGCCAGGTGTATCCACACCTGGGACAGGAGGGAAGCCTAATGGAAAACTCAGATGGTCACTGAAGAGTGGCAAGTGGAAAGAATCCCCCTTTAGTACTTTTCGAAACTGGATAGGGTACTTGTGGCAAGAGAGGGTGATGACACAGAGGTGTGAACTTGAAACACTTAGCCTAGAAAGAAAGGAAGGGGTCATCAAAGTCATGGTTGTTGAAATTAGATTATTGTTAGTTAAGGGAGGAATTAGGTCTGGAGAAGTAGAAAATGGGGAAAAGGAAGAAAAACCCCATTATTTAGCTTTCTGGGTGCCCAGGTGGGTTAGTGTCCAGACTTTCTCTCCTTGCTCTTTTCTTTTTTAAAATATTTACATATTTATTTGGCTGTGCCAGGTCTTAGTTGTGGCGTGCATACCCTTAGTTGAGGCATGTGGGATCTAGTTCCCTTACCAGGGATGGAACCCAGGCCCTCTGCATTGGGAGCACAGAGTCTTAGCCACTGGATCATCAGGGAAGTCCCCCTTCTCTGCTCCTTTTTCTCTCTTGTCCCAGGTTAAGGTGATAGTCTATAAGAATGCTCTTCAGCATATCTCAGGGAACATTTTTATGTTTCCCTCATATACAGTTCATTATTTCCAGAAATATTTATGGGGCGCTATGTAGGGCTTCCCTAGTGGCTCAGAGGGCTTCTCTGGTGGTTCACACTGTAAAGAATCTGCCTGCAAAGCAGAAGACCCAAGTTCGAGCCCTGGGTCAGGAAGATCCCCTGGAGAAGGGCATGGCAACCCACTCCAGTATTCTTGCCTGGAGAATCCCATGGACAGAGGAGCCTGGCATGGTCAGTCCATGGGGTCACACAGACTGGACACAACTGAGCAACTAACACTTTATGTTGCCTTGGCACTGCTGGAAATGAATATAAAGAAGAACACATACTTGAGAGCTAATGATTTATTGGAAGCAACAAGTAAGAGAAGAGGCTTAAACCTGTGTGTTAAGTAACTTGACAAAGACATGCATCTGATGCTGGAGAAACAGAGACAGTGCATAAAGGAAGAACCCAGGCTTAGCTTGCAGGGGGTCGGGGACAGTTTTTCAATAAGAGGCAACTTGGAGTAGAAGAGGTGAGGAAGAGGCAGAGGAAACACAGGCACAAAAACACCAAGATCTGGCTCAGCAGAGTCCATTTGGGGAACTAACTGCAAATAGATATACTTGAGTTTAAGGAAGAGGATGTGTGAAGATGTGCTGGAAACAAAACTTGCAAAAGTAGGAGTCAGATGATGAGGGGCCTGGGAAGTGGAGGTGGGGTAAGGAGGGGAAGCTTTGAAGAATTTGGGGGAGGGTAGTGACCCAACCAGATTTGATGTTTAGAAAGATCATCCTGGAGGTAAGTGCTGGTTTGGAATCCTGACCCATATTAACAAGTAAAAATAGCACATTGCAGAGCAATAATGTATTTAATCAAATCTAAGGCACCACTGATTATATGATACAGTTTGATTTCAGAGACGTTAAAATATGAGGGGGGGAAAAGTGCCTCTTAAAGTAGAAGAGGGATTTCCCTGGTGGTCTAGTGGTTAAGAATCCACACTTCCACTGCAGGGGATGTGGATTTGATCCTTAGTTGGAGAACTAAGATTCCCACATGCTGCCCAGTATAGACAAAAAAAAGAAAGAAAGACCTATAAAAGCTTTAGGAAAAAAAGAAATAAGTTGAAGTAGAAGAAATGCAAGTGTATTTGGGAGTAAGAGTTGAGGACTGGATCAGGGTAACTTTAACTTTTTCTTTACAGCCTTATAAGTGATTGGCTATTTTACAATAAGTGTATACTCCTTTTTAGTTTGAAAAAGACACTGAAGGAAAAAAAGGCATAACTGAATAACAATGACAAAGGGAAAAAAAGCAATATCAAACCTTTAGGCTGGGAGGAGGGAGATGGAGGCCAGCAGGAAGAACAGTCTGGAAATGACTGAGATAATCCAGAAAAGGGAGTCAAAAGTCTATGTTCAACAGTGTCAGAGAAAGAGATGAATGGATGGATGGATTGGAGAGATGGGGCCAGAGGAGTTGGAGGTGAGGAATAAGCTGGCTTCTTTCACATATCTGGGCAACTCGATGGATGGATATGTTAACCATATACACAACAGTAAATGTGAAATAAAAAGTCAGTTTTGGAAACAAGAAAGATGTTCAGTTCAGCTCGGGACTTACTAAGTTTAAAATGGCCATGGGCCTTAAAAACAGGAATGTCTAAAAGGCAGTTGGCCATATAGATTGAAGGCTCCAAGAATGGTATGCCATTAGTGTATACAAGCAGTCATTTAAGCCACAGATGATGATAAAATTGCTTAGAAAGAGATATGCCAGCAGTGGAAAGGGAATGAAAAAGGGAAATAAACCTGTTAGGAGACTTAGAAGGAGCAGTTAGAGGGGGCAGGGGAATACCACTGGGTGGTATCATGGAAGCACAGAACTAGAAGGGGGAACAGCCTTCTGGAGTTGATGCCAAGGTAGATAAGAGGTGAAATGTGACCGTAGCCTGTTAGGTCACTGGGGCCAGGTCTGGAGCAGTTTCAGGAGAATGGTAAGGACAGACCTCAGGTTATAGAGGGGTGCGGAGTGACTGGGGGGAGAAAGATTTGACCCTGAAAAAAGGAAGAGAAAGAGAATTCTAGATATGGAGACTATCAGGTTGTGTAACCTAAGATTTGTTTTTGGTAGTTGTTAGAAGAGATACGATCATGTCTGTGTGTTGAGGGAAAAAAGCCAAGAAAGGATAAGTTGGAAGACCTAGAGGAGAGGGTAAATAATTGATGAAACAAGGTGTGGGGGTGGGGCTGGAGTCCAGAGTTCAGATGGAGACATTCCCTGGGAGAGGACAGAGAGAGCCACTCCTCTCCACTGAGAACAGAAAGAAGAAAAATGGCTATTGCATTAATTAAGGGGCTGAGATTGGGAGATGGTATTTGAGGACGTCTTGGTGGGGTTCAAAAGTAGGTGCAAGGCAGTAAGTGTATATAGAGCTAGAAGTTTAGGTTACTGTAAGTAGGACATCAAATATTCTTAGGTCTTGAGGCTTAAGGCTTTCAAAATAAAATGATTTAGACGTGATGACAAGATTAAGAGCCTGACCGTATGTAGTGGAACTGAGAGGCTCTGGAGGAGATCCATCACAGAACTGTGACTTGGGGTGTTGAATGAGGATAGTGACGTCATCTAGGAGTGAGAGGATACCATGGAATCACTTACGTAAATCTTTAGTACTACGGTGTGAGTAACACTAATGGCATTTTGCCAGGAGCAATCGCTCTGCTAGCAGTGTAGTATAGTGACTCACGCATATGTGTCACATTCCAGATTATTCTCCTTTATTTGATCCTCAGAACAAGTATGGGAAGTGTGTAGGACAGAGATCATTGTTTTGCAGGAAGTAGCTCTTCTTGCTATTAATATATATGTATGTTTTGTAGGATGTATACTGATGGGCTTGTTCTTTGCCTTCTGTCCAAACTTCTACTGTGGCTATAGAGTGGAAATCTCCACCCAAGAAGGTGGAGCTGCCCAGTGTCAACCCTTCAGGTAGGCGGACAGCTCACCAGGTAAAGCTGGAGCTAAGGTGCACCACCAAAGGCAGGAGAGACAACCAGGGTGCGACCACCCTCCCTCTTTCTCTCTCTCTCTCCTCCTCCCCCTCCTCTTCTGCTTTTCCTCTCTCGTCTCCTCCCACCCCCAACCCCTTCTCCTCTGTCTTGCTCAGATTTGGACTTCCACAAGCCTGGATACTCCCCAGGGTGCTCTGAAATAGCCAGGGGAAAGCATTTTTATGCTGGACTACAAGCTGAGGTTGAGTGCACTAATTTACAAGTCAGATGACCTAGTGATACAGGGCTCACTGCATTTATTTCCCTTCTGTCCTGAGCCTTTAGTCATTAATTTATTCATCAATATTTATTGAGGGCCTACACGTGAGCACTTTTCTGGGGCTGGAATGCAATGATAAACCAGATAGAATCTCTTTCAGGAAACCTAGACTCCAGTAGGGAAAAGAGAGAAAACAAACATAAAAATAAAGAAAATGTCAGTGATCAGGTACAAGAGCCAAGTGGTAAGATATTGACAGGAGAGCTGTTCTGGCCAGGATGGACAAGGAAGATGTCTCTTTGAAGATATCAATCAATGGAGACCTCAGTGATGAGGAGACAGTCAGGTGAAGGTGAGGAGAGGGGAGCAGGATGGAAAAGCATTTCAGACAGAGGGACTAACTAATGTTATGTTAGAAATGAGTGTGATGTGGGACTTCCCAAATGGCCCAGTGGTTAAGAGTTCGATTCCAAAGCAGAGGGTTTGGGTTTGATCTCTAGTCAGAGGCCTAAGATCCCACAGGCTGCTGGGTGTAACCAAACAATTTTAAAAATCAAACAAGAACTGAATGTGATATTATAGAAAGCTAGCAAAATGCCATGAATTCCATATAAATTAGCGTGATGTGTTTATAAATTAATTGCACAATAAGCTTCTGTGACAACTTTTTCTATTTAGTATACACTCTTGCTGGAAGAAGCACAAATTGGAATCAAGATTGCCAGGAGAAATATCAATAACCTCAGATATGCAGACGACACCACCCTTATGGCAGAAAAGTGAAGAGGAACTAAAAAGGCTCTTGCTGAAAGTGAAAGAGGAGAGTGAAAAGTTGGCTTAAGACTCAACATTCAGAAAACTAAGATCTGGTCCCATCACTTCATGGGAAATATATGGGGAAACAGTGGAAAAAGTGTCAGACTTTATGCTTTTGGGCTCCAAAATCACTGCAGATGGTGATTGCAGTCATGAAATCAAAAGATGCCTATTCCTTGGAAGGAAAGTTATGGCCAACCTGGATAGCATATTAAAAAGCAGAGACATTACTTTGCCAACAAAGGTCCGTCTAGTCAAGGCTACGGTTTTTCCAGTAGTCATGTATGGATGTGAGAGTTGGACAGTGAAAAAGGCTGAGCCCGGAAGAACTGATGCTTTTGAACTGTGGTGTTGGAGAAGACTCTTGAGAGTCCCTTGGACTGCAAGGAGATCCAACAAGTCCATCCTAAAGGAGATCAGTCCTGGGTGTTCGTTGGAAGGACTGAAGTTGAAGCTGAAACTCCAATACTTTGGCCACCTCATGCAAAGAGTTGACTCATTGGAAAAGACCCTGATGCTGGGAAGGATTGGGGGCAGGAGAAGGGGAAGACAGAGGATGAGATGGCTGGATGGCATCACTGACTCGATGGACATGTGTTTGGGTGGACTCCGGGAGTTGGTGATGGACAGGGAGGCCTGGCATGCTGCAATTCATGGGGTTGCAAAGAGTTGAACACGACTGAGTGACTGAACTGAACTGAACTGAAGTTGATCATCTAATCAGAATTTTCAGAATGAAAAGATAATTCATTTTCTTTTCTTATTTACTCTTTATGATTGATAGTTTGGATGCTTAAAGCATATCACTTCACACAGAAAAATGCTGGTTGTTTGTAGAACTGCTATAAATTTTTGTCATAGGAGCACAAGAATTCTGATACATTTATCTCACAAAGCTTTTCTTTCAAATTTATTTTGTTGAAGTATAGTTCATTTATAATGTGTTAATTTCTGCTGTACAGGCAAGTGACTCAGTTATATACATATATATATATATATTCTTTTTCATATTCTTTTCCATTATGGTTTATCACAGGATATTGAATATATAGTTTCCTGTGCTATACAATAGGACCTTGTTTTTTATCCATTCTATATATAATAGTTTGCATTTGCTAATCCCAAATTCCCCATCCATCCCTTCCCCACTGTCCCCCCAGAAACCACAAGTTTGTTCTCTGTCTTATTTCACAAAATTCTTATCAAAAAAGAAAAAATATACACCATTATTATGTGTTTATAATTGCTTATGCTTTATTATCAAGTATATTCCTAACAAGGAAAGAAACTGTTGTTGTTTTTTTTTAATTGAGGAGAGTTGCCCAAGCATACACTATTTTAAAAAATATTTATCTATTTGGCTGTGTTGGGATCTTCATTGCATCATGTGGGATCTTTTGTTGCAGCACAGAGATTCCTTAGTTGTGGTGTGTAGGCTCCAGCGTGTTCAGGCTCAGTTCTTCTGTGGCATATGGGATCTTAGTTCCCAGACCAGGGATCAAACCCACATCCCCTGCACTGAAGGCAGATTCTTAACCACTGGACCAACAGAAAAGTCCCATCAAGCATACATTATTTTTCCCCAGCTTTATTGAGGTATAAGTGACAAATTAAAAATTACATATATATTTTAAATTAAAAGATGCTTGCTCCTTGGAAGAAAAGCTATGACAAACCTAGACAGCATATTAAAAAGCAGAGACATTACTTTGCCAACAAAGGTCTCTATAGTCAAAGCTATGGGTTTTCTAGTAGTCTTGTATGAATGTGAGAGTTGAACCATAAAGAAGGCTGAGCACCAAAGAATTGATGCTTTCCAACTGTGGTGCTGGAAAAGACTCTTGAGAGTCCCTTGGACTGCAAGGAGATCAAACCAGTCAATCCTAAAGGAAATCAGTCCTGAATATTCATTGGAAGGACTGATGCTGAAGCTGAAGCACCAATACTTTGGCCACCTGATGCGAAGAGCTGACTCATTAGAAAAGACTCTGATGCTGGGAAAGATTGAAGGCAGGAGGAAAAGGGGATGACAGAGGATGAGCGGGTTGGATGGCATCACCAACTCAATGGACATGAGTTTGAGCAAGCTCCAAGAGAAGGTAAAGGACAGGAAAGCCTGGTGTGCTTCAGTCCATGGAGTCTCAAAGAGTTGGACATGACTGAGCAACTGAACAACAACAAATGGTGTATTTGAGGAACAGAGAGAAAACCAGAGGCTAAGCTAGAGCACAATGAGAGAGCAAAGTGTGAGATGAGAAGTCTTAGCCATGAGCAGGGTCTGGGTCTTGCAAGGCCTAGTGGGGTTTGGGTTTTAGTCTAAGTGTGATGGGAGATTAATGGGGGTTTATAATCAAGAGAGCTGCATGTGATTTATGTATAACAAAACATCTGGTTGCTGTGTTAAGAGTAGATTATTGGGGATGCAAAGTAGAAACAGAAAATTAGGAGACAGTTGCAGAGGGCCAGGCAAGAGATGGTGGTAGCTTGGAATGGCAAGGTATTGGATGTAGAGAAGGACTGAGATCTGGAAAATATTCCGGAGATAGAGCCTAGAGATGTGCTGGTGGGTTGAATAAAAATTCACCACGATTGGGACTATCAGGGTAAGATCTGATTTGGGGACAGGAAGTCAAGCATTCCCTTTTGCAAAGATTAAGTTTGGGATGAACATTAACCACCTATGGAATAATCTAGAAAAGGCAGTTACTCAAGGATGGGGTCAGAGCTGGAGATATAAATTGAAGAGCCTTGGGCATTGAAATGGTGTTTGAAAGTTATGGGATTATTTGAATTTTTCTATGGAGGAAGCCTGGGCTTCCCCAGGTGGCTCAGATGGTAATGAACCTGTTTGCAAAGCAGGTGACCTGGGTTCGATCCCTGGATCAGGAAGATCCCAGGAGAAGGGAATGGCAACCCACTCCAGTATTTTTGCCTGGAGAATCCCATGGACAGAGGAGCCTGGCGGGCTACAGTCCATGGGGGTCACAGAGAGTTGGACACGATGAACAGACTAACACACATACACACACACGGAGGGAGCCTAGAAAGAGAAGCAAAGAGATCTATAACCAGCCCCAGCATTAGAGATCTAATCTTTAGAATCTTGCTTAAATATTTGACCCATCTCAGCCATACTATGGCAATGAGAGAAACTGTAAAATCTATTCGTCCTGATAAGGCCAGTCTGCTGTTGTGGCTGTAATTTAGCTTAGGGTGAGACACCCCAAGAGTGAGGTTAATTTCAGGGTCTAGAGGAAGGCCCACTGAACCCTTCCCTGATTGGAAAGTCTCCCTCCGTTGGCAACTTTACAAGATGTAGGCTAAAAGTTTATTAAAGGAGTCAGCAGATTTTCCATGTATATCCTGATTTCCTGTGTATAGGAAAATCGAGTTTCAGAGCTCAATGTCTTGTGGAACTGGTGCTCACATCAAGTTGACATCAAATCTGGCATTTTGCACCAGAGGCATAATCTTTCCTCAACTCTCTGGAGAACTTGACCCAGTTAACTGTTTTCTCCCTTTGAAATCTCTGTCTTGCCTTCTACAGTCTTTCCTTTTTCCTGGTTCTTCTCTTACCTCCCAGACCCAACTCTCTCCCTTGTTAATTCTTCTTTTCATTTTTTCCTTCCATGTTCTTTGCTTGTTCTCCGGGTTCTAGCTGAAGGATATCGTCTATTTTCCTAGACTCAGTTACCACCTACATTCTTAAGATTCCCAAATCTGTCTGTGATGCTCACCTAGAAAAGGCACAGTCTTTCAAGCAGCTATTGTAGTCTTGACTCTGCCTTAATTTTAAAATGTTATTTATTTGTGTATGGCCACACACAGCATATGGTATCTTAGTTCCCCAACCAGGGATCAAACCTGTACCCTCTACATTGGAAGCAGAGTCTTAACCACTGGGCCACCAGGCAAGTCCCATGTAACTATCTCTTTAAATTGGCCAATATACAAACTTTCTGGGCCTCCACTTCTTCATCTGTACAATGAGGAAATTAGAGCAGATAACTCTGAACTTCTTTCTAGTGCTCACATTCTGATTCTAAATTGGCGTTTCTTCTCATGATGTTGGTAGTAATAATGATATTGATTGCATGCTCTGTGCCAGACCTGGAGCCAAATACTTCACACCTATGAATATACTTATTTCTCCCAACAGGTTTCTATGAGGTAGGAGTTAGTAGTACCCTTATTTTATAGTGGAGGACTTCAAGATCCAAATAATGTAATTTCCTACTATTTTGTCACCTGTAAGTGGCAGAGCCAGGCTTCAGATCTCGAAAGTTTGAGTAGAGCCAGCAGCGTATAGCCCCTGCTCTCTTACTGTTTCCCTTCAAAGACCCAGATCCCTGTTCTGCTCCCTCACTTTAGCCCCACATCCCCCCTGCCTCCTGGGGACCTTCACTGCTTCTGTTGCCTTTCTCCCTTGTATCTTCATCTTCTTCCTCTCTTCATCCTCGAGTGCTGCTTTCCTTCCTAAAACAAAACAAGACACGAGCACCTTGCTCTGAACTACTTGCCTTTGTTCACCATCTTAGCTCAACCTCATCATTCCTACAGATGTCACCTCTTCCTAGAGGGCTTTCCTGACCATGTGGATAAATCAGCTTCCACTTCTAGGCATTTCTGTCTGGGGAAAGTGAGGTCTGAGATGCCCATTAGATATTTAAGTAGAGATTGCAAGTGGGCAATTGGATATACAGTTCTGGCGCTTAATTTGCACAGCACCTAACACTCTGCTGTTAACAATAACTTCTGTATTTGTTCATTTTCATGTGGTCCTCTCAATAAGAACATGGGTTCTGTGAGAGCTAGCACTGTGTTGACCACTGACTAAGAATTAGTTGTGGAGAGGACTCAGAATAGCAAGATCTATTCATTTCCTGGGGCTGATGGAATGCGTTATCACAAACTGGGATGTGGGTGTCATGAAATAACAGATTTATTCTGTCACAGCTCAGGGGCCGAGACACTGGAAATCAAGGTGTTGGCAGAGCCACCCTCCCTCTGGAGATTCTAGGAGAGAATCCTCCTTTCCCTCTTCCAGCTCCTGGTTGTTCTTGTTGTTCAGTTGCTCAGCTGTGTCCAATTCTGAGACCCCCCCATGTGCATGCCAGGCTTCCCTGTCCTTCACCATCTCCAAAAATTTGCTCAAACTCATGTCCATTGAGTTGATGATGTCACATAACCATCTCATCTTCTGTCACTCCTTTCCCAGCATCAGGGTCTTTTCTAATGAGTCAGCTCTTCACATCAGGTGGCCAAATATTGGAGATTCATTTTCAGCATCAGTCCTTCCAATGAATATTCAGGTTGATTTCCTTTAGGATTGACTTGGTTTGATCTCCTTGCAACCCATGGGACTCTCAAGAGTCTTCTCCAGCACCACAACTGGTAACTGCCTGCATTCCTTGGCCTGTGGCCACCTCACTCCCATCTCTGGTTCCATCTTCACCTGGTCTTTCTTCACTGTGCCTCTCCTCTTCCATCTCTTTCAAGGGCATTTATCATTGGAGTTAGGGCCTTCTCAGATAATCCAGAATGATCTGATCATAAGAACCTAAATTTACTTATACTTGCAAATCCTTACCTTTTTACAAATAAAGTGACATTCACAGGCTCCAGAGATCTAGACATATATTTTGGGCAGCCACTATTCAATCCACTACACAAGGAAACAGGAAGATGTTCAGGAAGGTCTTTGCTTATCCTGGCTAGCTTAAATTCCCCTCAAGATTCGGCTCAGTGGTTGCCCAGTCAAAGGAGCCACACCATCAGCCCTAGTACATGCCTCTCCTATAATAATAATAGTTACTGCATATTCAGCACCATTTTAAGGGCTTTATGTGTATAAACTCACTTAACTCTTGCCACAACCCTATGAGATCATCCCTATTCCTATCCTATCCTATTACTGAAAGCTAATGGTCTGTTTTGGGCTTCCCTGGTCTGGCTCAGATGGTAAAGAATCTGCCTGCAGTGTGGGGGTCCTGGGTTCAGTCCCTGGATTGGGAAGATCCCCTGGAGAAGGGAATGGCAACCCACTCCAGTAGTCTTGCCTGGAGAATTCCATGCACAGCTGAGCCTGGCAGGCTACAGTCCATGGGGTTATAAAGAGTTGGACACAGCTGAGCAAGTAATTGCCTAATGGTCTGTTTTAGTGTCTCTCTTCCCCAGTAGACCCCTGCCTCCTGCCAAGGCGGCAGCCAAGACTTATTATCTCTCTGTCCCTAGCATATACCATGGTATATCCAGGCTCTCTATGGAGGCTGGTGGGTTGAATAAATGACTGAGCAAGAGGTAGGCTGGTACTAGACTGGGCAGGGTTTTGACTATCAGATTGAGACATTTGGATTTGGGAAATTCCCTGGCCCTTTCAGTGGTTAGGACTCGACACTTTCACTTCTGTAGCCTGGGTTCAGTCCCTGGTCAGGCAATTAAAGATCTCACAAGCCATGCAGCAGGGCCAGAAAAAAGAAAGGACATTTGAATTTCATCTTTTAGATCACAGGTGGCCAACAATTTTAAAGCTAAGAAGTGATAGGATGGATCCCTCTTTCAAATATATCCTCCTCTTGTGAGAAATCTTATCAAATATTATTTTAGTTATCACCTCCAAATCACCAACTCCCCGGGGCTTTCCTCTTGAACTTTAGTCTCACACTGCCGGCTTCTTGCTGGGTCTCTCCAGACTCAAATTCAGCATGTCCAGACCAGCCTCCATCATCCTTCCCCCAAACTTACTCCTCCTGTGTTATTGAGCTCACAAGCATCCAAACAAGACAATTTGAATTAATCCCAAACACTTTCCTCGCCCCCTGACTCTATTCCAATTAGTCATCAAGTGCTGTCAACCCCATCTCCTGAACTTTATCTCCTATCCATTCCCTTGGCCTCTGCCATAGTTCAGGTTCTTGTATCTTTCACCTGGACCATTGCATTAACCTCCTTACCAGTCTCCAGCCCATTCTCCACTCTGCTGCTCACTTTATAAGCCTAAAAACCAGATCTGATCATTCACTTTCTTGCTAAAATGATAAATAAATGAACAAAGCTCCAAAACAACTCTGCAGTGGTTCTTAATTGCTTGTAAGATCAAGATCTTCAAGACCTGACTATAAAGATCTACTCTTGTTTTCGTTTTGCTTTCACTCAACACATGTGTTTTGAATGCCTACTGTGTGTCTGGTACTGTGCTCATCGCATTCACATACTGGTGAGGGAGATGCCCCACAAGCTACAGAGGACACAGCTGTTTTCACCTGGGAGACCTCATGTCACGGGCAGTAAGGGAAATACCCTAAGGAACATTCTACAACTGGAAGAGGCTGATAGTGGCATCCTTGCTGTTTGCTTTCAGGTTATACTGTCACTTTATTGCTATTTATATGCCTGTGGGGTAGCTTTACAGATGATATTTATCTAGTTTCAAATTAATCTTAACCAAGAAGGAAAATAATTTAAAATAATTCTTGCTGGGCCTTCTCTGGTGGTCTAGTGGCTAAGACACCACAATCTCAATGCAGGAGGCCTGGATTTGATCTCTGGTTGGGAAACTAGATCCTGCATACCACAACTAAAGATCCTGCAAGCCACAACTAAGATCCAGTGCAGCCAAATAAATAAAAATAATAGTAATTCTCACAAGAAACTATGAATTAAAGACAATACTAAACTTTAAGCCAAGAAAATATTACAGTAAGCCCAGGGGACTGGGGCTACATCTAATGTGAGCCTTCAGCAATGTTAGACTTAAGACAATAAACACCTAACCACATATGACAAAACTTGGCCCTCAAAATTTAGATTATGGTAAAGAAACTTTGAAATAGAGATTTGCAGTCCCCATCTTTAATGACAGGCTCCTGCTTAAGCACATATTGGGGTTTGAAGTTTTAGTTGATAATACCATTATGATTAGCCATATCTTTTTGTGTGTGTGGATGTGCAAAGTATAAATAGAATCTGATGTGACTCTAATTTTTGTGTTTATGGAAGGGATGGCTCATAAAAATTCCCAAGTAGAGTATCATGCTTTTATTAGTTCCCACAACCTTTCCTAGTATCTCTCTCCTGGAAAAAATAAAGCACCCAGACAAGTGCAAATAAATCGTTCAGTTTCTTATTGTTAAACATTGCAAAGTTAGAAAACAAATTCATGAGCTTTTAGTTCTCACTCTTTTTAAACTACTTAATTTTACCATGTTCATGATTGTGTGAGTACTCAGTCAGCCCCATGGACTGCAGCCCACCAGGCTCCTCTGTCCCTGGAATTTTCCTGGCAAGAATACTGGAGTGGGTTGCCAGTGCCTACTCCAGGGGATCATCCTGACCCGGGGATCAAATGCTTGTCTCTTGCATCTCCTGCATTGGCAGGCAGATTCTTTACCACTGAGCCACCTGAGAAGCCCTTGTTCGTAATTAGCAGTATCTTTATAATTGCTTATTTTTTCCTTAGAAGTTCTATTTATATTTGTTTTTACATGTTCCCTGCTGGCTCAGATGGTTAAGAGTCTGCCTGCAATGTGGGAGACTTGGGTTCAATCCCTGGGTTGGGAAGATCCCCTGGAGAAGGAAATGGCAACCTACTCTAGTATTCTTGCCTGGAAAATCCCATGGATGGAGGAGCCTGGCAGTCCATGGGGTCTCAAAGAGTTGTACACGACTGAGTGACTTCACTTTCTTTCTTTTCTTTACAATGTCATTAGTATGGTAATACATGCATATAACTTTAAATAAATAAATTGCTCTGAGTTACTTGTCACTTCCTAGTCCTGTTCCATTTTCCCTACAGCTTTGCGCATTTTTTGTTTTTAAACTTTTTTTCTCAGTGTGTTTTCTCTCTTCAGTATTGGCAGAATTCTAAGGATTATTCAAGCATTCCCCAATATTTAAAGGCACAAATAATCCCTTTTCCCTCTCTCCTTTTAGAACGTACCTTCAAGGTCCATCTCACTTGGATCCACTTGTCTGGTTAGTGCCTCCCCTAGGGGATTGTGAGTTTCTAGATGGTAAGGATCATTCTCACTCATCATTTTATCCCCAGTTCCCCACAGCTGCAAGTAGGGGGGTGTTGCAAGTGTTAACTGAATTTAATCCTCTCACAAAATTCCGTGACCTAAATTTCAAACCGATCTGAGAGATATAGAAATATGAGACAATTATGAGATATAAAGAAATAGAGGGCTACAAATTTCAAGCAAGAGGCTTAATTTCATATACAGCATTTTATAAAAATGATTCTCAAGGTATGGTATGTAGGTCCTCTTGACAGACTGTAAATTTAACAAATGCACTATCTTCATTCATTATATGTGAGGGATGTGTAATTCCACAGATTTTCGTTTCGCATACAACTAAGGGCTGCCTAGTAATCTACTAAATGACTTGTTAAAATTTGATATTTATAAACTGCAATTGTCACATATTGAAAGAGTGCTGAAAATTCTAATTTAGCATTCTGCTCAAAAGTCTGGCAGTCACAAAAATGCTTGGCAAATGCATACTTGCAGATAGTTGGAATTCCCCCCCAGATTCAAAAGGCCTATTTCTTATCATGCATGGTCACTGTTACATTGAGATAGCTGAGGTTCTGATTATAGTTTCTCCTGCTTATTAATTATATATTGCTGTTATCTGCATTTTCTCATTATCAGTGTATTTTGGGAGTTGTTCATTTGTTGGTTTCTCAATGAGATAGTTTCAGACATGGGCTCTGGATGTTGTGTCTTCCATGTAAAATCTATGATGAACTTGGGCAAGTTTTTAATTTTTCTGAGCTTCAGTTTTTCCATCTCAAAACGTGGCTTGTAGGTTGAAGTACTTATCTCATTGGTTTGACATGAGGAGACACTGAGTTAATGCATGTAAAGTGTTTTCACAGAATTGTACTTGGTACACAGAGAAAATGCTTGGCATGTAGAACACAGTTATATTAGATAAGCTTTGTTTCAGCTAAGAAAGACAGAAAACAGTGACTTATTAAGACAGAAGTATATTTCTTCCCACATAACCACACTCAGCCCAGAGTGTATATGACAATCTCTGATCATCCTTTTCTTCTCATCTTGTTCCACCATTTCTTAAAATGGGATTTCCATTCCCAAGTCTGATGGCTATTCCAGTACAAGCCATCATATCTATATCCCAGCTTGCAGGAAGGAAGAGTGGCAAAGAGAGGGCACAGTGCTTTTTGTAAGAATTCTTCTCGGCTGCCACACACATCATTTCTATCTCCATGTCATTGACCAGAACTTGATCACATAGTTACATCTAGTTACAAAGGCAGGCTGAAAAATAAAATTTTGAGTAGGCATGTTCCCAACTAAGAAAAGGATGAGCTTGTTATTACAGAACTGAGTTGATCAACTGGAACATTATTGGCCTTTGGGCAGGACAACTCTTTATTGAGTGAGGCTGTTTTGTATGTTTCAGGGGATTTACGCTTCCAGGCTCCAGATGCCACCTAAACGTCAGAGGCATCCTCCCAGTCACTGTATCAACCGAATGCTCCCACACAGTGACAGTTCCCCTTAGGGGGTAACACTGTTTTTATATCTAAGGTTTCTATGCAGGCATTTAAAAAAATATATATGTATTTATTTATTTGTCTATGCTGGGTCTCAGTTGCAGCATGTGGGATCTAGTTCCCTGACCAAGGATTGAATGTGGGCCCTCTGCATTAGGAGAAGAGAGTCTTAGCCACTGGACCATCAGGGAAGTCCTTGTGCAGGCCTTCTGTACAGCAGTATATCCCTTCCCATGGCCATAAGCTGGATAACCATATTTTTACATGACCTTTTTCTAACAACAGAGATGAGAAAACAGGTCAGCGTCTGACCCAGGCCAGGCGAAATAAAATCTCTTCCTAGATTTTAAAAAATTGGACCTAGGGTAAGAGTTTTAATGTCTTCATGGGTGGAGGGAGATACAAGATCTAGTGTTCTTCATGCACCACTGGTGGGAATGTAGAATGGTGCTCCTGATACAATCTCGTAACTCTTCAAAAGATTGAATATAGAAATACCATATGACACAGCAACTCTATTCCTAGGTATATATCCAAGAGAAATGAAAACACATCTCACATAGAAGCTTGTATGTGAATGTTCATAGCAGCATTATTCACAGTAGCCAAAAAGTAGAAGCAGCCCATGTCCAGCAACTGATCAATGGATAAATAAATTGTGGTATATCTATACAATGGAATATTATTTGGCGATAGAAAGGAATGGATTACTGGTAACGTGCTACAACATGGATGAAAGTTGAGAGTATTGTGCTAAGTGAAAGAAGCCAGTCACAGCCACGTATTGTATGGTTCCATTTATATGTCATGGGCAGTATGGGCAAGTCCACAGAGACAGAAAGTAGATTACTGGTGGTCGGGGGAGTGGAGAATGAGGAGTGACTGCTAACGGTATGGGGAGATTGAGTCCAACCACATCACCAATGATTTAATCAATAATGCCTCTGTAATAAAACCTTGATAGAAACTCTTAAGGAGGTTCAGAGAGTTTCCTGATTGGTGAGTATATTAATGTACCAGGAGGCTGGCACAAGCTCCCCAGGCTTCCTTCATTCCAGACCTTGCCTTATGTGTCTCTTCCATTTGGCTATTTCTGAGTTGTATCCTTTATAATAAAATAATAATTCTAAGTATAGTGCTTTCCTAAGTGCTATGAGTACTTTGATCCAATTTTCAAAGTTGCAGAGGGGTCATAGAAACCCCCAAATTAGTAGTCAGGCTGCCCCATAAGAAGTGCTGATGACCCTCTGAATTTGTAGCTGGAGTCTGAAGTGGGGGCAGTCTTTGGGGACTGAGCCCTTAATCTGTGGTGTCTGCGTAGTGTCAGATTTGAATGGGATTGTTGGATACGCATTTGGTGTTGAAGATTTGCTGGAGAGCTCTGGGGAAGGTAGCATTTGTTGAATAGGACTTTATCTAAGAAGTCTGAGAACACTGCAGAACAGTACTTAGGACAGAATCTTGACTACAGATAGAAAGTAGCAACTGTGTTACTTTGAAGCACTTCTAAAAGTGAGAGATAAAACTGTTAACATTTTTAGAGTTGAATTGTACCTTATAATACAAATGTTTATTAAGGGTACTTTTCAAAAGACACTTTCTCTTCTTACCAACCTTTTCACAGATAATGGAGCCTGTCTACCCAAAATGACTTAGGGATGGGTCTGTCTGAAGATGAAAAGATGAAATCAGAGGCTCTCTTTTAGCCATATCATTATGTATTACATATTTCCATCAGGGAAGAAATATCCCTGGATCTTGAAACAATGAAACTGCTGCTATCCAAATAAATATTTTTACTACATTGATTCTTTTGAAAAAGCTCTGCACCATCCTCTCCTCTTTGGTCTTCTTGTTTTTGTTCCCTCTTCTCTGACATAGGAAGAATGACATTCCTGGAAATTCACGTATAAGACAGCAGAAATACTCAAGACTACAGGGACATCCCAGGTGGTGCTAGTGGTAAAGAACCCACCTGCCAATGCAGGAGACATAAGAGACATGGGTTCAATTCCTAGGTCGGGAAGATCCTCTGGAGGAGGAAATGGCAACCCACTCCAGTATTCTTGCCTGGAGAATCCCAAGGACAAAAGAGCCTGGCGGGCTACAGTCCATGGGGTCACAAAGAGTCGGACACGACTGAAGTGACTGAGCACACATGCATACAGAGACAGGAAAAAGTCCACTATGAAAAAATTACATCACTCCAATAAGATAAGAATGAAGGATGGTACATCCTGCTCTTTGTGGCACTGGGTCAGGGAAAAGAAGGAGGAAGCCTCCAAGCAATTCATGTTCAGAGCATATACTAAATACTCATAAAATGAATAAAAATAATATGAGGATTAAAAAAAAAACTGCAAAAATAAAGAAAAGAGTCAGTGTGTGTGGATTCCTTATGGGGAATAGTATTGTTAGTGTGACTTCGCATTAAATCAGAATCCCCACATATGGCATTAATTTTCAAGCTAAAATTTTAATAAAAGATTTGTTTTCCCCTAGATACAAGCCATGTGTCTAATTTTAGTGTAATTTTAGATAAGAATTACTGTGCTTCCTTTTTTAAAAAAATAATTAATCTTGGGCTGCGCAGGGTCTTCAATGCTGCCTGCAGGCTTTCTCTGGTTGTGGTGAGCAGGGGCTGCTCTCTGGGTGCAGTATGCATGTTTCTCATTGCAGTGACTTCTTTTGTTGTAGGGCATGGGCTCTAGGGCACACGGGCTTCGTTGCTCCGTGGCATGCAATCTTCCCAGACCAGGGGTTGAACTCGTCTCCCCTGTGTTGGCAGGTGGATTCTTAACCACTGAGCCACCAGGGAAATCCCACTGTGCTTCTTTCAATTAGTTCATCAAATGATAAAAATGGTGTAATGACATTTTTTCCCCCATTTTAAATGATTGCCATTACAGTCTTATGATGGGTCTTTATAGATTGCTTTTGCACTAGAGAAAACATCTTAGATTACTTTCCTCATATTTTGCAACTACAGAAGTCCCTGTTCATAGCCCCTGAGGAAATGGTGAATGTGAGTAAAATTAGGCAAGTGATTTTTAGTTTGCTAAGTGAATAACACTTTAGTTCATACAAAGTGGCTCCTAGAGACTATAGCAAGCATTTAATTTATTTTTAATTGCTAATTTAATTTCAGCCATAACACTTTTATTTGGGAAATGACTTCCTAGGAGAAAGTATGAGGCAGCAAGAAGAGGAATAATCAAATGTGGAATAATCTTTAAGATTCCATTAGACACAGGGCTCTTGATACTACTTAGAAGAAATGAGGCCATTCTCTAATTTTAACTTTCCAATGTATATTAGATTTGAAATAAAAGTAGATATGTATCTTTTAATTTTCTTAATGAGTTAAATGTATTTATAGAGCTGGGCTGTGTATTGTTGTGGAAGGAGTAGTGTATGGCAGTCTGCAAGGTTAATCCTACTCTGAAACCATCCAGCTCTGCAATCTCAAGCCTTCCTGACTCCTGAGTTCTCATCCTAAGGAATGGACTCAAAAATGTCTAATGTATTTCTTAGCTCCAAATTTCTGGGATTAACTCCAAAATCTCCAGAGTGTACCTACAATGTTAACATGATTTAGAAAGAGCAATAAATATGGGATTGTGGTTACACTACATGGATCCCCATTTCTGCCACTCACTTGCCATGTAACTTTGGGCAGGTAACCTTCCTGAATTCCAGTTTATTTAACTTTAAAACCAGGTAGGGACTTCCCTGGCAGTCCAGTGGTTAAGACTCCACCTTTCAATGCAGGAGATGGGAGTTCGATCCCTGGTCAGGGAACTAAGGTCTCACATGCCAAGGGAAGTAGCCAAAAACTTAACAAAAACATAACATAAAACCAGGTTAGCAATACTACAGCAGACACTGTTGATGCCGTGCTCCAGAGCCCCTCAGCCCAGTGCAGCTGCAGGGGCAATGTTTGCACCCAGTCAGCTCCCCACTTCTGCTTGCCTCTATTTCCTTCCCTGCCCCTAGGCTTCCTCTGGAGCACAGGGCCTTGCAAAGCCCAGAAGCACCAGGATATTTCTACAACACTCCTGAAATGTAGAGGGAGTTATTACAAAGCACTGAAGGCAGAGAGAGGTGGCTAAAGATGAGGGGTTTTCTCAAGTCCCTACAATATTCATCAACATCACTACTAGGAATATATTCCAAGGAAATAACTAAATGAGTAGTGAAAGATCTATGTGCTAGATTATTGACCACAGGCTTATTTATAAAAATGAAATATAGGTATAATCTAGATATCAATGGGTAGTTGTGCTCGTCAAAAATGTAATGAAGGCTTCTATGCATTAATATGGAAAGATATACTTTTAAGTGAAAAGGTGGCTATAAAACAAAATACCCCATTTATTTTTACAAATATATATTTATCTATATATGTAAATATGTGTAGGAAAAATCTAAAAGTGAATATACAAAAATACTGACAATTGCTATCTGAATGGTAGGATTGGGAGTGATCCTTGTTTTTGTATTTTTGAGGAATTTCCAGGTTTTCTGCAGAGGTGATAGTACACATATAATCAGAAATAATCAAGGGGCTATTTAAAAAGCAATGTTCTTGAATCTTCAACAATAAAAAATGTTAAGTAGAAAACAAAGGAAAAAGTACTGTTTTTGTGTCACCTTAATTATATAAAAATATTCACTGTTTTAATGCAACTAGAGATTAGATTATCACACTAAGTGAAGTAAGTCAGAAAGAGAAAGACAAATACATGACATCACTTATATGTGGAATCTAAAATATGGCACAAGTGAACCTATTTGCAAAACAGAAACAGACTCTTAGAGAACAGACCTGCTGTTGCCAAGGGGAGGGGGAAGGAGAGGGATGTACTAGAAGTTTGGTGTTGGTAGACACAAACTATTACATATAGAAGGATAAACAACAACGTCCTAGTGTATAGCATAAGGAACTATATTCCATATCCTGTGATAAACCATAATGGAAAAGAGTACAAAAAAAGAATGTCTATATATGTATAGACATGAGTTGCTTTGCTGTACAGCAAAGACTGGCACAGCATTGTAAATCAACTATACTTCAATTTTTAAAAAATTCACTGTTTTAGGAGAAAACATAACAGCACATTAATGTGCTTTTCTCTGAGAGGTTTATTAAAGATTCTTAGAAATAAATTGCATGTACACACATATGTAATTTATCTAAACAAAAATTAAAATAAAAAAATGTTTTCAATCGAAACACAAATATAAACTTTGTCATTGCATAAGACCAAAGAAGAATCGATTACACATTTAAATTCAGTCCCATTCTGGTTAATCTGTTTCATCTGACAGGGAAGGATGATGATAAGAAGGATCAGAGAAAGATAGAAGTGATCAGACTCAATTTTGAATTAACTGTAAAAAGAATTGATGGACTTGGCTTCTTTTTCTTCCTCAGTCCTCTCTGTGAGGGTCAGTCTGACTCATGTCCAATCACTCTTCCAGTTCCCTTAATAATAATAACAATTATTAATATAATTTGCTACTGAAACTAGAATATCAATTGGGCATGCATAGTAGCCATGCCAAAACTTTGTAATAAAGGTGTTAATCCTATTACTTTTAAAAGTTACTTTATTGGATGCTTATGTAAATAACTGTTCACTTAATGTCTATCATATGTGTAGCCTTATAAGAAAACTGAAAAATTACAAAATAATTAAACACTAATTTAACGGTGACAAAGCAATGTGAAGTCATTCTGAGATGGTATGTCAAGGGCAGGATGATACAGAAATCAGTGCTTGGGCTTGAGAGCATCCCATAGCATCTACCAAAGTCTTATGGGATGTGTGACTTTGATATATCTAGAGACCCTACAAGCATCAGTTTTCTCATCTGTGAAATGGAGACAATTACAGCTACATCAGTCACCAAGATAGTCCCTACAATTCTTGTCTCTTGGTAACCCGTGAGGTTATCTCCTATATTGAATAGAGATAACTTGATAACAAATGAGATGTTGCAGAGTGTGTGTGTGGCTTTCCTAACTCTGTCTACCTCATGACTTCCACTTGGATCATTTTTCTGTTGTGGATGTCTTATTTGGGGAAAGTCAGCTACCATGTTACAAGGACATTCAGTCAGCCCTGTGGTGATATCTTCATGGGAAAGAACTGCATCATTTCACCAACAACCAGTGCCAACTTGCCAGGCATCTGAGTGATCCACCTTGGGAGCAGGCTTTTTGCCCTTGCCAAGGCTTCAGATGACTGCAGCCGCAACCAACAACACCATGACTGTAATGTCATAAGAGACCCTGAGGCAGAACCACTCAGATATGTCGCTTCTGACTTCCTGACCTGCAGAGACTGTGAGATAATCGGTGTTTATTGTTTTAAGTCACTATATTTTGGGTAATTTTTATGCAGCAATAGCTAACCCATACTCTGTGTCATGATATATTAGTGTCTTTTTGTTTCTTTTACTTTCTGCTCCACCATCAGACAATTGACAGGGCAGGGAGTGTCTGGGGACCAGCATCTTTGGAAAGGAAAAGGGATGCTGAGAGCTATAGATACATATGCCAATTTGTATATTAGGGGGAATAGGGCACTCCTGGGCTTCCCTTGTGGCTCAGCTGGTAAAGAATCTGCCTGCAATGCGGGAGACCTGGGTTCGATTCCTGGGTTGGGAAGATCCTCTGGAGAAGGGAACAGCTACCCACTCCAGTATTCTGGCCTGGAGAATTCCATGGACTGAAGGGTCCATAGGGTCGCAGAGTCAGACGCAACTGAGCGACTTTCACTTTCACTTTTTCAGGGCACTCCTGCTGGGAAGATTTGGTTTTCTCTGTCAGTAGAAAGCATGGAATAGCAGCTAGAGGGAATGACAGGCACTAGAAAGTTTAAAAAAAAAAAAAAGGAGTAGATATCATGAATGTGTATTGATCTGGTCTTTTGCCATCAATTCTCTGTGATCTAGGGGTAGAAATGATGAAAATAGCCAGCGACTGGGGAAAGCCTAAGGGAAAGTTGATTAATGGCCAGCTTATTCAGGGGCATTGGCCTGGGAGTCTGATGAGCCTAATAATGTGGGTAACTTTTGTGTAATTTCTTCTATGTGAACACTGCGTTTAGTGATTTATACTGTAAAATTGCCAGTATTTGACCGTCTTGACCTGCAAAAATGTCAGTTTCATATAGTCCAATCTGTATTAACTCTGTAAAGGATAAATCCATATCTTCCTTGTAGAGGAGTTGGGATAGTTGACCTCATTGAGGAGGAAGAAGAAAATCTCTTAATGAGATTTTAAGATTAAAGGTGACTTGAATACTCTATTTCTCAATGCCTGGAACACAGTAAATTCTTACAATCTTTTAAACTAGATGTACATGCACATGATTTAAAAAGGAAAAGATAGAAAGTATATAGAAGGGAAACAGTCTCCATCTCCATTAATTGTTTTCAGCTACAAGTAGCAGAAACCTGACATTTGACCAAAACTGGCTTAAATGATAGGGAAATGTATTAGTTCATTTATCAAAGAAATGTGAGATAGGGTTCAAGAGTTAGTTGAGTTAGCAGCTTAACAGTATCATCAGGGACCAGATTTTTCCTGTCTTTCTACCCTGCTCTCTAGTTCATGGGCTTCAGCCTGAGGCTAATTTCTTGCATAGTTGTAAAATGGAAACAGTTGGCTTCATTCCCCCTTGATTGTGTCCAGCAGAAGAGAAAAGCTGATCAAAAGTGAAAGTGACTGTTGCTCAGTCATGTCCAACTCTTTGCAACCCATGAACTGTAGCCTGCCAGGCTCCTCTGTCCGTGGAATTCTCCAGGTAAGAATACTGGATTAGGTTGCTATTACCCTTCTCCAGGGGATCTTCCTGACCCAGGAGTCGAACCCAGGTCTCCTGCATTAGCAGGCAGATCCTTTGCTGTCTGAACCACCAGAGAAGCATCCCATTAATCTCTCCTAAAAGTGAGAAAGCATAATTCCAGAAGCTTGCAGCAATATTATCCTTTCATTTCACCAGATAAAACTAGGTCACATATAACAGGTTACTTTCAAGAAAATGGAACCATATTTATATTAATCAGAGACATCCCTGGAGGAAAAGTCAGTTTTCCAAATGCATTTGGGTAAAATGGATATGATTGAGGCACCCACAATGTGTATTAGCTTGGCCCACACCTGCCCCATATGCAGAAGCAAACACTATTAGCAATATCCTCTGCATCCGTCCTTCTGAAGACATTCTATGCACATTTGCTTTAGGAGCCTTTCTTTTTCTATCCTTCTTTTTACAGAAATGATAGCATGGTACACTATACACATGTCTTATAGTGAATAATTTCGTCTTCCCTTAATACATGGCTGATAAACATTTAATTAACAGATGGTAAGAATATTTTCTAAGTCAGATGGTTTTAGTCGTAATTACCCACTTTGCTTATTTGCCTTTTGTACTCCACTAGTATTAAAGTCTTATTTGTTTGTTTTAAGTTTTGTTCAACTCCATTAGGCTAAAGGGGAACAACATGGCTCAGTGGGTAAAGACTCTGCCTGCAATGCAGGAGATGCAGGTTCGATCCCTGGGTCACGAAGATCCCCTGGAGAAGGAAATGGCAACCCACTCCAGTATCCTTGCCTGGAGAATCCCATGGACAGAGGAGCCTGGCGGGCTACAGTCCAAAGGGTTGCAAAGAGTTGGACATGGCTGAGCGACTAAGCACACATGCAAACAAACAAACAAAAAAGCACGCAAACGGGAACTAAGGAGGGGTTTTGTCTGGATTGGGATCAGAATATTAAAAGAGATCAGCAGACCCTGGGTGTGATATGACAGTGGCAGCAGGAAGGAAGGGAATCTCAAGGGTCAGGTGAAATAACGTAACAAAACAACAATAGTGAGGCATGTTGAGTGCATATATAAGAGGTGTTCCAAGTTGTGATAAATATGCCCTCAGTAACAACCAAGTTAGGTTTGCTTAACTCTCTCTTTCCAACGAAGGTCCGTATAGTCGAGGCTATGGTTTTTCCAGTGGTCATGTATGGATGTGAGAGTTGGACTATAAAGAAAGCTGAGCGCCAAAGAATTGATGCTTTTGAACTGTGGTGTTGGAGAAGACTCTTGAGAGTCCCTTGGACAGCAAGGAGATCCAACCAGTCCATCCTAAAGGAGATCAGTCCTGGGTGTTCATTGGAAGGACTGATGTTGAAGCTGAAACCCCAATACTTTGGCCACCTGATGGGAAGAGCTGACTCATTGGAAAATACCCTGATGCTGGGAAAGATTGAGGGCAGGAGGAGAAGGGGAAGACAGAGGATGAGAAGGCTGGATGGCATCATTGACTTGATGGCCATGGGTTTGGGTAGACTCTGTGAGTTGGTGATGGACAGGGAGGCCTGGCGAGCTGCTGTTCATGGGGTCGAAGGGAGTCGGACACGACTGAGCGACTAAACTGCACTGAACTGAACTCTTCACATCTGAGGATTCTCCTTAAAATGCTAAACCTTATGTTTCTTAGTGTTTCAATAATGCTGGTGATTCTCTTACACTTGGTAAGTAAAATTTCAAAGAGCTGCATGAAGAATTATGTGAGTGTTAAGGTGGGGATGGAGTCTCTGCCACTTCCTAATGTCACAATAACAATTGGACATTAGACAATTTTCTTAAAGTCTCTGTGCTTCATTATCTTCATCTATAAAATAGAGCAGTTTTCAGAGGGCTGTAGTGATGACTTGGGCTTCTCTGATGACGCAGCAGGAAAAGAATGTGTCTGCAATGCAGGAGACACAGGGGGCAAAGGTTCAATTCCTTGGTCGGGAAGACCCCCTGGAGAAGGAAAATGGCAAACATCTCAAGTGTTCTTGCCTGAAAAACTCCATGGACACAGAAACCTGGCAGGCTACAGAGCAAAGTGTCACAAAGAGCAGGACTCGACTGAGTGACTAGGCACATTGTGATGACTAAATGAAATATGCATGTAAATACCTTGCCTGATGCCCAACAGAGTAGATACTCAATAAATCTAAACAGACAAAAGAGACCTACTCTTATAGTTTTTGATATAATAATAGCTACCTTGGTACAGTAATTTAAAAAATAAATTTTATTATGTATAATTGATAGACAATAATAGATGTCCATTTTAGGTATAGAGATCAGTGAACTGTGACAAATTAATTCACTCATGTAATCACCACCACAATCATAATAAAGAACACCTTGGGGATGTCCCTGGTGGTTTCGTGGTTAAGAATCCACCTGCCAATGAAGGGGACATGGATTTGATCCCTGACTCAGGAAGATCCCATGGAGCAACTAAGCTACAGCTATTGAGCCCATGCTCTAGAACAAGAGAAGCCACAATGAGAAGTCTGTGCACTGCAGCGAAGAGTAGCCCCTTCCAGCTGCAACTCTTTCGATGAAGACCCAGCGAAGCCAAAAGTAAATTAAGTTTTTAAAAAGATCCATCAGTTTGGCTCCAAGAAAACAAATTAAAACATATTTTATCGCTTCAGAAATGCCTTTTGTGCCCTTTCAAGTTAATCCAGCCTACCTGAGACTCCAGGCCACCACTATTTTGCTTTCTATAAGTACGTTTTGGGTTTTTAGAGTTTTATATAAATGGAATCATATTGTATGCACTTCTCTGTGTCTGGCTTGTTCCATTTAGCATAATGCTTTTGAGACCTATCCACATTTTTCATTATTTTTGGATTATTTTATTGTTGCTGTGCCGTGCTAAGTCGCTTCAGACGTGTCTGACTCTTTGGGACCCTATGGACTGTAGCCTGCCAGGCTCCTCTGTCCATGGGATTCTCCAGGCAAGAATACTGGAGCGAGTTGCCATGCCCTCTTCCCAGGGATCTTCTGACTCAGAGATCGAACCCATGTCTCCTACGGCTCCCACATTATAGGTGGTTTCTTTACCACTGAGCCACTGGAGAAGCCCCTATTTTATTATTGAGTGGTATCCAATTGTACAGATAGCCCACGATTTATTTACCGATTAAACTGTTGAGGGACTCTTGGATTGTTTCCATTTCAGGGCTACTATGAATAAAGCTGCTATGAATATTCTTTTTGTGGGTACAAGTTCTTGTCTGTCTTGTAAATACCTCTGAGTGGAATTATTGAATCATATGGCTTATTATTTAATGTTTGTAAGAAATTGCCAAGTTGTTTCCCAAAGTAGTTGTATATTTTACATTCTCATTAACAATACATCAGAGTTCGTTACTCTACATCCTCCTTAACAATTGGTATTGCCAATTTTTTTCTAACTTTCATCATTCTAGGAGGTGGTATATAATTATGGTTTAATTTGGATTTCCCTAAAGACTAGTGATGTTGAGTATCATTTCATGTGCATTAGGCCAAACATATTTTATGATGTCATGTGGCTGAACTACACTGACTCCATTCTGTAAACTGCAGTCAACTGCATCCTAGGAGTATAGTCCTACCCTCTCCCCTTCCCACATGACTGAACTTTAGCCTATTCATAAGCAATGCCCTCAAGCCAGATAAATTAACAAAAGGAAATGAAAGCAATCCAACAGATATTGATAGATGAGGAATCAAGATATTGATAGATGATTGAAATAGGTAGAGAACATTTTACCTCATTCAAAAGGGAGGAGCTGACAAGAAGAGAGATGACAATGCAGAGGAATCCCATGGGCTAGAGAGTTATTCAGCTGGTAGAAATTGATGATGGTAGCATGATGGAGCGTAAACAGGTTGAGACAAAAGGTGAAAATGTAGAAGTGATATTGCTGTTTGAATATACAGGTATGCATGTATGAATCTGTCCGAATCAGTGTCAGTATCTAATGGTCAAAGGGACTTCAACTATGTCAATTTTTTAGGCTCACAAAAAAGGAATAATAACTGATATTACAATAAATGGCTACAGGGAGAAAGGAATTATTCGAGAATTAGAGATGCCAGAACTATGGGAACTGACCCAGCTGTGGGGCTGGCTGCCAAAGAGAATGACCAGCAGGCCAAGTCACCATACTCCAGGGAGCAGATCATTTCACAGGATGCTCCTTAATAAGATCAGATTTTTAAAAGGAGCATGTATTAAAGAGTAGCACAAGCCTACAAGGATTGATACTTATAGACTTAATTTTTGCTTTTAAAAAGAGAATCAAGAATTTTTCAAAAATTATTACTTGCTTTTTAAATAATATTTGCCATGAAAGGGTGAAAAGGAAGAATAAAGTCACCTATTAATGCTAATGATATAATACTATCAGATGACAGAGAAAAGTAAAAGCTACCCAACTTTAATTTCATTTCCTCTCTCAAAGAGAATAATTTTTAAATGAAAAATGTAGTATTAACGTGACTAAAAGGTTACTGAAATCCAATGTGGTAAGTGAGCAACCAATTGCTTTCTTTAAGTGAGTTAAACTTTCCAGGCCTCAATGGATTATCCATGAAAGACTTTGCATAAGTGACTGCAGATTAGTGTCAGTCAGCTTTGGAAAAACAGAGAAAAATAAGAAATGCCAAGGACTGAAGAAGGGCAAATATTGTCCTGATTTTCAAATAGTAAAAAAGCAACAGGAGCAGGGCAGAGTTTGAGTTACTGGTAAATTTAACATTGTCTAGAATGAATTTTTAACCAATTGTTTCAACAACAGGGAAAGAAATTGAGCTTATGAATGACAATATCAACTTTTTTCTTGTTTCCTTATGTATCTACCAAAGTCTCCATGGGGAAAAAAACATTATAGCAGGTGTTTCAAATAAAAAATTAATAAACAAAAAACCTCTTAAATAAAGGATAGAACTGTAAACACTTCCTAGTCTAGTATAATCACCAAATCAGCAGCATCAGCATCACCTGGGAGACTGATGGACCCAAAGAGTACCAGGTCCCACACCAGACCTACTGATTTTAGAATCTGCATTTTAACAAGATCTCCAAGTGATTCATATGTGCTAAAATTTGAGAAGCACTGATGTCAAACAAATAAGGGATGGCAAGGCACCCAAAGACTAACAAAATTAAGAAATCGTTATAGCCCTTAGGACTGAAGGAAAACAAAGGGAAGAAATTTTGAGACTGGAACTGGTGAATCTATTTTAAAAAAACGTTGAACTGCATACTTTAAATGAGTAAATTGTATGATATGTGCATGTACAGATGTGAGAGTTAGACCATAAAAAAGCCTGAGCATTGTGGTGTTGGAGGAGACTCTTGAGAGTCCCTTGGACAGCAAAGAGATCAAATCGTCAATCCTAAAGGAAATCAACCCTGAATATTCATTGGAAGGACTGATGCTGAAGCTGAAACTCCAATACTTTGGCCACCTGATGGGAAGAACTGACTCGCTGGAAAAGACCCTGATGCTGGGAAAGATTGAGGGCAGGAGGATAAGGGGATGACAGAGGATGAGATGGTTGGATGGCATCACTGACTTGATGGACATGAGTTTGAGCAAACTCTGGGAGATAGTGGAAGACAGAGGAGCCTGGTGTCCTGTAGTCCATGTGGTCACAAAGAATCAGATATGACTTAGCGACTGAACAACAAGATGGCATGTGATTGTATTTTGATAAAACCATTGGGAAAAAAACAAAAATACATGTAAAACCTGTATTCTGAAATCAAAATATTAAAAAAAAGCAAGCAGGGGGAGTAAATATCATGTTCACGGACTGGAAGATTCGACAGTGTTAAGATGTTAATTCTCCCAAGTGATTCTATAGATTTAATGCAATCCAAAATAAATCCCATCATGATTTTTTGGTATGATTTTACAAGCTTATTATAAAATGTATACAGAGAGGCAAAGAATTTAGATTAGCCAAAATAATTTTGAAAGAGAATAAAGTTGGAGAGTTCATATTTCCTCATTTCAAGACTTATTAGAAAGCTACAGAAACCAAGGCAGTGTGGTATTTGCAGAAGGATAGACACATTGACCAATACACAGAATAGAAATTAGTCTAGACAAGCATGTATATGCTTAATAAATTTTTGACTAAGGTACAAAGGCAATTCAGTGGAGAAAGGATAATCTTTCCAGTATGTGAAGTTGGAAAAATTGCATATGTGAGAAAATAAACTTTCATCCATATCTCACACCATATACAAAAATTAAAACAGTGCATAGACTTAAATGTAAAGGCGAAAACTACAGACTTCCAGAAAAAAACAAAGATTTGACAGATTTCTTAAACACCAAGAGCACAATCCATAAAACAAAATCAGTTATACTCCATCAAATAAAATTTTCTGCTCTATTAAGAAAACAAAATGACAAACCTTAGGAATATGTGTAAAACATACATCAAGCATAAGAATAAATAATAAAATAACGCAGTTTAATAAAAAACAGCAAAAAACCCCACATAACCAAAGAAGGTATGAAAGTGAAAGTGTTAGTCATTCGGTCCTTGTCTGACTCTTTGTGACCCCATGGACTGGAGCCCACCAGGCTCCTCTGTCCATGGAATTCTCCAGGCAAGAATACTGGAGTGGGTTGCCATGCCCTCCTCCAGGGGATCTTCCCAACTCAGGGATTAAACCATGGTCTTCCACATTGTCGGCAGTTTCTTTACTGTCCAAGAAGGTACATGCATGGCAAATAAGCAAATGGAAAGACTGTTAACACCATTAGTCACTGGAGAAACACAAATTAAAAGAACATTGAGGTACCACTGAAAAATTACTAGAATGACTAAAAATTTAAAAATTGAATATACTTACTGTTAATACAGAACAGAACAACTGGAACCTTACATGTCACTATGATACATTTTAGAACATTTTTATCATTTCAAAAAGAAATCCCATACCCCTTGGTTATTACTTAGTTATTACTTCTCTACCACTTCAGTCCTGAGCAACTTTTAATTTACGTCCCATCTGTATTTGTGTTGTTGTTCAATTTCTCAGTTGTGTCTGACTCACTGTGACCCCATGGACTGAAGCACGCCAGGCTTCCCTGTCCTTCACTATCTCCCGGGTTTGCTCAAACTCATGTCCACTGAGTTGATGATGCCGTCCAACCATCTTATCCTCTGTCGATCGTTCTCCTCCTGCCCTCAATCTTTCCCAGCATCAGGAAATCTTTTATAAATCCTTAGCATGGCAATAACATTTTTTTTTGTAACCCCTAGCCTCATCTCTATTCCGATACAATTCAACCTTTATTGAATGTATCAGACTTTGTGTGTGCGGGCTTCCCAGGTGGCGCTAGTGGTAGAAAAATCTGCCTGCAGATGCAGGAGATGTAAGAGACTCAGGTTTGATCCCTGGGTCAGGAAGATCCCCTGGAGAAGGAATAGTCTCATCTCTATTCCAACACATCTCAACGTTTACTTAATATATCAGACTTCATGTAACACAATAAGCACTCTTGCCTTGAGACACTCATAGTCCAGTACAAGATGTGTATTAGTATGATCATCTTTCAATTAATAATTTGTCTTATAACAACAACTAGGGTGACCTTAAGTCCTGGTTTTTGCCTATTGTCCTAGTGTAGTTACTAAGGACACCAATGCTGTTTTTCAGTCTCCAAAGTTTCTAGAAAGTTTGAACAATAGCAAGACTACTGGAGTGGATTGCCTTCCCTCCTCCAGGTTATCCTGGGTTACCCTAGAAAAACCTAGTCACCATGAGCTTCAGAATTAGGGAGCCTAGGGGAATAAGAACCCGGGCTCCTCTTTTACTGCTGTTGCTCCCGGTTGCCCAAACTCAGCTAACTGAACCTAAGGGAAAGAAATCCCTTTGCATTCAGGCTCTCTTGGAGGCAGGAACATGGATATCCTGCATCAGGACTCACTGTTACTACCCTATTTTGCAATAGGAAAAAATGAAGAAAGGCTAACATGCTCAGTGTGACAAAGCTGGTAGTGATAACACGGAGTGCTGTGTGCTCCTCACTCTACCAGGCTCCCTCTACAGCTCACATGTACTAGCAAATGCCAAAGTACCTATCCTCGCCTCAGCATCATTACCCTGAAGCCACAGAATCTTTGCCCATTCTCATCCCTTGTTTGGAATGTCTTCCTTGCCCTCTCTGCTCCTCCATCGATCTCTTTGGTGAAGCCTTTCCTGTTCTGACAGGCAGAGTGAATGGCTCCTTCTACTGTGCTTTGAAATCCCATAATTCATATATCTTTTCTAGGATTTGGCCTGTTTATTAGAGTTCTTCAACATCTGTCTCTCAGCAGACTGTGTACTGGTTAAGAGTCAGAGAGGCATCGTCAATAAAAAATATTTTTTTATTTGCTAGCACAGTGCTGGGCAGAATTAAAAAGGTAATCTAAGCCCTTAGCAACTCTATTAGGGAGGCACGATCACTAAACAGGTTTTAAAGATGAGAAAATTGAAGCACTGAAATGTTAAGTAATTTGCCCAAGGTCACACAGCTGTCAAGCAGTAAAGCCAGGATTTTAAATCAGGTAGTCAGGTTGTAGTTGTTATGCTTAGTTGCCCAGCCATGTCTGACTCTTTGCAACTGCATGGACTATAGTCCACCAGGCTCCTCTGTCCATGGAACTCTCCAGGCAATAATACTGGAGTGGGTTGCCATTCCCTTCTCCAGGAGATCTTCTCGACCTAGGGATCAAACTTGGGTCTCTTGCACTGCAGGCAGATTCTTTACCATCTGAGCCACCAGGGAAATCCAGTCTGATTGTAGAATGATACATAAATAACTTCGTAATAAGAACTGAAATTCTGAAACAGCCTTCCTTGGTTGAAAGGACTTAAGTTGTACATTTATTAAATATATTTATGCCTACCTGCCAAAAAAAACAGGAGGGGGGGTATTTAAGGCACTGCCCCTCATCAGTGAAAAAAATTCAGGCAGAAACTGGGTTAACTGATGATTTTATCCTGAAAGAGTTTCTCCAAACAGATGAAACTTTGGAATAAATGACTTTGAGCTTTTGTGAGGAGCATAAAATAACCTACCAACAAAGGCAGGGAGTTCACATAATCAGCTGTTTTCAACATAGGTGAAAGAAGGTGAAGTCTCTCAGTCCTGTCTGACTCTATGTGACCCCATGGACTGCAGCCTACTAGGCTCCTAGGTCCATGGGATTTTCCAGGCAAGAATACTGGAGTGGGTTGCCATTTCCTTCTCCAGGGATCTTCCCAACCCAGGGATCAAACCAGGTCTCCCGCATTGTAGGCAGATGCTTTACCCTCCAAGCTACCTTTGGCCCCTTTCAATATAAGCATTTGCAAACAAAATAAGTCAATAAAATTTAAAACAATTACTAAAGCCCTGCAGTCTGGTTTGGTCAATACAACAAACTGGAGAGCTGGTTTGCAACTGCCCTTACAGGGTTGGCAGCTTGTGGAGCATCTTTTCATCGGGTTCACCTGAGACCTCCGGTCCAGGGGTGTTGCTCTTAAATCCTCCCTCCAGAAGGAACCGAATGTCCATAAACCACAAAGAGCTTCGGATCCAGTATTTCTGCCCTCTCCCTTTGCACAGCTCCCATGCACCTGATAATCCTAACTCAGTACCTAGGGTGCTTCATGTCTGCTTGACATAAATCGGTGGTCCTGTCTTCCGAAGATCTGAAGCCTAGGGGAAGACGCTGGTCAGAACTGACGAGGTTAGTGCTCTGAGGGTCTGGGCCACAGACTGAGGAGCCGCTCATCGTTCTCTCACCGAGTGTGTGTGTGTTCAGTTGTGTCTAAGTCTCTGCAACCCCAGTTCACCCGCCGGCCAGGCTCCTCTATCCGTGGGATTCTCGGGCAAGAATACTGGGGTGGATTGCCATTTCTCCCTCCAGGGGATCTTCTCCACCCAGGGATGGAACATTGGCTCCTGAATTGGCAGGCAGGTTCTTCATCACTTGAACCACCTGGGAAGCCCTTTCACTGAGAGCTCTTTGATTGTATTCTCATTCCCGGCTGGCCCCATCGGCACCCTGCGGGTGGACTTCAGCCTGGGTTGCCTCTAGCCCCTCGACCCCTCCCGGGGCAACCCAGTGTCTGTCTCCTCGTAGCAGCGGGCCTGAGCGCCCGGAGCCCACCCAACACTTAGACAAAGGTGGCGCAGCGAGTTTGAATCCTGCACCCTTGGGGGCAGAGACAGCTGGAGCGGCAGACCCAAGGCCCGGAGAAACCCGGCTAGTTAAGTCTCAGCTCAGACTCTGAGGCGCCCCAGTCTGAAGAGGCGGTTTGTCTTTTCACCTAATTCAATAGGCCCAGGATTTCCCCAAGGGCGCGATCCCGTGGGCTGATCACAGACAGCCCTTCACCGCCTCACCACACCTTCCCTGCGCTGGGATCTAACGGCGTCCCTCTCCCCGACCGGTCGCTTATCCTCGATCACCGTGTCGTCAGGGCCCACCCTCCAACGCGAACCCACGAGAGGCCGCGGTAACCTACAGCACTCCAAACACACCTCGCCGCCCAGCCCCGGCCGAGGCGCCGCGCCATCCCGCGTGCGCCGCGTGCCCGCAGCACAGACACGCAGCGATGCCCCAACACCTCCCGGAAAAACCCCTCCCCACCGCAGAGCAGTCTCCAGCAGACTCCGCGCGCTCGGAGTTGCACCCCGTCCAGAGTCACCCGCCTGGCGCCGCCGCCGCCCCGCGCGCCCGCCTCGGGGTCGTGAGGTCGGGTCTCCAGCGATCAAAAAAGGCCGGCCGCGCGTTCGTTTGAGCCCAGCTCTCCGGTTACACCCGGGGGAGGCCTCGGCCCCCACGCTCTAGGGCAGTCAGCAGCTGCTTTCGTTCTCCGGCTGGGAGTCCTTTTCCTCCTCTCTGGCAGGCGGTGGTTAGCGGTGCACGGCTGCAGCTACTCCGGCCTCTTCCTCTCCGGTGGGGTCGCCTACCCGGCCGCACGCGACACTGACAGCTTCCAGCTGCCTGCCTTTGAGTCTCTGCCTTAGGAGAGAAGGATTGTGGAGGGGCAACTCTCCCCTCGCGGGGGTCTGCCCAGCCCCACCTCGGTCGCCCGCCGCTCTCCCTAGTGACCCGCTCCCCTTTCAAGCCGGTTCCTCCGAGGGGGTTGTGCTTGCCCGGAGCTAACTCTCGGCGAGAGGCTGTCCGCGCGGACCTGTCTCGCCCCAGGGCCCCGTCTCCCTCTCCGCAGCCGCTCCAGCTACCAGCTTGGGGAAGCGCTTGGCGGGACCCAGGGCTGGGACCTCTGCGCCCAGGCTTTTACCCGGACTCCAGCACGTGGTGGAACGGGGGGTGGCGGTCAGCGCACAGGCTTGGTGGGGGGCGCTCCCGGTGGCACGGGAGCGGGTCCTTTCGGAGCCGATCGCTCCACTCGGGGAGGGCGAGCCCGGCGGCCGGGGCCGACTGACCGGGGCTGGAGGCCCGCCCATCATCCTCCCTCCCACCGCCTCAGCCAGGGCGCGCCGGCTCACACCCCTTCCTGGGGAAGCAAATGGTCCCTTCCAGGCGGGTGGCCATGTTGCTCTAATAAAGCGGGAGGGGCGGCGGCGTGGGGGTAGCAGATGCTGCTGGTGGCGCGCGGGAGCCGGGCGCTAGCAGAGCGCAGCCGCGAGGGAGGCGCGGGGGTGGCGAGCCGGAGCCGGAGCCGGAGCCGCAGCCGCTAGTGTTGGCGGAGAGCACCCGGGCGCAGCCAGAGCCGCCGCCGCCGCCGCGATGGCCGTGGCAGTGGGGAGACCATCCGTGAGTGCTGGGGCCTCGCTTTCCTCGTCCGCCTCTCCTCCGGCGCGGGTGGGGGTGGGGGTGGGTTCCCGCTGGCGGGAGGGTATCGGCGGGGACCCCGGGGGCCGGGGCGGGGGCGCGGGACGGCTGCGGCGGTGGCTCTGGGTGTGTGCATGAATTTGGGCGCGCGTCTGGGGCGAAGGGGAGGGCGAGGAGCCGGGAGGCTCGGCTACTACGTGATGCAACTGTGGATCGCCCGGGTTCTGGGGATGTGGGAGAAAAAGGACCCCTTTCCTTTTTTTTTTTTTTTTAAACAGGGTCGTTTTGGTCACGGTGTTTCTCGGCTGCCTCCCTCTCCCCGCGCACACCTTTTCTCGTGGCGGTGGAGAAAGGCGCCGGGTGCGGGGCTTTCCTCCCGGCTCCCCCGCGCCGAGGGGCGACCAGGGCGTGGGAATTGTTAGCCCAAGCGCCCTGCCTTAGGGTGGCAGAAGCCGGCTCAAAAATAAAGGCGTGGGATTTCCGTGGTGGCTTCCCCAGTGCCTTGAGAGATTCCGGACACCCTCTGGCACCCACGCCGGTAACCGGGCCCTGCCCAGGATGTGGACAAAAGCCCTAGACACACACACAAAGTTTTCAAAGGGCCCCCTTGTCCGGGTGGGTGGAAGTCTTAAAGCGCTCTGCGGTTGGAAGGCCGGAGGCGGGGGCGCGGGAAGAGGAAGGGATAATCGGAGAATCGGGTGCCCCGGGACTGGGGCGAGGGAGCCGGGAGGGAAGGAGGGGGATGCTCAGGCCGCGAGTTTGCGGGCGGGGCCGGGCCCGCGCCTCCGGAGGGGTGCAGGGCTCTGTGGGCGACTCCGGACCCGGCCGGACGGCAGCGGGATTTCAAGGGCGCGGCTTCGGACGGGCTCCGCATCCCGGGTGAAGGGCGAAGGGAAGGGGTGGCGGCGGCCTTTTCTTTCTTTCTTTTTTTTTTAACTGAAAGGAGTAGAGCCCGGTGGGGAAGGCGGAGTCCTTTTTCTTTCTCTTTCCCCCTTTCTTTGTCGCTGTTCAGAGTCCACTTTCGTCCCACGGGTTTTGTGGGCTCTCTGAGAGAGGCTCTTCCCGCTCTATCACCGCCGGTTCCTTTCCTCTTCTTCGCCTGCTCACCGCTGTGTAGCTGCAGGTGGTGGCTGCAGAGGGTTTGTAGGTATAGATCCAAGTCTCCGGGAGCTCCTGGAAGCTCTGAAAGCCCAGAAGTGCAAAATGCAAGACGGTGCTCTCAGATCCCCCGGCTCTTTTTGCAGCTCCTTCCCCAGATACCCTCTCTTTTTGCACCCCTTCCTCATCATTTAGCGAAGTCCCTCTCCGGCTTCTAACCTGGTTTGCTGGTTCAGCTGTTAGAGATGTTTTCAAAGGCATTCTCCACCGTCGGAACATGTGCAGTGGTCATATTGAAGCGTAACTGCGGGTCTTGTAGGCATCTTAAACTCTTAATATTTAATGACATGCTCTTCAGAATTTAGGTCTCCTCTTGATAATTAGTGGTCATAGATTGTTGTTACTGAGGGAATTTGCAAAGTCTCTGGGCTGATCCCTTTATTTTTCTGGTGAGAAAGTTGAGGTCCAGAGAGGTCAAGTTCATCTGGTTAAATTACCACCCCCATCCCCCTACCCCACCTCCTTCCCCAACACACACACACACTCACTCTCCTTTCCAGAGCAGTGATTCAGATAACTAAAATAACAAGATAATTGGACAGTGGCTAGGAATGCAAATATTCTGTGTGTGGAGGGGGAGGATGTCTTTCAGTGACACCTATGGCTGGTGCATTCTTGGGCCAAGGGGGAGGTGGAAGAAATAATTTGCTGCACATTTTCTATAAATTAGTTAGTTCATATATGTCAGCTAAATAGGAACAGTCTGTGGATTTAAGACTCAGTTGTGTGGCCGTAATCATATCCAACACCAGGTCTGCCAACCAGATGTGAACTTAATCCCTCAGAATTCTTGTGTAAGACCTTGCTCATTCAAAAACAGAGGCGACTTTTCAGGGTATATGTGCGCAGAGGAGGTGACTGCTTTCTCTGCACATTCCCTGTTGTCACTAGAATTAAGGTTAAATTACTTACAGTTTGAAAACAAGACTTTTTTTTGGATCAAGTTGTGGTAGGGGTGATCAGGAGTTGACTACAAAGTTACAAAGTCTTTTTATGCAGTTTGCAAGGAATTGTTGAATGGTTTCACTTTGTTCATTCAGTTACTGCCTTCGCATAGTATTTGCACTCAGGTCTTCAAAACAACCCCAGTGATGGCAAAAGATTTTCCAAACCCAGCCCCAGGGTCTCTATACGGAGTCCTTGATGATAGAATTTGCTGCCCCCTCCTTTTCCCTTATCTAGTCTGTGATTTGAACAAAAGAAGGGAAGGGTGTGTTGAGAGAAAAGAATTACTCCAAAGTTGATTGTGAATGGAATGTCCCCAGTTACTCCTTTAGAATTAGTTTTTTTTTTTTTTTTTTAAGTTGTTTAGGAAACCATAAACAAATCTCCTTTCTCTACAAAACTGCCTCTCATTCAGACTGGAGAAAAGTTCAGTCAAAATAAGTTGCTCTCAACTTGAGACTGACATTCTTGGACTTGAACATCTTAATCTGATATCCCAGGTAAATAAGACATTTTACGGAGCGAAAATCTTTACATATCAGAGGTAGTCTTTTCTGTCTTCTGAAGTGGTTATATTCAGTTATAACCATTTTAATTTCAAGGCTAAATTGAGATGTTTCAAGTGTATTTGTTGTTGGCTGGGCAACAGAGCTTCAGTCTGGTGCGATTCTGTTTATTTCCATTTTGATCTCAACCCCTAGCTTCACCATTTTCCCAAGAATGGTTTTTGTATTTGGCTCTCAGAGGCCTCTGAGGCACATCTGCTGTTTCCAGAGTGTGACTGGTGATTAGCAAGACCATTTCTTCCCTAGGGATGTGTCCACATTTTGGATGAGTTAGTATTTAGGCATCCAAGTCCCAGGGCAGCTATTAACTTTGTTTTAATCAGAGCATGGTAATTCATTCTACCTAGGAACAGGCTTTAAGCAGCTGATCCTCTCATGGAGTGGTGTTCGTCAAGTTATAGGGTCTGGGGTTTAGAGGTCATTTGGTTCAGCCTCTTCCACAATGCAGAAATATTTTCTGCATTATCCCTAATAGAAGTGTTTAAACTTTTCCAGGGGTGGAGAGTCCTTTGTGATATCAAGAAACTTTTTCAAGAAACAAGTTTAATTGTTGTGTTATTTACTATACCCAAAGGAATAGAAAATCACGTTTGTTCATTAGCTCATTTAACACTATCGAACACCTCCTCTGTGCCAGTACTGTTCTAGCTGCTCAGGATACAGTAGTGGACAACCGAGAAACTCCTTTTTACTTGGAGCTTTTATTTTCTGAAAGTTGTAGTGTCTGTGTGTATTACAGAAACAAACTTCAACTGAGTATATAAGCCATTTAGGGAGAAAGGAAATTTCGTGCCTATTGCTGAGTAAATGGCTATGATGCAGATGAAGGATCTTATCTGTTTGAGGGTTATTATCTGTTTGAGGGTTATTATAGGCAGTTCCTAAGATATGGTCTGTCTTCAGCCGGAGGGTGAGGACTGGCAGTGAAAAGTTATTTTCCCTTGTTGTAAAATTGCCATTTTTATGACCTGAGGATATGGCCCCTACGTGGTGGTCTCTGGTTGTTGGACCTGGAGAAATTGTAAATCTTTTTTGAAAGCTGTGGATTATTTTTCTATCTTTTAAAATATCTTCAGAAATGATGTCTCTACATCACAATGAAAAATCGACCCAAGTAATTGATTAAAAGACCAAAGTTACTCATAATCCCATTGTCCTGATATAACAGTACTTAGAGTGTTATTTTCGTCCATTTTTTGAGGTTTATACCAGCAAGCATAACCTGTACCATATAAACTGTTATTAAGAAACCAAACTTGAATTGGGAGATTGGGATCGACATATATACACTGTGGTAAAGAATCTACCTGCAGTGTAGGAGATGTGTTTTCTATCACCGGGTTGGGAAGATCCCTTGGAGAAAGGAATGGCAACCCACTCCAGTATTCTTGCCTGGGAAATCCCATGGACAGGGGAGCCTGGTGGGCTACAGTCCATGGGGTCACGAAGAGTCAGACATGACTGAGCAACTAAACCACAGCAACAGTAACATAGATAACTAATGTGAACCTACCGTATAGCATTCTTTTCAGTGCTCTGGTAACATAAATGGAAAGGAAATTTTAAAAAGAGGGGATATATGTAAAAAATAAATAAACCAAACTGTGTGCCTGGGAAGACCCTGTGTGACTAATTGGACATTCATATAATGAAGGAAACAGCTGCTTAGTGCTTTCACAGGGGCCATCGTATGTCTGTGTCCAGACAAAGGAGTAAATGATTCCGATGGCCTGCCTTGATTAATTACCAGAAGACTCAGTGTCTGTTACCACTCATTGATGGTGCCACAACTGATAGTGATGCTCGGGTTTTGACTCCCTGTGGAGCCAGCTACAGAGTTTTCTGTGCCTTTCTTTCTCTTTACGGGGCCTACACTTGGTTGGGGGAGGAGCAGGTTAGGGACCGCTCTTGGATTTTATCATTTTTGCGGAACTGTCTTTCATAGCCTTAGTTAGACTGTCTCACCCTGGGTCAGCCAAGCTGAACCATTATTGAAACAAAGACCCAGTAGATCTAAAGCTTCTATCCTTTTTTCCCAAGGAGAACTACTTTGCAATATAATTGATACCCCCTCTGTTTTGGGTTTGTTAGTTTGTTTTAATCCAGATTGACAGAAAACTCCCTTCCAACTAAATAATACCTCTTCTACCCATTCAGGGCTGTTGGCAGCCCATCAGTGCAGCTGCTGTTGAACAGAGAAATAGAACTGGCACTAAGGTGAAACAGGCAGGTTTCTAAAAAGAATGCTAGTGCTCTAAGAAGCAAATTTGCCTTATCGCAGGCCTGGCCTGAGGTAGAAATCAGGTCTGTTGCCTGATATGACCAGACTCGAGGCATCAGAGCCACCTCTTCCAGATCCATGCCAGTGAGAGTGAGCGTGTCACTCAGCTCAAAGGATGCAGGAGTTTGAGTTGTGTGGATATACTTCGTCTATCTTCTGGGCTAGAATGGCACAGGACAGAGTGCGATGTATTGATGGAGGGGCCAGGCTGCGCTGGAGAAGTAGGAATGACTTCATGCTCCAAAAGGGCATCTTGGGTGTCTGACAAGGGGCAGCTTCGTTCCTGCTTTTTAAAAAAAAATTATTATGCTAAAATTGTTGTGAAAATAGATGTGAAATGTGTCTACTTTTGATGACTAACATTCCTTTGGAAAGAATTTATGAATTTTTTTACTTTCTAATTTTTTTTTTCTTGTAGAAGTAGAATCACTGTAACATAGATAGGTTAAAAATAGCAAAACAAAACCACTCTCAACACCCTAATGCATCAGTAGTCATTCTTGGCTTTATCTGGCTTCATCTTGGCTAATCCATCTGCTTTATCAGATACTGTGCACTTTCTTTGTACAGGTGCTGAGATTAGGATGTGAGTACTTGAGATGCTGTTCCTGCTGCTCTCATCAAATTTCTCTAAAGGATGAGTAAGCACTAGGATTTAGCAAGGAAAGTGAGGTGGGGAAAAGTGTTCAGAGCCAAGGGAACAGCGTGTGCAAAGCTCTGAGGTGAGGCAGAGCTTCTTAAGGAAACCCAGTGTAGCAGGGACATCAGCATTCAACATGAGGGGGTTGTAGACATAGGAGGCTGGGGAGGTGATGGAAAGAGACCACATCACTTTTGCGGCTCATTCTTTGGGACATGGATATTGACTACACAGCATTTTCAGTATTTTCGATGTTATATCCAGCCGCCCCACAACTTACAATATCCCAGATTCTTGCACTTGGTTGATAGAAGACACTGAAAATCTTCAGAGTGCTAATTCTTCAGGTTTCAGGGGAGGTTTGGGGGGATTGACTCTTTTCATGGCCAAATCTAGCCCTTAAAGAACAGAGGAAGACTGAGGAAGGGCAGGGAGAGGAGGAAGGGTCCAGTAACAATATCACCAGGTCTTCCTCTGTCTAGTTATCTGTACTGAGCTCTTTGTCAAAGTTCGGTTCAGTTCAGCCACTCAGTCATGTCCAACTCTTTGGGACCCCATGGACTGTAGCATGCCAGACCTGCCTGTCCATCACCAACTCCCAGAGTTTACTCAAACTCGTGTCCATTGAGTCAGTGATGCTATTCAACCATCTCATCCTCTGTCGTCCCCTTCTCCCACCTCTTCCTCCAAAGGTAGAACTAAAGTCTTAGAGACTGAAGCAACTGAGTCCTAAAGGGTGGGGTGGGGAGAATGCTAGGACTCCTCCCACCTCAGGTTGTGTGTTGTTCATAAAGAAAACTAAAAACCCATTGGATCCTATGAAGACAGGAGGAACGTCTTTTAAAATCCTGAGTCCTCCTAAGACTTAATCCTTATTCGTTTATCTCCTTTTGTGTACTGCTTTCATGCCAGTATAGACTTCATGAATCTCATTAAGGTTGCCCATTAAATTTACTCAGAGCTGCTGTTGCAAGGAAAAGGCTTGACTCACAACTTCTCTGTACAGGAAACCTGTGTAGCATCTTGACTTTTTAAGGGTTTTCTGTTTAAATTACTGTCAAGGCAGTTCTCTCTTAATCCTCACAATTCCTAAGAAGTAATGTAGGCAAGGGAACTGAGGCACAAAGAAGTCATCACTTACCTCATCTGCTACAACCAGTTAGTGGGAGAACTTGGCTTTGGAACCCATGGTTCTTAAACCAACGTGCATACAGACTTACTGTTTGTATTGGTCAGGGAGACTCAATTCTGTTGAGGTAACAAACTGCTCCCAAGATCTGGTGGCTTATCCAGCAGAGGTTTGTTTCTCATGCAGAGTCCCTGTCTATTCCTTTCTCTGAGATCTGCTCCATGCTGAACTGACCCTTGGACCCAGCTGAGGGAGTGTCCTGTCCTCTTCTCTGGACGTTGCCAGTCTGGTAGCAGAGAAGAAAGAGGCAGGCTGAACCCTGAACTGAGTCACTTCCAATGTGAAACTCACTGGCCAAAATAAATGGTCATTTCGAAATTCAGCAGGATGGAGATGGATAGTCTTCTGCAGAAAGGGGCTCTGCTGCTCACGTGGCCAAGCTGGATGGGATGGGGGAAGTCAGTCCTCCCCTAGGGAGGGCCAGTGGTGGTGGTGAATAGCGAGATTAAACCATACCTGGCGGCACAGACAGTAAAGAATCTACCTGCAGTGCAGAAAACCGGGTTTGATCCCTGGGTTGGGAAGATCCCCTGGAGAAGGGAATGGCAACCCACTCCAGTATTCTTGCCTGGACAATTCTATGGATGCAGGAACCTGGCGGGTTATAGTCCATGGGGTTGCAAAAAGTTGGACCTGACTGAGTGACTCACACGTTCCCCTTCCTAGTCAGGGCATCTTCTGGAGAGCCAAATGTCCTTATTTTGTAAAATTGTCTCTCTGCCGGTAGTGATTTCTCTCAGACTGTTTGATTTCTGTAATTCCTGCTGGATTTTGTAAACTGAGGAGAGAGGGAGAAAGTGTTCAGCCGGGAGGAACTGAAGGCTGAGAGTGTGACTGTTTTTATTCTTTCACTATGAACTTCAAAGTAGCATCATCACCAGATAAGGGATGGGCGGTGACCTTCTCCAAGACCTTCTGTGCTGCTCCCTGGTGGCCCCAGCTCTGGGACTGTACTCTCTGGGAGGTGGTTTTGAGGCCATTAGGACTTGCAGCTGCTTGATAGGCTGATTTCCCTTAGGATGCTTCCAAATCAGTCTTTTTTCCCAGGCCTGTCTGTTCCTAAATGCAGATACATCTGTGACCCCCTTCTTTTTTGTGTTGTTTTCTCTCTACTGAGAGATACTAGTACAGTTGTCCCTTGGTGTCCATGAGGACTGGTTCCAGGATCCCCAGGGGCCCCCAAATATGTGAAGCTCAAGCCCCTTGTATAAAATGGCCTACTGTAGTCTGCGCTCCGTATCTAGATTTACCCAGCCGCTGATGTCGTCCCCGAAGACCCGGGTGGAGGACTGTTTGCAGCATTTCGGTTAAGAATGCGGGCTCTAGAGCCAGACGGCTGGAGGAGTCCTTGGGTATCAGCTCTGCCATTTGACCTCCTTTATGACCTTAGACAGGTTGCCTCTCAGTCCTCATCTGTAAAATAATTACAGTGTGTGCTCAGTCGTGTCTCACTCTTTGTGACCCCATGAATGTAGCCTACCCGGCTCCTCATGGGATTCTCTAGGCAAGAATACTGGCGTGTGTTGCCATTTCCTCCTCCGGGGCATCTTCCCTACCCAGGCATCAAACCAGTGTTTCCTGCATCTCCTGCACTGGCAGGCAGATTCTTTACCACTGCCTGGGAAGCCCCAAATAATTACAGTACCTTCCTCAAAGGTTTACAGCATTAAATGAGTCAGTACGCCAGGTGCTTTCAGTGATGCACTCCATTTTACTTCCAGCTGTGCTGTGCTGACTTCATCTCTACAGCTTTCTTCCCTAAGCTTTTCTGCCGGAGCCACTTGGGTTCTGCTTAGCTATTCTGACCCGTGTACAAATCTGGATATACAAGGTTGTTACCATTCTGTGGGCCCACCTTTGACTGCTGGGGATGCAAGCTGGTGGAGAAATACGTCTCTCTTTTGTTACTAAGTTGGACAATTCTGAAACACGATAGACAGGGCTCCTCAGAGGGTCCAGTGGGCCCCAGCCCACAGGGACCCCAACCCACAGGAATGGTTGGCTCCGTCCTTTAAGGTGGTGTTCCTCTTTCCCTGTTAAACTATTCCAGGTCTCCACTCCTGTTCCTGGGGATCACTTTTCAAAATAGCTGCGTGCTCGCATGCTCTTGTCTCAGGTTCCCTCATTTTGGGGGAAACGGGGTGAAAACACCTTGTTTCGTGGTTTGGGTCTCTTTTTTTGTCTTATGCAAATGACGGAGCTTGTATGTCACTTTTGTAACATAAGGCACTCTGGACATCAAGAAAAAAAAAGGTTCAGAGCAAACTGATCTTTTATCAGATTTTTACTGTTTATTAGAGGTCAGACTTCAAACTACTGTAAAAACTAGTTTTAGGAAAAAGGCCCACTCCGTCACCTTTTCTATGATTTTCCTCCCTAGATCCTTGGAATGGAATTCTCACACTCCCCAGTTTGCAGGTGCTTTTTCCTGAGTGTATAGAGCCAGTTTGTGCTGTAACTTGTTTATCATACTGATTTCAAGTCAGTGACATATATTTTGTTACCTAGAAACTAGATACAGAATGTATGAGGGAAGATGTGTGTGTGTGTTTTTTTCCTTGTGATGTCCTTTTTTATTTAAATACGCTTAGAAAGTTAAAATTTTTTTTTTTAATTGGAGAATAACTGCTGTACAATATTGAGTTGATCTCTGCCATCCATCAACATGACTCAGCCGCAGGTCTACCTAGTCTGTCCCCTCCCTTGTGATTCTCCCTCCCGCCTCCCACCCCATCCACCCTCTAGGTTGTCAGAGAGCAATGGGTTGAACTCCCTATGTCACATATCAAATTCCCACTTGCTGTCTAGTTTACAGTATTACTCAGCTATGAAGAAGTGTTTTTGATATATGCCTGGGCTGTGAACTTGGGCCAAAGCTTAAAACTTTTTGAGAAAGAGAAATTTGGGAGCTTACACTGTCCACAACGATTGGAAAGATGACGTAGCAGTTCTTGAAAGAGTGTTTCGTTAACTAATGTTGAGCGATTTTAAGGGCCCAGATTAATTTATGTATCTACCCAAGACTTCTTAGGATAATTGTTCAAATCATCCTGGCTCTTTGTAGAAGCCAGGCTCAGAGGTGGTTTCTGATGTTGAAGAGAGATTTGGAAGCAGAGAAGCCCAACTGATTCATTCTCCAAATCTCACCAACTTGTCACCTTTGCTCCTACCCTGAGATTTGGTTTGACTTTCTGTGTGGGTGGGCAATCAGAGACTTTGCCGCCACCGAAATATTTTGATTGTTTACCAATTAGGTACTTCTTTGTTTTCAAAGACTCTTCCAATCCTTAGTCAACCTTTGAATCACGTATCCCCTGGGGGATATTGGTTGGTCCTGAAGCACAGTTTTATCGCTGAAGTCTTTTAGTTGCTGATAATCAAATTTTCCTGATTCAGAAACCAGAATGCTAAGGTATTTTATGAACCTAAGGCAGAATATCAAAGTAAGATCAGCCATTGAAATGACTGATAATTAATTTGTTGTCACTAGCTGCTGTTCCAAAGCTGGCTTTTAAAGCTGAAGACACCTTAGTCTAAATTGGATTTTAAACCCAGTTGGAGCCAAGAGAGATGAGAATTCTCAGGGACTTGCTGTAATAGACATTTATGTAGGCATATTGAGGAGTTAGGGATACTACTAAATGTTACATCTTCTGCTTAAAGATTTTGTTTTCTTATTCCTCAAAGGTCTTTCCTATTTCCCGGTTTCATTAAGTCAACAGACACTGAGCCTGGGCCAGCACCATGCATGAGTGAAGATGTCAAAACCTTATTCCTTCTCATTCTCCCACTAAACCAAGCCAGAACCAAAAATCTTTTTTGGCAAATGGAGCTCCCTGTCACTGAGTTTCAAAATCATGAAGAGTGGTCACCCAGTGGTTAGGACTTGGGTGCTCTCAATGCTGTGGCTCTGGGTTCAGTCCCTGGTTGGGGAACTAAGATCCCACCCTGCCACATGGCATATCCCGAAAATAAAAAGTAAATAAATAAAAATAAAGATGTACTCAATCTGTCTGGGAAGAAGAAATTACCTCATTTAGGTATAGATGAAAGCTTGGCCCATAGTCACTTGTCGGCCTGGATTTTTGCGTTCATTCTTCCCACTGACCTTAGGTAATCTTCCATCAGCAATTTGATTTAATTTTTAATCCCAGCCATGAGAAAATAAGTGTTTTTTTTAAAAGGTAAAAAGTTGTTTTTCTATTCTAAAATAAAGGTAGTGGGAGGAGAAACTTAATAAATTGGAAGCTGAAATGTGTGATTTCTCCTTTTCTCAAACTAAAACTGGAATCATTTTTCAGTTTTGTTGGTTTTCTTAGTCTTTTCAAAATATATATATATTTCAAAATATACATTTGAAATGTTGCTAATTTGCACATTCGCTTTGCCATTAAACTCAACTGCACAGACAGCAGTGATGTCCTAATTGAAGTTGTGCAATTGCACACATTTTTCCTGTGATAAGATTTCAATGGGTAAAAGTTGATTTTTGAAATAACATTGTGAGGTAGTTTGATTAGATATTATTCTTGATCCAAGCCCATTAGCCCCTATTTTGATGGATCAGGACTCAGACTTGAGCTTAAGGCCAAGTCTTCTGACTATTGGTTATACCTCTTCTTACCAAATAGAGATTCCAGATACCACCCAAGGCTGCAGACCAGTGCAATCAGGTAGGACTTTCTATGACAATGGAAATGTTCTCCTACTGCATTGATCAATATGGTAGCTGCTAGCCACAGGCTGCTGTTTAACATTTGAAATATGGCTGGTGCAACTATAGAATTAAATTTTTTGTCTGGTTTAATTCATTTGCTTTAAATAGCTACATGTGGCTAGTGGCTATTGCACCGAATAGGGAACCTTTAAGAGTATAGTCTAGAGATATTTACAACCTGATGTCTATCTCGATTTTTAGAAAACTTTTTTTGCTGAGGAAAATATTCACAGAGTACGGATGGAAGTGTTCACTGTAATTTCTCTCATCATCCAGACCAGTCTTAGTTCATCTAGTTCCCCTTTTCTCTTCCCCATCCAGCAGTCCTCCAGACTATTTTGAAGTAAATTCCAGGCACAGTCCAATCTCATTTTGTTTTAAAAACTAAGAAGGTGACCTGGGGAAGTAGGGGAATGGTATCAGAGAGGTGCTCAGGGAATCTTCAAATGTATCTATAATTTAAAAAAATAAAGACTTTTGAAGTATATGGATGGGAAAAGCTATGGTTTGATGAAGCTAAGTAATGAGTGTACAGATGCGTTTATATTTTATATGATTTGAAACATTTCATCACTGTCATCATCAGAAAAAGCCAAGCTTGAGCCCAGAGATGGAACAGTCACTGTACCAGGCCTTGTTTACCTCTGCTTTCTGTGAACTTTGAGTTCTTGGGTAATTTAAACATTCAAACATTCACACACGATATTTATCATTGAGCTTAATTGAATGCCAACAGTGCTACAGAGTCATGGGATCTGTAAAAAGGTGGAAAGGAAGGTGAGGATCTTTTTCTTTAGCCCGGCCTCCTCCCATCACTTGGTTCCAGAGAGTGGTAGCTTGATGGGAGCTCACATTGAGTCCAGAACTCTCTGTCACGCTTGCCAGATGGACTGATTTGCTAAGTTAAAGCTTGCAGCACTAAGCTACTCCTTGTGGTGGTGGTGTTCAGTTGCTAAGTCATGTCAGATTCTTCTTGGCCTCATGGGCTGCAGCACACGAGGCTTCCCTGTCCTTCACCATCTCCTGGAGTTTGTTCAGATTCATGTCTGTTGAGTCAGTGATGCCGTCTCATCCTCTGCTGCCCTCTTCTCCTTTTGCCTTCAATCTTTACCAGCATCAGGGTCTTTTCCAATGAGTCAGCTCTCCACCTCAGGTGGCCAAGGTATTGGAGCTTCAGCATCAGTCCTTCCAATGAATATTCAGGGTTGATTTCCTTTAGGATTGACTGATTTGATCTCCTTGCAGTCCAAGGGACTCTCAAGGGTCTTCTTCCGCTCCACAGTTCAAAAGCATCAATTCTTTGGCCCTTAGCCTTCTTTCTCATCCAACTCTCACATCCATACATAACTACTGGAAAAACTATAGCTTTGACTAAACAGACCTCTGTCATGCTTACCTACTTTTCAAAATGGCAGATTCTTATGATTTCTGTTAGAGCAGATACATTGTTTCTAAGTCTACTTGCAGTTTTGCAGATATTCTTGTTGGAGGGAAATGTTTCTATAGGAGTATGAGAAGTCATTTATGAAAACTTTTATCTTGGGGGGTGAAAATCGATGCCTGTTACTAGTGGAGATTATTATAGGAAATGCCTATTTGTTTTTATATTTCTGTTTATAAAAGAAACCCTCATAGCAAGCACATTTTGGTCATATGGACACACTGAAGGAAATAGTGCTGGCATCAATGATACTTAAAAGTGCATTTTCCCACTATAGCAAGAATTGTTGCTGTGCTTTTGTAGTTCAATTTAGGGGCTAATAATGATTTTATTCCTTAGGATAGAGTGCAGCATATGTATATTCTAAATTTGGTACCCTATACTTATGATCTCAGGATTCAAGGGGAATGAATTTGTGATGGTAAAAGGATCTCATATCATCAGAAATGCTCCCAGGCCTTGGCTCAGCTGTCCTTTGATGGAGAAAGATAATATGCTTTAGAAGAAGAGCTATTAAAGATGTTAGCAACGTTCTGAACAACTGCAAGCCCGTAGTTGCAATAGGATGCTGTTCCTTTTCCGTGTCTCTGAGTCTGCCCTTTGTATTCCCTTGGTCTTTTGGTAACCACATTCCTGGGAGGGAGGGAAGAAGAGCTTTGTCTGATCTCATCGTCTACATCTTAGCTTAGTCCAGTTAGTTTTATCTTATGGTTTGTGGAGACAATGAATAGCTGGTTAATATCCTACGTTTAAATGTTACCAGGAGTCAAGGTTTATGCCATTTTGCACATAGTACTCCCATGAAATTAGCCTCCCTATCTCCGCTTGACAAGAGATACTTGAATCCATGGTGTAGGGCAAGATTTAGGGAAATGTTTTGTCAAATCAGTTGCTCTGTCCTTTTCATGCAGGATAGAGACAAACTTAAGGCTTTTAAAATGACTGTGACCTGATTAGGAGAATATAGCAACTATTTTCAGTAAAGAGGACATAAGATTAGCAAGAGTAGCAGGTTCTTTTTTTTCATGTATTATTAAGTTGATAGATTTTGAAAAGCTCTTATATTAGACCTAAACGTATCTAGCAATAACATGCCTTGAAAAAGAAAATAAATTCATATAATCTAGATCTCAAGCATTCTTATACTTAATTACCATTAGAAAAATGTCAAACTTAATGTAACCATAACACTAATAAGAAAAAGAAGTTTACCTTATATGTTCTCTTTAAAATAGTTATGAGCCATGGTTTACTCTGGTTTACTAGCAATCTAGCAGTCTTTAAAGTGTTAGTCACTCAGTTGTATCCAGCTCTTTTCGACCCCGTAGACTGTAGCTGGCTAGGCTCCTCTCTCCGTGGGATTTCCCAGGCAAGAATATTGGAGTGGGTAGCCATTCCTTTCTCCAGGGGATCTTCCTGACCCAGAGTTCGAACCCGAGTCTCCTGCATTGCAGGCAGATTCTTTGCCATCTGAGATACCAGGCCTCAGTTTTGTTCTGGAGTGAATTATTTATGTATGGTAAGATAGTAAGGGAGAGATACTGATGCATCAAACCATCTTTGGCCATGGTGAGTTTCATTGTTTGGTTCGTTTATTTGAGAGAATAAAAGTACCAAAAGGGACAACACTCCAATTCTTCAATTAGATTACTATAAATGCCCAAGCATGTGCTACCTTTGATTTTAGCTGTGGAAATGAGGGTGTTAGAGGTGTCATAGTTTTCAGTTTTTCAAGAGAAGATGGACATTTAAGAGTTTGAGGTGAAATTTTCCCATCTGAAAACGCTGGCAACTGAATCAAATATTTTAAAATACTGTGTGGGCCACATTCACATGTTCATGGGCTGTGCCTGCCAGTTTGCAGTCTGATTTCCACTGGAAAAGAATTCATTTATTTTTCTTGTATTTGAATAAAGAAATCATTCAAATTTTTAAATTTTGTTTTGGTGTATCTTTTAGAATGCTTTAACATTTGAGCAATTAAAGCACTTTGTGTGGGAAATATGTTGGCTTTTAAAACAGAAGCAGTTCCTTGAATTCTGATATGAAAATGTCTGCATAGTTTGAGGACAGCATTAAAACTTGTAGATTGTTTCCTTCACAGGCTCTCTCCAGACAGATTTGATCTGTTTGGGAGAAAAATAATCAGAGTTGTGTGGTGTGAGCAGGATCGATGGCAGAGGGAGTGGGAGGCCTTCTGGAGAGTGTGGTGTCCGATGCAAATACTCTTCTGCGAAAAGACTTGCTGTACATCGTCAACTGGGTTGGATTTTTTCTTTTTTGTTTTCATTTTGGTTGAGGTCCAGTGACAGTAAATGGCTGTTCCTTACAGGCTGTGAAATAATTTATGAGCTTGGCAGTAGGGTGATGTAAAATGCAAGTCGATATAGGTAGAAGAAGGTCTGTTACCAGGTTCCAAGAAACTTTTAGTGCTGGAGCCTGGAGGAACCTTAGAGGTCACCTCATCAGGGCCTGCTTTTGAGATGGGAAGTTGAGTCCTGGGGAGTTCACCGAAAAGAGACTGAAGTTTCTTGGTTACCCTTCCCTGCCCAGCAGGAAGCCAGCACTCCCCCTTCTCTCTTCCTGCCTGGAGGAAAATCTATCTTTTAGGACTTATTTGTGACAGTCAGAGTCTAGGAAAAGAAGCAAACAAAAGCAGATGTTTTGATGAACAGAATACTTAGAAAACAACTTCCGAGGCTTCTGATCATCAGAAGATTTTTATAGATGAAAATTTCCGTGATGGTTTTTTTGAGTCTTGATTCCCTTCTTTCCAAAAGACTACTTTCCCCTAATGGTTGTGTGTACTGAGTTCCTCAGTCGTGTCTGACTCTTTGCAACCTCATGGACTGTAGCCCACCAGGCTTCTCTGTCCATGGAATTTTCCAGGCAAGAATACTGGCGTGAGTTGCCATTTCCTGCTCCAGGGGATCTTCCTAATCCAGGGAGTGAAGCTGCGTCTCTTGCGTCTTCTGCATTGACAGGCTGATTCTTTACTACTGGACCACGTGGGAAGCCCAGTGGCTATAAGAAGCAAAAATCTAGTTAGATCATCAACAGAAAAATGTGGCAGGTCTTCCCTGGTGGCGCAGTGGCTGAGAATCTGCCTGCCAGTGCAGGGGACAGACGGGTTCCGTCCCTGGTCTGGAAAGATCCCACATGCTGGGAAGCAACGAAAGCCTGTGTGCCAGAACTCCTGAGCCTGTGCTCTCAAGCCTGTATTACACAGCTGCTGAAGCCCGTGCGCCCCAGAGACCGTGCCCCACAATAAGAGAAGCCGCCCCTCTGCGACAACTAAGAGAAAGCCCACACAAATCAACGAAGATCCAGTGCAGCCAAAAATAAATAAAATTAAAGAAAAATGTGGGAATTAATTACCTTTAACTGTGTCCCATTTCCTGCTGGTGGGTTCACCACGTGAACTAGTTGATTTCAGCTGTTTCTGAACTAGGACAATACTAGTTTCCTGTGAATCAAGAGAGTAACTTGACAAAAGGGTAATTAAGTACAGTTGATCCTTGAGCAACATGGGTTTGAACTGCACAGGTCCACTTAGAAGTGGATATTTTTCAATAGTAAATACTACAGCACTGTACATCTGTAGTTGGTTGAATCCAAGGATGCAGAGAAACCGCTGGTACGGAGGGCTGGCTATAAATTATATGAGGATTAACCCCTGGGTTGTTCAAGGGCCAGCTTATACTGGGCTATCTTCCCAGTCTTCTAAAACCATCCTTAGCATTTTCCATGGTCACTGACCATTCAGCCCTTCTCAGTTTATCCGACTCAAGCACTGTTCTGCTGGGACACTTTTACTGAGAGATGTGGGTTGAAAGCTCCCTGTGCACACATGGAACAGTCTTTCTTCCACATGTTATGTTTGGCTTGAAAAGCCTCCCTAGCCTTGAAGAAAAGACTGTCCAGCTGAAGTCAGATGCTAGATTTGTCTTAAGTTTTCAGGCCAACGGAAGCCAGTTGGAATGGAAGTCTTGGTCCACAGCAGTATAGTTTGGTAGGCAGTCATAATAATGTTACAACTTGTATTGAGGATTCGAAACTTTTGGAAACATTGCTCTGTTATTTTAATTTAATCCTAATTCTGATTTGCCCATGGTAGTGGTGATGGGGGGTGGTGAGTGGGCCCACAGAAAGCAGTGTTCTAAACTTTAGACTTTCTTCTGCTAGTTTTCTAAACTGAATCCACTGAGTATTGCCTTTGTCCAACCAGCTTCTGTAAAAGAAGTATCATCTTGGCATTTTGCAGATTCTGAAAATAAGTTTAAAATGAGACATTTAAGCTTAACTCTGAAATTTTTACTTGACAGATACTGTGATCTCAATTATATTTCAGACCTCTGACAAAATAGAATAAATCTTTTGACTTCAGGCATCAAGGGAATTGAAAATGTATACTCCTTTTTCATAAGAAATTTTAAAAAAGAAATCTATCCTGGATCCAGGCAATAGGAGAAAGCCAAACTGTACCAAATTTGTGGCTCATAAAGGTCAGCGTGAACTGCATCTGCCTAAATATGAGAGAGCCACCACAAAGAGCAACTTGGAAATGGGATTTTTCTGTACTCCTCTGAACCAGAGGATTAGTTAGAAATTCACTTCTGACATCTCGGCTCATTTTGACTCTTAAAGTCCATGCTTTTACTCAGTTCTTAACTCATTTCATAGTACTTGTATATGAGCTGTAGAACTAAGGGGTCCTTTTATTGGTGTAGGACTTCCCTGGTGGCTCAGATGATAAGAAGTCTGTCCACAATGCAGAAGAACCGGGTTCAATCTGGAAGATTCCCTGGAGAATGGAATGGCTCCCCGCCCCCGCTCCTCCCCCCACCCCCGACCCCCACCTATTCTTGCCTAGAGAATTCTATGGACAGAGGAGCCTTGGCAGGCTACAGTCCACCGGGTTGCAAAGAGTCAGACAAAACTGAGCGACTAACTCTTTCTTATTTTTTTTTCTTTTATTGGTATAAAAGGTTTTCCAAAGGAAAAAGGTATGAGAGAGGCTGAATTTCTTACTTTGTCTCTGCAGAACTGCCCTTTGCCACTCTGTTCTTTTTGGGGTGCAGGATTTCCTCCCCTAATCCCTTTGAGGCTGTTGGTGGGTCCTATGTGCATCTCCCTGCCAACTTTGTCTTTGCACATCACGGGAATGCCTTTCCCTGGCTCTTCCACCCTCTACACCTTCTCATCCTGCAAGACTCTCCAGGCCTCCTAACTTTCCCCTCGTCCAGGCAGAGTTGGGAGGACTCGTTTCTCATTTATCTTGGGGTCCCATAATAAGTGGATACCTTGTTGTACCATGACCATTTTCATGTCCTTTTCATTTTTGTATCTTAAATACAGTAGAGAATAATACCTGGTACAAAAGAGATCCTTAGTAAACACTTCAAAATAATTCAGCCATAACAGGCCTAGGTTTCTGCCTAACGTAGGACTTAATCAGTAAAAATTACTGTGGCAGAACATCCTAGAAGGAGGTGACGGAACAAAGAGTTTAACAATCCACTCAATTTTTCTCAGGAATTCTCAGTCATCATTATTTAACGGTTGAGCACCTGTCATTAGGGAGCTGTAGAGGGCTGGGAATTGAACACAAATGCAGTGGGCTGAAGATTTTCATTTTCACTTCATCTGTTTCTTGTCTCTGCTCACTTTTTCACAGCCCTGGATTGCTCAGGCCATACCAGTTGGGATTGACAGAGCATAATATAATTTATTCCTTCCCATCAGAAAATACTGCAGAGTGACTGGGTGAGGGAGCCTCCGTAAATGGTACAGCTGGTTCTCTTTGGTATTGCATTCGAGGCCTTCCTCTGGGCATGATTTTCCTAATTATTGAAATTATATGTATACAGTGATCCCTGAAGTGCTTCTGTGTGGAAATTGGTGGGCCGCTTTCAGTCTTTTCATGTTCATTACTTATTACCTTCCAGAGAGCTGCCAGTGTGGTTGGTGAAAGTTCTAGAAATAATAGTGTGAAGTGGTTATTCATGGTCGTCTTTATCCTGTGGAAATGAGACTACAGGATTCATTGGGACAATAAATACCTACATTTTTAAAGTTTGTGTATGAAATCTGAATGAGTTTCTTATATAGACATCCGTAAATGTCTAGTGGAGTTGATGTTGAATTGATGGGGAAAAACATTTTAAATATTGTTTACAATGGAATGGCTTACAGTGGGCAAGACTGTGCCAAACGCTTCCTATTGACTGCATTGAATTCTCCCCTCACCAAAATCTTACATATTGACCTTTCCCTACTCCTTCTTTGGGGCTTCTCTGGTGGTTCACTGAAGGAGCCATGCTCCTACATCACAAGCCTATGATGTACACACTATCCGTACTTTTCAATGAAAGGCAAAGACACCTATAAGTCATCTGCCCCAAAGTCATTCAGCTCAGAAGTTGGAAGAGCTGGAATTTTTATTCCCAACTGACTTGCAGCCAGTGCTTATGGTACTCTTCCATTCTGTGTTCCTTTTTGTATCAATAACAGAGAGGTTTTTTCCTTGAGTCTATCATCGACTAAAAAGATGTACAATGTGAGACTTGCAAGTTAAGTTTTATTTGTGGCAAAATGAGGACTGTAGCCTGGGAGACAGCACCTCAGATAGCTCTGAGAGACTGCTCCAAAGAGGTAGCGTTGGTTTTTGTGTTTTTTTTTTTAAGAGGTAGCATTGTTGTTCAGTCACTCAGTTGTGTCTGACTCTTTGCAACCCTGTAGACTGTAGCCCAGACTCCTCTTCCCATGGGATTATCATAGCAGGAATACTGGAATGGGTTGCCATTTCCTTCTCCAGGAAATCCTCCTGACCCAGGGATCGGACTCATCTCCTGCACTGGCAGGCAGATTTTTTACCACTGAACCACCAGAGAAGCCCCAAAGAAGTAGTGGGGAAAGGTCAGTGTTTAAGATTTTGGTGAGGGGCGAGTTCAGTGTGATCAGGCACTTACTTTACAAAAGGTTTGCTGCTAGTCACAAGGAGCTGATGTCACCATGAAGGGATTTAGTGCTTTTCTAGCTTTGGAAGCGATGCAAGGATTTGGATCATGGAATCAGTTCCTGAAAATATCTATCTAAAGACCTGTTCCACCAGTTTCCCTGGAGCACAGAGCGTCTCACTCTCCACCCTGAGTTCCCCTCGGTGGGTGTTGATGGGTCGCCAGCTGCAGCAGCGCAGGGTTCAATCCCCGCAGAGCCAGATGGCAAACACCCTTCTTGTTCAATCGCTGGCAGATGCTCTTGGCAAGTGCCAGTTTGTAGTTGACACATTTAAGATGAGTGTGTGCCTGCTTGCTAAGTCTTTTCAGTTGCGTCCTACTCTGTGTGACCCCATGGACTGTAACCCACCAGGCTCCTCTGTCCATGGGATTCTCCAAGTAAGAATACTGGAGTGGGTTGCCATGCCCTCCTCCAGGGGACCTTTCCGACCCAGGGATCCAACCCACATCTCTTAACATTTCCTGCACTGGCAGGCGGGTTCTTTACCACTCGCACCACCTGGGAAGCCCATTAAAAATGGCGCCACCGACTTCATGTAGACCTGCCTAAAGATCTAAAAGATCTATGTGATCTAAAGATGTATGTGGGTGAAAGGTAACACTAATTACTTTCCAAATTTAAATCACTTTATGCATTGTTCTGAAACAAAATATTGAAGCATTTCTTTCCCCTAAATACTGTTTAGTTATGATTTTTAAATGTTGGCTGGGTGCAGTGCAACACTTAGGAATATGCCAAGACTTCTATGAGATTTTTAGAGGGGTAGTATTCACTTGGGGAAAAGGAAAACATCTGAAAATGGACAACCTCAGGGCTATTCAGTCAGTGGTACAAGTTTATCTTAAAGGAAGGTTGGGGGACTTCCCTGATAGTCCAGTGATTGAGACTTCTCCTTCCATTGCGCAGGGTGCAGGTTTGATTCCTGTTTAGGGATCCCACGTGCCCTGTGGCCAAAAAATCAAAACAGAAATACAGAAGCAAAATTGTAACAAAGTCAATAAAGGCTTTAAAAATGGTCCACATTAAAAAAAAAAAAAATGAAAAGGAGCCAATGAGGGTCTGAGTGTGAAATGCCAAGTGGTTTTCACTTTCTCTCTTTTCTGTTCAGCTTCATGGAGTAGTCCTGTAAAAAATGGGCCTTTTAAAATGTGGGAACATAAGTTACTTTTCTAAAGTAATTCTTAAGTAAAGACAGCCAGTGGCTCCACAAGATAGAACAGCATCCTCTAGGTGGTTTTAATATTTAACTACCATGATTGTAGTGAGGTTGGACCTCTTTTCATGTGGCCATTGGGCATTTGTTTTCATTTCTCTGTGAATGACCTCTTCACCTCCTTGCCTTCCCCTCCTCTGCCTCCTACTTGGGCTATTTCTCTCTGTCCTGTTGACAGTCATCCTTTTTATTTGTATCCTTACTTTTCTTTCCGGTGTCTTGTTATATAGAAGCTTCAATTGCGCCATCTTTTTGGTTTGTATTTGAGTGTCTTGTTTGGGAAATCTTGAGCTCCCTTTTCACTGAAGTTCATTTAATTATGTTTAACAACTGTTTTGTCTTTTGCTTAGTAATTTAAAGGGGACAAGAATGTAGCAACTGTTGAGAAACAGAGTCCATTCATCCAGTGGGAGATGTCCTGAGCTAATTAATTAGAAACAACTCAAAGAGGAGACAGAAAGGGAAGAGCTTGAAACCCAAGATGTGACACGGAACTCAAGGTCCAGGCCTTTTAGAGGGGCACAGGCATTTAACGCTCTGTGATTTGAAGAAACTTTTATGAGACAGTTAACACCTAACTTGTCATTAGCAATTGAGTACATGCTGAACTAGATGGAGGATGAGCAAGGGAGGCCTTGAGTTAGTGATGGGGTCTCTGAGTTAGAAATGTGTTGTTTAAGGGGGGAGAGATCCCATTTTAATATTCATTTCACTTCGGTTATATCTAGCTTCTTCGATCTAAGTATTTTATTGAAAATAATGAGTAATAATGTTGAACACTCACTGTACAGCAGGCACTATGCCTAAGTACTTTATCTCGTTTCGTTGATAAACTCCTGAGCAGGTGGTGTACTATTTTCTGAATGAGGAAGCAGGCTCAAGAAGGATAAATAACCTCCCCAAAGTAAGTAAATGGGACCAGGATTTGAATTCAGTGTTTTCTGACCTCAGGACCATCTAGATGGGATTGTTACACATTTTTAATAATAAAGTACTTGTGAAGATGATGCGTGATGAGTCCTTGATGTTGATGACCGTGGCTGTTCTGCTGTGAAATTGGGCTCTATCAAGCATCTGCTGGCAGGGCTGGAGTTTGTTGCTCTTAGTGAGAGTGAGACGTTTCTGAAGAGCTTTTCCACTGGAAACCCTTAAAAAAAAAGCCACTTCCTTTCTGGGGGCCTTGCTTTTCTATGCAAGCTTTGGTACCTTCTGCAAGGGTTGTGTGGATGTGCTAAGTCACTTCAGTCGTTTCTCTTTGCAACCCCATGGACAGTAGCCCACCAGGCTCCTCTGTCCATGGGATTCTCCAGGCAAGAATGTTGGAGTAGGTTGCCGTTGCCTTTTCCAGGGGGTCTTTTCTGACCCAGGGATCGAATCTGCACCTCTTACGTCTCACTGTATAGGCAGGCAGGTTCTGTACCACTAGTGCCGCTGACATCAATAAAGGGTCTGCAAGGTGATGAATGGGTTATTCTCTCCTTCCAAGCTCTGGTGTGGCTCTCCAGCAGCCCTTTACTCAGACAGGCGCAGGTAAACTACATGCTGCTGTGGTGCAAGGGGACTGGATGGACCTTGTTTGCGTGTGTATTTTTATTTTTATTTTTATTTTAAGATTTATGTATTATTTTTGCCTGTGCTGGGTCTTCATTGCTGCGTGTGGGCTTTCTCTAGCTGTGGTGCGTGGGCTTTTCATCACGGTGGTGTCTCTTGTTGTGGAGCATGGGCTCTAGGTGCCTGGGTTCTGGACTGAGGGCTCAGTAGTTGTGGTTCATGGGCTCAGTTGCTCCACAGCCTGTGGGCCCTTCCCTGGCCAGGGGTCGAACCCGAGTCCCCTGCATTGGCAGGAGGATTCTTAACCGCTAGACTACCAGGAAGCCCTGTGTGTCTGTTAATACACACACGTGAGGGGACTCTCAGAGCATGGCCATCTCCCCAGGGCTCCTCAGCAACAGTCCACTCCCCACCTCAGCACATATTTTATCAGGCCGAACCAAACATACTATTTTACTTTATTTATATTTTAATTAAAAGCAATTTTTTTTTTTTGTCCATACCACGTAGCCTGCGGGTCCTAGTTCCCCGACCAGGGGTTAAACCCGAACCCCCTGCAGTGGAAGCATGGAGTCTTAACCTCTGGACCACCAGGGAAGTCCCATAACCTTCTACTTGAGTGAAAACATGACATATAGCAAGCAAACAGGAAACTACAATCTGTTTATATAGAACTAATGCTGAGGTGAATCACTGATATAATTCCGTACTGTTAAAGCAGGTTAAAAATCCAGATTTTGTTGCTTATTTCCTATGAGACCTTGGCCAGGTTTCTTTGTATCCTTATGACTTAATGTCCACCTCTGTAAAATGAGGATAATATCATCTAACTTACAGGGTTCTGTGGATGTAAACTTTAATGTGTGGAAAGCATTGAGAATAGTGCCTGGTGGATAGATGGTACCTTGTGAAGGTTTGCTGTTTTATAGATTTAAAGCAATAAGTCAATATTTCCAAGGCGGTGGTCCTGTTACTATTTCATTGTGCCTCAGGAAATCTTGTATTCTTATCTCTGAGAGTTTTGGTGAATTGATATTACTTTTACCTCCCCTTGTAGATGAAGATATCTCTGCTGTCTATAGAAAAACAGGAAAGTTTCTTTGAGCCCCAGGAAGACTGCTGCTGGCTTTCGGTCATCTTTTCTCAACATGGCCATGTCCCTTCAATCAGCCAGATGTAGTCCCCCACTTAAGCCTCAAGAGTAGGTTCTCCCCCATCTAGAACTGGCAGTGTGTTCATGAGTTTTTACCCTAGCAGCTGAAATCAGGATTAAAACATCCTGGCTGTCCTTGTGGACTCTCCCTCCCTCCTCTTCCTCGTTGAGCTTGCCCCTTAGCTCTGGTAGTTACAGACTGTTGACAGTTCGGTGACCCATGTTGAGCACTGACTCCCCGCCAAGCCCTGTACTAGATGCTGTGGAGGGCAAACCGAACACCACTGCAGGTTTTTGTAGCTTGGGTTTTCAGAGAGCATTCAAGCAGGAACGACTTTGAAAGAAATCATCTCATCCAGCTCTTTCAGTGTACAGAGAACAGAGCCAAGACCCAGGAGAGCCAGTGACCTGCTTACGGCCCAGAGACTCCGAACAGGAGCCAAATCCTCTGACTTCTGTTCATACTACAAACCCAAGGACAGCAGAACAGATGTGTTCTAGATAGGTAGTTTTTAGGCAAATGCTTTGGTGGTTTCCCACGACCCAGCAGAAGAAAGCCCACATTCCTTTCTAATTGCTGACTGATCTCATGTTTGGGACCCTGGTCACTGACTACGGTGAAAAAACCCTTAACAGTTTTGGAGCTACAGATGCAATGAATCCAGTTTAACTTGGGTCTTCAATGCAGCTGAATATTTATGGTGAGTCACCCTTTGTAAAAAAAAAAAAAAAAGTCCTTGTGAAAGACTTACATACGAGTCAGTGTTGATGCCGCACGCACGCACACCTGCAGCCTGTGGCCTGGAGAATAACCAATGCCTTACAGACGACACAGGACGCTCTCTGAAAGCTCTCTGCCGTCCAAGTGCACACTGTGACGGTGTCAGTTTGGGACCTCTCTTTTATTAGTTGCATATGCCAAAACAAAGTGCTTCCTGTAGCCATTACCATGGGGCTTTGTTGCAGCTTCAACCCACTTATATACTTAATTTTTTACATATGAAAAAATTACTTATTGATTCGTCTTATGTGGCAATACTTGTATTGCCTGTTGACATAAATAACGGTTTATGAAACGTAAATTTTTCAAGCCAGTCAGTGAGATGAGACACATCGTTTTACACTTCTGTAATTCTTTTTAATGTTGACTTAATAGAAGGCAGCTGGGTCTTCAGGTCTGCTTTTCATTTACTCTGATGCAATATATTGTTTTGGTTGAAGTACATGAAGAAGTTCCAGCTTCATAGATATGTGGTTGCAGAGAAGGAACCTGTATACCCTTAAAAGTTTCCCGGAAAGCCGCCAGAAAGTCTCTGACCACACTTGGAGAACTACTTAACTTTTAAAAAAATTAATTATTATTGGAATATAGTTGCTTTACACCGTTGTGTTGCTACTGTACAGCAAAATGAATCGGCCATACATATACACACATCCGCTTCCTTCTGGACTTGCTTCATATTCAGGTCACCCCAGAGCATTAGCTAAAGTCCCCTACGCTATAGAGTATGTTCTCTTTAGGTATCTATTTTATACACAGTATCAGTAAGTGTGTGTGGGTCAATCTCAGCCTACTTTAAAGTAACTCTCCCTGCTCCGTATCCTCATTCATTTCTCTCTGGGGAGGAGTGTTGAATTTCCTGATAGATGGTTTGGAGAAGAAAGTAGGCAGTTTTCTTATGGTAAAGTTAGGACTCTTCCTGTGTGCTGATAGTGGTGTATAAAGTAACACTATTAAAACAGCAGCAACTAGAAGAAAATGATTTAATGCCAATTCAAGATAAGCGTTTGCCTGTAGTGGTGGGCATTAGAGAGAGGAATACTATCGTATCTGGGGGACTCTGGGGCTTCAAAGCTTTCCATAGTGTTCTGTCTCTTGGGCTGGGTGTTAGATATGTTGGTATGTGTTCTATTATCTTTACATGATGAGGATATTTTATAGACATAATTTAAAGAGAGCTCTGGTTTCTAGCAGTTGGGGAAACAATGAAACTGATTTTTTCCTCATTCAGTCTCTTCTGCTTTTTTGGCTTGGAGCTCTTGAATCCTTCCAGTTTAAAAAAAAGAACAAAAACACCTGTTTGGATACATAAGTTGTAACTCTATCCATCACAGTTACTTTTCACTTCTATGCTTGTGTTCACATAAGGTCTAAGGCTTATGATTCCCTCACTGTTGAAAGAATCAGGAAACTTGGAAACTCTGAAGCTAAATGTGGGGGCAGAGCTGTGAGAGCTCTTGGTGTGGGATTGGTCTGGTGGCGGTGGCCCCCAGGGCCTGCTGTGTCATGTTGATCTTGCCCACAAGGGCTGGATGGTTGTTTTGCTTTCTGCTGGATAATAGACTGGTTTTGTGGTCTCAAAAACTAAAGTCCTGCTTCTTGGACAGGGTAACACTCTTTGACTTGAACTTGGATCCATTCCTCTGTCTGTTGTGTCTTCTCCTTTGGCTTCATATTGTTTACTTCTGTTTTGATGACTGATTGCTTCTAGTTGGGTTTTATTTTGGAGCCTGATATCCAGTCTCTGTGGGTGCTGGCATCCTTTTCTTTTCTTTCCCCATTGTGAGTGATAGAAGCCCATGATTTAAGAACCAGAGAGTGTTCATGCACCCTTCCCCAGCAGCCCCTGTCCCCTCATCTGTGTTACAGAAGATGAAACCAAAGCAGAGAGAAATGGTACTTGCTGTCTTTTAAAGTGGCTTCTAGCTCACGTATGGTCCCTGGAGGATTTTTGGTATAATGGCTAGAGTAGCTTTTTATGTGTGGGTGCTTACTTGTTTTAAGGTTGGTTAAGTCCACCTTCATGATATAATGTGGAATGAGGTGGAGAGAAGAGTATAGTATTCTAAGTAAAAAAAAGCATATTTGGTGGGACAGAAATTTAGACCATAAGCAAAAGCTAAAGAGGAAGCAACCAACAGCTTTTATTGGAGGGGGAGAAAATGGTATTAAATAATATGTGCCTTTGAATTTATTAACGTTTGATTTTAGAATGCTTTGCCATTTGTTGTAGTTGCAGAAATATTATTGTCTAAATATATGACATCTGAGTATGGTTTCCATGGGTCTGTTATTAGTGTTAACTAATACTATATTAGTAATAACCTCATGGAAATCAAAAAGCAGGTGTCTTGTGTTGATACTACCATGGCTGGTAGTTTGAACACGTGTTCCAAGTTGTGAGCTGCAGACAAGTGGGTGTAAAGGAATGTGGGTGTAATTAAAATGTCTTCAGAATGCGGAGTTGAAGTAAATATTAAGTGGAGTTGCCAACGAATGCCTAGCTCAGGGTGGGCTTTGAATCATGTTAGTTTCCCTGAGGGTAAAATTATCACTAGTTTTAAAAGTTTCATTTTTTAGTATAAGCTCAGACAAAGTGGATAATGGCTTTCCATCGATAAATCAGGAGATAATCATTTTCTCTCTTGTCTAATCTGAAATCCCTGGGTGATGAGCCTTGTCTGGACAAGATGAGGGAATGAATCTGGAAACGTTCTCTCATCCCCAAAGGGGCATCTCTTTTTAGGATAATGAGGTTGATGTCTTGCCAGTTCCTTGCACATGGTAGCAGGGGTCCAGAAAATACTCTCTGTGCCCTATTCCTGAAAGCTTTGTGGCAGTCCAGCCATACGTGTGTGTGCTCCTCAGTGCTCTCTGAGAAGCTAAGAAGGAAGTGATGGAAGTTTATCTGACATGTGAGTCATGTGGTTTTAATCCGTCAGGATTGCTGACTGCATCCTGTCTTTCTTCTCTGCCTCCAGTGCATCTTCTTTGCATCTTCTGTGTGAGCTTTGGTTGCTTTTTCTCTGTAGCTGGTTTCTGTAGCATCCCCAGAGAAAACAAAGAAGGGAGGTTGGATAATCTTTGCTACTTTTCAGGTGAGCAAGAGAGTGATGGCTGTAGGCTGCTTAACTTTAACCTATAATCTTCCCATTGGCTGTGTTCCTTCTGTGTGAGAAATACAAGAATGTGCTCAACAGCTGGGGGTGGAAAGGCATTTATTCTCAGATCCTTTCTCCCCTTGCTGCCTGCTTCCCCCCCACTTCCCGAGTCTCCCCATCACTCTCTCTCTCTGCTCTACTGGGTGGGTTCGGGCACAGGTGTTGTGGTGGGCCTGCCTCCCCGGCTCTTACTGATCTCGGGAGATGGTAGTGTAATGTGCTCATGCGAGACTATGGATGTCCCCAGTGGCCAACACACATGTACCACTGTGTGGTTTATAAGAGGTTGACCAGAAGTTGCTTTTCTCGGCTCTTAGGCCTTGCTAATGCAGTGGCAAAGGCTTTGGAAGCAGCCTGCCTGGCTTTAAACCACCACTTGGTATGTGTCCCTGAGCAGCTACATCTCTGAGCATCAGTTGCCTCAACTATAAGATGGGAACAATATCAGAGGCGATGTTGAGAGATAAGTGAGGTCAATGTAAAGTGCCTATGATGGTGCCTGGCACACACATATAAATTTATCTGTGTGTATATGTTTATATGATGTTGTTGTTTAGTCGCTCAGTTGTATCTGACTCTTTTGTGACCCCATGGACTGTAGCCCGCCAGGCTCCTCTGTGCATGGGATTCTCCAGGCAAGAATACTGGAGTGGGTAGCCATTTCCTCCTCCAGGGGATCTTCCTGACTGTGGGATCAAACCCTCATCTCCTGCATTGGCAGGATGGTTCTTTACTGCTGAGCTACCAGGGAAGCCCACATATATTTATATAAACAAATACATGTATTTCCTGAGACCAAGTGCCCTATACTGTTTGACTTCATGCACAATGAGTTGCTTCCTAGTGCTGAAAGTGAAATTTAGTTAGTCGTGTCCTACTCTTTGAGACCCATGGACTGTACAGTCCATGGAATTCTCCAGGCAAGAATACTGGAGTGGGTAGCCTTTCCCTTCTCTAGGGCATCTTCCCAACCCAGGGATCGAACCCATGTCTCCCGCATTGTAGGCAGATTCTTTACCAGCCGAGCCACAAGAGAATACTGGAATGGGTAGCCTATTCTTTCTCCAGTGGAATCTTCCTGACCCAGGGATTGAACCAGAGTCTCCTGCATTGCAGGCAGATTGTTTACCAACTGAGTTATCAGGGAAGCCTTCAGAGTGCTGGGAATGGATCAAACTGATGAGTGTGGCCAGAGTGTTAATGTCTAACTTTTCTAATTCCCAAGGGCCAGTCTTCAACCTCACTTTCTCCATCACATATTCTCCAGCTTGAAATGATGCTCCTTCCTGCATGGCAGTTGTTTTGGTTGGGAAAGACAGGGGAAGACTGTTAACTCTGTGAGATCTGATTCTCTGCGTTTATCCTAAAACACAGACCAGGCTAAGGGTGACATTATGGTAAGTGAAGTTCAAAGTAAGACTCAAGATGGGGTTCCTGTCCTCAGGAAATTTGCATTCTTCTAGGGGCCTGGACCCGTGGAAAACTAAGTATAGTGCTAGGTACAGGATGACCCAGATACAGTGATTGCTTGTAGAATAGAGAGCAGTGGTGTCCAATTCAAGGAATAGGGAAGACTTAATGAAGTAAGTGGCATTTTACCTGGGGCTTTAAGGATGAGTAGGATTTGACAGGTGGAAGGAACTGAGGATGAGACATTGTCTGTGCAGAGTTGGGTGTACTTTGAAAAGAGTCAGCTGTCCAGTTTAAAGTCTAGGTAGGTGGTGGTGGACTTGGAATCTGGAAAAACTGGTTTGAATGCTGCCTCTGCTTTTCAGCTGAGCTGTGGTTTCCTCATCTATAAAACGGAGCCAGAAGTATCTAGTTCACAGAGTTACAAGGATTAAATAAGTGGGAAGATGTTTTAAAGGTCCAGGTATGGTGTGGCACAGAACCGCTCAGGAAACTATTACTTAAGTGATGGTTGCAGTGGAAAAGAGAAGTGAAAAGTTAGTTAGAAGACAGGCTCCTCTGTCCATGGAATTCTCCAGGCAAGAGTACTGGAGTAGGTTGCCAAGTCCTTCTCCAGGCGGTCTTCCCAATCCAGGGATTGAACCTGGGTCTCTTGAGTTGCAAGCAGATTCTTTAGTGTTCAAACCACCAGGCTGTGGTGGAAGGAGGATGATAATCGAAAAGCTTGAAGGGCAGTCCAAGTATGGCAGCCTTGGGGTATCGCATTCATTTCCACTAAACTGTACTTAGCGTTGTGGTCTTTGTGTTATGTGTTTGGTGATTGATTTTGGTTGATTGATCAAAAGAAATGTTAGAACCTCCTTGTAGTTCTCTGGCTAAAAGAGTGGTAGAGCCTGTTTCCACTTTTCTTGCTCTGAATTTTTAATCTTCACTATTCAGGTATTCTGGGCTTCCCTGGTGGCTCAGTGGTAAAGAATCCGCCTGCCAATGCAGGAGACTCAGGTTCGAACCCTGGGTCAGGAAGATCCCCTGGAGAAGGGAATGGCAACCCACTCCAGTATTCTTGCCTGGTGAATCCCATGGACAGAGTGGCCTGGTGGGCTACAGTCCATGGGGTCACAAAAGAGTCAGACACAACGTGGCAACTAAACAACAATGATTCAGATATTCCAGGCAGCTCTGAATTCATACTTTTAAAAGATATCAATCGACTTTTCCATGTTGATCCCAGAATAGGAGATGAAAGAGGAGGTGCATTTATTAGTACTCTTATCTTCTTGAGGATTAAACCTTCGTTCACGCCACTGTCCAGATAGAGCTGGTTTTACAGTGTTTATTTCTTGAGTATTTGGGCATGCGAGCAGCCAGATGACTTGGGGCCGTCACACTGCCGTCTGAATTATTAATATCTGGGCTAAAGAGTAGGTAGGAAGTTGGACTGAGAAGGAATCCTGGGGTAGCGCTCTTAGGCCTCATTTCCTTACATTCGTGGTTGCAGCTGCCGCACTACACAAAACCCACTCCTGGTAATAACCAACCTAAGTATGTACAGTTGGTGCAATTGTGGCCAAAGGGGTTTAACTCTGTGTAGCCATGATTACAGTAAGATATATGGTCTGACCCTCTCCATGTGGGAGGGATTTGAGGCTTGGATCTTTCTCAACTCCAAAGGGCCAAAGTTGCCCTTCTTGTTTTTGCCAGTGTAATTATCACTTATTTTCCCTGTCTGCCTTTCATTTTCACTATGTGAATAATAATTATTCTAATGAACCACTAAGGCTCTGGAAGAGGTTAATGGCAGCGACTTGGATCAGTGCCAAAGACTTTTGCTAATTCTGTCCTTTCACCCTGGGTCTCATTGAACTTTCTCAGTTTCTTCTTCCTACAGAACATATGAATTACAGCAAGGATCTCTTGCCAAGCTACAGTCTTTCAAGTTTCGATTTCAGCTTAATGCTTCCCTGTAATCATGCTATCAAAGACTGTCAGAGACATGTTCCCATTCACGGATCCCACGACTCTTCATCTGTTAACCTAGGAGCATTGAGCTGGGACTGGACCCCATCTCAGTGATGAATCTCGGCTGCCGACCCAACCCCTTTGGGCTTTGTGGGAACAACATCGAGAAAATGTAACCTTCGTTGTTGCGTGTATTTTATCATCTAGTTTTGAAAGCTGATGGGATTTTGTAACAGATTTTTGGACGTAGCAGAGGTTTCCCAGTATCTGACTTGGGTTCTTGTTGATTCTTCAGAAATAACGTGATGATGATGATAATGAAAATGGCTCTATAAGAGGCAGTGGAGGGGTGGAGAGGACTGTGGGAACATGCTTCTGTGACAGCCTGTGAAAAGAAGGTTTGTTTTGTACTAGCTGATCAGCCTCTAAAGCCATCCAACAAGAGGAAACTTTGAGAGTAGAGGATAATTGTAATGTAGCCTCTTGGGTCTGCTTTCCTAAAAGCACAGCAATAGGTGTGGGAAAAAAACCCTGCGCCAACTTTCTCTTAGAGCCAAGCAGACTCTTCTATAATGTATGCCTACTAGAAGGCAGAAAATTGTCTGTTCTGCTGGCGGGAGTATTTATTTATTTCAGGGATTAATTGGTTCCATTTTTTGAGAAAGAGAACAGAGTAGGAAGAAATAGTTTGATTAGGATGGCAGAAATTGTAGCCATAGTTAAAGGAGTCAGTCTGTTAGGTTTTCTGCAAGATACACCTTTTTTTTTTTTTTAAATATTCTGAAGGACGTTTGCATCAAATAGCTTACCACTGGATGATTGCCCAGGCTGGTAATCTGGGTTAAAACCTTGGCTAGCAGGCAGTACTATATCCAAGAGCCCTTGGGCCGCTGCTCTGGTAGGAAGATCTATTCAAAATGCACTGGGTGGTAGGAAACAGAAAAATCTTTCTTGCTCCCACGATGTGATCGTTTAGTGTTTGTTCCTCCTCCTTTAGCACTGGGACACCCAGTGACAGATCCTGGACCTGTGTTTAGTTACGTGTTGCTTAGATGTGTGTTTGTAATGCTTCACTTTAAGGGTCATTTCCAATAGACTAAAATGTGAGCCAGATTTATTTAAAGTCTTATATCCTCTACACTGAGTTATTCTTTGGTTTTTCCAATTCATTGATTTCCATGCCCATGGGACCTCTTCTTTTCCTGCTGCCTTCCCTGACAGACTCTACTTCTTTCTTTCCTCCTATCTCCATTCCTTCTCTGCAGCTCAGCTCAGTTGCTCAGTCATGTCCAACTCTTTGCGACCCTATGGACTGCACCACGCCAGGCTTCCCTTTCCATCACCAAGTCCCAGAGCTTGCTCAGACTCCCAGCATCAGGGTCTTTTCCAATGAGTCAGCTCTTCGCATCAGGTGGCCAGAGTATTGGAGCTTCAGCTTCAGCATCAGTCCTTCCAATGAATATTCGGAACTGATTTCCTTTAGGATGGACTGGTTGGATCTCCTTGCAGTCCAGGGGACTCTCAAGAGTCTTCTCCAACACTACAATTCAAAAGCATCAATTCTTTGGCACTCAGCTTATAGTCCAGTTCTCACATCCATACATGACTACTGGGAAACCCATAGCTTTGACTGTCTCTGCAACTCACCAAATCTATTACATCTTATCATGAGCTAGATGAGGTCTGACCCCTCTAAGATAAGCCTTGCTTTCTTGCCATGGTCCATGTTGCTCTCCATTGTCTCACCCTGATAACCTTTGTACTGTATTTCATCATCAAACAGGTCATAGTCATCTTCTGTTTTGTCTAAACGACTTTTCTCCCAAATAATGCTCAAGTTCCTTAAAAAACTTTTGTATTTCCTAGAATTCTTGTGATGTTGCAGCCCCCCTAAATGTTTGCAGAGCTTGCTTTTGTTGTTGGGGAAGACTTCCTCCAAAGGCAAAGTGACTCTCCAGCTAGTTCGTTGTTAGCTGCCTTATCACTTTTGCTGTAAAAGAGGGTGGAAATGCCTTGGTAACCTGATAGAGATCTAGTGTACTAGATGACTGGTTTTTTTTTTTTTTTTTTTTTACTAATTTCTGTGTTTTTCCTCCCTGGAGACTTAGTTGTGTTTTGAGTTAGGGAAGTGCTACTATTCATTATTTTATTCTATCTTAAAATGACACAGGAGAACATAGGAACATTTTAGTGCACAAAGGGTTGGCAGAATCTTAAGGTGGCCCCATGATCCAAGCCCTCGGTTTCCATGCCCTGCATACCTCCAGACTTTGGGGGTATGAGGAGGTAGTCACTCCTTTGATGAACTTATGTTATGGCACAGTTGACTCTTAAGATACAAAGGTTATCCTGGGGCGGGGGGTTAGATCTGACTCAGTCAGTCCCTTCAAAGGGACTGGACTCTTTCTGAAAAAGGAGATTTGAAATATGAGAGGGACACGAGCATTTTTCTGTTGCTGCCTTGGAAGATAGATGGCCATATATGACTGTGGCTGATGTTTTAGAGCTGAGCACACCCCCAGCTGACAGTCAGCAGGGAGAGGCAGCCCTCACTTCTACAGCTGCAAGGAATTGAATTCTCCCAACCTGAATGAGATTGGAAGTGGAATTCCAGTCTCCCCACTCCCCACCCCCGCCCAGCCCCCACCAGGCTTCTCAGCCTGGCCAATGCATTGATTTCAGTGATACCCCCTTCAGGGGATCCAACCATGCCATACCCAGACTTCTGACTTACAGAACCAAGAACTGATGAATAGGTGTTGTTTCTAGCCACCAGGTTTGTGGTCATTTGTTGCATGGCAATAAGAAACTAAGATATACCCCAGGTGTATGCAGACAGCCTCTCTTGCATCCTGATCACATTTCAGCTAGGGCTGAGATTAAGATGCTACATTTATCTTAGGAAGGTTTGAGGCTTTTGGCCAGGAATTTTTAGTAATATCTGCAGAGTGATATCAGATGTTAATTTGTATGTTTATTTCCTAAGAACATCTTTACTGGCTCTTGGGTCATTTTTGGTACAATCTTAATTTTCAGGGCCTAGAAATGAATCCTTTCCCTCAAGAATGTTCCAGACTTCCTCAGTGGCTCAGTGGTAGAGAGTCCGCATGCAGTGCAGGAGATGCAGGAGGCACAGGTTTGATCCCTGGGTGAGGAAGTTCCCCTGGAGGAGGGCATGGCAACCCACTTCAGTGTTCTTCCCTGGAGAATTCCATGGACAGAAGAGCCTGGTGGGCTACAGGGTCCATAGGGTTGCAAAGAGTTGTACATGATTGATGTGACGTAGCAAGCATGCAAAGATGTTCCAGATCAGCCTGGCTGAGCGACTGAAGATGCTTTGGGAGGAGATCCTTGGTGCTTTTGTTTATGACTGCCATAGAACTGGCTTGGGTGGCAGTTTCTTCTTTCTCAGAGACTGCCATTATGTGGTCCTTACAGTCACCGAAAGCCCCTTCCATCTGTCAGAAAGGGACAGAAATAAATGATGTCTTTCAAAAAGGAAGTGGCTAATTTATATCCGGTGATAGAAATGGTGGCAAAGGGAAGGAAGTGTCCCATCCATGTTTCATTTTTTGCTGATGAATATGTGCAGTGAATAGAAGTATGTGAACCATGCCACACTATTTCTCAGACAGGAAGAATGGAGGAATTGATGTATGAATACGAGGAGAGCTGTACATACAGAGCTGAGAATGAAACTTCTAAGTGATCTGGGCCCTTAATTATCTTAGACCTCCTGTGCATCACTGTTTTGAGAAAGCTTGTCTGGAAGATCTAGAATATTGTAAAGGCAGGGCATGTGTGTGTGCTCAGTCGCTTCTGTCGTGTCTGACTCTTTGCAACCCTATAGGCTGTAGCCCGCTGGGCTCCTCTGTCCATGGGATTCTCCAGGCAAGAATACTGGAGTGGGTTGCTGTGCCCTCCTCCAGGGAATCTTCCCGACCCAGGGATCGAACCCCTGTCTCTTACATCTCCTGCATTGCGAGATGGGTTCTTTAGCCCTAGCGCCACCTGGAAAGTGAAAAAGGCAGGGCAGAAGGCCCGAAAAAGTACCACACAGCTGTGTAAATCTGCATGGTTTTCCCCCCTGCAAGGTGGGTGACATGTTGGGAGAGGGTGGTGAGCTCTTTGTAATCCCACTGGAAAGCTGAGGGTTTGGAGATGGTTCGTGACTCTCCTTCAGAGTTTTTTCTTTAGCTTTCCTTGGTGTTGGCTGAACGAGGGCTTCTCTATCTTGGGGTGAGAATGGAGACAGAGTGGTGTGAGGGAGCAGCTGTAGCATGTGTTTCTAATCAGATCGTGCCTTTCTGAGCATTCTGGCCTTCTTGTCACATTGCTCTCCCCACCTCCCCGCCAGCACTGCTGAATTTGTGAGTCCCTGGAATGCACATGTGGGCCCCTTCATTCCCAAACGGGAGACTTTCTGCTGATCAGCACTTTGTAACATTAGGCTCTTACAGGCATTAGTCACTTTGACTCAGATAGAAAGATCAGTCTTTGGAAACCAGAAAACGTCTTTTCTGCTGTCATTAATTCTTGGCATCCAGTTAGGTTTAGGCCTTTCAGAATTTACCCTGGCTTTTTTTTTTACTTTGTAAGAAAAAAAAGTATTGCCCCATTTTACAATTTGGGGATCCTCACGCTTGGTAGTTCCTGGCTGCAAGGCTTTTTTTACTAATAAGCCAGTACCCCACCCCCCTCCCGCTGCCCTTCCCCGCCCCCCCCAGGACCCAGGGCTGTGGGCAGCAGCTGGGAGTTTCGTTCACTTCACACACCCATTTCTGGAGTCTGCTTTCAAGCAAGTTGTTAAGTTGAGAGATCTGATATCTAATGGGACAAAAGTGAGACCGTTCATCACAGAGAAAGCAGCAAGATGATGGAGGAAGTGTGGGCAGGGACTGTTTTCTTTGAGAAAAGGATGTAGAAAAGACAGAGAGGAGCAGGAGGCCTGGGTGGAGAAAGGCAAGGGCTGTGTGTCCTCAAGCCTGTGCTGTCAGGCTTTACTCAGCAGTAGTGTGCGTTCTAACCCTTATGGAAGGTGGTGGGGTGGGCCAGGCGCCAGAGCGGTGGGTGTTCCGGTGGGTGTTCCGTGCATCGCGCTGGGCCTGCTTCCTTATCTAAGAAAGAGGAGGTCGGAAAATACAGTTTCCGTGAGACATCACACTGAATACAAATTTGCCTGAGGTCTAATGGGTGACGTTAGGAAAAAAGGGCTATCCGAGTCATGGATTTCCAGGCTCAGAAATAGAAATCAGCTGGTAGAATGGATGCAGTCTTGTCAGTGAAGAGTGCTGGGTGGGTGAGGTTCAGCCAAAATAGGACGATAGGTGGTTATTACATCTAGGCGCAGAGGAGAAAATCTAACCGGAGACTGACAGCTTCCCGAAGTTTTCTCCATCTAATTTGCAGGGCAGTGGAGGGTTTAAGACGATTAAAAGTAGACTTTTTTCTTCTGCAAGGGGGTGGAGGCCTATACATTTATGTAGGTTTTTAACAGTATGCACACTAATTGATGTTATTCTAGAGGACTCTAATTACCTTGGAGTAGATGAGGTTGCCAAGAAAACGGGAGGAAGGACAGATGTGAATTGAAATCAGGTAGGGTGCCTTCCACTTTCAATGTTGGCTTTGAGGTACCTGGACTGTGGATGCCTAGGAAGGAGGCAGGGCTGCAGGTTGTGACTAGGGAGTTGTTAGCCTGTGATTGGTTACTAACATCATGGGCAGTGATGAGGTCATCCAAGAAAAGTGTGTCAAAAGAGCTGAGGATAGAGAATTATGTTAATTAATTCTTGCAACAGCTTGGTGAGCTAGTTTATTTTCGACTTGACAAAATTGGTGTATCCACTATGGAGAACAGTGTGGAAGTTCCTTGAGAAGCTAAGAATAGACCTACCATATAATCCTACAATCCCACTCCTGGGCATATATCTGGATAAAACCATAGTTCAAAAAGATACATGCCCCACCGTGTTCATGGCAGCACTGTTTACAATAGCCAGGACATGGAAGCAACCTCAGTGTCCGTCAACAGAGGAATGGATAAAGAAGATGTGGCATATATATGCAATAGACTATCATTCAGCCATTAAAAGGAAGGAAATAATGCCATTTGCGACAACATGGGTGGACCTGGAGACTGTCATACTGAGTGAAGTAAGGGAAGATAAATGACAGAGAAAGAAGTAATATCACGTGTGGGGAATCTAAAGAAGTGATACGAAGGAGCTTATTTACAAAACAGAAATAGACTCAGGACATAGAAAATAAACTTATGGTTACCAAAGGGGCAGGAGGGATAAATTAGAAGTTTGGGATTAGTAGATACACGCTACCGCATATAAAATAGACAGACAACAAGGACCTATTGTATAGCACAGGGTGGTGGTTAGTCTCTAAGCTGGGTCCAACTCTTTTGTGCTTTTGTGGACTGTAGCCTGCCAGGCTCCTCTGTCCATGGGACTTCCCTGGCAAGAGATACTGGAGAGAGTTGAAGCCATTTCCTTCATTATACTCAATATCTTACAGTAATCTATCATGGAAAAGAATCGGAAAAAGAATATATATATATGTGTGTGTGTGTGTGTGTGTGTGTGTGTGTTTGTGTGTGTGTATAATTGGAATGACTGTGCTGTATACCTTTAACTAACACAACATTGTGAGTTAGCTGTATTTCAATTTTTTTAAAAGTTGGCAAAACTGAAGCTGAGAAGTTAAAATGACTTACCCCAGGTCACCCAGATAAACAATGGCAGAGTTGCCCCCAAGTCTCCTGACTTCACATAGGTACCTTCTATTGTCTTATTCTGATTTTTTTTGCTTACTCTTCATTGCTTTCTATGTGACTTGGTTTGGTTATTAGAAAAAATAAATACTTATTAGCTGCAATAAAATTGTAGTCTTAGCCCCTTTGCAAAGATTTTTATTGTTACTCACATTTCCTGATTTTTAAAATCTTATTAGTATTTATTTTCTGCTATAAAAGTGTGAGGGTTTTTTTAAATAATAATTCTAATATTACAGACACATAGCAGAAAAATTTCCCTATAATCCTGCAATCCCCAGAGAAAACCCTTCCACTGTATTAGTTTTGTTAGGATTTGGAAAAGCAAAATTTGTCCTTCCCCTAGGAGTCTTTTGGAGACAGTTGCTTAGAGACGGTCCTTGATATTGGGGCAGTTACTCAATATTAATCAAGATCTTTTCTGGTTATTTGGTGTTGTTTCAAGGGTGGCTCCTGGGTAGGTAGTCGGAGTTGACGTCCCTGGCTCTGTGACTTGGGGACTGGCCCCTGGATGCCTTTTTTTCTCGGTCCGTACTTCTTGCTGAGTGCACTCAATTTCTTTCCTCATATGGTTTTCCTCTGGACAGTCCCCTCTTCTTCCTGGCTATCTCTTCTGCTGCTAGTGTGAGACAATTTCCTTGGGGGCTTTCTTGGCTCGGATTTTGGGATTTTATAGTATAGATGACAAGCAGAGTAGCAAATGTTGTCCAAGTCATCCTTAAAGAACGCGATTCCCGTTGGTAATGAGATGCTTCAGATGTTTTATATTATTTTATATTATGGAAGTGACCCTGGCCATGCCTAGCCCTCAAAACAGCCCAACGCAGGCTTCATAGTTGTGGTTTGGGTTGATACTTTGCATTCCAGTGTTTTCCTTTTTTGCATGAGAACTAAGGGCGTTTCCCATCTTCCCACTAACTTTCCTGTCTTTACAAGAGAATATGAAACCAGTTGAATGCTCTCTAGAACGTATTTAGATAAGTGTATGTGTTTACAAAAATAAACAGTCAGGCACTTGGGTAGAACCTACTTCTTGGGCAGTTTGTGAGGTCAGGATTTCTCCAAATACTGGGAAGTGGCTGGTGCCCAGTCAAGGGTTTTGTGTGAGGAAAAACAGGTTCTTCTCTTTGACTGTCTCCAGCTGGGTGGCATCTGTACTAAAACAGAGCCTGAAAAAAAAAGACTCTAATATAATGAAGGGATATGTACCTCTCCTCTGAGTGAGCATCTTCTTTATGGGAAAAGACAGAGTAAAGGGAGTATGCCCCATGGTTCCGTCTCAGCTCTGTTTAAAATTGGACATACATTTTCTTAAGACTGGAGTCTTCATTGTTGCTACCTCCTCCCATCAGGCAATGCTAGGTAAAATGACTCTTTGTATTCATCCGAATACATGAGACTTGTAAGTCAACTGTACTTAGGAGTTGTCTACTAAATTAATATTGAAAAGTACTGCAGACTAAATACATGTTTTTGTATCCTAGAAGCTGGTGGGTTCACTGGATGGATAACTAGTTAATCACATGAGTTGCAAGGTTGCATTGCATCCTGTAGTTTCAATAGCTTATGATTGTACATTTTTGACTGTTTTTGATTTTAAATAGCTGAGATGCAAAGCTCGGGATCTTATTTCCCTGACCAGGGATTGAACCTGTGCGCCCAGCATTGGAAGTGCACAGTCTTAACCACTGGACCACCAGGGAAGTCCCTATGACTATTTGATTAACATTGCTGTCTGTCCCATGTGTTCCATGAGTTACCTATGCTTTGTTTTTCTCACCATCATCACCTTAGCATTTACCGCAGTATCTAGCATGTGCTAGTATTCAATAAATATTTGTTGAATGAGTGAAAGCATGAAAAAAAGATTTGCTTCTCTTCATGAAGACAGATGATTAACTTACATAGAAAAATTTTCTGTGTTTTGTCTTGAGGCTATAAATTTACTTTTTGAAAAATTTCTGGGAGACTGCAGATACAGCTGAAGAAAAAAGGTAGTTTTTAAGCAGGACAGTTATAGAGGGTGGGTCGGGTCCATAGTTAACCAAGCGAAAATGAAAAGTGTATGTGGAAAACACGGGGATACACACACAGATTTCTGTTATGTTTGGAGTTAACCAGGGTAACTGACAGAAACTCCCTTTTAAGGGTCATGTAAAACTTGAGCCATTTTAGATCTGACAAGGGAAGATATACTACCAAGAAGTTTTTGCCCTGTGTTGGCCTTTCCCCAAGCAAAATGACAGATTTAGATTTATGCATCTCTGATTTCCAAACTCAAGAAATCTTAGAATTAGCAAACCAAAGACATTGTTTAGAGGTCATTTGATTAAATCTCATTTTACAGATGAGGAAACATAAACTTAAAGATTGACTTGGATCAATATAATTCATTCTCCATAAAATGAGGCTTTGAGAAGAATGTAATTTCCAGCTGTCTAATACATAATAAAGTTTTATCTCTTAAATTAAAAAAAATAATTTATAGAGGCAGAATCTTTCTAAACTTCAATTGTAATATCTGTCTTTAAAGGCAAAAAAAAGCGCAAAACCAAAAAACTCCGAAAATGAAGTCTAATTGTTTTCAACAAACATGAAAACAGATACAATGTATCACCTTGGTAACATGCTCGCCTACTCCCACTGGCTGATTAAGATCATCAGATGTAGACTACCTGCTAACCACATCTACTGAAGCCTTTGGTTTTAAAAGAAACCCAGTAACTTTTGGTTACCCCTTCAGTTTGAATATGGTGAATAGAATCCATCTGGACACAGCCAGTTTGTTAATTTCAAGAGGCTGTGGGCTGGGCTAAAATTTCAGAAGAGTGAAGCTGAGGAATCCTTAATGGTTTCCAGCCCTGAAGGATGTTGATGCCTGCAAACAGGAATGGAATTCTGTGGCTTTTCCCGCAGCTTTGTAAATGAGCATCCTTTTCAGGGTGGGTTTTCTTCAAGCTAGAGTCCCATTCTTTCTTCCATGTTCTTTTCCTCCCCTCTTCGTCCATCCTTAGAGATTCTTCCTCCCTGGATAGTCTGAGAGCCTTTGCCCGTCCACAGTCTCCCAGCATGAAGTGTGAGGTGAAAGTTGCTCAGTCGTCTCTGACTGTTTGGGGGCCCAGCAGCAAAAGGAGAGCTCTTCTCTTCCTCTCACCTAATTCAGGGAAAGGAAACCCAGGTTTCCTGAAGACCTATTAAATGCTGGCCCTCCCATATGTACCATTTCCTTAGTTCCTCCCAGCCACCTTGCCAAGTGGACCTTTTTTACTGATGGAGGAACAGAGACTAAAACAGGTAGGGACTCAAACCCATGGCTATCTGACTGCAAGCTTTGTGCCATCCTACTTTTGGCTAAGCAAGATTTGGAAATGTGGAACATATTTTAAAGCAGCACTCAGAATGTAGGTGTTGGTGCACATTCTTATGTAATTTGTTTTATAATTATTTCCATAATGAAGTCAGCTAGACATCTTCTGCAAAACTTGTTGACTGTAATCTTCAGAGTACCCACATTCCTAATAAATAACCCTTTGGGCAGAAGATAGTGTTTATCTGGCAGGCTTCTGCAAGCTGGACTTTTATTTTCCTGGTAGGTTTGGAGAACTCCAGCCTTCCTGAAAGACAGCTCCTGAATTTCTCTAGCCAAGAGCTCCCATTTCCCCTTTGTCATCCCATACTATTTATCTCTCTTATCCTCAATACCACTTGTGTCCTATCTCTGCTGCTACGCAGTAAGCCTCTGAAGGGCAGGAAGAGCATTTATCAGTGGATAACAAAAGTAATGTATTTCTGTTCCCTTAGTGCTTTGAGCTGTGTTTTTTTGAATGAATAAATACATAAATGAGGTTGTCATGTTAAAGACTGGTTGTATTATACTATAGAATTTAGTCATAACTCATTTCGGGATGGATTGGGCCTAGAAATCATCCCAGTACAGCCCTTCCCCAGGTAGATTAGCAAACAGAGGACTGAATCAATTAAGGTCTTACAGTTACTTGCTTGGTGGCTCCAAGTTGGCACTTGCATCTCAAAAATGGTCCAAACTAAGTCTTTTATTATTGGCTTCATGTGCTATAGATGCAAAATCAAAGTCTCAGCATTGCCAGGACCCGTGAAAATATACTTAAGAGCTACTTTGCCAATTCTAATTTTCAACTTCCACCTCTTATGGTTGCCAGAGAATTATTTTAGAGAACATTTTTTTTCTTTCTAGTTTAGTATACTGGCTTTCAGTAGTGGCTAAAATCATTGTATTGTCTACCTAGGAACTACTTAGGAACTTAGATCATCATGTGGTTAACAGTGACTCTGGAATCTGACCTCCGGGGTCCACATTTCAGCTTCTCACCTTATTGGCTGTATGACCTTGGGCAAGTTACTAAACTTTGTGGGCCTCTATTTTCTCATCTGGCAGTTGAGAATGGGTAACAGTAGTTAACTACCTCATAGAACTGTTAAATTCTCTAGTTCATTCATGTTTAGGCTTTTCTGGAACCCTGATCAATAAATGTTAGCCGTTATATGGTGGTAGAATGCCAGATAGCTTGAACCACCTTTATTCAGTCATCATTTTTCCTCTTATTGATAAAGGGAATGTGTACTGAAATTCTCCTTGAAATATCATAGTCAAGACAAGGGTGTGTGTCAGTCGCTCAGTCGGACTGTAGCCCACCAAGCTCCTGTATCCATGGAATTCTCTAGGCAGGACTACTGGAGTGGGTAGCCATCCCCTTCCCCAAGGGATCTTCCTGACCCAGGGATCGAATCCAGGTCTCCTGCATTGCAGGCAGATTCTTTATCGATTGAGCCACCAGGGAAGCCCAGTAAAGATAAGACTGGAGATAAAAATTTCTATGGGATCTGGAAGGTTTGGATGTGTGGAGGCTATAAGAGTCTGATGAGGAGAAACCTGAGGCTCTCCAAGGAACTGTAAGTAATTCCATTTACCTGCAGTGGAAGGTCCTTCTCTGGGAGGAGTGGGAGAGTTGATAGAAATAGAGATTTGATATCAGCCTACAGAAGCTCCTGAGAAGGCAGAGTAAGAAGTTTGGATTGAGGGCTTTTGAGTACCAAGATCCCTTTGGCAGCCAAGTAGAGTGAGGGAGGATTAGAGGGAGTGGGATCCAAGCAAGGAGACTGGTTGGAAGGCTGTTGAATTAGTGAGAATAAACAGAAGGAGGACGAAGCATTAATAACACTTTGAAATGAATGAAATGGGTGGGACTCAGGCACAGATCAGCGCCATTAAGAGAAGTAGGAAACCCTGGAGTAGGGGTGGGTTTGCAGTCAGGGAAGATGATTTCAAGTTTGGTGAGCAACGATTTAAGGTACAAGTAGGACACCCTGGGAGAACTGCCGCTGGGGTAGAAATTCAGAACTGGAATGCAGACAGAGCTCAGTACTAGACAGAAAATTCTGAGAGTCGTTTCTGATACATGATAGCAATAAAGACATGAGAATATCTGAGATTCCCCATGATCATATGTAGACTCGAGCCCCACACACATTCTTTGGGTTGAGACAGCTTAGGCGTAAAGCTACATGCATGGTACTATGAGATGCAGAGTGCAGGAATTCATTTCAGCTGCGGTGTGTGAGTTACATAGACTCCCCTCGCATATCCTGCAGTGATTTTAGCGTTTAAGCCTGTTCGTGAACCAAAGGAGGATTCTCCCATTTTCCATTGCCCCATCACCCACCGCTGGGCAACAGCCCTCAGGATTCCTTTAATGCCGGGCAGTCTTTTAATGGACTTTTGAAGTGGCATAATAAAATTTACATATTTTATATGACAAAGAAGACAGAGACGTTGAAGACAGAAATTCAAAGTAAAAAAAAAAAAAAATTTGAAGACCAAACTGTTTTATAACCTTTCATTTTGTATGTGGTTTTCAGTGGATATAAAAATACTCAGTGGGTGTGTGGGTGGTTTCTCGTGTTTTGGAAATGGTGAGAATATGAGATGCTGAGCATTGGGTTCTGGGATGAGAGCTATAATTACTAACTCTGATTCTTTCCCCGGATTGGCTCCTCGGTGAATATCTGAGTCTAAACACCCAACAACCGTCCAGAATCCAGAGCCATAAACCCCTCTTTCCTCCCCCACCCCAGAAATTAAAAGAATTATTGTGGCAAAAAAGGAGAAGGGGTGTAGGGCGGTAGTTCTTCCTTGCCTGGTCTCCTTTCCTGCTGCTCCTTGACTGCTCAAGGCCGAGGTACGTCCGGAGAGAAGATGCTGTGATGGTGTCTCCTCGCCGGCTACACAGCGGCCACTGCACAGCTGTGATGGAAAGAGTTCTAAATATAACCCAGACTCGGTTCAGATCTTCTCCTTCAGTCTTGGCGGATGTGGTAAACACCCTAAAAATACCTGCTGCCTGAACCTTTGAGGTATCTGAAGAGGAAAGGGCAGGTGGTAGCCTTGGGGCCTCGTGGTGGGGCTGGGAGGCCTGGCCAGCTACCAGAGCTCCTGCCCCCGGGGCCGCTCCCCAAGCTGTTGGGTGCGCTGTCGGCCAGGCCATCCTGCTCAAGGATAAGAGCCCGCTCTCGAGTCTCATATTCACTGTTGGCAGGTTTCAAGGAGGCTATTCATAGCCTCGGCATCTGCTCTCTGTACCAGTGACCTCAAACCTGCAACCTCCACCATGGTATTCAGGGGGAGTGGTGGTGTTTTCCAACCTGACTTCACAAAATCAGAATTTTAGCGCTAGCAAGACCCTTAGGCGTTATTTTGTCCATAAAACATTGCACTGAAACCCCAACACTTAGGGAGTCACGTTTCTCCGTCTCTTCAGTGATTGAAATGATTTGGAAATGGAGTGTCCGCCTTTGAGTATTCAAAGACATCATTCTCATTACTGTGTAACACACACAGGATAATGAAGACGTCTTTTAAAAGCTATTGACCAATTGATTCTGTGCAAGGTTTTCCCTTCCTTATTTAAAAAATGGAATGCTGAGGCTCATTTTCTTACCCAAATTGACTATCTTGAGTATAAAGCTCATTGGCAACATAGCCAGACACCAGGAAGACTTTCAATAACTATTTTCTGGAATCCCATACTGTAACTGTGGTTCTTAATTGAAGGACCATAGGTAGCCTCAGTTTTCCTGGGAAGGAAGGGTTTTACAAATAATCTCCAGTATCTACAGAATGCATTCAGCACTGTGGAGGAAGTTAGCACCATGTAATAATACAGCCTAAGTCATCCAGCTTTTAAAATATGATAACTGCCTTAGCCCCATTCTCCTTCAGTAGACTCTTGAGCAGGCATGGGGGAATGCAGAGCCTGTGGGGAGAGCAAGGAGGCCCCATAAAGCCTGTCCAGTTCATGCTAGAGAAGGAACCAAGCACTGTGTTGTGCCATTTTCAATATGTTCAATATGGTGGTTACAGAATTTCTGCATAGTAACGGGAATGCATCCTCCAGTATGAGCTTCTGAAAGCTCCTTCCTGTGTCTAGAAGAGAGTCCTTTATTTTTTCCCTCTGGGTTGAAACATTTCCTTGAGTGCTTGAGGCTGTCAAAGGGGTTGGAGTTTTATTGTCACTTAAAGCATATCAGTATCAGCCACCTCTAGAAAGCGTATTTCCCCTGAACCGGTGCACCTGTAACCATACCTGAGCTGCCTGGGAGGGAGATGGTGTACTTTGGGAGTCGGTGTGATTTTGTGGAAAGAACATGGTTCTGGAGGTGGTAGCTTCAGTTGTGTAGAAGCCAGGGAGGGGATGGGCACAGAGGGGTCGCCGTTTTCCCCATGTGCCAAGAAGAGAGGACGAGAGATAGGGGGTACCTAGGTGGTGTCGTTATAGGTTCTCAAACGTTTCCCCTCTGACATTCCAGAATGAAGAGCTTCGAAACTTATCCCTTTCTGGCCATGTTGGATTTGACAGTCTCCCCGACCAGCTGGTCAACAAGTCGACTTCTCAAGGATTCTGTTTCAACATCCTGTGTGTTGGTAAGTGACTCATGGCTTGCTGCTGAGCAATGAGTCTGACTCTTAGGTGTTGGCAGGTGACTGTCAGAGGGGCTTGTTTCGGGAAGTAAGGGGAATGATATTTTTACTCTTTTATTATCTGTAAAGCAAGACAATAGTATCTCCACTCCACATATGTCACACAGTACTTAGGGTGGCCAAGAAGTTCATCCTGAGCAAACTTTTTGGCCAACCCAAAGATAGAGGCATATTTAGATAAAATACTTTGTAAGTTTCATGGTGTTACTCAAATTGTTATTTTTATTTATGTCACATAGTCAAGCAATGATCAGTTTAAAATTGGTATTGAATCACTTATTTTTAATTTTTCATAAGGGAGGGACATAGACCCTAACTAGACTATGAGTACTCAGTCATGTCCAACTTTTTACACTCCCATGGTCTGAAACCCACTTGGCTTCTCTGTCCATGGAATTTTCCAGGCAAGAACACTGGAGTGGGTTGTCATTTCCTTCTTCGGGGATCTTCCCAACCCAGGGACTGAACCCACATCTCTCATGTCTCCTGCATTGGCAGGCGGATTCTTTACCACTGAGCCTCCTGATAAGCCCATAACTAGACTGTAGGAAGTTGAAAGAAGGAACTGAGATACACATACACAGGAAGATCATTCAAAAGCATTTAAAAAATTTGTTTCCAGGGTTTCTGAATATGGTGCAGTAAATCTCCATTGATATCTTTTTAAAGATATGCTTCTACTTACAGCAAGTAAAATCTGCAATTACTTTAACCACTTTGATAAACTGAGAAGACTTGAAAATTTTGCTTTTAGTGTAAAAGACAACCTTAAATCCCATTTTATACTTGAAATAAATTTTCCACCTGAATTATTGAATTAACCTTTAGTCTTTCAATTGGAATCTGAAATTGATCTCTGTTTATTCCTGGTAGATAAATGGGAAAAGGCCAAAGAGATCTGACTTATGTGTTTGCATCTCCAGTATGTTTTATTCATAGCCTTTAAATGTGATGTATTGGCCTCTGCTTCTGGTCTTGCTATTTTTCTTCTTTAGCCATGTCTTTTTTAAACCAAGAGGAGGAAGGTAGGAAAGAAGGTAGAGAAAAAGAGGAAAGTAGAAATAGGACTCTCCTGTTGATTGGAAGCAGACATGTCCCTGAAATAGATCATGGCCTCTCCTTCAGCCTCCCTGTCACTCTTGATGGAGGACCAGGCTGCCCAGCAGTGAAGTGGCTCGGGTACACTCTTTCATGGCCATTGTCCTCTGGGCATAGACTTCAAGACAAACTAAAAAGAATTCTGCCCGTAGCCAACATGTATTCTGTATGTCTCCTCCCTACAAGCTTGGCAGAATGTACCTGACTTAACTTCTCTTGTCTAAGTAAAATGAAGTGAATTTAGCAGAGAAAGGTGTGTGTTCCATGGAAGTCAGTTGTTGAGAGGGAGGGGTAGATATTTTCCTTTCTGAAAGTCTTTGAGAGAAGCATGTTGAATGTGGCATCTGCCTGGGCGTTGAAAGCCACCGCCAACCTGCCCACCAGCCAGCTCGCTGTTTGGCGGTCTGTCTCGAGCACCGGAGAGGAACATGAGCAGAGCTGCCAGCTCTCCTCTTTTCTGTTTTCCCCACATTAAAATTCAGCAGGGGACCCCCCGGAATGGCAGCTTGCTCTACGGAGTGGCATAAATGAGTTGTCTTTTCTCTTCTGCTAAATGCTCATTGCAGAGCAGAGTGATTCTTCATTAGCATAGTGATTTGTTGGCAATTTGTTGATTTTTCTATTGAAAAGTATGCTAAATTGTAGGCCAATTACTATCCTGGCTTCTCTTGTCTGTCTCCCCCAGCTCTGCCTTCAAAATCAGCTTCTAGAATGCATTTGAGAGTTGCGGTCCAGCCCCTGCCGTCTGGTCCAGTGGAACCAGACTGGAAGGATCTGGTTTGACCTGGTGTGTGGTGTGCAAGTGTTGGCTCGTTGGCTGACCATTGTGTTACTAGTGCAATTAATTATACTAGTTGGAATTCCTCACAAGACACATCCATGCTGTGCTGTTGCATTTGGAAAGCAGCTGGTATTCTGATTCTCCTGGGTGGGTGATGATTCCTGAGATTCTTGGGTTTTTTACTCTGGTTTCATTCTTGGTTGTTGTTTAGTCACTAAGTTGTGTTGGACTCTTTTGAGACCCCTTGGACTACGTTCTTAACCACGTTTAAAATTAGTTTTTCACTTACTTAATATTATGAGTGCCAAGTTGCTTCAGTTGTGTCTGACTCTTTGAGACCCCATGGACTGTAGCCCGCCAGGCTCCTCTGTCTGTGGGATTCTCTAGGCAAGAATACTGGAGTAGGTTGCCATGTCCTCCTCCAGGGGATCTTCCCGACCTGGGAATTGAACCCACATCTTTTATATCTTCTGCATTGGCAGGTGGGTTCTTTACCACTAGTGCCACCTTGGAAGTCCATTATGATGTGTGTGTGTGTGTGTGTGTGTGTGTGAGTCACTCAGTTGTGTCCAGCTTTATGAGACTCCATGGACTGTAGCCCACCAGCCTTCTCTGTCTATGGGATTCTCCAGGCAAGAGTACTGGAGTGGGTTGCCATGCCCTCCTCCAGGGGCTCTTCCCCACCAAGGATTTAACCCAGGTCTCCTGCATTGCAGGCGGACTCTTTACCATCTGAGCCACCAAGGATGCCCTGATATAATGCATATTTATAGTTAAAAAATTATAAACTATCGCATCTTTTCCCCTCCCACTCTCATTCTCATTCCACAGAGATAAAACTGTGGAATCCTTCTAGAAACTTCCTACACTTGGAAGTTATTTTCAGAGGCTGAGAACAACACCAGTGATTATCTTACAGCTTTTTCATTAATTAATTTTAAAAATTAATTTTTATTGGAGTGTAGTTACTTTACAATGTTATTAGTTTCTACTGTACCCCAAAGTGAATCAGCCACAGGTATACATGTATCCACTTTTTCTTGGAGTTCTTTCCCATTTAGGTAACCACAGAGCGTTGAGCATGTCAGTTTTTTGGAAGTCCGACATGTGTCTCGCAGGGCTAAAATCAAGGCCTCTGTAAGGCTCTGCTCCTTTCTGGAATTCAAGGGGAGAAGACACTTCCTTTTTTCCCCTCTGCTAGAGGCTGCCCACATTCCTTGATGCTTGGACCCTTTCCTCCATCCTCAAAGCCAGCAATGTTGCGCTTCTCTCTGACTTGTCTTGGATTAGGAAATTTTCCACAAAGAATTGCAGAAATCTAGTTTAAACTGAGTTAAGGCTCTTCCTCAACCCCAAAACACACTGCAAAGGTCCTATACTGAGTTGCGTAATTAAGAACAGCCTGGTCTAGGAATTCAAAGAGCATTTCCAGGGCTCCATCTCCGGTTTCCGATCCTGCTTGCTTCTGCGTGGCTTATACTGTGTTTGGGCTTTCTCTTCACTGAGGTGGTGTGGCCGCCCGCGGTGTCGTCAGCTCAGCAACCCCAGAGGGAAGAAGAAGCCATTCCTGACACAACTGCTTCAGTAGTCATGGGATTGTCTGATCCACCAGGCCTGAGTTATCCACCCACCCAGGGTGGGAGATGGGGTTTATTTACCCTGAAACACACAAGGGTCCCCTAGGAGAGGAGACATGGGCAGAAGGGAGACTGAGCACACACTGAGACACACACTGGGCAGATACAAACAGGTCTCTCATGATTGTATAAGTGCTGTTTTGTTTTGGTTTTATACAAATGAGATCATGCTGTTCTGTGTTTTGCATTTTCTTTTTTTTTACTTCATAGTAAGTCCTTCCCCTCCTTCCCTGCTCCTTTATCTAGCTATCCAGATTCTTTTGCACAGCACTTTGGAGCCCTTTGGTTAAAATGAGCATTAGTTCTTTGAGAAACAGGGGGTGTCAGCATTAAGTTAAATGTACTTATCCTCAGAGGATAAGACACATCAAATCCCTTCACAAATACTTTACAGCAAAATATCTGTAGAAGAAAACAGTTCTCAGTGTCAATTAATGCTCTATTTTTAAAGTAAGAGTCTACGAGAAGTGTTCTAGTTGATCCAAATGTTTTGACAGCCACTTAGAGAAGTGGGTGTCATATTTAACTTGAGTATCCATGTACTTTCTCTTCTCCTGTCATCCTACTGTGCATTCATGTGTTTTACACAGTACGCGCACCCATGGTATTTAAAACATCATTATTTTGGGTGAAAGAAACAAGTTATGATCCTAGTAAGGAAGCTGATGTTTTTCTAAAAGGTCTTAGAATCGTTAAGCTTGTTTTGTGGCAAGAGCCTACAGGTTGCAAAGAGAGAGGAAACAAACCAGGGCAGAAATTAAGCCTGGTGTGCACTTAGTTTAGTTTTAGAGGCACTGAATTAAATATTGTTAGAGCCTATCTCTCTCAGTCCTGGAGAGAAATGTAATAGAGAGCAGGAGAGTCGTGTTCACTTAACTGGGAAGAGAGTTCGTTTTGGGGGGCTGCGCTTGCTCTTCGTGGCTTTCTGTAGTTGCAGCGGGTGGGGGCTACTTCTCCAGTTGTGATGTGTGTGCTTCTGATTGTGGTGGCTTCTTTAGTTGTGGAGCATGGCCTCTAGGGTGTGGGGGCTCAGTGCCTGCTGCAAACGCGCTTAGTTGTTCTGCAGCCTCTGGAATCTTCCTGACCAAGGATCGAACCCATGTCCCCTGCATTGGCAGGCAGATTCTCAACCACTGAAGTCTGGAAGAGAATTCTTGATGCTAAATCGGATATCAGACAGCCAAGGGTTCATAGTCCCCTTACCCTCCATCTTGCCCATAACACACCAGTTCATCCCCCAAACTGTACTTCAGTTTAAATAAAGTCTTTTATTTTGTATTGGGGTATAGCCAGTTAACAATGCCCTTATAGTGGTAGGTGAACAGCAAAGGGACTCAGCGGTACTTGTATCCATTCTCCTCCAGCACCCCTCCCATCTAGGCTGGCAGGTAACATTGAGTAGAGCTCCATGTGCTATACAATGGATACAACCTTGCTGGTTATCTATTTTGAATATAGCAATGTGTACATGACCTTTCCAAACTCCCTAACTATCCCTTCCCCCCACCCTCCTACAATCCTAAGTTGGTTTTCTAAGACTGAGTCTCTTTCTGATTTGTAAGTAAGCTAGATCACTTGTATCATTTCTTTTAGATTCCACATATAAGGGAGGTCATACAATATTTCTCCCTCTCTGTTTGACTTCACTCAGTATGACACTCTCTGTCCATCCATGTTGCTGCAGATGGTGTTATTTCATTCTTTTTAATAAACTTGTCTTTCTTATCCACACTGTGTTTCTAAATTAGTACCCAGCCTTTTTTCACAATTCAAAATTTACTGATCGTTGTCATTCCCTTTCCAAAATGACACCAGCTCTGTGAGAAACTACACCATTGATCCTGCTATATATGGTTCTTTGTGCACCTACACAGAGGGATAAAATGCTCTGACATCCCGGCTTTTGAAGAGCAACCAGTTCAATAGTAGGGTCAAAGTAAATTAATAACTCATTTTGAGGGTAGAATTTTAAAAAATAATTTCACCGATTGTTTTGAGAGAATGGCAGAAGAGAAATAGAAAGCAGATGAGTTTAAGATCATTTTAGCTAAGGTAATAGTGTCATCATTAGCTGTGGAATTTTGTAATCAGATCTTAAACATTTTTATCCCACCTTGCTTTTCCAGGAAAGGCTGTAAGTGGTTTAAGGGTGGAATGAATAAATAAATAAATAAAGATAAAATTAACCCCAGAAAACAAAGTCAAGTTTGGAGTCCAAGCTCAAAGCCGTCAGATCTGCCTATAGCAGTTGATTCTCTCAGGAACACATTTACCTCTTAGCCAGTGTGGTCAGAGCATGGGGGTCCCATTCAGTCTATGGGTATTTATTTGTTAAACACATATTATGTGCCAAAAACAAGTTAAGCATTTAATGAGGACAGACTTAGAGGAAACAAGAGTTGCTCCAGATGAAACACAGTTTACCTGGAAAAATCTCTCTTGTAAATTTTCAGAAAAGATATATGTGGCTGTGCCTCCATTGAAACCTGGTTTCCTGAGCTTCCCCCACTTGGGGGGTCATTGAGCCATGCTATGCTGAGGGTTGCATGCAGGTCTTGCAAATCCCTGGTGGTATTAGCCAAAGCGTGCTTCATCAAATGGGATTCTATGAGGAGTTAAAATAACACAGCATAACTCTCTGATTATTTGACTCCATCCAAGAATAAAACCTCGACTGTTTAGAGGAGACAGACCTTCATTCACAGCTATTTGAGTAGGTATAATAATTATCCAAGTAGCCAGTTTTGGCAATCAGTAAAAATGCTGAATCACCGATCAACTGCTTGCTCAGTTTACAATTAATTACCTTCTAATTAATAATACATTCCTCTGTGCTTTTTTTGTTTGCCTTTTTAACAATGTCCCACTTAGAGCTTGAGATTTATGTAAGCCTGAGAACAGAATGGAAGAGGCAGACCTGCTTTCCACTGTGCTGTGGGTGTCCAGCTTACCAGTACTGGCAGGATCAGGAGAAACAGAAGCCCCAGATAGCACTTAAAGAGCAAATCCCTAATTACTCTAACAACTGTTTAGGCAGATGAATTTATCAGAAAATAAACAACAGACTCAGAAAAATCTACCAAAGTGGCAAATCTCAGTATAAGCGATCACTATGACCACTTTCCAGTTACTTTTTATGGAAGGCTTCCTCGGAGCCAGGGGTTCTGAGATGTTTTAGAGTTGCTGTGAGTCATTAATTGTCTCAAAATATTGTTGCAGCTATTGGGTTTGAGTTGGAACCTACGCCAGGTAGGCTTTTAGTTACTCAATTCAAAAGAAGCCTTTTTGCTCTTGCGTGTCCTCAAAAGTATAGAAAATGCTTTCTTTTCTGAGGCTGGAGATTGACCTCAACAACGAACGCTTTGAAAAGCTCTCCTAGTTCTCTAGAATTCCTTTTATTCCCCAAACTGTCATTTCTTCGTGAAATACTTTTGGTGAATTGCACTGCTGCTAGGGTAGCGATGTCTAATTAGAGCTCTTATAAGCACAGAGCGTAGAAATGGAAAGCTAAGCACTCTGGAATTTAGAGGAACAGTGGCTTTTCCAACCCATTGATTAACCCTGTGGTATAAGTAGGGCCTGGAATGCTAATTGTTCATAATGTCCACCTTAATGCAAATAATAATTAAAATTATGTTGCCTTAAAAAAAAACATCATATTCTTGATTTGCATATGCTTAACTAATTCTCAGCTTAGTAAATGATAATTCAGTGCTGTCCAGGTAACCTAGAATTCTTGCCATGTAAATTGTAGTTTTTATTGCTGTTCTGAGGGAAAGAGATGGAAGTAAGATGGATCACTTTTCCACTATCAGAACCTTGGACTTATAGAGGAAATTTTATAATGTAGCTCTGCTGTTCTTCCTTTGTCTTTACTCTGGGCTTCCTTTGTGGCTCAGCTGGTTAAGAATCCTTCCGCAATGCCAATGCAGGAGACCTGGATTCTATCTCTGGATGGGGAAGATCCCCTGGAGAAGGGAAAGGCTACCCACTCCAGTAAATTCTGAAAAGAAGTTTGCTGTATCGAGAAAGATACTCATGTACTTAACTTAAAAGGACAGGAGTACCTTCAGTATTGAATTGCTGTCCAGATTCTCTGTATCTTATGAGTGAAAACCCTGTTTTGTTTCTGTATCCATTACTTAGTAACTTTATTTTGCTCAAGAGTTATTTTGTTAAGTAACCAGTCATGGGTATGAGCTTGTTGAGCGTTAGGAAACAGAGCCTACTTTTGATTATTTTTATTGATGGGTCGTTTTGGTTAGAATATTAAGGAAAATAAGGAAGACAGAAAACAGTCTCAATTGCTACACAGCCAGACTTCATGGAGATTCTGAACAACATTCAGGATATTATAGATATTCAAGAAGTTTCAGTTGCTATTGTTATTTGCCATTTTATCCCCAGCACCTATGCTTGTTACATAGTAAATACTGAAGTATTATAAATGAATGAATTTTAGATACTAATGTCTACTCTCTGTATCTGTCTGCTCTCTTTTCTCCTATATGCCTGGCTAATGGTCTGACAACATGTCTTCTGTTTATTTATAGCCTAATGGCATCTGCTTATTTGCTTCTCTCAGTATATCTTTTCTTTCTCGTGCCATCATGCTGTGTGCAGATTCAAAGTCCCCAAGAGAGAAGTATGATTAGATACACAGATCACTGTTCAATATGGAGCATTCTCACAGCATAATAATTGCACTGCCATGGGTGCAGCCCTGGGGGTGCCCCAGGGTGGGGAGTAGCACTGGTCCAGTTACCTGTGGTCATTAGCAAGGTCCAAGGAATAAACTATGGTCTTGCTTGTGAGAGGAAGGTGGTTATGGCAGACATGTAAACACCATTCCCATAATAGTAAATCAGAGTCTGGTTGATATTCAGTCATGTTCCAGATCAGATTCTAAACTATGGGAGCATACCATATCCAGCCAGTTCACTGTTGTATTCCCAACACTTGGCACAAAGCTGGAAAAGATACTGGCTTTCATGAAGACTGATGAAGGAGGAAGTTCTTTGATCTTAGGTGTATCAGGTCCAATGGGTAAAGCTGAAGAGTTGGGCAAATGTTCTTGACCAACTTTTATCCTACAAATGAATCGTGGTAGTCAGTGGCAAACCACAGAAGGCTTTTAATTAGGGAAAGCTCAGTTACAGAAAGATTCCGTTCTACTTCGTTTTTGTATTATGTTGGAAAGCAATGAGTAATACAGAACTTCTAATTAGTAAGTGGACTTTGTCTTTTCAATGGGAAAGTTGTCCTATGGCTGCCAGTCCCAAAGCTCTTTTTTTCTCCCATGGAATTGTCACCATCCTAAAAGGCATTACAGCAACCCTTCAGAAGAGAGATATTGTCCCTAGGAACATCATGGGATTGAGATTTGTTGAAAGGGCTACAGTATACTGGTATGTTTAAATTGAGCTGAAAATCTAATTGGGGAAATTTTGCAAATTTTGTTTTAAAAAATGCGTTCCTGTAGATAATGTTTCTTGATTTCTACCATCACACACTCAACCACGGCCACAGAAGTGGGTGGGTTCTTTCTGATTGTTAACTATTTTTGACTCAAGAATTAGTATTAAGAGAAAGTTTTTCTTGATTTTAAAGATCAGGTTAAAGTTCTCCATGGCTCCACATTTGGGTCTTACCATTTGATTGGTTTAGTATAATACCTGCCACTCTGATTTGCATATATTAGAGGCTCAGTGAAACCTGAGGACTTGAACTATAATGTGAACCAATAAGGCCATCATTGCAGGTCATTTAACATCATTCAATTACATTGTCACAAATATCAGCCTGAATTTCACCAGGACATCTAACAAATGCTTCCCATCTACCGAATAGGGAAATATAAACGGAGATAATATAAAGGATTCTCACAGGTTCATAACCATACCTGAAAATATTAGGCAGTCAGTTTTCTCTGTAACAATGTCAGAATTGGTTGAATGTAAGTTTTAGAACCACGCAAACTCGAGTTAGAAACCTGGCTTTGCCATTTAACAGTATGACTTTAGACAAGTTACTTAAACCTTATCTAAGCTTTAAGGCCTTTTTTTTTTTTCTTCCTTTTTTTTTTTTTATTAGTTTTGCCAAACAATGACATGATATCACCATGGGTTTACATATGCTCCCCCTCCAGAACCCCCCTCCCTCCTCCCTCCCCCCAGGAAATCTCATTGCACCAGCCCCGAGCATCAATCCTGGGCTGGCGATTGATTAGACATATGATAACTAACATGTTTCACTGCCATTCTCCCATATCATCCCACCCTTTCCCTCATCCACAGAGTCCACGAGTCTATTTTAAGGCCTTAAAGGGAGGAAACAGTAGCACTTATTCCACAGGAATTAGTACTAGGGTTTAATGAGATAGTCCATTGGAAGCTCTTGTTCACAGGACCTGGTACAAAGTAAGTGCTCAGTAATTGTAGCTGGGTGTGTTATTTTTGTTGTTATTTGTTAAGAATGTTGTTTTGAAAAAATGTAATTCTTTCCCACAACGTTAGATGGTATCAGATAATTCAATATAAATGCAATCAGTCTCTTAAAACATTTTCCTAGTAACAGAAACTCAGCAATATAGATTTTTTTTTAAAGTACTATATTGATAGTTTTATATGCCAACATTTAGGGAAGGAAGAGCTACAGTTTATAAACTGTATATATATATCTTTCAAAGATATATCTTTGAAATGACTACAAACCGACCACAGGCAAGCTTTTAAGTTTTGTTTCTCTATTCAGAGGTAAAAAAGAGCATCTTGATCTTTAAGTTTAAGATCTTCTCTGCCGAATGGTATTTGAAATACATTAAGGCATTTCTAGGGAGGTAGTCCATAGATCACACATGAAAAGAGCTATTTTTTTTGTGGTGGGATATCTGGTGAGACTGACTTTTCAGAAATTTTTACTAACATGATGATTTAAAAAAAAAAAACACTCCTGATGATGTGAACTGATGTCTCAGAGGCATTGACACCTTCTTTGATTTCTCTCCTGTGGTCGTGCAGGTGAGACGGGCATCGGCAAATCCACGTTAATGGACACTTTATTCAACACCAAATTTGAAAGTGACCCAGCGACTCACAATGAACCAGGTGTCCGGTTAAAAGCCAGAAGTTATGAGCTTCAGGAAAGCAATGTGCGGCTGAAGTTAACCATTGTTGACACCGTGGGATTTGGAGATCAGATCAATAAAGATGACAGGTACATCTTGGGATTTTGTGAGGATGTAAATGAATGAGGAGGTAACAAGACTCATCCTAGGTACATGCAAAGACTAAATGTTGGCTTGTTGTGGGGCTTGGTCTCCTGTCACCCAGAAGATAGGACATTCTTATCCTCTGAGAAATTTTCTTACAATGTTCTTAAGGTCAGAATCAGTTGGTGTAATTGATTCCAGGTAGTGTGAGCAGAAAAGGGGTTTGTTAGAAGGAATAGCCAGCTGATGATATTTTCCCAGAGAAGTCATGGAACCAGGTTTGGGGACTTTCCCACCTAGGAAAGCAATCTAGAGAAACATCTAGGGTTGGTGGAACTCCTGCCACAAATTACCTTACATATTTGGTACCTGTGATGCTGGGGACAGGTCTCTAGAATCTCTGCTGAATCTGTTCCTGTTAACTGAATGCCTTCATCACCACTTGCAAGAAGAACCCCTTTCCCTGTGTGTGGCCTCTGCCTTGGGTGACACGCCCCTGGCCTCTAAATCTTGTATGGCTGTAGCTGCTTGGCAGAAAGTAGACCACATCTGAACACTAGCTGCAAGAGGGTCTGGGGGATGTGGTTTCTGGTTTGTTTTTGTTGTTGTTGATGTTGTTGGTTTAACTCTGCCAAGAAAACAAAACAAAAACCAGGTGTTAAAAAGTAAGAGGAGTTTGGAATGAGCATCTGCCCTGCTCTCGTAGGGCTTCCCAGGTGGCACTAGTGGTAAGGACCATGCCTGCCAGTGCAGGAGGTGTAAGAGACACGGTTTTGGTCCCTGGGTTGGGAAGATCCCCTAGAGGAGGAAATGGCAACCCACTCCAGTATTCTTGCCTGGAGAATTCCATGGGCAGAGGAGCCTGGCAGGCTATAATCCATAGGGTCGCAAACAGTCGAACACGACTGAAATGACTTAGCATGCAGGCACACACTCATCCTCTCCTAGTCACTGAGACAGATTGGGATATTTGACTTCATCCCCAAATTCCTACAGATCTGAGTGAAAACTTGGAGTCAATAATGATTTTGCCCAAGAAACTAGAGAGCCCAGGATTTAGTAGACCGGGGTTGTGGTCTGAATTCTGCCAATAACCAGCTGTGGGTCCTTGGCAGTTTATCTCGCTCTGAGAGACACTAGATACTCTCAGGTCTCTTCCAGTGGGATCTGCATACAGTCCTTTTTCAGGTGGGGTCTAAGGAAGGGCGCTGTGGAAGGCTGAGCCTGGAGGAGGGGTGTGGTAATCATAGGGGGTAATCCTGTATTTTGATGGCTTTGGCAACCAGGGGTATCCACTCCTAAAACCCAGAGTGAAGAAAGCATGTTTGTGAAAGCTCAATGGAAATATCGTAGTGGATTTCCAGCCGGCGCAGGATCTTAATATTGATGCTAGAGCTGTGGTGTGGGCACTGTGGCTCCTTTGTGCATTGTCCGGGTCTTCCTGTAGGCTGCTCACAGTTGGGTGGCCTGCTGGCTGCAGAATGGCCACATTGAGTCTGAATAATGAGTGTGGTTTCAGTGGAGCCTAGTGAGGAATTCAGATCATTCTCTATCCAGCAAGGGTTTGTTAAGCTAACCAGATAATGTATATATAACAAACTTCTTTGTCAGTGTAGAAAACAGACATGTTTAACCTGCTGAAGAAGTCAAATGTATTTTTTTTTTTTCTTAAAAATTTTGATCCTATAGTTTGTATGTAGACAGAAGCTATTAGCTGTAAGTCAGCCTTGCTGGGCTTAGTCACTCAGTCGTGTCTGACTCTTTGCGAGCCCATGGACTGCATACAGCCCACCTGGCTCCTCTGTCCATAGGGATTCTCCAGGCAAGAATACTGGAGTGGATTGCTACGCCTTCCTCCAGGGGATCTTCCCAACCCAGGGATTGAACCCAGGTCTCCTGCATTGTGGGAAGATTCTTCACCATCTGAGCCACCAGGGAAGCCCAAGAATACTGGAGTGGGTAGCCTATTGCTTCTCCATGGGATCTTCCCAACTCAGGAATCAAGCTGGGGTCTCCTGAATTGCAGGCAGATTCTTTACCAGCTGAGCCGCCAGGGAAGCCCATAAATCCATCGTATGTATTCACTAAAACTGGTTGACATAAACGTCACCCTATTGTAAAGTAATACGGTGAAGTTTTATTTTTATAAAACAGACCTACTCAATCGATAAAGCCAAGCAAGTTCAACTCTTTTCTCTGAGTTTCTGCATGTCCTTATTTGAGGGAGGTGTTTAAGTTTTTAAACCTTTCTGGTGTACCCATGCATCCATCACAAGATCACTCATCTTCTTCACTAATCTTTGACTCCTTTATGATTATTTTAAATATCTATGTTCATTCGCCAAAAACAGTTTGAGAAAGTTAAACTGTCCCAGGCCCAAAGATAATTCTAGAAGGAGGCTTCCAGAGACATTTTTGTGCAGTGACAACTTAATGGGAATAAGACAACCAGAACATTAAGTTAGAGTCTGTTTGCTTAGGGCTCAGACACTTCATTTGTATCCTGCTGGGTTTTGTTGATTTGTTTGCTTCATTTTCCTCTGAACTATGTATGGTATATGTGTGTGTTTTCTAAAGAGGAATTTTAACCATTTTTAAAAAATCTAGAGCTGTGTGTTGTCTAGATACATTTTAACTGTCTCTGATATAAAGATGTACCCATAATAGTGACAGAGAAATATTTAACGCATGCTCTAGCTGAGCACTGAGCTCTAGTTTATCTATAGAGCAGTTTATATGCTCTTCAGTAAACATTGGCCTGGAATAACAGGAGCAATTGTTAGCAATTGTAAGAAAGGTTTTATTTTGCATCTGTCAAAATGGACTATCTGTACATTGTGTTGAGTGGGGAACAGCTAAGCACAGCCCCTGCAGCTGAGCAGTTGCTCTTGATTTATGACTTCAATTCCAAGGAATGATGGAGAGGTTCTTGTCTGAATGCTGTGTGCGATGCTCAGTGAAACAGACGAAGTGAAAACCCTGATGACAAGCAGAAGAGCACAAGTGCATTGTGGGAGCTGGGAAGCAAGCCACGGGGTTCCTGGTCCTCGTGTGGTTGGAGGGACCCATCAAAACAAGGCGGGTCTCCATCTCTGACCTGTGCAATTTTCCCCCTGGGGTTGCGGAATGCCAGGTGTGTTCACTGCCTGATGGGCAGGCAGCAGCCGGACTTTCTCAGGATACCTTTCGGTGGGAATGAGAACCATCCTCCCGCATTTTGCTGCTAAGATTCCTTGAGCTATTCCTGCTGCATCACCGCCTCAACACTGCAAATACATTTTTTACTTCTCCTTTAGATGGCAACCTCCCACCCTTCTGGTGGGTTTTCACTTGCCAGCCCCAAGTAGCAGGTGGCCAGTACAAGGCTGACCCACACATTTGCAGCTGGAGGCTTCTTTAAGAAAATTTCTGACTCATTTGGGTCAAATAATAGTTTCCAAGGAGACTTACAAGAAAGGAAGTGTGATATTAACCTAACCTAGATACCAAATTTTTTTTTTTCTTCTGAAATTTCTTGACAGCTGTTGCATAACCTCTTTGAGTGGCATTTAGAACTCTGTGCTCCAGAAAGATTGTTGACGCTGTTGACTACAAACCTTAAATGCCTGTTGTGGAAAAAAAAAAAAGATGTCATTCAGATAGGGTCTGCTTCCATCAAAAAATCGGAAGTGGCGTATGCATTTTTGTGTCAGTATGTAAACATATGCGAAAGGATGTGTTGTTTCTCCAAACCCATGATTATTTTTACTACTTTGAGGATTAGGCAAGCTTTTCTGCCATCGATGCAAGACTTCAAGAATGTCCCAGTTTGTTTATGTAGGCTTTGGACATGTCAGCATTCCTGCATCACTATCTGCCTTGGACCAGGCTAGCTAGAAGGAGGCAGGAAGAGAGGTCTGGTAAGGTTTCCTGTTTTGTTTAATAGCATGATTAACTCTTCGTGGTCTAAGGACTTCCTTGTTCTGCTGTCTCTACTATTCAGTGAAGAAGGAAAGAGGTCTAGAGGAGAAGGGAAATCACAATTCGCTATAGTGCTGGAAATAGAAGAATTCGTTTGCCCCATATTTAGGAGACTAGAGATAAAATGTCAGTAGCATATCACAAACGATAATGATGATCAGCACAAAAAGCATGGCTAATTGAAGTCCACTGAGAACTCCTCAAACTCACCAAATCTATATCAGAGTTATAAAGTGGTAATGGAGTAGTCTGTTTGATCTTTAAATTCTGTCTTAGTCACACTTTCTGGTAGAGGTAGTTGAAGGATAAGGAAAATTAGCTTTGGCTAATAGATAGCAAGAGAGAGAAAAATATATGGTAGGTATCTGTTTATCTGTTCACATACAAAATGGAGAGTCAGTCCCTGAACAATGGTATGGACTATTTTGCAAGCAAGATCAGTGGGTACCTTAGGTGGCTAGAAAACTTTGTCTAAAATATTTTTTCCCATCAGTTTTAGGGTCAACCACTGTCAGTTTTTTGTGTTTTTTCTTTTTTTTTAATGGCTGGATATTTATGGGGGGAAAAAAGAGTGGAGGATAAAAAGGGATATCCCCATGCCTTAAAAGGAAATTATGTGAAAATGTACGACTTGATTTGGTTTATCTGCCCCCTTTCCTCTGCTTGATATGGCTACAATCCGAAGAAGTTTGAATTGGCAAAACCAGAATATAAATAGGTATCCTCACAATAAGAATGGAAACTAGCAAAAGGCAAAAATAAGGGTGAAGTTTCCTTATTTTTATGACTTGAGTTGTGGATAACATGTGGACAGGAGACGGAGAGAGGCCAGAGTTTATTTGAGGGATGTGAAGGGAGAACAAAGCCACTAGGCTGACTTACTATATGCATCAAGAGAGGCTATTTCATCAACACAATGAAATCTGGAACACAGGGAATAGTGATTTTGGTCAATAGTTTTCCTGAAATACATTTATTTGTTTATAATGCTATAGAGGTTAGAACAGATGGGATCTTGTGCTTGACTATGTGTGGGATCTTGTGCTTGGCTATGTGTGGGCAGCCTCTGGGTTGAACCTAGGATTCTGATTTGGCCAGTGGTGTAGATGGAGGTGTGTCTGCTGAGCTAAGGAATACAGGCTAGTAGGGTTTGGGGAACAAGATGAAGTGTGATTTTTGGGCACATTAGCTAGAAGAGCAAGTGGAAATATCTGGTAAGCAGTTGGATGGAGTGGTCTGAAACTTAGGTAAGAGATCTGGTTAAGTGAAACACAAGAGGAAATGTGATTTTCCAAGGAAAGAGCGTACAGGGAAAAGAAGGAGATTGAAAAGATTGGCCCAAACTCCTTAACAGGGGAAGGTGACAGGAAGCCTGAAACGTAAGAGGAAAACAAGAGATGGCTTTGGAGATGCTGAATCTGGGGCAGAAAGCGTTCCTCGCTGGAAAAGGAGAGGTGCTATGCCTCCTATGATCTTGGAGGACCAGAATCAAAGCCAAAGGTGAAAAGGAAATTACTAGAAAGAAGAAACATTCTTGGACCACTGTTGGGGGAGGTGCCAGGAAGCTGCAAATCAGGAACTAGGGGGACAGGAAAGAGGAACTGCCATGAGCTGCTTTTCTCCCTTCCAGGCTCAGAGGGCGCTGGGGAGGTCCCTGGTACCCAAGTACTTGCCTCAGTGTCAGGGCACCCGAAGGTCTGGCCCTGGACTCACAGGGCGTGAGTGGGCCTTGTTGAAGTGGCCTGGGCTACTGCCCTACAGGGCATGAGTCAGTGGCAGAAGAGCTACCATGGATCTGGGTCAGTACCAAGTTCCTTTTTCTTTTTTTTCCTGTCATTTTTGAAAACAAGCTTGCTTTTCTCTTATTTGTGGTTTATTAATTTACTGTGAAATAGTTATATCTCACACTTCTGTGTGTTAGTTTTTTGCATATACTAGCTCACTTATTTGTCATGTTAGCTCTGATATAGGTGATATTTTTGTCCTTGATGTTCACTTCAGTTCAGTCGCTCAGTCGTGTCCGACTCTTTGCGACCCCATGAACCGCAGCACGCCAGGCTCCCTGTCCATCACCAATTCCCGGAGTGCACCCAAATCCATGCCCATCGAGTCGGTGATGCCATCCAACCATCTCATCCTCTGTCGTCCCCTTCTCCTCCTGCCCTCAGTCTTTCCCAGCATCAGGGTCTTTTCATACCTGTGAAGCAATTGAAACATAGAGAGGTTTAGTAACTTGTCCAAAGCAAGTTAGAAAGTTGTGGATTTGGAGTTTGATCTTAGTTGGTCTGACTTGAGTCCATGCTTCTAACTACCATTTTACCTAACTATCCTATCATAATAATGATTATTAATATTGTTATACCTGCTTATATTTAACATTTTTAAAATTTACGTATTTGTTTATTTTTTTTTTTGGCTACAATGGGTCTTTGTTGCTGTATGTGAGTTTTCTATAGTTGCCACAAGTGGGGGCTCCTCCTGTTGTGGTGTGTGGGCTTCTCATTGCAGTGGCTTCTCTTGTTGCCGAGCATGGGCTCTTGGACCTGCGGGTTTCAGTAGTTATGGTGCATATGGGCTTAGTTGGTCCATGACGTGTGGGATCTTCCCGGATCTGAGATCAAACCAGTGTCCCTTGCATCGCACTGGTTCTTAACCACTGAACCATCAGAGAAGACCTACCTGCCTATATTTTAAAATTGGAACATGTAGAAGAATCTTATTGCTTGTTCATCCTTTCTTCTGGCTTGAGATTTCTGTTATGTTTAGGATTTTATTCAGGCTCAGTCTACTTTTTCTTTAAACATCTAGAGGCTTTGCTCAAATTGAGTCAATGGATTGTAATAAATCACCAAAGGAAAATAGAAGAAAACTTTTTTCTGTTTTCAGTTTTGGTCATAAATTTTTGTTTTTTGTTTTTTTCTTTTACGACATCTGCTGTCATCCTCATTATAAAAGATTTATAGTTCCCTTTCAGGGATTTCAGTTTAATTTATGGGTCTGCGAGTTGAGTGTCGAGAGGTTTTTATTTTTCTTAAAGCTTAAATCATTCCTCAGCAAGGTAGTAAGTCTGGGGAAGGATTAACCCATTTTATTCCTAATCCACCTGTCTCATTGCTGCTGGCACTAGCTTCTGAGCAGTCCTTTGGAGACCTGGAAGAATCTGTGGCTTTTCCGTAGTGACCTAATGAACTACTTCATCCCTGGAGAACATGTGGTTTATTGACTATATATCCCGCATATGCTATTAATGATAGTGTTTGTGGTCAATTCATAGACTTATGCGTAATTTTTCAAAACAGATTTGAATTATGATTTGGTGAGAAGACAGTTTACCTTCAAATCATAAAATTGGGAGTTGGAAGGAATCTTGATCCTAATAGACCAGGCACTTCCGTTTATAGATGAGGTCATGGCAAGCGCAGGCCTTTCTGAGAGCACAGAGTAGCTAGCCCTCACCCCCCGAGGACTGGGCAGAGAAGCGGAGAGAGGCTGCCAGCTAGAGATGGTGCCACATCCTAAAACCACAGAGGAGTTTCACTCTGGGCACCATTGTCAGTCAGTTGGGAGAGCCTGTCAAAATCACTTAATTGGGACAGATTTTGAGGCTCAGTTTTGGCCCAGCAGGGAAGAATACCACAGTCTCTTAGCAACACCTTCACGGGTGCTATGGGGGCAGTGACAGTTAGTCCTACATATTTCTAATCACCGTTTTGAAGGATGAATGTTACCCAGGAAAAAAACAGGAAGAGGACCATTCCAGGTGGGGGTCTAGCATGAGCAAAGGCCTGGAGGCAGGCGAGAGCTTGCCGTGTGGGGCAGAAAGCATGAACTAGGAAGGAGAAGGATGGGGGCCCTGGGGTGATGTTTAGGGACCATAAGGCCAAAGGCCTGGGCTGCCAAGGTAAGGTGTTTGGGCTTTAGCTCTTAAGGAACAGGGAACCACTGAGGACTTTCCTGGAGGATTGTAGGAAGAGGTTTGAGACTATGCTGATTTGCAAATGTGTACTAATAACCGTCTTCTGCATCCTAGCTATAAGCCGATCGTGGAATATATCGATGCCCAGTTTGAGGCCTACTTGCAAGAGGAACTGAAGATCAAACGTTCTCTCTTCAACTACCATGACACCAGGATCCACGCATGCCTCTACTTCATCGCCCCCACTGGCCATTCGCTCAAGTCCCTGGACCTGGTCACCATGAAGAAGCTGGACAGTAAGGTACTCACTGCTGCTCTGGGTGCTGTCCACTCTCCCCTAAGATCACCTTTATCCAGAGGCCCGAGGGGACCTCTGCTTTTGGTGTAATTTGATGTTTCATTTTAAAGACTATTTTTTTTTTTTCCACAGTAGTTTTGTGTGTGCTTAGTCGCTCAGTCATGTCCAGCTCTTTGCGACCCCATTGACTATGGCCCACCAGGCTTCTCTGTCCATGAGGATTCTCCAGGCAGGAGTACTGGAGTGGGTTGCCATGCCCTCTTCCAGGGGATCTTCCCAACCCAAGGATCAAACCCAGGTCTCCTGCATTGCAGGCAGATTCTTTACCGTTTGAGCCACCAGGGGAGCCATTTTAGGTTCACAGAAAAATTAAGAGCAAGGTGCAGATATTTTCCATAGATTCCCTGCTCTCCATATGCATAGCCCCCTATTACCAATATCCCCCCCCGCCAGATGGTGCATTTGTTATTAATGCAGTAGAAAAACCTACGTTGACACATCCCTGTCACCCTAAGTCCATAGTTTACAAGAGAGTTCACTCTTGATATTGTACATTCTGTGGGCTTGGACACATTTATAATGACATGTAATTATCACTGGAGTATCAAATAGTATAGTTTTGCTGCTCTAGAAGTCTCCACCTGTTCATCCCCACCTCTACTTCCTAACCCTGTATTTATTTTCCCTGGCTTACAGAACCATAAGGTTTAACATTATGAAAAAAAAAATGTTTCAAAACCTCTAGATATTAGGACAAAGCAAAATCATATAGCTGGTTACAAAGTATCTTTAGTTCTTTTTTTTTTTTCATGTAAGAGGTCTTCATTTATTTTCTCTTTCATGAAAAATCTATACGATCACCACAGTTACAGTCATCACAGAATCTTTACTCCTCCTGTCATCCAGTCTCCAGCTCACCTCTTGCCAGCACCAACACTGGTCTTTGCAGTCCCCCTGATTGTCTTCACTCCGTTCTTGCGTTCCTGTCACTGTTTTCTTGAGGTCTTGTTCTTCTCATACGGGCCCTGTCTTGCAAGCCTGTGTTTGGGTTCATTCTTCTTCACATGATCCAAGGAATGGTAAATCATGCCAAAGCCAGTTGTCTTACCACCACCAAAGTGGGTTCTGAATCCAAATACAAAGATGACATTTGGTCTTGGACATTTTGGCCAGTTTTCCCCAAATTTCTGTCTTAGGAACTGTTGCCTTTCCAGGGTGAAGGACATCATTTCCACTGAAGTAGTTGGTTGGTCGTGAACTTACTGGTCAGAGAGTTGCTGTGTCGTTTATGATGGTGGCTGATCTTCAAGCAGGGAGGAAAAGAGATGTTCAGTTCTTAAATTAGCAGTAATGTGCGCTCTGTTGAGGGTTGGGGAATCAGATAGTAGAGACACCCAAAGGATCATAGGAAGGGTTAAATTTAGGGAGCTTGAACAATAATTCATGATTTTTTTTTTCAAGAAATTTGCTTTAAACCTCTCTTTGAAGGGTTTATATAGGTTTGTCTTTAACTTTAAAGTTTAAAATTTTTTTTAAAAGTGTTAATTTTTTATCTGTGGGATAAGGTTGGTCTAACTTCTTAAATTTTAAAACAGATCTGTACCATGTGTTCAAAAGAAGTAGCGTTTCAGGTTGGGTTTGACCCCGATCTTTGTACATGTATAACCTCTGTCCTTCACAGCATTTGAGAGAAGGGGCTGCTAAGTTTGACTGCGTTTGATAATGTACTTCATGACTAATTTGATTTTCCATTTTGAAATAAGTAGGAAGACAATACATTGGGAAATAAAGGAGCAGCAAACGGCAACAAGAGCAACCACAGAATTCCGCTCTAGGGTTTCCTCTTAGATTCTAACCTGCTTTTGAGATCAGTGACAAGTCTTAGTATCTTTACGGGGCTTTGTTGGGTGTTGTTTTCTGTCCCAGCAACTCTGTTTAAAGGATGCTTTCTCCCCCGACGGACATCACAGAGATTGCTGAGAAGATCTGCCTGTCCCCAAGGCCTCTGCCTGAACCAGCAGCCCACAGGAGGCCAGCATGCTGATACCAAGCCAGGCTCCCCAGGCCCCAGCCTGCACAGGCACACCACTTTACAAAAACAGATTCTACCAGCCAGAAAGGACTCCTGCAACTAGAGTATTCTTGGGAGAATAAATAGAAACCTTCCCTCATCTCACCTGATTCAGCTGCAGTGAGGAGTCCTGGGCAGGGCACCCTGCTCCCTGCGCTGTCAGGTCCTTGAAAGCAGGGCTGGGAGGCAGGCAGAGGGAGGTGGCTTCCTCACTGAGGCAGAGCTTGTAGACCACTTCAGGGTGGTATCCAACAAAAGGATTATGCTTCGTAGAGTTGATTTCAAAGGGGAAAGAAAAGGCAAATGCAGCTAATAAAAACAAACCAATCACTATAAAGCAGATTAAACTGCTTTCAAAGAACTAATATTGTAGAGATGGAATACAGGAGAGAATTTGAAAATGATTTTGCCAAAGGTTTGTTGGTACAAGTCAAATGAAGAATTAAGGCAAACATATGATAATTTCAGAAAAGATTTCCAAGCACCCGCCTCTGAAGAAGAAGAGATTTTTAAATCTAAATATGTGTGGTTCTTCTGTCTACTCTTATCAAATTGGCCAGGAAAATATGAACCCCTGCCATTTTGTGCATGTTGATATTAACCAAATACCAAATGTGCACATAAGTTAACCAGTATGAAAAACAGAGGAGTTTGTTGCCCAGGTCCTGATTCAGACATTCACCAAAGCTCAGTGACGTCTGCCTCAGCCTGCAACTTGCTGGAGGAAGCCCACGCGTGATCAGGTTAGGAGTGGGTTGAAGAATAGGGAAGAATAGGTTTTGGCCATCAGTGGGTCATCTTATTCTGGTTTATCAGGGACTTTTGATTTGGCCCTTGGGATAAAAGGAGACACAGAGGGATGCGGACATGACCCGGAAAACCTCCCAGAAGTCTCTCTTTTCTCTGGCTGGGATCCCTTTCTGTTCCCTTCACTGACCTGGGTGAAGCACATGGTCTTTGGTATCAGATGTCAATAGCATCTTAGTGAAACCTTTGTACCAAGCAGCGAGTGGAAGGAAGTTATTCTTTAAAAGTGAATTTCAAAAAATGTGCCTTATGGACAGTGCTGGGGCAATTTGGGAAAAAAGTGACCCACCTTGGGCTTTAGAGCTTGAGCTGGAGGGTCCTCAGTCCTTGTCCTGGGCTTTCTGCCATTGTTATCAAATCCTGAGTTCTCTGTGTCCAATGCTCTGAAAGTGAGTTTTGTCACTAGGTCTCATTCTGGCACAAAGTAATCTGATAGAAACTGGTTCTCAAGAGAATTAGTTGATGTAATTTTGAAGAATTTAAAAGTAGGCGAAACCATTTTTGTTTTGGTTAATACTTAGGTTCCCTGCTCCTAGCAGTTTTCAGGTCATCAGAAGAAAGAAAGGATGCTATCCTCATAGAACTGCATGTTCCACTATTCTAACTACTGAAAACCTTGGTATTAGACTGTTAGAGACATGCACAAATCAAGCTCCTAAAGTAGCTGGGAGGAGTCACAGAGGAGTGGCTGGTTACTCAGAGAATAGGCTTCTTTGTTATCCCTCTTTGTCATAGAGTAACACTCCGTTTTACACCGTAAGGAAGAATGAGGTGGCACAGAAGAGGAAATTACAAGGATGCTTTCTTTCAGTGCCAGATGGGAAGAAGTAAAGTGTTCAGAGATGGAATTAAAAGATTATTGCATATCTTCTGAATTTTGCATTTAGGTAGAAAGTGCAATTTTTAATATCATCTCTGTTTTCTAAGTGAAGTCATACAATTTCCATTTCTATGTTTTCTATATTTTATTCATTTGTTTTTCTTCTGTTGGAATGAAATAAAAATGGCTGTGTTTGGTTTACAGGTGAACATCATTCCAATAATTGCAAAAGCTGACACCATCGCCAAGAACGAATTGCACAAATTCAAGAGTAAGATCATGAGTGAACTAGTCAGCAATGGAGTCCAGATCTATCAGTTCCCTACAGATGAAGAAACAGTGGCAGAGATTAACGCAACGATGAGTGTAAGTCCTCACGTAAGGCCCATCCAGTGATGATGGTGCAGTGGCTTTTAGTATTCACAGAATTGTGTGACCATCGCCACAATCAACTTTAGAACATTTTCATCACCCAAGAAAGAAACTGTGTACCTTTTATTTATTGATTTATTGATTGATTGATTGCCACTCTCTTTATTTATTTATTTATTTTTTAAAATTTTCTTTACTTTATTGTGTTGGTTTTGCCATACAATGACATGAAACCGCCATGGGTTTACATATGCTCCCCCTCCAGAACCCCCCTCCCTCCTCCCTCCCGACTCCCTCCCCCTGGGACATCTCGGTGCACCTGCCCCGAGCATCAACCCTGGGCTGGCGATTGATTTCACATATGATAATTAACATGTTTCAATGCCATTCTCCCATATCCTCCCACCCTTGCCCTCTTCCACAGAGTCCACGAGTCTGTTCTATACATCTGCTTTTCTTTTGCTGTCTCTCATGCAGGGTTCTTGTTACCATCTTTCTAAATTCCATATATATGCGTTAGTATACTGTATTGTTGTTTTTCCTTCTGGCTTACTTCACTCTGGATAATGGGCTCCAGTTCCGTCCACCTGAGTAGAACTGATTCAAATGAATTTTTTTTTAATACTGAGTAATATTCCATTGTATATATGTACCACAGCTTTCTTATCCATTCGTCAGTTGATGGGCATCTAGGTTGCTTCCATGTCCTGGCTAATACTTTTAGATGTCAGCCTTCTAACCATCCTAGCCATTGGTAGGGGCTTCTCAGGTGGCGCTAGTGGTGAAGAATCTGTCTGCCAATGCAAGAGACATAAGAGATGCAGCTTCAATCCCTGAGTTGGAAAGATCCCCTAGAGGAGGGCCTGGCAACCCATTCCAGTCTTCTTGCCTGGAGAATCCCATGAACAAAGGAGCCTGCCGGGCTACAGTCCATAGTCTTGCAAAGAGTTGGACACGACTGAAGTGACTTAGCACACACGCACATACAGACATTGACAACCTCCAGTCTACACCTTCCTGTCCCTGTAGATTTGCCTATTCTGGACACTTTATATAAAGAAAGTCATACTGAAGCTCATCTAGAGAATTAAATGATTTGGTAAAAGCCGTCTAGTGAATAGTAACACTGAGATTTCAACCCAGCTGAAATTTCAACCATGTTTGTGCTGTTTGCCGTCGTACTTAGGAGAAGAGAGTAATTCCTCAGAACTGCTGCTCCCTCCTTCTGTTCAGCATATGGACCCCTCTAGATAGGGCTGTTACCATTTAGGGAGGAACGGCTCCCTCCAGTCAGCCCCACCATGACCAGGACGTTGGAAGGGACTAGAATGTTTTCCTTCCCTGGGATCTCATTCCTGCAGGGGTAGTCCTGCTCTGCTCCACCTGGGTCTGGTCACCCTGAGTTGTGTGAGCCCCTTTGGCTGTTGTGCTGCTGTGGCCAGGATAGTAAAGGGTTTGGAGTCCTTGGAAGTGACCCAAGAGAGAGGCTTCCTGGGAAACGGCCATGAGAGTGTGTGAAGGAAAGGTTATCCCAGGGGACAGTGGTGGCTTCTGTCCATCAGCGCCGATGGAGCAGGTGGTTTCCTAGGTCGTGACATCATATGTGGGCGGCAGGGGTCCTGCTGCTCTCAACTCCAGGGAACACTGCAGTTGCAGACGCTGAGGAAGAAGACGTGCTTTCTTCCGTTCGTCCACAGTGTGACATCAACTAGAAAATGTAAGTGCCATGAGCACCAGACAGAATAGCACTTGGGCAGCCTGGGCCAAGGGTTCTGCCAGGCCCTCTGTGGATTCGGCTTTAAAAGCATCATCTTTCTCCGTTTATCTGTAGCAGAAGGACCCTGCATCAGGGAGCAGTAAATCAGTAAATACTGATTAATTATTTATCAGCAATAAATCGCAGAGCAGCCATTTCAAATGTTACTCTTACCTGCCAATAGGAAAAAGACAGGATCACTGTTTTCTCCCCAGAATGTAGCCGTAGTTACCAAAGAAATCAACGGGGCACAAAGCATGGCACAACCAGGTGTCTTATGTAGTGTGCCTACTCAAGGTAAGTCTGGGTGCAAGGCCTGAGCCAGTAATTTTCTCACTTGAATTTTCTGCAATGATCAGCTGTCAAAGCAATGCTGTTCAATAGAAAAATAATATAAGCCACATAAAGAATTTAAAATTTTCCAGTAGCCACATTTTTAAAAAGTGAAAAGATAAATTTAAGAACTTATTTAACCTAGTATATCAAAAATATCATTTTAATGTGTAATCAATATAAAAATATTGAGGGATGTGTGTGTGTGTTTCTTTTTTTCTTTTCCTTTTTGGCCTGCGCTGCAAGTCTGCAGGATCTTAGTTTCCTGACCAGGGATTGAACCCAGGCCATGGCAATGAAAGCTCAGAGTCCTAACCACTGGACTACCAGGGAATTCCCCAATGTAGATTTTACAGTTACATACACCCCAACTTGGACACCTACCTAACTTACTCCTCACATACTTCAAAGTTTTTCAATATGAAATAAAGATGATTTTCCTTCATGTTTACATCCACATTGACACAACTGCTTCTTCCTCTTCTCTCTCTTTTTTTTTTAAGAAGATTGGAATTTGATGCCAAGTGAAGTACAGTCCTACCAAAACCATAAAGTTGCAATTAATGGAAAACTGTTTCACGCTGCTTCTTTTTAAGTATAATTGAATTAAAAATAAATAAAAATTTCTTCTTAACCAACTTCACGTCAAGTGCCCTTAATCACATATATCAGCATAGATCAGCGGCTACTGTCATACACTGGAGGTCCCTCACTTACCATAGATATAATTGCAAAGACGACAGTCTCCCCTGGAGTCTAGCCCACGTCAGATCCTCGGTAGCTGGTTGCAGGGGGGTTGGATCCATGACACCTACCCCCTCCCTCGTCTGCTCTCATTCCGCCTTTTCTCTCACCCCAAGGAGATGCCTGTGGGAGGAGGGGGAGTGTGGAGGCAGTAGGGGCCCATCTTTGCTGCTTGGGGAGGTAACCACTCTGTGTCCTCCGTTGCTGGCAGGTCCATCTCCCTTTTGCAGTGGTCGGCAGCACCGAAGAGGTGAAGATCGGCAACAAGATGGCGAAGGCCAGGCAGTACCCCTGGGGTGTGGTGCAGGGTATGTACATGGGCATCACAGGGAAGGCGCTCCTCAGCTGTCACCCCCAGAGTGACCATGTGGGAACTGGACATGGGTGGGTGGAAGGGGGCTGCTGGGTTTTATACCTGGCAGTCGTGGAGGAAGGAAAGAAATGGGGAGAGGGGATCCACATCAGAGAGAAGTGTCTGCAGAGCCTCTGTACCCATGAGGCAGCCGGTCAGGAATGCTGGGTGGTGTGGGGAATTGACTATAAATTCCTAAGCGAAGAGAGTTCTTCCCTGGGTGTTTTGAACCAGTTTCATCAGCCAAGTATCAGAAAGCTGCAAAAAGTTTCTTGCAAACAAGATGATACTTGTTTCTCCATTATCTCCTGAAAAATTGTCTTCTAATGAAATGTTTTCTCCGTCAGTATCTGAGAATTATGAGAATAAATGACCTGTAATTGGCACTCGGGAACATGACCACAGTCTGTAACCTGAAGACGTTTTTTTTCTGTGTCACTTTGTTGGGCAAGGTCTCTGATTCTGTTGCCTGCCCTTGTGTGTTGTGAAGGAGGTTATCCAATGCTATGGATTAAGTAGGGTGGCTGCAGAAAGAAAGTTCCTTCATCAGTTTAAGATATATCAGTCCTCCTCCTTCTTTGATCTGAATAAAGGCAGCAAAATCTATGAGAACTGAGAAAGCAGAATACCTTTGAGATGTGTAGGAAAATTCTAGTGTTTATGAATCTTCCTAAATTCTCTGCAATAAGAAGACATTCTTCATATTGTTGATGCAAAAGGAGAAGGGGGTAGCAGAGGATGAGATGGTTAGATGGCATCACTGACTTAATGGACACGAACCTGAGCAAAATCCAGGAGATGGTGAAGGACAGGAGAGCCTGGTATGCTTTAGTTCATGCAGTTGCAAAGAGTCAGACACGACTTAGTGACTGAACAACAACAGCAAAAGTTGTTGGTAAAATTAAAGGAGGTGGTACATAAAAGCTGCTTTGTACAGGTCCCAACAGCATGGAGGGGTAGAAATCACCAGATGTGACAAGGTCTGGATGTAGACTCTGCTCCATCTGTCTGGGAGATCAGCCTGCTCATCAGAACCACGCTCTGCATCTGGGGGTCAGGAGTCACGTAGCCTGCTTGGCAGAATTGTTACAGAGTCGAGACAGTATTTGCAGGGCTCCTCCCAGGGTGCCTTGCACTCAGCAATCAGTATGCACTCAGCAGTCACCTTTGTCATCAGTCACAGTCATCACCGATGTCAGAAATCCTGTCTGTGTTAGGGTTGGAAGGAGGATCCAGTAGAGGATCCTTGGGTGACCTTGAGACCTCAGAGGTTTCAGTAGCCATGGTAACAACATCTTAGAAGCATCACTTCAGATCTTAATGACATGGATGCTGAGACCCCTCCCTACCTTCTTCCCCATCTCTCACAGTGGAGAATGAAAACCACTGTGACTTTGTGAAACTCCGAGAGATGCTGATCCGTGTGAATATGGAAGATTTACGAGAACAGACTCACACCCGCCATTATGAACTATATCGGCGCTGTAAGCTCGAGGAGATGGGCTTCAAGGACACCGATCCTGACAGCAAGCCCTTCAGGTATGTGGGCACCTAGCAATCAGCTCCCCCAGGCAGAAGCACTCACTGGATTGAGATATCCAAGTGCGGGGGGTGGGGGGTGTGGAGGGCAGGTGAGGGCAGATTAATAGCATGTACTGCCAGGCATTGTGATAACCATCATCTCGAGTAACTGATGTACCCGATGTCATTACTGCACCCTCATTTTACAGACGATGAAGCAAAGGCACTGAGAGTGTCAGCAACCTGCCCAAGTTGGAAGTGCTGGGTGTGAGTTTTGAACCCTGTTATACTCACAGAAGCATAGAACCTGGTCCAAGCATTTATAAAGGTGTTGTTGCTCATTACAGTTTGCCCTGTTCATTTTTGCCAGACAGATTTAAGGTTGAACCTTGCTAGCAGTCCTATTTTGGAAGTGCTCTTACTAGATTTCAGTGAATCCATATAGTTCTAAGAACACGAGTGAGTAGGAAAGGGAATAACTTACAGAACGTTTGTTATATATTTCCCCACACCGTTGATGGATGGAGATGAAGAGGCAGAATGTGAAGGGGAGAGTGTGGAGATCTATGTAGAGTTTCATTGTTGTTGTTCAGTTGCTAAGTCACGTCTGACTCTTTGCAATCCCAGGCTTGGTGTGCTATAGAGTTAGTGGCCCAGCAAAAAGGCCAGGCCCGGTCAGAACCCAGTGGTGGGGAAGGGTCAGCCGGGCAAAGGAAGGTGGGGCTGCTGGGCTAGATTTGCCACCTCGGTACAGGAGAGAATCACTTTTCCGTACTAAACTCCTGTAGATTCTTTTCTTTTTAAATACGTATTTACTTACTTGCTTGCTGGTCCTTGTTCCTGCACACCGGCTTTCTCTAGTTGCGTTGAGCAGGGTCTGCTTTCGATTTGTAGTTCACTGGCTTCTCATTCCGGTGGTTCCTTTTGTTTTGGAGTCTAGGCTCACGGGCTTCAGCAGTTGGGGCACTCCGGTTCAGTAGTTGCCTGAACAGGTTCAGGACCTGTTGTCCTGAGACATGTGGGGTTGTCCCGGACCAGGGATTGAACCTGTGTCCCCTGCACTGGCAGGCAGACTCAGCCACTGGACCACCAGGGAAGGCCCTCTTGTAGTTTCTTAATGGGGATTTGAGTTGAGGTTATATGAGGTATCTGCTCTGTGGCTGTACCAGTTGGGGGCCACTGTTCCTTGGAGTAGACTGTCTTCCTTTGCTTTTGTGGCTGACCTGTAACTCACACGTGGGTGTCTAGGAGCCGGCTGGCCACACATTTAACTCCCAAAATGTGCCCGAGGCAGTCTGCGTGCAATGGGCAGACTGTCCCTGGGATCTGAGCTGCCTTTAGTTTGGGAGGAGGTTATTTTCTTGGAATCACTTTAGAGATAGTTTGTGAGATCTGGTCTGATTTCCTGGTACAGTGCTCCTGTGTATCCTGTGAAAATGAATGGAGACCCCAGACAAAGGACTTCTAACTGAGATGGTCACTTTTAGCCAGGTTTGCACCATTTAGTCCTGGCCTGGGGGCTTGTGAAACTGACCCTCTTCAGCCACAGGAATGAATGTGCTTTCTCAGGCAGCATAGAGGATGCCTTTTTTGTGTGCACAGGTTCAGCTGATGGAAACTTGACCAAAAAAATAGCCTCAACACAGTCAAGCCTACTCTGTGCTCATTAAGCTGGAAGAAAAAGGTAGTTGATAGTGGCAGAGGCCATCTTTATTTTTTCATACAGGTTTTCTCCTCTCCCCCCTGACCCCCATGCATAGAGATGGAACAGAAGGAACCGCAGAACAATGGGACCCATGTGCCTCCACCCTCATTCAAGCCCAGGCAGCATTGAGGGCTGAGGGGGCATCAGTCTGGGTTCAAGTCTGGTTCCTACTACCACCGGACTTCTTACCTTGTCTGGCCTCAGGTTCTTTATCTGTAAAATGAGGAACTTACTCTCCGGGGATAGTGAGGTCTCGTAGGAGTCCTTTTTCCAGACTGTGCTGCTGAGGAAATAAATGCGGCAGGTTCTATGGACCATTCAGTCTCTGTCCCAGTCATTCAGTTCTACCCTTAGAGGCTGAAAGCAGCCAGAGACCCTGACCAAAAGAACAGGTATGGCCACATGGCTGTGATAAAAAAAATACTCACAACCTAAAAGCTGAGAGTTATGTTTTAATATTTGGTGGGAAAGACTTCAAGCCCAGGAGACAGCATCTCAAGAAACCCTGAGAGAACTGCTCTGAGGAGACCAGGGGAGGATCCATCATGTTATATAGAAGTTCTGCCACAAAGGGCAGGTGGTCTGAACTGATCACTGTTTATTAAAGGAACCCAGATAACCCAAGTGCAGGAATTTAGTATTCTCTATGTATGGGAAGATGCAAGAGTCTGGACTCACTGAAGTCGGCCCTTTCATTTGCATTTTGGCTATCCCAGGCCAGTGTCCTGTGTTTTTTGCATCTTGTGCTCCTTTGGGGCTCACAGCGGGGAGTGGCTGCCGTCTGTTGGCTGCTAGATAGCAGGTATTCTCCTTCCTGAGTTCCCTCAGGGCTCACCTGCTCACCTTGAAGGACTGTAATCGCTGATACCTGTGACATGTGACATCCGTGTCTTCTGATATGGCAGGAAATATTCCATTTCTCAGCTGTGTTCCAATAAAACTGCAGTTAGAAAAACAGGAGGGGCCAGATTTCCCTCCCAGGCTCTAATTTGGTAGCCCCTAGACTACTAGATCATCGCCTGGAGCCAGTGAGCTGCCTGCAGAAGTTAGACTGCATGTGACTATTTCTTAAGTCTGGTAGAGGTAGTTTACGTCCCCAGATGGTAAGCGTTTAGCCCAGCTGTGTTCTTTTCAACTCTGGAATTTGGAGTCTGTAATGCCGGCCCGTGGATGGTGAGGGTTTCCTGCTGCTGCCCCTGTCTCTGCATTTGAACAACAGTTTCTCCTGCAAGGCCAGGGTAGTGCCCGCCACAAGGAGCCTTGCTAGGTGGGTACAGCAGGCTGTGCTTGGCCTGGCAGAGCAGGATCCAGCCCACTGCTCCGGCCTCCCGGTCTGGCAGTGGAGGTTCCTTGAGACTTGGGGAGAACATGCTTTATTCACACGTCTCCCCTTCCCCATTTGGTTGCATTTCTACTGGCCTAAGTGTTCTTTTTTGAGGACAGAAAAGCAGGAAATATATAATATTGGGTTGGCCAAAACATTTGGGTTTTATATAAGACGGTACGGAAACCCCAATGAACTTTTTGGCTAACCCAATATATCTGTATCACCAAAGCCTTTACTCTTTTCCCTGTATAAGAAAATAAGAAATAGGAGTAGACCTTCTAAAAATAAACACCTCCTACCACCTCAGTTACTGGGAACCCTGGAAGCAGTTTCTCCTCTTAGAGACCCACTCACTCAACCTCAGGTGGCCCTCTTGGTGCAGGCAAGATCCTTGGAATGTAAAAGTCAACTCTGGATCACAAGTCTTGGCAGGTTGTAAGGTGAAATGAACTTGGTTTTCCTCTCCTTGGAAACCATCACTTTACAAAGAGCCCAGCTTCTCTCCTGGAGGAGTTTCCAGCCTCCTGGGCTGACCCTGAGGGTTCACTGCGTGAATGATGACACAGTTAAGGAAAAGCAAAAGCCACAGTTAATTTGAGGGATTTCCTGGAATTTCATCGAAGTCATCACACCTGGATGCTCATAGAAGTCATTTTTTCCCTGTGCATTTAGGGTGAAGTTGGAGGAGTATCAGTGAAAGACTCCAGGCTGTTATGTTCTCAAAGTAGAGGATTCCTTCTCAGGCATACAGTGAAGGTCATCCTTCCCTCTGGGCGCCACTAATGTTTATACCACGTGTTCATAAAATAGAGAGAGGTCTGTAAAGCCGAGGCTCATGGGTGGTGGCTCACCTGAGTATGACACCAAACCAGGAGCTGGGCAAGCACAGGGCCAGGCCACATTTGAGCGTTGGAAGTGAGTCCCAGGCACAGAAGCCAAGTCTGTGCCCGGTCCTGCCCTTCAACCTGCCTGCATTCAGAGTTGTGTGTCTTTTGTCTTGTGGCAGAATCTTTCTCTCTGTTAGTATGCATACATATCTCCAGGTGTCAACCTGCTTTTTTGTTTCTTTTGTTAAAAATGTTTATTTTGGCTGTACTGGGTCTTAGTTGCAGCCAATGGGATCTAGTTCCCTGACCAGGGATTGAACCCAGGCCCCCTGCATTGGGAGCTTGGAGACCACCAGGGAAGTCCCTTCCTGCTTGTTCTGGCACGCATCTTTTCCAGATGCTGCCCTGCAGCCTTGGAGCTCATGCTTCACTCCAGCCAGAGCACCCATGCCTTCCCAGGACTCAGGTGCCTCATACCCGGGCCCCTTTCTGGCTGGCATTTGGGGAAGAAGTGGGAGTGGGCTGTTGCACAGAAGAGGGGCCGGGTCTTGTTCCCGCAGCTCGTCTCCTGGGACGCCACTGCCCTCTTCCCAAACACCACCTTCTCCTTCGCTCTACCTATCAGGTTATATATAGCACTTCTTTCCTGCCCTTCTCTCGAGGTCACACCGTTCTCAGTCCCCTGAGACTTGTTTTTAGGAGCACTGAGGCCTTGCTTCTCTGGCTGTGGGAGGTAAGCTCCCACCTGAGCTAGGTGGCCGAGGTGCCTGTCCCAGCTCTGTGATTTCTTCATTGTGTGACCTGCACAGATCACTAAGCTCCTCTGTGTCTGAGTTTCTCCATCTATAAAATGGTTGGTGATAATAACACTCTCCTCACTGCATGGTTGTAAGGATGACGCATTTTCATGTGTAAATTCCTCCGCTAACCCCGGTGACGTGTAGGACTCCAGCCCGTCCTCCCCTGGTCATCCATGAGACGTGGCAGGGAGAGGGCTGTGCTGCGTGACTTACCCGAGTCAAGGATGGGCTGGGGTGTCAGCGCTTGTTCTCCTTTGCCTTGACCTCTGTGGGCAAAGCCATCTTCTACCCAGAGCTGTTGAGAGAAAATGAGAAAAGCCTGTGTTTCAAGCTGGCTTAAAGCCTCATGAAAATATTGTTCACGTCTCCCCTTGGAAAAGGGTATTAGTAAGTACAATTACAAATGAAGTTGGAAGAGCTAAAAGTTGCAAAAGGTGTCATCCCTTTAGGGATGTATCTGAGTGGATACTATAGGGTCAGTTCCTTCTAGACTGGGGTTCACTGGCTTTAGGCATTGGGGAGGGTGTCCAGTGTCTCTCGTTCACACGTGGATTTCTGTAGGTGCCTAGGGAGTATCATCTGTGAATGCATAGCTAAGAAACTTACTGCACTGGACTCCTTGGAGTGGGGTTTCTCTTTTCAACGTGGTGCTTGTCATCTCCAGTGTCAGAGTTCCAGAGCTGCTTCCTGTCCCCGGATGCAGCCATCTCATAAGCAGCCGGTGTTCAGATCATCTGGCTGCAGCAGCATCACTCTATCCTTTCTCTGGGATACGCGTGTTCCAACTTGGGGCTGCAAACCTCACTCTGAAATATGTTCTGTGTCATGATCCAGTATATACATTTCATGAAACAATATCTGGTCTTTGCGTTTGCACTGCATTCTGTTTTTTTCTGTCCTAGTCTCTAAACTTTTTCTTTTAACAGATGGGTTAAGACCTTAGACTGACTGGGTCGTGACTCAGTTTGAAAATGGATCTCCTGAAACGGGAGCCTAGGCTAGGCTGTGTATGGGACTGGCGAAGGCAGAGTTATTCTGAGAGTTCTCAGAATTCTGAGTAGTGTTACTCAAAGGAGATTCTCTCTGTGGATTACTCAACAAAACTTTCCATGATTAAACAGATTTGGGGAGCTCTAACTTAATCAGCTTAAACAGGTTTTTGTTTTGTTTTTAAACTAAAGCCTTTTCAGGGCACTTAAGACAAGCCATGGTTGGCAGACTAGTTACTGTCCAGTCACCTGGACGCATTTAAGAGGTACAGAGATTGCTTTGCCTTCTTCGGACATCCCGAGCCAGCATCTCTGGGAATGGAGTTTGGAAAAGTCCAATAAAACCTGCCCAGGCAATGCTGACGTGGTGCAGGGCTTGGGAGCCCCTGCATTCTGGGGCTCTCCTAAAGAGAGGTCAAGGTCACATATCTTCCTTTTGTTCTTTCAACCTGGGATCCCTTCTTTTGAAGATTTCTTGAAATTAGTGGTCTCTGCAACACATTTTGGGTCATGTTTCTTGGTAGTGTTTCTATATTATTGGCTTGGCCAACAAGTTCATTTGGATTTTTTCCTAACGTCTTAACAGAAAAACCCAAATGAAACTTTTTGGCAAACCCAATGGGTGTTCCACTGCTTGTTGGGAAAGGGAGACATATTCCTTACCTTAAAATCAACAAAAACTGGGTTCCCTCCAAAATTTAATAGCAGGGACAAGTCATCCTCTGCCTTTGGCAATTCTGAACCAAGTAATGGTGTTCAGGAGTTTATTGGAAGCTAGCAAACAAAATTAAATTTGTAAATTGTTTTGTACCTTTATTATCCTGCGCATTTCTCTGTATCTGTGGCTGTATAGATTAAATGTCAAGTCCAAACATTGCTGTTGTTAGCCAGAACTAATGTTGGCTACACTTGCTTTTGTGTTCTAAGGTAATGTGAAAGGCAAATAAACCTCCAGAAACTCGAAACTCCTAATTGTCCATTACTGGCTAGGTAGTGTTGATACTCTTGAGGGCAGGAGAACTTATTTTTCAGCAGCCAGTAAGAGCAGTGATTATAGAAATAGAAACAATCCTAGTAGTTAAGACATTTGTAAGTATGTTGCTATTTTTCCCCTCCCACCCCCACCCCCACCCACCCACCTGCATGTCCTTTTTCTCCTTCTGCATGGACAAGTGTGAGCTCTGGGGTGGCTCTGCATGGAGCCTGGGGTCATCCACATTTTGGAACTAGCTCTATGGATGAAACTGGTCCCTGGGTAAAGGTGGACAGTTCTGCAAACTTGTGTTACTGTAACAACTCTTGTTCTAGGGAAAGTTCAAGGGAGAGCTAGAAATAATGATTTACCCACAAATATCTGTTTGTGTGGATGTGAGTATCTGTTTTTCTAAGTTGTGTCACCAATGGTGCTTTTTCTGTAAATATATTTGTTCTGATTTGGAGGTGAAACTGAGTCCATGGCATTTGCTTTAGAATGTCGGGCCCTAAGTTCTGTAGACAGTCAGGAGGTGGATGAGGTTTAAAATAAAAGTAAAACTCCTCCCTGCTCTATTTACAATTCATAATATTACTTGAAGAGTAGTAATTTTCTATAATATCTTTAGATATACTATTGTCTCTTTAAATGGTTCACTGAGTCTGTTTTCTAAACTGGGGGTTAGAGGGAGCTGAGTTGGGGAGATGACATTTATCCAGCACTAATGTTACGTCAGAGGCTTTCCTCGGTCTGCCCACATTCACCTCCTGTAATCATCCCTGGAAGGCATTGTATCCACATTTATATAGAGAACATGGAGCTGAGAGGCTGTGCCCTTCCTCAGATCAGTCAGTAAACTGCTGTGAACCCCAACCAGCCCTGATGGCTCTGTCTGGCTCCAGTGCCAATGCATGTCTCTTCCCACACCCCCTCTACCTTCTAAAATTCTGATCATGTCTTCAGTGTCCACCTGGTACTGACCTGGGAGACACTGGCCCGCCCAGGCTGACCCTGTGTGAATATACACAGCAGACAGCTGGGTCAGTAAGAGACATCCCATTAGTGCTAGGGGCTTCCCTGGGGGCTCAGTGGTAAAGAATCCGCCTTCCAATGTAAGAGACTTGGGTTTGACCCTTGAGTGGGGCAGATCCCCTGGAGAAGGAGATGGCAGCCCACTCCAGTGTTCTTACCTGGGGAATCCCATGGAGAGAGGAGCCTGGCGGGCTACAGTCCGTGGGGTCACAAGAGAGGAGCAACTAAACTATGCTGTGCTTACTGCCGCAACTCTGGTTCTGATAATTTAAAAAGAGATGGTGCCATTTTGTGTCCCTGAACCTGGTAAGTGGCAGCCTTATCGATTTTGAGGAAGCAGTTGGGTAGAAATTGGCTGAACTGAAATTTCTTATCTTGCAACTTCACAACACTGTCCTTGGTTTGTGGCTTTTGAATAGTCTTCAGGAGACATATGAAGCAAAAAGGAATGAATTTCTGGGAGAACTTCAGAAGAAAGAAGAAGAGATGAGACAGATGTTTGTCATGAGAGTGAAAGAGAAAGAAGCTGAACTTAAAGAGGCGGAGAAAGAGGTGAGCCGTCTGTCCTGCGTCCAGGGGAGACGCAGAGGAGATAAGCGCTCGTGACATGTATTCTATCAGAGAAGTGGCCTGCCAACCTGGTATGAAGAGTAGGCCAGCCAGTCTCATTCCTATTTCACAGATGGCAACACTGAGTGTCCTAAAGATTAAAGGGTTTATGCAATCACATACCAACTTAGTAGCAAAGCCAAGACTAAAGCTAGATCTTAGATCTGTAGGCCTGATCCCAAAGCCCTTGTAGTTCCACCCAGGCCAGGGTAACTGCTTCCTAGATTTCTTTTTTATTTCTTTTTAAAATTATTTTTTAAGCAATATTTATTGATCATATGAGTTTTATTTTGAAAAGTTTCTTAAAACACAAAGTAGAGCTTTTGGTCTATCACTTTTGATATGGAGGTTCTCTCTAATAATTAAGCACACACACTAAATCATTACCACTTTAAAATAGTTTAAGCACACAAAATCTGCCTAAGACTGCACAGATAAACATATATTTCATTATTATAAACATATATGTCCCTATTCTTTAAATTAAACCAAGAACTTAATTTAGTTGCCATTAGATTAATGTAGTGTGGAAGCTTTTGAGATCACTTAATTAAATGTAAATGTATCCTTTTTATTTGCATTTGTTTCTTATACATAGTACCCTAAGTATACTGCTAAATGTGTGCATAGTATATTGTAAAATAAATAACAGTGAACATTTTCAGACATGCAAATTATTTCACATGGTGCTGAGTAGTAATTTGTTTTCATCTTAAGTAATGTTTTCATTACAGTAAGAGTTTTCACAGAGTTCAGAATGAAGGAATCAATTCTCTTCAGATTTTAAAATGACCCAGTTCTTTAGCTGATATAGCTTAATAAATATTACTCATTTTCTCCTGTTAAAAGATAAACTGAGGTACATTAAAATTTAAAAGAGTCTGTTTGCATGGACATCAATTGGAATCGGGCCCCATGGATTTCTGAGTAATACTTATCCCACTAAGAGAAGGAAATAGGTTTGCCTTGATGGTAGATAATGAGAAACCTAGAGTTTACTTAAATAGCTAAGTTTTGCTGCAGAGAAAGGAAAGTTGAGCCTTATTTGCTGTTGGCTTTAAGTATCAAGTGAATGCTGGGTAAAAATCTAGAATCATTTAGTAAGGACGTTTCCCTCCGTCCCTCCTTCCCTTTCTCTTCCCGCCCTTCTTCCCTCTCCCCGTTTTTGTTTCTGCATTGTGATATTTTTCTAAATTCAGTTTGTCAGGGTTCAGAAATTTCTCTACATGCTTTTCTTATTTGAATAGTATGTATACATCTATCTGTAGTTATTATGTAAGTCTCCAAGTAAATATGTATTATCTGTTTGGAAAAGAACTACTCTTACCATTAGCATGGATGATTTTAATTTTCTTCTTTATGCTTTTTGCAATGAATATGTATTCTATTATCTTAAAAACCGCACAGAGATTTCCCTTAGTCCTAAGGGATCCAAGTCTCAGCAGAGCACAGGGCTCCACAGGATGCTCTTCAGACCTCTGCCTGGCTCAGCCCTAGATGGTACCCTCTGGGAACTGGACCACAGGCAGCACCGCGTGTGTTGTTCCTTAACAGATGCAAGCAGCCTTAGACCAGCAAGCATCCCAGCCCCTCCCTCAAGCTTGTTTTCCCCCTCTCCTTTCCAGCTCCATGAGAAATTCGACCTCCTCAAGCGGACACACCAAGAAGAGAAGAAGAAAGTGGAAGACAAGAAGAAGGAGCTGGAAGAGGAGGTGAACAATTTCCAGAAGAAGAAGGCAGCCGCCCAGTTGCTCCAGTCCCAGGCCCAGCAGTCTGGGGCCCAGCAAACCAAGAAAGACAAGGATAAGAAAAAGTAAGCGAGTGTCACCCCCACGCAGCGGGGCTCTCTAACAGTTTCTTCCTCTTGCATGTCTCTACTTTTCCCATTTGCAGACTGGAAACTGGTCTGTTACCAGAAAGATAAAAGCAAGTACTTTCTCTACAGTGCAGGGGAGACGATAAAGGTTTTTAAAGATTTTCTAAAGGGTACACAAACACTTATGGCTCAAACTTGACCACACGATCAAGCGATCAGGCCTGGAGTCACCTGTCGTCCCCAGTAGCATCTTCTGCACCAACACTAAGACTCTCGAGAAGACAGTGTATTTCTCTTCACTACTCTCTGGAGACAATCCTCCTGGCTCTTGATGAAAGAGCATCCTAAAATTATGATTGTTAGAATTATTTTTCTATTCTCTCTTGTAAGGCTTGAGAAGCCAGTCATTGACTGTCTTTTTCCCAAAATGAAAGATTCAGAAGAACTGCTAGTGGCCACTAGTTTTCCTCTGAATTCAACAAGATGATGAATTGTTTTATTGTGAAAATGAGATCAAAATGCCCATCCTGTTAAGACACTTCCACCAGCTCTCAAGACATAGCTGTTTCTACACACACAAAGAACATTTTTTTTAGTATAGCCTTGATTTAATGTGCCAAGGTCAGACTCTGCTCCTAAGTTGTCACTCCCTATGATATTCCAACAGCAGTGGCCTAAAGCCAGTGGGAGATTTGGGCCTGCCTTGAAATTCTCCTGTAATTTGAAGCTTTATGGCAAATCACCTGAAAGACTCGAGGGTGCCATTTTATGACAATTACTGTTGGTCTGACAGTAAGCACAGTGGTCAGTAAGTTACCTTAGAAGAAAACCTTAGTGGCGGCCTGGTGGTGAGCCCATGAGTGTCACATCACCCTCCTCTGTTTAATACGTGACCCTCTGAGGACAGTGAGGAGGCAACTCAGAGTGTGTTTCAGGATTCCTGCTCTCCACCCGCAGATGCTAAGATGCCAGGGGAGAGGCTGACAACTAAGTCAACACTAAAAATGTTGGTACTGGATCAGGTAGAAATTTACGTTCTCAGATGTGGTATGGCAGACAGGCTGGAGCCTGTGCGGTCCCTGAGTCTGATCAGTGGACAGTGAGCACGGTAGTGAGGTGTTCACTTCATCTCGGTCGATGTGCAGACTTGCCCCCCCGCAAGGAATACTGTTATGTTGCCTGTGGTAGGAACCAACACGCACTGCCCCAGTGACATGCAGAGAGAGTCTGCCGTTCTCCTCTGCAGACCTTGACTTTCCAAGCTCTGAGCCAGCAAACAGTGTGTAAAGGGAGCAGGGGAGCAAGCAGGTTTTCTAAGCGATAGAAGGTAGTTGGTGTAGATGAGCTGTGGTGTTGAACGGGGTTGGTACAGATCCAAGTGATCGAAGGACTCCAGGGGCTGAAAATGGAGTCATGCCAGATTAATTCTGAGAGTGACAGCTGCTTAGATTATAATCCAGGTGAAGAACGTGCTTTGTAGCTTTACACGTTGGGGGCAGTGTCGGTCACTAATGGTGACGACCCCCATGCAGTCAGAGATTAGTGATTGCTTTAGGCAAGACACAATGAAAGCCATTTGGCATTATACCTTTGTTGATTCAAACCAACCCAGGATAAAAGTAGGGTGTGTGTGTGTGTGCGCGCGCGCATGTGGGTACACATCCATAGACATGAATGAAATAGAAAAAAGCTGCTGACTCATGATTTAGGAAACCCAAAGGCAAGATTTCTTACCCTAAGCACAAAGTGTGTAAAGGTATACGTTTTAGGACTAAAAATGTTTATAAAAGACCAGCAACGTTCCAAGGATATCTCATTTATACTGGATGTGCCTTTAAGCAATAAATATTCCAAGAGCTGATCAGCATCGTGCCTCCATTTTCAACAGTCTTTCTAATAACAGACTTCCCCGTGTGAGGAGGTTTTTCTTATCCTTTAGAATGTTTTAGGTTATTTTCTTCCCAGCCTTGGGCCTTAGCAATGTATAATGCTTTTCAAGTTTATGTAAAGTGTGTGTGAATTCTGTTTTAGCCTTATTTATACATTCTCAGTTATTATTAATAGAGTTAGTCTTAATTTGGTGCACAAGAGTCACCAGATTTTGTGCCTGACAACAGCACGAACTTTTTAACTTCTTCTAGGCACTTAAGTTTTTCCCACTTGCCCATTTGAACAGTGAAAGCAACTGCCAGTTGGAGGCTGGAAGTGTATAAGTGGGAAGAAAAAATCACTTCTCTTACTGCCAGTGGAGAGTTTTGGTTCGAGAGGACCACAGACAGACAGTGACCAGGGTAGCAAGAACAGTACTTTGAAAACACAGGGGAGACTCTTTCCTCCTTGTGTAGCTGAGGGAGATGCTGGAGTCGCCATACATGCCGCATGGGAGCGGTTTGAGGGAGAAAGTTTAAAAAGATGAGTGTTTATCACCTGTTATGCTTCCACCTCAGAGCTTAACTAAGTTTTTCTAATAGTTTGAAATTCTTTGTTTTTTTCTATTCTAATGACACGCTCCCTCTTTAACGTAGGTAAGGCTTTGTTCTTCCTCCTTGACCTGTAGTGGCATGAGAGCATATAACATGTCCTAAGATTACAGACAAGGTAGACCTAACCCTGGTACTGCCATTAACTGGACCCCACCTCCTGCCATCTCTGGCCACCAAGTCACTTTCCTTGCTCGCTGCTTCACCTCAGTGGTAGGAGTGCCCGAGGGTAAGTTGTTTAGTAGACAGTGTTCATCTTTTCTGTAAACTTTGCCAGCCGGCAGTTTGGGGGTTTAAAGACTCATCCATTCCAAAAAGAAAGTTTTAAAATCTCATTTTAAAACTATACCTGGCATCTGATAATGACAGTTTACACAATCATCCACTCATTTTTTCTTCTTTTTTAAAACATATTTTGATTCTTGCTAAGGAATGAAGTTGCATGTTTTGGATTTGCCTAAAATTAGACATGTAGATCTTGAACTTGGCGTTGCTTTATACTGGAGAGGGGGAAGGCTCCTGGCATTGCTGTAGCTGTAACCATATAATGATTGTCCATTTTTTTCCCCTCCCAAGTAGATCAATAGCATGTCCTCCATCCACTAGATTCCAACCGCCAAATTATTTGTTCAAAGACGTTTATTGTATATTTATTTATTCTCTGACTCTGGCAGCTCAGAAATGGAATTTTCAGCTCCTCTTCAGTGCTGCTGTGATGCCCAAATCTAATAGATCATGGTTTTGTGTTATTTGAGAAAATGAAAACTCAAACTGCAAATCTTTCCAGTAGAACATGTAATGGTTTCAAGAAGTCACTCGTGAATTCCGAATGACCTGCAAATGGAAACTAACCATGTGTTCTTTAATTCAGTATTAAAATTTTGCTTTTGCTTGTCATGTAGTATATAGCTTACTCAAAGTTTTGGTTTTAATTTCTGTCGATTCCATAATCATTGCATGAGCATTCACCATCACCGAATGCTGGTGCTGGCGCTCCTAATTTTCCTTCTTTTAATTTATTATTATTTCTAACTTTTTTGTTTTGTTTTTTAACTTGCAGTGCAAGCTTCACATAAAGCCTGGCAAGCCAAGGATGGTCCGCATTCACCTGCTTTTGCAGTAATATTGTATCTCTGCCATCTGTGTCCTTTTATTTGGTTTTATTTTTATTTTTCCCCCTTCCCCAGACACCATATAACTATTAACTCATTTTGCTGAATGTTGTTGGGTGATGGAAAATGATAGAACAAGAGAGTCACAGCAAAACCTATGTGCAGTGGGACTTTGTTTCTGGAAATGCAAATGACTTGCCGTCTATGCCTGTTCCGAGTGGCAGCAGCAAGCATGCCTGTCTTGTGACTCGTGTGTTGCTTGGGACCAAGGGAAGGAGGCTAAATGCCTCCATGTACGTCTGGGCAGGAAAACTTCTCACCACCTCAGCAGCTGAACTGTAAACCTGAATAGCCCGACAACTTGCTTTTCTTGATTATTCATCTCCATGGTGGAAAGGCTCTGATCCCTTTTGATTCTTCTCCTCACCTGCCCCAAACCAAGGTAGCTTTGTATGTAGGCAGAACGGTGGGTAAGCTTTACCTGACTTTTACCCTTGCATGGATTTTTTTATTATTATTATTACTATAACAACATTATTTGGCCTGGATTGTGGGTCTGTTCAGACTGGTTTGTCTTCCCTTGTGGCTTTAAAAACATGTCTGAACCCCTGTCTTAAGTCCTAGCCAAGTTGGACTGTAATAAGAACATAGTGATTATATTTACTTGTGTCAGGGTAGCCTTGGCCCTCTCACAGATAGCCCTCTCCAAGGCTGATCATACAACTTTCTTAGTAGAAGAGTCTTCTGCTAAGGTTAATGGGCTTTCTGCAACCTGTTTGCTGTTAACAATACCCCCATCTTTTCATAAACACACCTAAATCTGCTCTCAATATGCTGAGGGGAGAGGGCCTAATGACTGACTCCAGGATATCAGTTCTTCGAATAAGACTTTTCAGTAATTACGAGGAGAAATTTTCCAGAGATATTTAAAATAGAAAATCTGTTATAAACTGTATCATCTTGCAGCACAAGTTTGAGGAGACTCTGTCATTTTAAGATAGAAATGGGAAGGGACATAGCACAAACCCATGAGTCAAAAAAGCAGAGATCCAACTTCACATCCCAATTTCCTTGTATATTTTTATATTTGGCCAAAAGAGGGATGAAGGAATAGAACATCTGGTCTTTCAGATTGAGTTGTCTTGAAGGAATGACCTCACTAAGACTCGCTCAACCTGCCGTCTACTTTTAAGACCCATCACCCCATCAACAAGAATTAGGAATTAGTCACATTTCAGGACATAGACTACATATGCCATATGTGTATGGAAAGGAGCACACCTAATTTCTTTTCTATAGTTTTCCTTCTTGAGGCTTATCTTTTCAGTTTCTTAATTATCCCGCATCCCCCCATAAAAACAAAACACTCCCAGCTTCTCTCTGACTCCATAGTCTCCAACTTCTTACTTGAAAGAATGTTTCTTATGAATCGGACCCTTCACCCCTGCGTTTTCCTTTTGGCCCTCCCTAGTCATCCATTAGATGGGCTTCCCTAGTGGCTCAGATGGTAAAGGATCCACCTGTAATGCAGGAGACGCAAGTTCACTCCCTGGGTTGGGAAGATCCCCTGGAGAAGGGTCTTCATTAAGTCATATGTTAAGTCATACATTAAGTAAATAGAACACACATACATTTTTTTTTTAATTTAAATAGTAAGTCTAGTTGATTCCAGTAAAATTTTCAACCTCCTCTTTATCCTCAACGACACTCTTATGGGAAAGAAGGAATGGGCTTCCATCTGATTTAGGCTTAATTAGGCAAAGTAAGGAATCAGTTTTCATGGAAACTCACACTAAGCTGGGATAGAAACTGCAAACCAGAAGCAGCAATAGAGGTATAAAGACAGGCTTTAGACGCTCCTGGATCAATGTTTTTGCTTTTGTTTTTGAATGATTCTAGTCTGAAGCTCGGTGTGCAGCAGCCAAACATTAGGTGGCATGCTGATTCTAACCGCAGGCTGAATTTGCTCAGATGCTGTGCACCAGACAGAAGCTTGAATACTAGTGCTCTATGCTTGTTCCAGCCATTGCTTGTGTACGCATTTTTGTGCCTTGCAACAGGAAATACACTTCTAAATCCTAAGAATGCGTCCTTTGAAAATGACCATTGTACGTGCATCGCTAAAGCCTTTTTAAAAGGAGCCCAACCGCGAAAGGCATCCAGCTGACTTTTTGATTCCAAGATTGTTGATTGACTTTTTTCCCCCCATTAAATTTTTCACAGAAAAACAAATCATGGAGAGTCAGGGAATAAAAAGTCAAAAGAAACATATAAAAGCTTTTTTTTTTTTTTTTAAAACTTCGTTGCTTCTGAACTTTTTTCTGCCCCTGCTCCCCGGCCCTATTTGGTTTGTTATTGCTGCCCTCTCTTCTTTCTGTATCTGTGCCTTTTTTCACAGTAGTCCTTGGCTCTGCACGGAGTAAATGATACCCTCAAATCTAATTGGATGTGCTTTCGCCTTTGCATGTAAGTACAGTAGTAAGAAACCTTTGAGACCTTTTTGGCTTTTTAATTAGAGAAACAAATGGGATAGGTGGAATTCTTTTTTTTTTTTCTTTTTCCTGGATGGGGGTAGGGAGGCATTGGTTTGAGTAGTCTTTGTTTTCTTTTTTTAAAGAAAGAAAACTATATTTTAAATGGCTCACATTTATCTCTTTTTCACAAGAAACATAGATTTGACTTTTCCTTGGTGTCAGTGTGGAAGTCAGAAATTATTAATCTCAGTCTGTGTTCTACATAGCATTGTGGGTTCTTTGGATATTATAGAAAGTCCTTGGTTCCTTTTTGTTGTTTTTGGTTGTGCCATGTGATCTGCAGGACTTCAGTTCCCTTACCAGGGATCGAACCTGAGTCTTCAGCTATGAGAGTGTGAAGTCGTAACCACTGGACCCCCAGGGAAGTCCCAGAGGGTCCTTTGTTCTGACTGTATAAGTAAAGCTAGAATGAGAAACTACTACCTTCCACTAGAGAGAAACAAGAGAAAGTTTTTTTTTCATGTTATACTGCCTTTATGACTGCTTAGTTTTTTGGTGATCCTGGTTTAATAATCTTTCCCTTGTGCTAACCACTATCAGGGATCATCTTTTTTTTGTTTTTTTGTTTTTTTTGCGAAGACAGCTCTTGTTGGCCCTTCCCCAGATCTTTTGTTCGACCATTATGACTATGCTTTTGCTTCTTCTGGCCTTTAGATACCTATAACAGTCTTAAGAAAGATGTGATGGAAAAGCACTTATGAGAATTTGTGGGCAGTTGAGAGACTACCTTTTCCCAGCTTAGGCTCTTTATTAATTGGTGAAGGTTTTGTCCAGAAAGGACACCTCAACCAGGGGAACATTTCACATAATGCTGGGCACAGGTTACTCATCTTCCTTCTCTGCTTTGTGATCTCACCAGCAATAACACCTTGTATCTTGTGCACCTCAAACAAATAGAATTGGTTTCCTCACTTTCTTGACATATCCATCAGTGTTCCATAATACAGACTGTTGAACCAGGTTTTCAGCTCTTACCAACTCATGTCATACTGTCTCTGTGTGGTCCTCCCAAAACTGTGCATTGAGATCCCTCTGCTTTGCCATTCACAAGTGTCTGAAGTTGTCAAGTCTCAACTTCCGGAAGTCTTGGTTCCATTGACTGCATACATATGTGATGACTCTTTAGGGGGAAATGATGACGTACAAAGTCTAGATTGTATGTAGGTATGAAGGGAATTTTTAAAATAAATGGAAGATTAAGCTGTGAACAGCATTAGAACTTTGTCTATTCCTTAATTTTAAAATATGCTGATATGCCTTAAACTGTAGTTGTAGATCATTGTCATTTTGCTGTTGGAAAACAACCAATGTGTTTTTAAAACTGTTGTGTAATCAATCTCCTTTCAGTGTTAATGCAGAATTGTCATATATGTAAACTGCATGTTAGACCCTTGTCTTTCTTAAAAAACTAAAACAATTGTATTGGCGTGAAGCATATCATTTTTTTCAAGTATGAAAGTAATCCCGTAGCAAACTTGCTCGGTCGTTTGGTGTCTGTGGAGGTAAGAGCACGGTGGACAGGCAATCTATGCATACATCACTAGTGCCGAGAACATAAAGTGGGGAAATATATTTTTACCCAAACACTGTGTGCCCTTTTGTGAGTTCTTTTTAGTCACTGTTTGATATACAAATGTACACGTGTTTATAATACCGGATAAAAGAAATAGGGGTGAAAGTCTCATCCTTTCTTGCTTTGTCTGGACTTCAAATGCTACCGTCTGGGCAGCACCAGCTCCTCCAAGACGCTTGCCACGTGGTGTTCTGTACTTCATACACCGTCTCTGCCACCCTTTGTCCCCCATTCTAGCCTGATTAGCACCCTATTGCCTCAGCTGAGGCAGCCTCTTCTTCCTTGGCCTCTGATGCCAGCTCTGCTGCTGTTGCTCCCCACCTCAGCTGATCATCCCTTTACTGACACACCACTGTTCTTTCAGTTTGTTGTAGAGAAGCTCCTTTTTTTTTTTTTTAAAGCCTTTTAAGAATCAACTTTGAATCTGAACCTTTCTTTTTTCTCTTCTGTAGCTTCTTCTTTATGTAACCATCCTGTTGACAAGCCCTACTCTCTCCTAATGGACATAGAGCATTAGAAGAGCAGGAGCTGTCTGTTCACACGTGTTGGGGAAGAGTTACCTCATTTCCACCATCGCCTCCTGTTCTTTTAAAGTCTGGGTCAAATATTGCACTGCTGTTTGTATTGTCAATGTCTGTTTACAAACCACTGCCCGCAGTGGTTACTAAAATGACTTATCATCACCAAAAACAGTAGTACTTAATAATACTCCTTAAAAGGAAATTGAGTGAAACAGAGAACTCGGGCCAAAACCCAAAGTAGCCATGTGTTGGCATCTTGCTTAGCTGTCATGTTCTTGAAGCTGGTGACCCAAGAACTCATGGACTGAAGACAGCATGGACCCTAGTCTGAGGGTCTACAAACTTGATCTCATGTAAACTCCAGCCCTCTGTCCCATGCGCGACCTTCTGAACAGTCCCATCAGGACCCTCAACCATCCATCAGGTCATAGATTGGGGCAACAATTGTCCTTCCTCTTGGTAGCTTGATGGGTTGTTTTTGAAGTTTGGGGTATTTTTCTAAACACTTGATATTGCATGAACAAAGATGGCTGCAAGTTTTAAATTTGGAGTGTTCTATTGATACGATATTTTTATTTTTCAGCTGATCGTCTGCCTCTTGAGAGAGAGAGAAGTGGGCATCCTTCCTTTAAATTCAGGAATCGTTGTTGTTTTATTTGACTCTTTCTGTTACCTGCATCCTATATATAAGTTTTTGGGGTTTGGGATTCTGTTTTGGGGGGAAAAATTTTTTTTTCTACTTAGCCAGTTTGTTTTTATGTATTGGTTATTCAGACTTAGTTTTGGTATCAAAATTATGCCAATTTTAAGCTCAAGGGGAAAGTTAAGTGACATTTAAGCCACAGGATTGTGTTCAAGTGCTCTCCTCATCTCAAATACAGCAACAAATCCCGGTGCTGTCACTGGGATTTTGACCTACAAGTCTTAATCATGTTTAAAATGTGCCAGTGTTGGGTAGGTGATTTTTCTGCCTCTGGGACTCAATTTATATTTAAAGGTATGTTAAAATAACTTTCTGGCCCATCCTTGCCTTTTTATTTATTGTGAAGCTCTTCTTTACCACATGTCCAGTTTTTGTGTCCTGGACCATGGAAACAAACCCCAAGTACATATCCTGTCTCAGACAGCAGAAGCAGTTGTTAACAATGATTCTCATCCATGTTTGCGAGTCAGCCAGGTGGCTTTCTCCACTGTTTGCCAAAGGAGAAAAAAAAAAAAAAAAAAAAGAGTGCTGTGAATCACTTAAAGTACACCCACATGCAAACACACACTTCTGGCTGTTGAGTCAGTGATTTCTAATGCTGACTCATTTGTGATGGGCTGGATTCAGGGCTAGGTTATTTAGTGAGCAGTCACCTCTTAGGGGCAGTTTTTGTATTCAAGGTGCAATTTCCAAATTCATTTCTATTTTAAAGCATGAACATGCAATTTGCTACCTTTTCATTTCTTGTCAATAGTTTTTGCTTATTTCCATCATTTTTTAGCCCCATAGCAGATGGATATTGGTGGCATGAGTTGCGTTTGGTAAAGATCCCTAAGAGAGTTTCCCCCTTTTTTTAAGAATGGTAAACATATGTTTTGGTTGAAAGGTGAAATGATGAGGCAACAGTGCCTGCCTCTTGAATCATTTGATTCTTGGAAAAAGGTTATTTAGTCCAATTGGATAAGCATGCTGGCGAGAGCCTTCCTTTACTTAGACGTTGTTATTAAGTGCAATAAAATCAAGTTCATCTGAGCCATTAAATAGTTAAATATGAGTCGAGAGCTGTCCCCTCCATATTACACTATAATCTGCAAGGACAGAAATCTGCTAAGATGTGATCAGTGGTTGGATGGATGGATGGGTGGGTATCAACTCCTTAACTGATGCTGCAGCATGACATACTGTCAGTCTTGTAAGTTGAACACAGACATCATGTTGTGTGAAACTACTCTGATTACTAAGCACAATAATTGGATTTTTAAGCTCCTTTTAATATTTTAATATCAACATTACCCTGTCACTAATTTTGAAAACAAATTTTGTGTCAGATTATAAAGACATTTTTTGAGCAATATTTAAAACTCAGGCAGTATTTTTGTCCTTAGGTAGAGAAATGCGTAATCTATTACTGCTGTTCCCCTTTTAGGGCTCAGGCTAGAGAAGTGTAATGGTGACATCCTAGTGGGAAGGGTGAGGGAACTGGCTGTTCATCCAGGTTGGTTTCTGTCCAGTTACCTAGGGAGAATGGATAATAGACAGCACAGGTCAAGCACACAGCTACCCTCCGTTTTACTTCAGGTGGTTCTTTTTTTCAAGTGTTGATAAAACTGGTAGGTTCTCAAGTTCTCTTGGCTGACCAACTAAGAGAGATGAAAAATAAATATTACTTGCTTGTTCCAAGCTAGATTGTTGAAAAGCAGGGAGAACTGAACCAGATGAACCTATTTTGATTGATAACAGCCTTTTTATTTTTCATGGTCTTTTTTTTTTAAAAAAAAAAAACACCTTACTTCAGATACAGACTCTACCTTATTGCTGAAAGTGTATCCTAGATGATCTCTTTGAGACTGGCACAGCACATGTATAAAGGAGAAACCTGATCTTCTGAATTAGTATGCACTGAGCTGAGTCAGATAAAATTAGGTCATCATACCAAGAGGCTCAACTGTACTTTTCCCATCAACTGTACGTAAACTTCCTTCTTAGTTATTTTGACTTTTCTGCTTGTCACTGTCCCATATGGGTAACAGTTCTGGACATCTGAAAAACTAAGCACACAATTTTCACTGTACTTAAATGACAGTTCTATGCAAAACCTTTTGCTTTGCAGATGACTGCCATCTTTCCACCTTGGAGACAGTGTTGGCAATATGGCTCACTTTGAAGATCCTTGTACTTGAATAGTTAAGACCAGGGTATTTAGTCCTTGTGACTGATACCATGTAGCTTTCAGATCAGTCTCTAGCCTGATCTGAACAACAAGTGGCACCCTCAGGGCTGAATGTGTTAATATGAAAAGACTAATTGCAAGTCTGGGTATTTGCTCACCTCCTTTTCCAACCTTCCTATTCTCACCGGTAGCTGTAAATAAATGAGATCTTTTGGTTATTAGTGGAACATCGTGGGAGGTACAGATGAAGATTTCATGTCTACCTCAGATCAGTTATTTGCAGTACTGTGAGTTGAAACGGCCGACCAGTCCACTATGGAAACTTTCTTGGCACCAAAGAAAAGCTTTTTTCTTGGCAAATTATGGCACCAAGAGGCATGAAACTATTACTTTAAGGTTGGTTCCTGTCCAAAAAAAAACTTTTGTGTATGGCCAGGGGAGAATGCAGAATAGCATTCTACAAACTCTGCTTAACCAGAGCTTTTAGAACGCTGAAGAGGTGCAGCTCTAGCTCTCCTTGCCCTTTCTTTATATCCATCCATCTTTCCCACCCTTCCCTCTCCCCAAATAATTTTACACTACACTAGGCTAACATTAGGCACTGGGGATGTAGCCGCACACTATGAATTAATTGCATGTCTGTATACCTCATACAGCAAACTTTTGGAGTAAGAGATAAGCCCTTTCTGGGCTAAACTGCAAGAGATAGTATTCGGAAAAGCAAAACCATTGCTTTTCAGTAGTTTTAAGTTCACTGGCCTACTGTTGTGTAACATAAGGTCGAGTTTTGACATTTGATCTCCATGAAACTCGTACTTTGAGTTGAGAGAAATGGAGAGGTTCAGCCTCCTGTAAACTGAAAAACCTAGAGTTGTGTGGTGTCTTTAAACTTCTCTATCTGGTAAGATGTTCTTGGTTACCTCTTACAATAGTTGTTTCATGATCCAGAGGTGGCACAGGGAGAGGTATGTCTCTGTACCACATATGGGTCTTACATCATGCAAACCACTGCAAAAGGTCCCTGACTTAATATGGTTTGACTTTGTGATGGTGTGAGTGATACACATTAAGAAGCCATAGTTCTGGATCTTGTCTTGGGCTAGCCATATGCAGTATGGATACTCATTTTGCTGGGCGATAGCAGCAAGCTGCAGCTCCTAGTCAGCCACGCACTCATGAAAGGAAACAACTGCGTGACTTACAACCATTGTTTTCCACTTAAGCACAGGATTCAACAAATTCCATAGGATATTTGATTCTTGTGTTATGGAACAGGCTTTGTGTTAAATGTGTTAAGTCTGTTGTAGATAGAGCAAGGTCTGTAAACTTATTAATATGGTGAGGGGAAGCTCTCATTTTAACCCCTTGCTCCTAGCTTTACCACGTAAGCCTATACTTCATCTTCTGTCATGATCAGTCAAATCCAACTGAAAATGAAAGCAGCAAGCTTTTGGGACTTGGCCATTTTCAAGTATTCCCAATCATATTTCTAGGTTGCAGGACAAAACAACCGAATATTAGGATCTTTAATTTGTAGAATTTTTGTTGTTGTCGAGACATACTTAACCATGTCTAAGTCCCAACATGCAGATCTTGGTGATTCCCCATCAGTCCCATATGCACAGGCCTCCCATGGCTGAAGTGATGTGAATTTGTAACTGCAAATGATGCTGATGTTTAGCAACAAGAGGTGACGGCTTAAACTGCTCATTCCTTCACAGTAAGCCCAGTTTCTCCCTGAAACTTAAAAAGATGTTGTTTTTCTAAAAGCACCACCTAGTGGCCAAAGCTCAAAATACTAATAGGCTTAGGAGACATTCTCCTGTTAAGAGTTTAGACTAATTTCAATAATTTGAGTCTTTAGAAGTTACAGTTACATGTTAGACAAAACTTCATGATATTGCAAAGCTTTATATTTGATATGTCAGAAGTTGAACCTTGTTAAAAAATTCTCGGCCATGTGGCCTTAGACAGTTCTCTAATCCTCAGCCTGCTGTGTCCTGGGATGGTTGTGTAGACACTGGCCAGTTACTACCCTTTCCAGTTGAAAACATACAACCTACCTTAAGGCTCCCCGTGACGGCGGCTGAGCATCAGTGGCTTTAGTCACGTTGTGCTGTTCTGGGCAGTTAATGCTCAAGGACAACTCACTTTCTTGTTTCAAGCATTCCAAATGAGTAAAACCCAGGTAGGTAGAGAATAGGGAGCCCATATATATATATATATGTATGTATTGGTTCTAAAAACATAGGAGAAACAAAAGAATACTTTGGGGGCAGACACCAATGTCTTAGCTCTCTTGACAGTAGGAATGTAGGCTCAGATTCTCATCAGCTTGACCAAGCAAGGAGCTTCATTACAGCTGCTTTCTGAACCAAAGGTATGGGGTCAGGGACATTTCTGACAAGTTAGAATTAGTCTTTTTAACTGGCACTTGAGAGTACTCTCCTTTCCCAGCACCCCCCCCCCCCCCCCCCGCCCATACTAAGACATCATCTGTAGGAAAGAAAAAAAAATTCAGTTCTTCACAGATTACCAACTTAACACCAGTCCTGCTAAAGAGAATGAAGTAAATACCTGGCTTCCCCTAGTATGAGCTTCCAGAGCTAGAGCATGCACTTTCACTTCTGTTGGAGCATGAGAGAGTAATTTATTAGAATTAAACTAATTTATCCTGGCATGTTTATTCCCTTGCTTTTGCAGATCCTTCATGGAATAACAAGTTTTCTAACCACCAAGAGGCACCAGGCAATTGTGATCCCTAAAGTTTGTTTCCAAATACTGGAAGAGAATTGTGTGATGCCAAAATTTAACTATTGTGGATAGGCTAATGAGAATAGTTCCCAGTAAAACAGGATCTAATTTAACAGTAGGAACATCCTTAATGAAATGAGAGTTCCTCACTGTTCCAAGCATCTTTTGCTTTTTTCTGCCTTAGTCCCCAAGTTCAGGTCCCAGAGAACCAAAGTTCCACAAGAGCTTGTGGTAGCTCAGGTCTCCGGGATGGTGGCAGGGACATAAAACTGAAAGGGTGCGTGCTGGGAGGGTCTGGTCTCCCAGTTACTACCGTTTAATTGATATATGGGTTAAATAAGCTTTGAGGCATGGCTGCCTGCCCAACCACTGCAATTCAATTTCCCATAAAAAAAATACCTTTTTCCAAACTGATTCACCATCAATTTTTGATTAGAAAGCCTCAAGATTAAAAATTAAAATGTTTCTAACTTCTGTACAATCTGTAGCAACTGGACCACAAAGGAGATATTCTGATTTTAGACTCAATATTATCTGTAGATTTTCTACATAACAAAGATTTTCATTTGTTAAGTGGAGGAGGGGATGGAAGGATTAAATGCCATTTATTTTAATGATGAACATGTGTAGTTGTTGACTTCTTGAAGCTCCCACAATTGAGGTGAATTAAGGAACAGAATCAGATGAATACTGTATAAGGGTAAATGGGATTTTTTTTTTAAATGTGCATTTGCAAAGTCAGCCTCATGGTATCTTCACTCCCTGTACTTCGATGTCAGGAGACATTTCCCCCTTGATTGGGCTGTAGCAGGTAGTCAACCCTACCACAAGAATTTAAAAGTCAAAGGCAGACTGGAGAATACTTGTGCTCTGCTAAACCAGAGCAAAATCAGAGGGTTAAAAATTACAGGTTACCTAGACATGGGAAATGCTTGCCCTCACAGTTCCTTAAGCTAAGAATTTACTGTTTGGAAGGTCACAGTCCACCAGTTAGAAAATATTAGAAAGGAAAAATTATGTCAAACCCTAAACTCAGTCACGTTTAAATCCCCCCTTTATGTTTTATTTTCTGCAAGCATATTAGTATTTTTATCATCTTCTGTAGTTGAAAAGAGCAGTGCTTAACCAATCAAGAATTTGTACCTCTTCACAAGCAGAAAAAAAAGATAAAAAGGTTAAGGACAACGTTTATTGCTACCAGTGGCTTTTATCATCAGTACATGGTTCTGACTGCAATAACTTCTTCAGACTGCACAGGGAGCTCAGAATCCAGAAGTCATTAAGAGAAATACAGGTAGGCTGGGGAGGCAGGGGGATTAACTGATCAAGAAATACTGGTAGTCTGGGGAGGCTGGGGGTTAACTGATCAAGAAAAATCCTAATGGCTTAACATAAAACTAGGGTACTGAATTCAGTTAATACATGTTACAGATCCCAATCACAGAGCTGCCCCAACATCTAGAGAGTCTCTCCTGCTGATTATAAATGAGTGAACTGAGCAGTTTAAAAGACCTAACTTTAGTTGGTACATGTTTCTTTGGTGAGCATCTGGATATAGTCTTTATCACAAATTTTTATACAAATGTCAAAAACGCTTTCAACAAACCTAAGCGTGTCTTAATCACGTGCCACTTTTAAGCTTCAATTTAAGATAAAAACTGAAAATAATTTTATTTCCAAACTATAGAAATTGAAAGGAGACAAAAATAACAATGGTAACAGGAGTCCTTTTTACCACCTGATTCACATGGGGCAATTTTGAAGTACCTTTTCCAGATTAATTTGAATATGAATCATGGATTAAACATGGCTGTCACACTGAAAGAATCTGTTCACTAAATTGCTAAAAATAAATTTTGAGGGTTTCCTCATCAGCGGAAGTCAGGCTATAGATCAACATGCATAACATTCATTTAGTATTCAAAGAAGCAAGCAAAAGCAAGAGGAAAATTAAATCAGGATTCTGGGACAAGGTTTGCTAGCTACGAATTTTGGAATTAAAAAAACAACACTGAATGTGAGTTTCTGACACAAGGCAATCTACATTACATTTTAGCAGAGAAAAGGGTAGAACTGACAAATATTACAAAGGAATTTACTTAAAAAATTTTTGATCTTAATTTTAAGACTTTTGGCCTTTAAGTGCTTAAATATTGTTGAATTATAATTATTCATACAAATCAACTGGGGCTCATTTCAAATCAGCCTGAAAAAATATATACCTTACATAGCCTATCCTGGTTTTCCATGCTCCCATCCCCAGAGTTGTCTACCTTAGTTTGCACTTAAAGGTAGTAACTCTTGCAGCTACATGACAGAAACAGGCTGCAGAGGTGGACAAGGAGAAGCCTGTCCCTCTTGCCGTGATAAATCAGTGCCACAAACAGAACCCACACTTTCTGAAGCATTATCTTCGTTATAGAGCCGTTTGATCCCATCGTAGAAGTCGTCCACTTCCATTTCCTCCACTTTGCGTTTAGCAGAGGCATACTTGCACCCATTGGCAGCTGGGAGATGGTGGCAGAAGGCTGCTGGACCTCTGACTGGCACTTCTGGTTTGCTGTTGTCCTTGGAGAAGTCTGGGCCTGGGACAGAGGAGGGGTGTAATCTGAACACTCCTCTGTCACAAGTCACCAGGGTGTGCTTGAGGGGACGGTAGACATAAACAGAATTTAGAGGCAGGGAAGACTGCAGAGTAGAAAGGTGGTGTGCCACAAACTCCCGACAGTGGATCAGCTGGGAGCTATCCATCTGGGCCCGGGGAGAAAAAAGAAAAAAAAAAAAAAAATCAATGGAGGTGGCTCTGTCATTTCTGCTAGCCACTGTTTCTTCTCGTGCCCTCTGTCCCCCAAGGTGTCTAATTCGAATGGGTTAGGCTAATTCCTCCAGCCTAACCCATCATTGTTAGAATTTGTGTCCAGATCTGTATTCATAACATAAACCACTTTGGAACTTGAATTCTGTACTTGCAGTTATATGCTGGACATCTTCATGAAAGCAGAAATTATTCTCTCTTATTCACTGATATATAGCCAACATCTGCTTTTTGTTCAGGCTATCTCCCCTGTCCAGAAGGCCTTTCACCTCACCCTCTCTGCCTCCTCCAACCTCTTTAGTGAAGACCAACATACAGATAATTATATATTAATATATATACTCCCCTTTATAAAGACATGTGTGTGTGTATACACAGACACACACACATATACATATACTCCCTTTTGGCTCTAACAGTAAACAATCTGCCTGCAGTGCAGAAGACCTGGGTTCAGTCTCCGGGTCAAGAAGATCCCCTGGGGAAGGAAACAGCAACCCACTCCAGTGTTCCTGCCTGGAGAACTCCATGGACAGAGGAGCCGGGTGGGCTGCAGTCCATGGGGTCGCAAAGAGTCAGACACGACTAAGTGACTAACACATTCAATGTATGGATAAACAAAATTCATTAAGAATTCAGAGAAGCAGCCAGAGGCGAGAAAAAATTTAAATAAGGGACAGGGGAGGCTAAGAATTTTGAACAACTTTATTATTTTTTTAACAGAGTAAATGAAAGCCTTTGACAAGTTGTATTTCTGTAGTGAATAGCAGGCTTGACAACACTAGCAAAAAACTTTTTTGTTAAGATTTTTGTTTATTTAGGGAGTTTCACTAAGTCCTTCTTACCCTTCAAAGAAGGATAAGACTTCCCTTATTGCTCCCAAATCCCAGGATCATGTTTTTGTATCAACCTGTTATCATACTTATCACACTGTATTAGAATAATCTATTTAACCATTTATTCTTTTCTGCTACAGACTACAAGATCCCAAGAGGTAGCCACTGTATCATATTCATTTTTATTAAGTTTCTAGCACCAATGACTGTATATGGAAGGCCTTCAAAATCTTGTGATAAAGAGTCTAATCATTCTGTTTCTGCCTTACTTTCCCTACAATTATAGCTTTAGTCAAAATTCCTATACAACATAAATTTCTCCCTATTTAAATTAATTCCTCAGCAACCCAAGTGCCTACCAGAAATAATCTAACTTCTTTAGTTTGGTATTAAGAAGGCTCTCCACAATCTAACCTAACCTTCTTTTCCTGTCTTATGTGTGCTGTGTGCTCAGTCATGTCCGACTCTTTGCAACTCCATGGACTGTAGCCCCCAGGCTCCTCTGTCCATGGAACTTCTCAGGCAAGAATACTGGAGTGGGTTGCCATTTTCTTCTCCAGGGGGATATTCCTGACTCAGCGAACGAACCAGAGTCTCCTGCACTGGCAGGCATATTCTTTACCACTGCGCCACCTGGGAAGCCTTTCCAGTCTTATTTCCTCCTAACATATCCCAATTTGTACTCTCTATTCCTGCCAAACAAATGTACTCTCTACTCTGCACAATTCTTGCCCTTTCTTAGTTTACCCTTGCTCATCCTGTTTCTACCTATTGAAATTGTATTATGTATTCCTTCCAGGTCTGGCTAACTGCCACCACCTCCAGGAAGTCTATCTTGATTAACTACCAGCGATCACTTTCCAGGCTTATGTATTCTATAGGTATCTTTGGACATTTCTCAACCAATTCTTATTCATACCTAGAAAACCTCTGTAGCACAGTATGACTTTGCAATACCACAGAGTAAATAAAGGAAAATAGCATGCTCTATAAGAACATATTTGGTGACAAAACTATTTTTATCTCTAAATATACTCCTTGCTGGAACTTCCCCTGCAGTCTAGTAGTTAAGACTCCCCCTTCCAATGCAGGGGGTGACAGTTCAATCCCTGGTTGGAGAACTAAGGTCCCACATGCCACAGGGTGGTGTGGCCAAAAATTTTAAAAATAATCATAAAATGCATTAAAATAAACTCATTACTTGTTACCCAGCAAAGTATCCAAAGATGAAAGGCTAATGTTAGTCATCATGTACAAATGTAACAATGTCTGAAATTACCAGAAACTATATATGAAAGTGACCATTTTTCACATCTATTTTGTTCACCAATTTTCCCCCTAGTTTGAAAGGTTCTAGCTAACACCCTAACAGGAAAGATATTATTAACTAGTATTAGAATTTCTTTTCCTCTCTTAAAAGGAAAAAAATTATATTATTCTTTCAAGATTATAACTGTAGGCTAAGGCTTATCATGTCCCAGGGATGTGAAACAAGCTAAGCCATGCTAAAAACAGTGGAATGGGACTTCCCCGGTGGTCCAGTGGCTAAAAAGACTCTGTGCTCCCAATGCAGGAGGCCTGGGTTGGATCCCTGATGAAGGAATTAGATCCCACATGCTGCAGACAAGACCTAGTGCAGCCAAATTAAAAAACAAAAACAAAGACAGTGGAACAAAGCACACAGGGGAGGGATGGGCCTTCAAAGATCTTTAAGGCACCTGGTACTCTAGGCCGGGACCTCACCTCTTCAAATAGCCTACAAAAGAGAAGTAACAGAAAAAGGAATTGGGACATGGAAAAAAGCCTACAGTGTAAAAAAGATTATTTCTAAAAAGTAAGTACCTGGTTTATTACGTTGTTCTTCAACAAATGAATGACACTTAATGGCCTAGAAAAGTAAAAATATCACAAATATTCTAATGCCTTAGTCACCGGGCATAGTACCACAGAAGAAGCCTGAAAAAAACCATGTTTTTCAAGTAAAAAGAAGACTGTGTCACTAAAAACTTTCTCTGTGGAAGTAGTAAGTAAATATGGAGTTATATTTAGTGAGGACCGGCAGAAAGTGGGGCTAGAAAGACACTGAAGGTTTTGCAAACTAATACCACCGAATGAAGCTTGGCAGCTGGTGCAGTGGTGAAGAATCCACCTGCCAACACAGGAGATGCAAGAGGCGGGTTTGATCCCTGGGTCAGGAAGATCCCTCGGAGTAGGAAATGGCAACCAACTTCAGTACTGCCTCGAAAGTTCCATGGACAGAGGAGCCCGGCAGGCTTTATCCATGGGGTCAGAAAGCGCTGGACACGACTGAGCACGCACGCACACACAGACCAGCCAATGATGGTCCACCCAAGTTAAATCCTCTGTCCAAAGTAATGCATCAACGTAAATTCCTTCTACTGCAACCTGAGTTTGTTCTAAGAAAATAAAATAACATGGCCCTTGCTAAGATACAGTGGAGGAAACAAAATAAGCATATATACTGGAATTACTGCATCTTTAGACACCAGACAAGTTCTCTAATGAAACTGTCATAGAATGACTTAAAATGAACATGTTCTAGTTGCAGAGTGTCAAGAGAACATTTATTATTTTTCAAGAGGACCATCTCCCCCAATTTACATATGGTAACTATTTTAAAGTATCCCTTGCTATAAAAACAAACAGAACTGTAATTCAGCTCACCAAGGAGGTAAGGCAAATAGCCATGAACGTTTACAAAGCAGACATCCCAACAGGTTACTGATGGGAAAAGGGGGATCAGAATAGCATGATGTAACTGATTCAGATGGACCCATTAGGTTCAGTGGATAGCATAAAGCCCTGAAAAGACCTAGCACCATAAGGAATCAGACTCAAGGCACCTTCAAGAAGGACTAGAAGGCCCTGGTGGGGAGGGTCTGCTTCTTGAACTCCATACTCTTTCACTACACCCACAGAGGTAAACGTGAACTTTGACTAGGGACCTTGGTTAGGGACAGGAAGACCACCACACTATCTGGGGAGATTTAACATCCTGAGATAATCAAGGCAGACTGCATCCGTCAGAAAGAGGAGAACACGAGTACAGCCAGAGAAACAGAGCAATGAGAGGATAAGAAGAAAGAGGGCTGGCCAGCTCAGAACGATGACCACCGGGCAGCACAGTGGTAAGCACATCACGGCCACACTGTGACAGTGGCAGTAGGGCTGGGGTGAGGGGACCAGGAGAGACAAGAGAAAGCTTGCCTTTCAAACCAGGAAACATTCCCTGTACTTCGTCTCAAGTCGAGGGACCGCAGGCAGAGCTGGTGACAACGGGCCCCCTCACAGCATGGACGCCTGTGATGGACCAACAGCGGTCCTCTCAAACCACGACACCGGGAAACACGTCAGAGGTAATTCCGGCACCACCTGACCAATCTGATGCAGGAACTTCCTATACAACAACCAGAAATCCAGGAGGAGTATCTGATATTGCTATGGCTTTGTCACAGGTCTAATTACAAAGATACTAGACTTGGTGTTCCTATGGGAACAGAGGTGAACTGAGCAAGATAACCGAGTCTTACAGAATAAGGAGGGGATTTCCCTTGGTGGTCCAGTGGCGAAGACTCTGGGCTCCCAATGCGAGGGAGCCAGGTTCGATCCCTGGTCAGGGAACTAGACCCCACATGCCCCAACTAAGACCCAACACAGCCAAATAAATAAATAAAAATAAAATTTAAAAAAAAAAAAAAAAAACAAGTATTGAAGCCAGAAATTGACATCAATACAAAACTATAAAAAAAAAAAGAATAAGGAGCCTGGAGAAGGCATTGGCTACCCACTCCAGTATTCTTGTCTGGAGAATCCCATAGACAGGAGCCCAGCAGGCTACAAGTCCATGTGGCTGCAAAGAATTGGAGACAACTGAGCAACTAAGCACAGATTTGGGCCTGCTAGGATTTCAGAAAATTGCTAAGACCACGTCTCAAACTATCTGAAGTTTTGTGATCTTACTTGTGTTTTTAACTGTCTTCCGCATTATAACTTGACTACTACATGGAGCAGAGACTTTTTTTGTAATCGCTGTTATTCCCAATGCCTTGACCATAGATTTCTCAATAAATGTAACATGACTATATACATATATAAGAGAATGGAACAGTGGTTTTCAAACCATGTCCAAACAGCTTATGAAAGGGAAGAGGCCATGTTGAATAGGACTGCATCTGATAGGCTTCTGCCCCAAACACATATTACAAAGTAATACTTTACTATTTAGATTTTGGGATTGTCCGTGTACCAGATTTTTGGGGTGGGGGGCGGTGAGGAAGAGTTCTATCTCTAAAGAAAACTCTGAAAACCACTGGACTACAATCTTCAAGATTTTTATGGTATGGATAAAGCACTAGGGTTTTTCCATTTTTCTCTACTAGTAAGTTTTGTGTGTCTCTGAGAAAGTCCCAAGTTCTCTGGGCTGCAGCTATAAAATAAAGGAGTTGAATGATCTGATTTTTAAGAAGGTTCCTTCAAATTCCAAGCTTATAATACCTGGGGAGAACAGGTTTGGTGAACACGTTCTTTCAGCACCAGAAGACTTACAGTATAGAATAAGCATATTCTCTAGTGTTCTTCAATAGAGAACAAGCCATCCAAGCTACAGAATATACATGCTATTTACAATATTCTTATTATTTACAGTTCAAAGCTTGTCCTTTCTCAGTGCTAGTAACTCTTCATATAGCAAATTTTCTCTGCACTAACTTGGAAACAGACAGAGACAAAGTCATGGAGGCATTTAGAGATATGTCTTTCATTCCAATAAAGAGGCAAAATGTAGGAGGTTCTCTTAATGTTCCTTTCCCCACTTCCACAGTCTAATAGACATGATTAACATTCAACTTCCTTTTCCAACACTCAAGGTAGGCAAAGTAAGTGATGTGTGTCACACTATTCACTTAAGTGGTAGTTTTTGATGTTAGTTTCTAAAAATTCTCACTAAATAGCAACTATCTCCCAGGGTTTATTTTCATTATAGCATTATTTCAATAGAAAAAAAAAACATTTCTCAATTATTTCAATCTAACATAGGCAAGTAAAAGAAGGTATCCCCTTGTAAGGAGAAACAGCCTATATTACACTAACATCATGTGTCCCAGGGAAGGAGAACAAGCTGATCTATGCTAAAACAGAATAAAACACAACTAAGAGGAATAAAGCTCTAGTTGATATACTGCTCTGACCATCATCATCGTTTCTTATGAAAAGACAGCCCTTCTCTGCTCACAAACTAAAGCATGAAATTCTCAGACCTGAGAGGCTGCCCTGAAGTATATTTTCTATGTCTGCTAACTTTTTTTTTGGTCTGTTAGCTTTTACAACAGCTTGTATTTATCAGCGGTTAACTATCTTACAAAACACCAAATTCAAGTATTATTCACATTTTTCTTTTATAGAATTCTTTAATAAGTTTTATCAGCTCAAAGACTGCAGCCGTTTGCCAAAGTTGGTTTTTACATTACATAATGTTTTTAAGCTCAGAATTTAGCAGTCTCTTCTCTAAATTTAATAAAACAAATCAGAATGACTACCGCCAAATGAGAATAAACAGGGACATATAAAAGGGAAAGTAGGCTCATAAGTCTTATGGACTCAGTTGGCTAAGGGGTATGGTTTGCAGCAGATCTAAACTCGTAGGTTCCATTTAGTGACATGACAGAACCAGTAAGGATCCTCTCCAAATAGCTGCTAACAGAGTAACCATTACTCACTTTTCATTTGAATTTCAAATTTCAAATTTTCTCCACTAAATTTTTAGTTTTTATATAGATAGTTGATAAAAATTTAACTAACCTCAAACATTTTATATCACTTTGCAGATAAAGCTACTCACCAACCTTAGGCAACTACTTCAGAAAGTCCTGGAACTTCAGGAATATACTATTTGCCAAATACTTCCTTCTCTAGCCAACAATAAATTATCTGCTTGTCTAAAAAGCAACTTCTTGCAATTTATGTTTTTGCCTTATCTTTTTTAAAAAACAAGTAAACTACAGAAGTACTGTAATGAAACCTAATAGGTAGGAAGGTTCTTCATACAAAACCAATGGAAAATATATTAGCAAGAATCTTAGTAACCTTTTAAGATTAAGATTTTCAGCAACCTAAGTTAGATGATTAGACAGCATCACTGACTCAGTGGACATGAATTCTGAGCAAACTCCAGGAGATAGTGAAGGACAGGAAAGCCTGGTGCTGCAATCCATGGGGTTGCAAAGAAGTTGGACACGACTTAGCGACTAAACAACAAAAACTACCTAGAGGGAGGGATGAAAAGAAATCTAGAAAATACTGTCTATACTGTCTAGGCTTTAAAAGAGAAAAAAAGACATCTAACCCATACATTTAAAGTGTGTAATAACACTTTGTCTGCCCTTAAAAATAAGCTGCCATTACAAGATTAAAATATCTCTTAGTTTTGTAACTATCTGCTAACCCTATTTTCCCCAGTAAAAGAAAAATGAATGCCATTTAATTAGACTGACACCTACCTGTGCTTTCTGAAGCAGTTCAATTGTAAGAGGAAGCCAATCAGGAATGAGTTTCTCCATTTCCAGACTAACCATTGCCAGCGCAAGCATGGATCCTTTGAACTGCAAAAGCTGGCTGCAGGCCATACAATGAAGTAACTGCTTGGTAAGGAATGCCAAATGTTGAGATGGGCTCAGACTGGGCAAACTAAAAAGTAACTGAGGCCTACTTGACACTGCAATGGCATGGAACTAAAAAAAATAAAAATTAAAAATTAAAATTAAAATCACAAGAACATCATTCTAGTTACTTAAATGTCTAGATATGTCTGTCTATGTACAGAAGTTGATGTAACCTCCTCAGGTATTACTCAATTTCTAAGTTTGCAGTTCTAGCTTCAGTGATTTGACATATATCTTAATTTCTAATTTTCCCTTGGCTAACTGCAGTAATTTTCCTTTTCCTAAAAATCAAAACAAAACAAAACAAAAAAAGACTTCCCTGGTGGCTCAAGGGTAAAGAATCTGCCTGCCAGTGCAGGAGACATGGGTTTGATCTCCCATCTGGGAAGATCCCACATGCTGTGAAGCAACTAAGCCCGTGCACGTTCAACTACTGAGCCTGTGCTCTAGAGCCCAGGAGCCGCAACTACTGAGCCCACGCGCTCCATAGCCCCTGCTCCCCCAAACTAGAGGCAATCTACTTTTCAAGTTACTAAAGTAGGACTATACACTCAAGTAAGAAACTGAAAGACTTCAGGTGAATTTACAATGTGAAGAAAATCCAATGGTGTGGCTGTGTGAAGATCCCAATTCAACTTATCCAGAATAATTCTCTCCATCCGCAGAATTTCAGATGAAGAACAATCACAGAAACTGTCTCTCGCCAACACCTTCAGTACCGGGATTCTCTATACAAAGCAAAAGGGGAGGAGGCAGGGAGGGCAGGACAGAAAAAAATAAACTCATTTTTTCAGTTTTTGTTTTGGTAAACAGAAAACAAGCTAATAAACAGATAAAACTTTCAAAAAAGAGACACAACTAATCTTGAAAATAGTTACCTCATCTTCCTCAACAGTCTTGGCAGCCAGGAAAAAACAGCTGATTGCAATACAACTCAGGTATTTGGGGTGGGCCTAAAACAGGGAACAGAGAAAAAGCAACTTCAGTGATTTGTCAAAGTTAGAAGAGTTTATTTTTTGAAACTAGATATTCAGACAAGGCAAGTATGCACACAACCTTGGGGAATTCAATTAATCTGGGTCTCATCCACTGCTTTCTAGGATCAGAGATAACTTATAACCCCAGCCATATTACACACTCTATGGAAATACTAAGATAATTCCCTTGCAAGTTCAACCAATGCTGGTTAGCCAAAGCTATTTTCTATCCATCAGAGGTAAGCTTGATTTTAGAAGACTTTTTTTACCTATAAAACTCCCCCATTTAAAAATATGTTTGTGTATTTTTAAAGCTGGTTTTATTCTCTTTATCTGTCATATCAGTTAAGATTAACATACGAGGTATTAGGGGAATTAAGAAAGGAATATAAAATGAAGGCTACTAATATATTTTACATACTTTACAAAATGACAACATACTAGCAAATTAAAATTTCTAATTAAATGTTCACCCCAAAAATTACATATTCAAATTCCATAAGAATGAAAGGCTCCTAAATATATACAGAATCAATCAAGGTGGGGAGAAATCTTTCTTGGATTTGACACCCTAAGGAGGGCTAGAGTTTGCCTGTTTTCCTTATCTATAATAACTTTCTACCCTACTGGTAGAGTGAGTTTGCCAATCCAGTTTTAAATAATCAGGACAGGGATTTCCCTGGAGGTCTGGTGATTAGGATTTGGCATCTTCACTGCCAAGTCCTGGCTTCAATCCCTGGTTGGGGTACTAAGACCCCACAGCTGTGTGGTGTGGCCTAATGAATAATCACGATAGTTTAGCCTTGATTAATTATTTAATAAATAGGCCAGCCAACAACCAATGCCTCAGTATAAGTGGCATACAGACTAGGAATCTTCCATTCCTCTTCCTATATAAGAAATTAAGTGTTAGTTGCTCAGTCATGCCCGACTCTTTGCACCCCATGGACTGTAGTCCACCAGCATCCTCTGTCCATGGAATTCTCCAGGGAAGAATACTGGAGTGGGTTGCCATTCCCTTCTCTATGGGATCTTCCTGACCTGGGATTGAACCCAGGTCTCCTGCATCGCAGGCAGATTCTTTACCGTTTGAACCACTAAGGAAGCCCGTATGAGAAAAGCCAGTTCAACTCTATCAATATTTTAAAGTAATCATTAATATTAATCAGAATATTATGGTTTAGAAAGCATTGCCATAAATGTTATATCTTGCTTTACAGATGAGCAAACAGTCTCAGAGGTTAGCAGAGATACCACAAGTGATCCAGAAAGTGAAGTCAGATATTGTAGCTCTGACAGTTTTTCAGGTTCTCTTAATTCTCCATGTGTAACAATATATCAACCCCATATCCTTGACGAAACCAGAGTTCATTACAGACAGTCCAAAAGTTAGCAACTTTGGGTAGGCAATGAAACCCCCAAATCAAAGGCACCAATAATAAATTTAGTACTATAAAGATCCCCAACAGCAAATATGTGGGGTTTTTTTTAGTTAAACAGTAATGTTCAATCCTGGATGTACATCAGAATCATCTATGTAGTTTCTTTATTTAAATAAAAATGTCCAGATTTCACCTACTAGAGATTCAGGTTTAGTAGGTCTGGGATAGGGCTCAAGGTCTGTACTTTTAAAGAAGTTCACACACAGCACCTTTTCTGCACAGGACTTCAGGCTCCATTCCTGCTGCAATCCTTTTATGGTCTGCTTTAAGCACCTTTAAACTATGAATACATTTTAGATGAACTGTTTCAATATAGATTAGCCATCTCTAAGTAAGCATCTGATGCTAGTAACATCAGGATCCATGGTATCTTTCTCTGTGAAAGGGAGCTTAGCTAGAGTAGGGGAACAAGGAGAAGGGAGGAGGACTTGATGCTGAAGTAACTGTTGGCATCTCAGTTAACCCAGACTTCAGGCAATTAGGCTCATCATAATTTAAGTCTCTCAAAAGAAGTCTGAAACATAAAAAGGTAACTGAGTAGCCATCCAAATTCTTCCACTGCATAATTCTTTGGCTTCTATTTGTTATACCAAATAACAAAAAATACAGTACCCTCAGCAATGAACTCACAGTTCCTGCAATATATATATTCCTAGGGATACAAACAATAACTGAATTGCTTTTGTTTCATGTCCTGCTATTGAATAAATGCTGACTTTCTGCTTAAAATCTGCCAAAGGCCTACCATGACCAGTTTCATATAATATAACCAATGATATATTATACCAATAGGGATAACATACAACTTATCTGTAATGCTTCCATTGAACAAAAATACACCAAAATTATGTGTAACAGCTTAGTTTTCATCTTGTTATACTCCAAATGTATGCTGCTAGAAAGTACTTACATGCCATTCAGAAAACTACAAAAAAGAGACTCAATAAGTAAGTAGTGACAGAGAAAAATATGCAATAAGCTTATTATACTTTTCTAGTCTGATTAACTATTCACAACTAGTATTCAATGTGTTAAAAATATGACTAAACTTTCTGCCAATGCTATATGGTTTGCATTAAAAGAGATAGAAAATTTCATCAGTTAAGTATAAGCTATGAATACTTACAGCCAAAAGAAAATTACAGAATATAATTGGAAACATTTCTGAAGACTTAAAGCAATAGAAGATATCATGTCTTCTTATAGATATATATGTTATCTTTAAGAAGGTTTTCCACTCCTTTTCACCTTGTAGAAGATTCTATTAATTGCCCCTGATGCAGCATGTAAACCATCAAAACAGAAGTTGTATGTAAGTATAGTCTAGAATATTTACCTTTACAGTAGCTAAGAACCTGTCCAAAAGACTGCTAGCCAGAGCAAATGTTTCTGGGTAAAGGTTGAATTGGTACTTGAGTTTGGCCAGCCACTGAATCACTTCATCTCTCTGGGATGGAGAAACATTCTATAAGGGAACAATTAAAAATAAAAATAAAAAAGAACAAGTTTCAAGTTATCATCAAGATATATTTGCAATTCTCACCGATAAAAGGTTAGCAAATGCTACAGAATATGTGTTTACACATTAGAAAATGTTTTTAAGTTTATTCAAAATCTAACAAACCTGAGATAAAGTAAGATAAAACCTTATGTATTAGTTGCTGTGCTGTGCTTAGTCGCTCAGTCGCGTCTGACTCTTTGCGACCCCATGGACTGTAGCCAGCCAGGCTGCTCTGTCCATGGGATTCTCCAAGCAAGAATACTGGAGTAGGCTGCCATGCCCTCCTCCAGGGGATCTCCCCAACTCAGGTCTCCTGCATTGCAGGCGGATTCTTTACCGTCTGAGCCACCAGCAAAGCTAGGTAGGTGCTAGATACTTCTCTAGTAGAACAACCTGAATATCTCCAGACATTTTCAAATGTCACCTGGTGAGCAAAACTGGCCTCAGGTAAGAACCCCACCCTGATATAACACAGTAATAAATATCTCAACCAGCAAAACAAAGGTATCACCTGAGACAGCTCACTTCAACTTACTTTACAAATACACCCTTCTGCTACTTTGGTAAATAAATAACTAAGTCATTCACACAGTTTTTAAAGTCAATGAAGCCTTGCCCTTTTTTAGTGTGAAATCAGAATTAAAAATGTCCCAAGTACTTCTCTTCTCAGTCTATCACTTAAGTCATTCCAGTGTTAACTATAGAAAATATAAAACTCGTATAACCTGGCTATGGAGTACAAAGTTGACTTAGTTACTATCAGAGTCATAACTAAGCAAACATCTTTATTGATCTTCAGCTTTTCAAAAGCAAACAATATGTAAAGGATGAGAAAGTGAAATGGTTTCTCACACAAAACGAAGAAAATGTTTGCAAATCATATATCTAATTAGGTACTTATATCTAGAATATGCAAAGACTCCTAACAGTTTAAGAGACAGAAACCAAATTTTAAAATGAGCAAAGGGTCTAAATAGATATTTCTCCAAAGAAAATACACAATTCGCCACTGGACACTTGAAAAGATGCTCAACATTATTACATATAAGGGAAATGCAAAAAGCATTTTTTCGAAATCAAAAGGCAGTATCTCCTCTCAAAAGGCAGTATCTGCCTTTCAAAATCAAAAGGCAGTATCTCCTCTCACCCACGAAAATGACCACAATCAAAAAAATTAATAACAAATTCTGGCAAGGATGTGGAGAAATTAGAACCCTCATTCATTCACCTGGTAGGAGTGAAAGATGGTACGGTTACTTCAGAAAACAATCTAGCAGCTCCTCAGAAGTTTAAACACAGAATTATTATGTGACCCAGCAATTCCACTCCTAGGTGTATACCAAAGAGTTTAAAACAAGTATTCAAACAAGTATTTGTACACTAATGTTCGTTTACAAGTATTTCTACACTGTTTACAGCAGTTAACTATTCACAATAGTTAAGAGGCAGAAACAACCCAAATGCCCATCAAGTGATGAATGGATATAAATAAAGTGTGATATATCCATACAATGAAATGTTATTCATCAACAAAAAAGAATGAAGTGCCGGGATCTTCCTGATAGTCCAGTGACTAAGACTTTGAGCTCCCAATGCAAGAGCCCAAGTTCAATTCCTGGCCAGGGAACTAGATCCCATATGCTGCAACTAAGATCTCACATGTTACAACTAAGATCTGGAGCAGTCAAATAAATATATTTTTAAAAAACAGAATGAAGTACAGACATGCCATAACATGGAAGACCCTTGAAAACAATGTTAACTGAAAGAAGACAGTCACAACAGACCACATATTATATGATCATGTTTATATGGAATGTCCAGAGTACACAAGTCTATAGAGATGAGCAAAATAGAGGACAGAAATGGTAGGGACCTAACAGAAGCAGAAGATATTACGAAGAGGTGGCAAGAATACACAGAAGAAGTGTACAAAAAACATCTTCATGACTCAGATAGTCATGATGGTGTGATCACTCACCTAGAGCGAGACATCTTGGAGCCCAAAGTCAAGTGGGCCTTAGGAAGCATCACTATGAACAAAGCTAGTGGAGGTGATGGAATTCCAGCTGAGCTATTTCAAATCCTAAAAGATGATGCTGTGAAAGTGCTGCACTCAATATGCCAGTAAATTTAGAAAACTCAGCAGTGGCCACAGAACTGGAAAAGGTCAGTTTTCACTCCAATCCCAAAGGCAATGCCAAAGAATGTTCAGACTACTGCACAATCGCACGTATTTCACATGCTATCAAAGTAATAATGCTCAAAATTCTCCAAGCTAGACTTCAACAGTATATGAATGAACTGAGAACTTGCAGATTCAAGCTGGATTTAGAAATGGCAGAGCAACCAGAGATCAAATTGCCAACATCCACTGGATCATAGAAAAAGCAAGAGAATTCTAGAACACCTAACTTCTGCTTCACTGAATATGCCAAAGTCTTTGACTGTATGGATCACAACAAACTGTGAAAAATTCCTTAAGAGACGGGAATACCAGACCACCTTATACGCCTCCTGGGAAACCTGTATGCAGGTCAAGAAGCAACAGTTAGAATCGGACATGGAACAACAGTTCCAAATTGGGAAAGGAGACTGTCAAGGCTACTATCACCCTGTATATTTAACTTATATGCAGAGTACATCATGGGAAATGCCAGGCTGGATAAAGCACAAGCTGGAATCAAAATAGCCAGAAGAAATATCAGTAACCTCAGATATGTAGAAGACACCACCCTAATGGAAGAAAGCAAAAAGGAAGTGAAGAGCCTCTTGATGAAAGAGAGTGAAAAAGTTGGCTTAAAACTCAACATTCAACAAACTAAGATTATGGTATCTGGATTCATCACTTCATAGCAAATAGATGGGGAAACAATGAAAACAGTGACAGACTTTATTTTGGGGGGCTCCAAAATCACTGCAGATGGTGACTGCAGCCATGAAATCAAGACGCTTGCTCCTTGGAAGAAAAGCTATGAGAAACCAAGACAGCATATTAAAATGCAGAAACATTGCCAACAAAGGTCCATATAGTCAAAGCTAAGGTTTTTCTAGTGACCATATATGGATGTAACAGTAGGACCACAAAGAAGGCTGAGCACCTAGGAACTGATTCTTATGAACTGTGGTGTACTAGTTACAGCATTTAATATCAATATCCAATATTCTCATTTATTAAATAAAATTTTCACAATGTCATCACACCACAAATCTATATAATCAAATTAAGGTTTTAAAGTTTAGGTAACACTGTTACAAACTAATAGTAATTTTGGAAGTAAGTTTTCTCAGTTCCTGAGAATAAGAAAATTTAGTAAGAAAAAGAGAATTTCTTTCTAAGGCAGCAAACAGACATTAAACTATCTTAAATGGGCCATAACAGACTGATAGTCTATTAAAAACAAAAACTAAACTGAACAGGAATAAATGAAAGATACCAGGGACAAAAGATGAATATACATTTAAAGATGATGAAAGGATACTGAAGGGGAAATTAATCTGAATTTATCATTAAAGATCACTACACAAACACTGATTATTATCGTTTTAATCTTATTTTTAAGTTTTGGGTATTATGCTTAATTTTTAAAAGGTACATACTTTAAAGCAATATTTATTTACTCTTCAGTTTTGCAGGAACCATAAAAAACAAAACAAACCTAGTAATAATTAATTTACTACTAATAAATAGAACAGATATATGTAAGTACTACTGTCAGGTAAACACAAAAAAGTACAGAAATCCCTCCGTGATTAGTAAGTGAGAATTTCAGACAAGTAAAGGTTTAACCTGAGCACTGCAGCATTCACCATCAAAACCATTTTGTATGGAAATCACTTTAAAATATATTATTTATCTCATTCCTCAGAAAGTAGAGAGACTATAGCATAAATCTTTTTCTGATCAGAGTCAACTTTATGAAATTAATTCCTCTATCAGAGAGACGCATTAAGAGTTATTAAAGTATGAAAGGCTGTACATCTTGACAATGGATCTCCTCAAATAGGTATTTCAGCTAGAATTTCTTCTCTCCTTCCTCTTGGTTTTCTTTAGCGTTGCAAGGAACACTGCCAAGTGCTCCTTATAACCTCTGATCTTGCACTGGCCAGTTTCCTTTATTCCAACTCCTCTGTCAATTTTCAGCTTTGGCCCAAAGAGTAAAGTAGTTCTTTGTGGCCAAACCAACTAATCACACATACATAATTTTTATATTTAGCTCTAAACTCAGTTATCACTGGTATTTATGATGGTTAGCTGCCATATATATTTGTCTCCTGGTCAATTCCTTTCGTTATATAAAGACTGACTCTAGAATACTACACAAGAAATACTGACAAGAAAATGAGACAAAGATGGTTTACAACCTTTTATATTAATATCTCACCACCAAACTGGTGTTAAGACTATGAACAATAATTTGAAAACATCTGATACTCAAGACATTTACCTGAGTTCATATTAATGAACATTAAGTGTGGATCATATGACAGGCCATGGGAATATGATGATGAAAATCTCCCTGTTTAAACTTTAAAATCATGAGGCAAACAATCAGAAATCATTAATAAAATACAGTAACTTTAGAGCAGAGGTATGCACAGGGTGAGGGGAGGACACTGGAAGGGCGCCTGGCCCAGTGTGGGAGTAGGACAAAAGGCTCTGAGAGAAGATAGCAACTCCCTTGTAAGAAAGAGTGAGGGCAGGGGGTGATCATTCACAAGGCAAGGAAAAGAACCAAGTTTTTTAAACCTATGAACTTTACTCTGAAGGACAGGACTGATGTCAACCTGGAGTCAACTAATGTCAACAGGACTAATGTCAACACAATAACCTAATGTTAAGCTCCTCAGATTTGCAAATAAAAATCAAGGTGGATGGAAAAGACGGCTAGAACAGATACTCTGACAACTAGTGATACAATTCAATGAATAAAAAGAAACGTAAGGCTGCTCATGGGACTGAAGTTGTGGGCTTGAAATGCTTGGGGTATACTGGGTAACAGGAAAATAATGTCCTAAAGAGACAACTTTCCAACTTGACAGAGGAACCTGGAGTTAGGTTATTAAAGCCAGGATATTAAAGCCAGCAGTTGGATCCTCACTCTCACAGAAGGAGTCTGAAAAAGTCAGCAAAATACTATCTGGATCTATGGCTTCTCTAGAGGTAGGAGGAAGCAGACATAGCCCTACAGCTAGTCCCTGGGTACTGGTCTTAAAATACTCCATTCTCCGCAGAGCTGTGAGATGTTACTTTTAAGAGCTGGACCAGGAGCCCCTAAAGGTCCCTGGGAACCAACTGAAGCAGTCACAAAACTTAGATGGAGATAATTAAACATTCAAGAGAAATTAAATTTCTACAAAGAGCTTTTTTCTAAAAATGCCAAAAAAAATGTTAATTAAGACATCTGAACAATTCAATGACAACAAAATAAATTAATACAAGGAGAGGCAGATGGTGATACAATCTGATGAAAGTGGGTAGGCTTTCAGGGAAGTGAAAGAACAATGATCTAGAGGAGCAAAAACAGCATTAATTCAATATCTTCAGGTCAGAGATACAGGGGGAAAAAATCACTAAACAACAGATTACATTACATAATGTAACTATCTGTGTTTGACATTAAACAAATAACATAAACATATAACTATAAGAAGTCTCACAGAAGATGGACCTAACGTGCTGTAAGGAGAGGTATAACACACAGGAACACAGCTAAATAGGGATTTACATATTACAACTAAGTGATTTAACTTGTGTGAAACAAACAGAAAGCAAAAGGCAGTTAAATGTTAGTTTTGTCCTTTCCTTCCTCTAAAAATACCTAGTGCTTTGTGATGCCAGAAGAAACAAATTTACAAAACATTACTTATAAATAATTCTTTCAAACCAATTATAATGCAAATAATTATGAAAGAAAACATGACACTCTTTGGTCTTTAACATACTTTGTATTAAAAAATTTGAGAATGGAGCCAAGAAAGCATTCTTGCGTGGCTAGTATTATCATTACTAGCCAAAACTAACAGAAACCAAAAAACCCCTACAGAAGATAAGTTTGCAAAGAGTCACTCTTAGATGAAGTGATACTGATTCTAAGATCACTTTTTTCAACTCAATTCAAACATATACTGAACAGTAATATTACTGGAATAGCTTTAAAAAATTAAGTTCTGTGCAGTAAGTAGTAACATTCAGGAGGGAGGAAAGGAGGAAAGAAGAAGGGAAGAGGTCTGCCTACCCCAAACAGTATTTCCTGATCAAGAGATCCGTTTTTTTCTAATATGGATTGCTCAAATAGGGTTAAGAGAATTCAGTACAGTGGTTGAACAACTAATCCCAAAGAGAATTTATAATGGTTTGATTCAACATGGTAAAACACAAGAGCTTTCTGCTATTCTGATTATTAAAACACAAATACTGTCTAGCTTTAAAATCTAAAAGGTTCACCACTACCTAGAAGATGAAGTATAATCCCCCAGGCAGGGCATACAAATCCCTCTCTGACCTACCTCTCCAGCCTCACTCACCTTCCATCACTTTCTGCCTTAGAATGCATAAGAGCAGTACTTCTATCTACGGTTTCTTCCTTGCTCCTGTAATGCTATTTTGTATCACTGCTCCCTCTGGTTGAAACACACTTCTCGATCTTTTCCTTGCTTTTTTATTTATTCTTTAAGAGCTTTTTCAACCATCATTCCCTCCAGACACTTTTCCTCATTACTCAAGTCGAGCTAAGTACTTTCCTGTGCTCCCACATCATCTCCTGTCACAACTGTCAAGTTCAATACTTTTTAAAAAAATTACCTTACTGCTTTTGGCTATGACTGAGTAGGAAACAGCAAACTTACACTCTAGCTGAGAACAGCTAGAAAAGCCACTGACGACAACAGAAAGGCATCAGAACTGCTAGGACAGTCGGGACTTGAGGAGCCAAGATTCCAGAGAGGAGGTAACAATTATAGATTAGTCAACACTCTGTATAGCTTCCCCTTTCAGGCATCTGCCCATATTGTGAGTATGGCAAGAGGTGTAAAGTATGAGCAAAGAAACCAACTGAGTTTTGGGGAGTCTTACAAGGCAAGAGTCAAAATTTGGTGACTTGAAGAGCCAAGAACCTTGCGGGAAGAGGGAGGGTCAGAGATCTGAATGTGACACTCAGCTGATTTTCGTCTTAATTAATTTTCTGAATGAAATTCTGAAGTTGGGAAGGACAAGGATCTAAGTGGCTAAGCAGAAAGTCTCTGAAAAGTAAGAATGAGCTCAGGGAAGAGTGTAGCATCCTTCAGGAATAAGGGCACTAGTGAACACTCCAAGCTCTCAGCTGGAATCCTTGGCTACTCTCTAGGAGGTGGGGATGACCAGAAGTAGATGTTCTTGCCTGGAGAATCCCAGGGAATGAGGAGCCTGGTGGGCTGCCGTCTATGGGGTCACATGGAGTCGGACACGACTGAAGCAACTAAGCAGCAGCAGTAAGTCTCAAATACCCAGGAATAAATTATCAAACATTATTAAAAGAAAATGAAGACCATCTTTAAAGAAAAATGGAGAAATACTCTATGTTCATGGATTAGAAGACTCATTATAAACATGTTCATTCTTCCCCAAATCAATCTACAGATTCAGTAAAACCAAAACCCCACAATTTTTTTTGTTTTTTGAAAACTGACAAGTGTATTAAAAGTATTGATACATACAGAAGAACAAAGGGCTTAAAACAGCCAAGGGAAAAAAAAAAGAACAACGTATATACCACCAAAGACATTAATTATTATGCTACAATAACTGAGGCAGTATGGTATTTAAGAGAAGTGAACAGATCAATGAAGAGAGGCAAGAAACTGACCCACAAATGTATTTACTCATATACAGCAGTCACGTCATTAATAACAAAAATACATTATGGGGCAGTGGCACAAACTGTATTTCTAATCAATAGTACTGATTTTCTAAATGGAGAAAAATTATTCTTGACTCCTACTTCACATCATATCACAAAGGGAAAAAAATTTCATTACTCTAGGTGAGACAAACATTTCTTTAAAAGGACTAAGCAAAAAGGAAAAAATTTCTGACATTTGGTCATTAAAAATTAAGATCTTCTATTTATCAAAAGTCAACACATACAGAGCAGAAGATACGTATAATACACAGAGCCTGCAAAACAAAAAACTTCTAAAAGGAAGTCAACAGAACCGAGGTGAAAGATGTGAAGACATTTCACCAAAAAAGATAGTCAATGGCCAATTAGCACATGAAAAGCTGAATTTCTTTAGGTACACAGGAAATGCAAATTAAAACTCAATGTGATACTACAACACACTCACCAGAATAACTAAAATGAAAAAGACAGACAATATCAAGGTTCACAAGGATGCAGAGCAACCTGGGACGTTCATACTCTGCTCTAAGAATAAAAAGAAAAAAAAATGGGGTGTAAAAGTGGTAGAACAACTTGGGTAAGTAATACAATTGGTGGTATCTGCTAAACCTGAGAATACACATATTCTAGGTTCTAGCAATTCCACCTCTAAGAATATACTCAACAGCAATGTACAAGTATGTTCACCAAAAGACGTACACAGAAACGACTCCAATGACCATAAACAGCAGAATGGATAAATGGATCCCTGTGATGGAATCTATTACCAAAAAAAATATATATATATATAATAATGCTGAGCAAAGAAGCCCAGGACATATTTTATTATTCCATATATAAATATACTTCAAAACAAAGAAAAACTAATCTCTGATAATAGGATAATGTTTCTTTGTGGGGAAAAGATAGATGATGGTAAATATAAGACCACAAGAAGAGCTTCTGAAGGTGCTGGTAATGTGATTAGTGTCATTTTGTGAAAATTTATGAGTTGTACATTCTATGATCTATACGTACTTTTAAGAAACTGTTTAAAGAAAAGAAAAAACCAACCTAGGTTCTTTTTTCAGTCAGACACGACTGAGCGATTGAACTGAACTGAACTGAATATATTAGATGATGATGTTGTTTAGTCACTAAATCGTGTCTGACTCTTCATAACCCCAAGGACTGTAGTCCACCAGGCTCCTCTGACCATGAGATTTCCCAGGCAAGAATACTGGAGTGGGTTGCCATTTCCTTCTCCAGGGATCCAACCTGCGTCTCCTACATTGCAGGTGGATTCTTTACTGCTGAGCCACCAGAGAAGCTTCAATATATTCAATAATAATTCTAAAGCTAGAAAAATGGGCCAGCATCAATTTATCAACAAATAAACATCAACAATTTAAAATTTAGTAAGAATAAATATGAAACAGTGCACCTAAGTCAAAAACTTAAAAAGTACATCTAGGATAAGGGAAATTCTGCTTAAGAGCAGAGAAACAAAACAAAGGTTTTAAAAACAAGTTCAGTATAATAAGCCAACAAGACAATGCTGCCAAAACAATTTTTTTTTAAATTTAGGGCTATATTAATGAAGTTATCAAGCCAAGATTAAGGTAACAGTTTCACTCTATTGCTCATTAATGAACACAACTCAAAATGTCATGATTTAAGAAACATGGTAAAAAGAGTGACTGCAGAGGAAAAAAAAGTAGATGGTAAAAAGGGGGAACCCTGTCAAGTGAAAAATGGTTCAAGGACAAAGGATATATAATTGAAAGAGAGGACTTATTGAGCTTACCAGAAGTATAAGTAGACAGTACAGAACAAACTTATTCTGTACTGCTTCAGTGTACAGAATTAGAACCAATAGGTAGCCAATAGAAAGAAACAGTTTTCAGGTTCAGTTCAGGAAAAAATCTCCAGTAACTGGTAGAGTCTTTCTACAGTGGAGTGGACAAAGTAGAGGATCACTTATCAGAGATGTCAATACTTTTTTTATTGTGTGATCAGACAGAATTAGTATTTCCCAGACCTAACACATATTAACAAAGTGAAGTTAAAGTTGCTCAGTCATGTCCGACTCTTTGCAACACCATGGACTATACAGTCCATGGAATTCTCCAGGCCAGAATACTGGAGTGGATAGCCTTTCCCTTCGCCAGGGGATCTTTCCAACCTAGGGATCTAACCCAGCTCTCCTGCAATGCAGGCGGATTCTTTACCAGCTGAGCCACAAGGGATGCCCAAGAATACTGGAGTGGATAGCCAATCCCTTCTCCAGTAGATCTTCCTTACCCAGGAATTGAACTGGGGTCTCCTGCATTGCAGGCAGATTCTTTACCAACTGAGCCATAACAAAACCATGATTTTTTAAAAATACAAATTCCCACAGTTGCCACAAGCCCAGTAGGTTTGGGAGAGGAATCTGCAGGACACCTTCTGGTGATTCTCATACTCATCACCTCGGAGCCCAGTGGTTCAAGATCCTACATTTGGAAACACAATATTAGATGGCCTTTAAGTTTAAGGACCCTTAGATTTGTAAGAAAATGAGCTTGTAGTAGTGTTTAGGTGAAAGCAGAGGTGGGGAGAAGAAAACTAGAGGAGAAAAAGCTTAAAAATATTTAATTTTTCTGCTTTAACCAGCTCCCCCCCCAAAAAAAAGCCCCAAAATAAAAAAGTTGGTTTAGAGACAAGACTATTTCTCTTATGCAAAGACTGAAAAAGGAGGGAAAACACAAAAGAAATTGTGAAAAGGGAAGTAGAAAAACCAGTCCCTGAGAGTCGCAGAATAAAATAAAAGAATTAGAACAGATAAGTGTCCTTGAGGTTCTTCTGTCAAGAGGCTCAAGTCCCTATAGCTCTTCACTCCCATCTCTATCTTATTTCCTATCACCATCAGACCAAGCCCACACACATTTTACAAGAACCAAGTAGAGCTTCTAGGATTCCCTGGTAGCTCAGATGGTGAAAAATCTGCCTGCAAGGCTGGAGACCCAGGTTCAATTTCTGGATTGGGAAGATCCCCTGGAGAAGGGAATGGCAACCCACTCCGGCATTCTGCCTAGAGAATTCTGTCGACTGAGGGGCCTGGCAGGCTACAGTCCATGGAATCACAAAGAGTTGGACACGACTGAATGACTAACACTAAGTAGGGCTTCTACTTGGCATTACCAAAGGCAAAACCTTAAACAGATCCATCTTAGAAGTTCTGATACTGTTCTGTTCTCTGGTATTATGCCTTAATAATACCTGTTAAAATATATATAAAACTAGGTCAGATTAAGTGATAATATAGCAATATACTATAATTTTGATAGAAATCACCTTCAAAGACCATGTTATAAAAGTTTATCATGCATGTTGGTTGCATGCTGACTTTAGATAACTGGAGAAAAAAATGGTTCTAAAAGCAGATGTAATAAAGCTTTGAGGCTTATTAGAATGTCAGAACATAAGAGCAGAAATTTCTGTTTTTCTCACAGTTGTATCCCCAATGCTAGAATAGTGCTCAGAATATCACATTTAACAAACATTTACTGAATCACAAAAGCATACAAAAATAAAAAGTATAATGGGAAGAAAACTGCCTCAGGTTCAAAATTATAACTCTACTACTTACTAGTTGAAATCCTGAGCAATTTGGAACTACTGCCTTTTTCAAAGGATCAAGTGTGTGCGATCTTATGGACTACATAAGGGAAGCCCTCAAAAGATTAAGTGAGATACTAAAAGAATTTGATAGCACATGCAAACGCTCCTAGTATAAAAGGCTTTCATTCAGATTAACTAATTTTCCATTCCCTAAATGACAATTAGGTAACACTAAAAGCAAAACATATATTTCTTCAGCTTGTGGAAAAGAAGATAATAGTAGGCTGGAATTAGAAAAAGCACATAGACATCAATAAACCTATGGTGTGGTGGTTTAGCCCTAAGTCATGTCCAACTCTTATGACCCCATGGACTGCAGCCCACTAGGCTGCTTTATCCATGGAATTCTCCAGGCAAGAATACAGAAGTAGGTTGCCATTTCCTATTCCAGGGGATCTTCCCAACCCAGGGATCAAACCCGAGTCTCTTGCATTGCAGGGGGGATTCTTCACTGTTAAGCTACCAGAGAAGCTTAGATATTGTCATTTGCTTACACATAATGAAAATCTATTGGCTATTATTTTTTATTCCAAGCACAGAGCTAGGTACTAGGGATAAACGATGTGTAAAGTCATGTTATACCAGTAAATTTTGGGGAGTAGACATATTCACAGCTATATGTTAAAAAAATAAAAACTCTAATTATGTGAAATTTCTAAGAGAAAAGGCATATAGCCAACAGTAATTAAGAGGTAAGCTTCTGATTATCTCCTTAGAAGCTTTCAACATTGACACAGCTTTAGTAGGTTATGTAATTCTTTACTAATATTTGGAAAGAACAAGTTTTTGATCACTAAAGATAAGGATATGTTATGTTCAGCCTCTATGGTGAGCTATGTATCTAGAAATAAAGAAGGCTTCCTGCTCTTAAGTACTGTGCTATAAGGAAAGGGAAGAGACATATTTATCTTCCTAAAGGTGTAACTCATATAAAACAAAAAAGCAAACAGTTCATTTTTTCTCATATAAAGAATATCTTTAATGGTACATATTTCTCCAATGTAGTGTCAAGATACTGTTACATATGATAGTGTTAATAAAAGCCACCTATCTAGAGTGAAGAGAGAAATCTTTACCTGATTTGTAGGTATTTTCGGCACATTCACTTTCCACATCTGGGCTTCCCTAGAAATTGCCTTTTCCAACAGGAAAGACAATCTCTGGTTTTCCAAAGGCCCTGGAAACTTCATGATATCCTATGGATCTGCCTGCCACCCAGCTTGATGTAGCTACCTATAAAAGCAAATATAAAACAATGTTCTATATTTAATTACACATATATAGTTAAGTGTAGCATTGTATAAATATGTTGGTACTTATTAAGCAATTCATAAAATAAAAATGTTATGAGGCAATATAGGATTTTACAACTCTTTAAATACCATATATTAAAATGTTTACAATAATCATCAGTTATCTAAAACACTCTCCCTTTAAATCTGAAATTCAGTTATAAAGAGACAGAAACATGACCATGTAATTGACAAAATCTTTGGACTTTGATCAAAACATCAATGTGTCAAAACTAAGTCAAAGGCTTTTTAAACTAGACATTTTTAGAAGTAGTTGTCTCAAATATTCCTGTTTAAAATCTAATCAGATAAGGGCTAAGCAGTCTCTTCATTAAAAAAAAAAAAACCATTTCCACTTAGTATGAAACTATCACCTTAAGTATGAAACCATCTTGAGCTGTGCTTCCCAATACAGTATCCACTAGCTACCCATGTAGCTATTAAAATTAGAACTGAATAAAGTTAAACTATAATCCCTCAGTCACACTAGCCCTATTTCAAGTACTCAACTGCTACATGTGGCTAGTGAATACTGCACTGGGCAGTGCAGAAAAGGAACATTTCTACCAAGGCAGTAACTTCTACTTGACAATGCTGATCTAGAGAGCTCAAAAGTAAGGTAACTGACCCTAGTGGTAAACAATCCACCTGCCAATGGAGGAGACATAGAGATGTGGTTTGATCGGTGGGTTGGGAAGATCCCCTACAGGAGGAAATGGCAACCCACTCTAGTATTCTTGCCCGGAGAATCCCTTGGACAGAGGGGCCTGGCAGGCCCCAGTCCACAGGGTTGCAAAGAGTCAGCCACAGCTGAAGTGACAATACACAAGGTAACTGGCACTCTAAGATGAGCAAGTCTAAAAAGCAAAGTTTAGATCAGCGCAAAGCATCTGAGAGTCTGAGAGATGTTTCTACATTAAAGTTAAAAAAAAAAGGAAACCACAGAGATTTAACTGTGTGTACAAATCTGGAGACACTGTGGAAGGATGTGAAAAAACATAGTTAGATTTGATGAAAGTTAAGTGCCAAAGAATTGATGCTTTCGAATTGTGGTGCTAGAGAAGACTCTTGAGAGTCCCCTGGACAGCAAAGAGATCAAACCAGTCAATCCTAAAGGAAATTAACCCTGAACATTCTTTGGAAGGACTAATACTAAAGCTCCAAGACTTTGGCCACCTGATGTGAAGAGCCGACTCACTGAAAGGGACCCCAATGCTGGAAAAGCCTGAGGGCAGGAGGAGAAGGGGGCGGGGACAACAAAGGATGAAATGGTTGGATGGCAGCAGCAACTCAGTGGACATGTATGTGCGTGCGTACTCAGATTCTGTAACCCTATGGACTGTAGCCTGCCAGGTTCCTCTGACCATGGGATTCTCCAGGCAAGAATTCTGGAGTGGGTTGCCATTTCCTATTCCAAGGGATCTTTATGACCCAGGGATAGACCTGCATCTTTGGAGTCTCTTGTACTAGTAGATAGATTTTTTGAGCAAACTCCAACAGATAGTGAAGGACAGGAAAGACTGGCATGCTGCAGTCCATGGGGCTGCAAAAAGTCGGACACAATTTAGTGACTGAACAACAACAAAGCAACTAAAAAGGTTATCAAATTCAGAAAGAGATTATGCAAGAAAGTAAATACAAGAAACTATAATAAGAAAAGCTATGAAAACCTGGACAGCATATTAAAAAGCAGAGACATTACTTTGCCAATAAAGGTTGGTCTAGTCAAAGCTATGGTTTTTCCAGTAGTTATATATGGATGTGAGAGATGGACCACAAAAAAAGCTAAGAGTCGAAGAATTGCTTTTCAACTGTGGCTTTGGAGAAGACTCTTGAGAGTCCCATGGACTACAAGGAGATCAAACCAGTCAATCCTAAAAGAAAACAGTTCTGAATATTCATTGGAAGAACTGATGTTGAAGATGAAGCTACAATATTTTGGCCACCTGATGCAAAGAGCTGACTCATTAGAAAAGACCCTGATGCTGGGAAAAATTAAAGGCAGGAGCAGAAAAGGATGCAAGAGGATGAAATGGTTGGATGGCATCAATGACTCAATGGAAATGAGTTTGAGTAAGCTCCAGAAATTGGTGATAGACAGGGAAGCCTGGTGTGCTGCAGTGCATGGGGTCGTAAAGTCAGACACGACTGAACAACTGAAATATGATAATATACCACAGTATTGACAAAGCCATAATGAAAATACTGAATAGAGATTTCAACACAAACACTGTGATAAAACTACACTGCTAGGATGAGGGGAGTTAGAAGGCAGAATGAGAACCTCATCTTTATATTTCAGAAGAAAACATAAATAATATCTAAAACTCAAACATCAAAAAACAGCAGCAGTTATTTGAAAGTATGATTTTTAAATAACAAGAGAAAAAGCTAAGAGCTAAGAGTAGTTAACCTCTAGGGAATGAGAAAACCTCTAGGGAATGAGAAGAGAGTGGGAAGTCAAGCAGCAGGGGAATGTTGTTTTTCATTAAAGACCTCGAACAACTACTCCATTTTATCAGCTATGTACCTTTATTACCTATCTGCTTCAGATTCCAGGGATTCTTTTAAAAAAATGTTTTAATGTCTAGTTTTAACACACGAAAAGTCCCTAATTTTTAATAAAAATTAAAATTTGAAAAAACAAAATATACAAGCCTAATCTTCAATTTCTATGTTCCCTCTGCCCCAACTCTAGCTAATATCCTCTTCCCTATGAATCATCCCACATACTTCACTTACTGCAAACTACCTCCAGTTAACAGGACAGTGATTTTTTCCTTTTTGCTTCTTTAAACTTTTGGGATTTTGCAAATTTTCTATATCAAGCATGAAGTGCTTTTTATATTAAGAAACAAGTTAAATACATTAAGAGAGTGGAAAATAGAAAACTATCCTGAAAGGTCCATCTAAAAGGTAATTTCTTCCAAGAACTATCTTCCCTATAAATTCCTTTGCATTCATATCTATCAGTATGTTTTTGTTACCCACAGGACCACAGCACAGTGTCCTGATGAAACACAGATAGAATCAAAAGCTCATTTCAACCCTTGGGGCCAAAATCAAAAAACTATAACCAAAACAAACCCAAGTCTGATCTCTTTCAAAGATAAAGCCTTCAAATGTTTGAAGGCTGTTATGCTCATCAGTCATCCTCTGCAGGAATGAAAAACTGTTCAAGAGCTCCTCAGGTGACATGATTTTTTGCTCTTCGAAATTAGCACCAATTAATTAGCATTAATAACTAATAATGCTAAGATCACTAGCTACTTTTTTTTAAAGAGGCTATTGAATTATTGAGTCAAAATTTATGCTCAGCTAAAATTCTTTAAGACTTTCTAAGATACACTCTTAGGCAAACTTCTCTACCTCCCAGCCTCATCGTGCGTGGGCTTTTGGTGCCTTTTTGGGGGGCGAGGGAGGACGTTACATGTTTGTCTAGGACCTTAAATGCATTCTTTCTTTAAACAAAGTCATCTTGTTAAATTCCATTTACTGTTATATTCTGCTGAGATTCCAATTTTGTTGCCTTGGTGCTTTTCTCAAAATCTCCACAATCTCAGATAAACAGACTCACTATAATTTCATTTAAAGTAAACATAAACATCATCCTCAGAAACAAGAGTGTAAACTAATCACCTGTCCAGAGCTATTTATTAGAAACACCTATACTGGATGCAGACTGAACTCCTTAGGTTCTAAGACTTATTCTAAACCTAATTTTAATCAGCAATTGATTAACTCTTGTCAAAACTTTTTTCATTCTTTTAGCTACTCTCACAAGGGTGGCTCACCAGGATCTGCCAGCTTTTTAAAATTATTAAGACAAACTAAAAGAAAACCCCATGCCCAAATCGCTTCACTGATGAATTCTACCAAACGTTTACAGAAACATTAAGACAAATTCTTCACAAACTCTTTCAAAAAACAAAGAGGGGTCCTTCTCAACTCATTTTATGAGGCCACTTATGATCCTCCTACCAAAAGTCAAAGACTACAGTATGAAAACTGTAGGCCAATATATATCTCTTTTAAACACATATGCAGAATTCACCAACAAAACACTAGCAAACTGTAGCTGAAAACATAAAAAGGGGATTATACACCATAACCAAGCAGGATTTAGCCCAGGAATGCAAAGCTGGTTTACATTCAGAAATCAATGTAACATGCCACGAAGTGAAGTGAAAGTTGCTCAGCCGTGTCTGACTCTTTGCAATCCCATGGACTATGCAAGTCCATGGAATTCTCCAGGAATACTGGAGTGAGCAGCCTTTCCCTTCTCCAGGGGATCTTCCCAACGCAGGGATAAAACCCAGGTCTCCTGCAATGCAGGTGGATTCTTTACCAGCTGAGCCACAAGGGAAGCCCTACACCATATCAGCAGAAAAACCAAACAAACAAAAAACCATAATAGGGAAACATAACAAAGGGCTCAAATTTCCTTAAACTTCAAAAAAATGGGGTATCAACAGCACAAGAATGGAGGACATCTGTGGGGATGTTCCAGATTGTCCAAGCTACAGAAAAGTGAAACTGCAGTATTTGATCTGGCTATTGCAGATCAGATATAAACTCAGTATCTGGATCCTGTAGAGAGAGGGTCACTTTTGGGTCAACTGACATAATGAGAATTCCGACAGATGTGACCAAAGTAAAAGTATCAATGTTAAGTTTACTAAAGTGGATAACTTTACTATGATAACTGATTATCTGTAGGATGGTCTCTCCCATTAACCTTGATGGAAAACACTCTCCAGAGTTCAGCACTGTGCTAAACAAATAGTGCTTAGCTAAAAAATAATAAGTGCTTATTATTTGGCCAGATATTGTTCAAAATACTGCCATATTAACTCCTCAAACTCAAAGAAAGGTATTAAGTTTGGTGGTGGGGGTTTAGTCACCAAGTCGTGTCCAACTCTTGCAACCCCATGGGCTGGAGCCTGCCCAGCTCCTCTGTCCATAGGATTTTCCAGGCAAGAATACAAGAGGGTTGCCATTTCCTTCTCCAGGGGATGGTCCGGATCCAGGGATCAAACCCAGGTCTCCTGCACTGCAGGCAGATCCTTTACGGACTGAGCTACCAGGGAAGCACATTATTAAATTTGTATTTTTATCAAACCTCTTTTAAAGAGAAGAAATATGCCCAGAAAGGTGAATACTGTTCACCTCTGACTGTAGCATACGCTCAAGAGTAAAACATGTTCACACGTTAAGCTTCCAACCAAGAAACACTTTAGAGTTCTATTCTGAACTAGTATGTCGCTCTGCCATGAAAACTCACTTAGTTTAACTGCAAACCATACAAGCGCACCTTCCCCAAACACGCTGATTCTACTAGTCTGTCCTTCATCAGTATTACGAAACTTCTAGTTCAGAAGCTCAGAATTTCTGATGTGTCTGGTCCCAGACTAGCAAATCTGAATCCTATCCATTCTTATTTGTCTGTTCCCTTCTCCTTTGTCTGCCACAAATGACCTGGAACAGCTAGAAGCAGATAAAGAAACAAAGTGAAGTCTCTCAGTCATGTCCGGCTCTTTGTGACCCCACGGACTGTAGCCTACCACGCTCCTCCGTCCATGGGATTTTCCAGGCAACAGTACTGGAGTGGGTTGCCATTTCCTTTTCCAGAGGATCTTCCCAACCCAGGGACCAAACCTGGGTCTCCTGCATTGTAGGCAGACGCTTTACAGAGAACACTAATTTTTTCCAAAATACAGACTGTATAGCACAGTCAGCCTGGGTTGGAATTCTGGCCACCGTGTCCTGTCATCTAGTAAGAAAAACGAATCTTATGGAGCCTCAGTTTCCCTCATCTGTAAAATGTTTCTGAACCACCTACCCCTGTGAGGATTCAGTAAGTTGCAAACCACTCAGAACCATGCCTGTCCAAATAATAAGCCTCAACAAGTGTTACTATTAACATCATGTCACACTGCTGTTGTTCAAATGCTAAGTGGCTGCCATCGACAGAATAATACTTTGACATTCAAAGATCTCCAGTCTGATGCCATCCTACCACCGGAAAGATACTCTTCCACTACTTTGCTATCTAATTCGCAACTCCTACCCAAATGATCTGCAGTGGAATCACTAGCTCGGCAGAGGGCCTTCCGCCCTCTTCAAATTTTCGGTCTTCTTATCTGCCCTTAGGGTGCAAACTCTAAGCTCAGCTCCTTCGGCAGATCTCCCCACCCACCCAAAACCTCGGGTAAAGTTTCCCCTCCTTCCCGCAGGTTCTCCCCATTCATCAGCCACCCCCGCCCCGCCCCGTCCCCAGCACCGCCCAATTTGCAAAGTGAACATTATTCCTCCCGGGTCCCTTGGGGGCGTTGAGGTCTAGGGTTGGGGGTGTGTCCCCTTCTTTGTGTGTTCCCTCCTTTGTGTATCCCCCGGGCTCGCTGAGCCTAGAACGCGCACTAGGAGGCGATTTGCAGCAGCTACAAAAAAAGTTACGCGCTGACTGAAAAAATTGGCCCGAAAGGGAACCCGGCGGAGCTGTCCCCCAACTGGGCAGGTGCCGAGGTGTTGGTGAGGGGCGTCCAGCAGGTTTCCCCGACTGGGCGCGCGGCGCTGGAGGGGGTCGCGCGCGGGCCGCGGGGACCGCCTCTCCCGTCCCCGCCCCTCACCTTCTCCTCCTCTTCTTCCTCCTCCTCCTCCTCCCCGGCAGAACTGTAGACCTCAAAGCGGTGACGAGGGGTCATCCGGGGGCCCGTTACCACCTCATTTTCCTCTGCGCGCGGCGACGAGACGCGCGGGACCAGGACCGGGCCGACTGAGGAGGGAGAAGAGGGGGAAGCGGGCCGGAGGGCGCGGGCGCGGGCGCGGGCGCGGGCGCTCGAGCGGGACGCGCGGCTGCAGCCGGTGGGTTGGTCAGCGAATTAGTTCCATGACGCCCCCGGACCTGAGGCCGCCGCCGCCGGTCCCGCTTCTCCAACCGCCGCCGCTTGTGCCCGGGTGGGGAGGGGGTTCCCTCTCGCCATAGGGCGGCGGGGGCCGGGGAGAGGCGGGGGGGGAGACCGGCTCTGCCCCTGCCCAGGGGAAGCGCCTCCGAGGGGAAATGGTGAAAGGGGGGAAGGGGGAAAAAATGAAAAAAAAAAAAAAGAGGAAGGGGAAAGGGGGGAGGAAAATAAGAAAAAAGCGAGACAGAGGCGATGCCGCGTCCGCTCGCGGGGAAGGCTGGGGAGGGAGGGGAAGAGGGAAAGAAGCGCCGGCTCCCTCGGCCCCGCCCTCGCGGACCGATCCCGGGACGCGCACTCCCCGTAAACAACACTGGTCCGGCCTCTCGTCCTCCCACTTTTTCCTCTCCGCCGCCTTTTCCGTCCATCGAACGTACTCAGAAATTTGGCAGAAAGCTGGGCTGTTGGCAACGGGCCGGGAAAGTCTGTGGCATTGGGGCAGGAGGGGTAAGGAAAGCTAAAGGTGCGTGGACTCGTTGCCGTGGGGCGGCGGAAGGGTTCGTCCGTCGACGGCACGGTGACGTAAGCGCCCCCTCGACTCGCTGGAAAAGGCGTGCGGAGGCAGGAGGGCGCGCTGCGCATGCGTCCGGGGGAAAGAAAGGCGAGGCCGAGCGCCCTGCTAGGAGGTGGGGTTTTATCTGGATGCTCTCCTGGCCAAACCTGGCGCTACCTGGTTTCATCCAGCCCATCTTTGTCTCTGAGGATTGTAAAAGGATCTTTTGGGGGAAAGCCGGCGATCAGTTGTGTAAAAGTCTTGCATTCTTTGTTGACCTCGCAAAAAGTTCTGTGTTCTCATCGTTGACATAAAAATAGAATTGCACGGTTTTCTTGCTGCCACGTCGTGGGTGGAGGGAGATTCTAAAGTGCATTAGAGATCGGGGAAATTGCCGGGAGCATGTTCTTAAGCACCTTTTCTTTTAAAACTAAATTTACGTTGCTGGCAGCCGGGAACCTACTTGGAAAGGCGCCAAGGAAATTCTGTATTCTTAACCAACGTATCTGAGTATTTCAGAGTAGGTTTACTACCACGTCTGTTAATGAGTGTGTGATAACATATAAATGTGTTTTATTTGGGGTTTCTTTACGGACTTTGGTAATTTTTTGCTTATCGTTTTAATTGTTGTAGTTATAAAAAGAATAGTAGAATTACAGAAAGTTTTGAAAGAGGAAAAAACCCTCTCAAACTGAACTGTTTACAGAAGTAGTCACATTTGTGTTTTCCATTTCTGTTTTTTATATGCCTATTTTTAACAGTCAGTTAAATTTGGTTTGAGCTTATTCAGCCAGCTAGGTGCTAATAAGCTCTAGCAAACTGGAAGTAACTAAGACAGATAGCTTCTACCTTCGTGGAGTTTTCTATCCAAACAACAGAGGAAAACCGTGGAGCTAATTATCACTAACTAAAATCACCCAGTAGGTTGATTTGTTTACTTGTCCGTTGCATTCTCTCTGCAGAATATAAGGTCTAGGATGGCTGGAGTCTTGTGTAATTTATTTTACCCTGTATTCCTGCATGTAAAAGGCTCTCAATACTTGATTACTGACTGAATAAACAATTAGCAGTATTAAGATGGAAAATTGCAGGCTGCTATGGAAACACTTAATCCTAGGCTAGTTAAGGATATCAGAGAAGGTTTCTGTGAGGAAGAGACATTTAAGATGATACTTGAAACCACTGGTCATCAAAGTGGGGAAAGTGTGATACAAGCAAAGGAAACAAATGCAAAGACTCTGGATCATGGATATTTAAAAAATCTCTAAAAGCAGTGTGGCTGGTCTTCAGAGAAATGAGGGGGAGAGCTCTGAGGTCAGAGGCAGGTCCCTATGACAGAATAGGGAAGGGAAACTCAGCAAGGATTTTAAAAGGGTCGTACTTTGCTTTTTTTTTTTTTTTAACCCTGGACTTCCCATGTGGCACTAGCGGTAAAGAACCCCCCTGCCAATGCAGGAGACACAAGAGACGGGTTCAGTCCCGGGATTGGGGAAATCCCCTGGAGGAGGGCATGGCAACCCACTCCAATAATCTTGCCTGGAGAATCCCCATGGACAGAGGATCCTGGCTGGCTATAGTCCATAGGGTCGCACAGAGTCTGACACAACTGAAGCGGCTTAGCACGCACGCATCCTTTTTTCTTGCATGGTCTGTATGGCTGCATGGTCTTCCTTCTACATAGGCAACATTTATTTTGCGTAATACCATTCTTTGTTGGACAGTGAAATTGCTTATAATTTTCATTACTGTAAGAATAATACCAATTCCATTCCCAGGTATGTAGTCAAAAGAAATGTAAACATGTCCGTGCAGAAACTTGTATGTAAATGTTCATAAGGGCATTATTCATAATGACCGAAAAAGGAGACAATACACAACTGCTGGATTCGTGGTCAGATGTCTACAATGAAATGATATTTGGCCGTAAGGAGGTGCTGATATATGTTGTAACATGGATGACCGTTGTAAACAACGTGCAGTCTTTCGTGGCTGGCTGCTTTTACCTAGCATAATGATTCTATTTGTATGAAATGTTCAGAAGAGGCAAGTCTATAGACAAGAGTAGATTGTGCAGGTACTAAGTGGCTTCTGTCATGTCCGACTCATTGTGACCCTCTGGACCATGGCCCTCCAGGAACCTCTGTCCATGGGATTCTCCAGGCACAAATAACTGGAATGGGTTACCATGTCTTCCTCCAGGATATCTTCCTGACTCAGGGATCAAACTCATGTCTGTTACCTCTCCTGCATTGGCAGGCAGATCCTTTGCCACCAGTGCCACCTGGGAAGCCTCAGAAAGTAGACTAGTGATTGCTTAAGACTAAGAATGGAGATGTGATTGGGAAATGAGGAGTAAGAGTTTTGGGGTTTCTTTTTAATGAAAATATTTTACAGTTGATTGGAGTGATGATTGCAAACTGAGTAAGTTACTAAAAGCTGTTGAGTGGTACACATTAAATGGGTGAATTATCTGAGATGTGAACTATATAGCAATAAAGCTGTTACCAAAAAAATGAAGGGAAAAAACAAAAAGAACAATTAACATCTTCAAGTGTAACCTTTTTCTGGGTTATTTGCATTTTTATGGCTTTCGATGAATACCAATATGCCAAAGTATTTGGCAGAAAAGTTGACTCAATTAAAATGTAACCTGGAGTTTTTAAGAGCTCTCACTTCATTACATACTTAGCCTTTGTGAAGCTTAGTTTTAATAAAACTTTCTTACTATCTGTGAGACTGCCAGTGATAGTTTAATCTAGAATATTATAAATATAGTTATAAGTAATTAATTGGTAAGAAACTTGTTCCAGTTGTCCTAACAAAAAATATGGACATTATTTTTCTTCATTATGCATTCACAAGAATTTACATTTAATCACCACCACTTTTTTTTTATTAATAGCTAATATCCTTTTTTTAAATGAATTGCAGTTATAACAAATGAAAAGTCTTTGAAATTCTGTGAGAAAATAAGGCATATAAAGAAAACTTTTTACTACTACTGTATTGATAGGGAATTCATATTTTTTTCATTTAAAAAGTTTTAGGGATATTTTGTCCCAAGTAAAACTACCTTTCTGCACATGGTGTGTGTGCGCGCTCAGTCACACCTGACTCTTTGCAACCCCATGGGCTGTAGCCCACCATGGCTCCTCTGTCCATGAGATTTCCCAGGCAAGAATACTGGAATGGGTTCCATTTCCTCCTCTAGGGGATCTTCCCCACCCAGGATTAAACTCAAGTCTCCTGCATTAGCAGGCAGATTTTTTACCACTGAGCCACCTGGGGCTCCTGCATGTTAGGTACTAATAAATATATTGATTACTCACTATGTCCCAGACATTGAACTGCAGCAAACTTTTATTGCTTTCTCTTATGTTTATTCCTACAGCACTCCTCTACTGTAGGTATTTTTGTCATCCCCATTTTTCAGAAGATAAAGTAAAAAACAACAACAATAATAAAATAAGAGGTAAAGTAAATCCTCAAGTCCGGTCACACAGCTTGGTGAGGCACTGGATTCCAGGATTCCAGCTCGTCTGACTGCCGAGTCTGAAGTGGTTTTTGTTACCACTCTCTGCTGCCTTCCCTACGGGTATTTCTGGCTTGCATGGAAGTCTGAACAAAAATACTCACCCTCTGGTTATTTTTGCCTTGCCTTTAATCTTGGAACAAATATTCAAACAAAAGTTTTTAGTGAGTCGTTCATATTTGTGATTCTCTAGAGAACTGAGTTGTGCTTGAAAACAGGTTATTAACATTTTCTTACATGTGTTTTATTTCATGACTAAAATATGGGATCTTGAAATAGAAACGTGCCTTGCTTCCAATGCAGAGTGACAGAGTAAGGAGGAAGCTGAGAAGCAGAGTGCTCTCAAAATAAAAGCTCTGTTCTGAAATGCAATATAGTGTGAAGTGAGACCCCTCCAGAAACCTAGGATAATTTTGAGGGGAATCAAGTTGAGGGGCAAAGTCGTTTGCTATCTATAGTCTTTCAAGAAAAACAGAAACAGGCTGCTTACCTTTTTGTGAATATAGAAGATAAGGCTTTGTTTAATCTTTAAAGAGAGAAATTTCTAGTCTCCTTTGTCTTAAGTGAAATTTTAGGGTAATATTTTCAGCAGACAACTTATGAAGGTACTATCCTGTAAGAGAAACACCAAAAGAATAAAAGAAGTGATTTATTGTCCTTATAATCACTTATCTTTAGCATTTAGCTTCAAGATCTTTTTTACAGCCTCCAAATTACTTGTTTTCTTTAATCTCTACAGAGACAATGTAAGAGGAGTAAACCTCTCAAATAGACATTAAGAGAAAAGAAGTCCACACTCACCAAATAATATAAAAGACCACCTACTCACTATTACTTAATTGAAGTGTAGTTAATTTACAATGTTGTGTTAGTTTCAGGTACACAGCAAAGTGATTTGGTTTATATATATATATATTTCTTTTCCAAATTCTCTTCCAATATAGATTATTTTCAAGATATTGAATATAGTTCCCTGTGCTATACAGTAGCTCCTTGTTGTTTGTTTATACCTCCTACTTACAATTAACTGGGGAGAAAGTGCACAGAGAAAACAAGTTAAAAGTTCTAAAATAGGAAGCCACAAGCTGCTTTCCAGACTTTGATCAACTCTGAATAAAAACTTACTTTACGTTTCTTGGTATGTAGGTGCTTACTGAGAAAGACTTCACCAGGAGGGACCACTGGTTGCATGCTTTCTTAAAAGGAGCCCCAGAAGCCGCTATTTGAAGTTTGTAAATCAAAAAGACTTCAGTGGAAACATCCTCTCCTTGTTGTTCTTGAGAAGAAAATACACCATTAAAATAACACTGTTTTACTCTCACAAACTGTTTTGAATCCTGAACCACCAAAAAATATTTTCATATTATCTTATGTAATCAAACTACTAATACAGATTATTTCTTGTGAAGCATTAATGTGGGAGGTGTGGAGAGACAGGTAAACATCTTCCAAAGTGTATTTTTAGTTTCATCACAACATATATTTACTGTAATCCTTGTTTCTTCTCACTGAAGGAAAAGAATTATATTTGGGAAAACAATTTAAATTATCCACAATCAACATTTCCAAGACTTCTTTTTCACATACATCAGCTTCTTTTATTAGCAGACAGTAAGTCAATATTTGAGACCTAGTTGAATATCGGGCTAGAAACTGTATGAGATTCAAAGAGGCATATGTGGTCCTGTTTGTAAGAAACTTGTATTCATTCATTTCTTAATTCATTATTTATTAGCTGTGTGATCATGAGCAAGTTAACCAGCTTCTCTATAACTTCACCTCAGTTTCATCAAGTGTAAAACTGGATACTAATAGTATATCTCCTAGGTTTTTATGAGAGCTAAATGGGATAGTGTTTACAATAGGCTTAGACCAGCATAGGACACATAGAAAACACTAATTTGTTAGCTTAACTTTTCTATTTCTAACCCTTTATGTGCCAGGATTGAGTTTGGTTATTTTTTCCCACTTAATAGAGTTAAAAATGGCTTACCCTCGGTGAGCTCCCTGCCTTGTACAAGGGAAGAAACAGGAGAAATTCTTTATGTTGGTCAGGACTTGAATGTGGCATGAATTACTTGCTGTTGATTAAATTACGTTGAAACTTAGCTGTGTAAAACAAGTATGTAGTATCTCACACCATTTCTGAGGCTCAAGAACTGTGAGTTCCTTAGCTGAGTGGTTATGGTTTAGGATCTCTCATAAGGCTGCAATGAAGTTGTTGACAGGAGCTGAGGTCATCATGGGACTGGATAATCTGCTTTCAAGTTCAATGTCGGCAGTGGGCAGGAGGCTTCAGGCATTGCCACTGGACCTTTTGCCTGTGACTGCCCCCTCACAGGTGGTGAGAGGCAGAGAGTGAGACCAAGACGGAAACTGCAGTCATTTTATAACTTAATCTGGGACGTGTTCCACTGTCACTTCTGCCATATTCTGCTTACCAGAAGCAAATCGTTAGGGACCTCCCTGATGGTCCAGTGGTTAGGAATAGGAGTCGCAGTGCAGGAGACGTGGGTTTGATTCCTGTCAGGAGAACTAAACTCCCACATGCTCGCGAGTAAGCCCTTGCACCACAGCTACTGAAGCTTTGCGCCACAGCTAGAGAGTCCATGTGCCACAAGGAAAGATCTCACATGATGCAACTAAGACCCAACACAGCCAGCTAAATAAATAAATACCAAAAAGAAAGAAAAGAAGCAGCAACAACTCAATAAGTCCAGCCTGCAGTAAAGAGGAGGGGAGTTAAACTTGAAGGGAAGAGTATCAGAGAATCTATGAACATAGTTTTAAAACCACTGCAGGTATGGAAGGAAAAATAACCGTTTTGCCCCCTACACAGAAACAGTTATAAAGGCTAGGGAGCAGCAGAAACAAAGGAGTAGAGAGATACTATGTTTCATAACATGTAATCTGGCCATGGCTTAAGAATTGAGGGGGCTGTTTTTATCCCTGTTTTTATAATGAGAAAATGGAGGTAAAGTAACTTTCCCAGTTTATACTCTGCAGATGGCAGAGCCAGATCTTAAATCCATATATTCCCAATTATAGAGTGTATAGTCTTATCGTTACCTGTATTGGGCAGGGTTCTTCAGAGATACAGAACCAAGAGGCTGAGTCTGTGTCTCTTTTTCTATAGATAAAGAGGGATTTTGAGAGATTTATTTTAAGAAATTGGCTTGTGACTGTAGAGGCTTGGTAAGTCCAAAATTTGCAGAGGAATACTGCAGCTCTCTGAAAGAGCTGCAGTTCAAGTCCAAATGTAGTCTGCTAGCTGAATTCCTTCTTGCTCAGCCTTTCTTATATTGAGATGTTCAACTGGTTGGATGAGACCTGCCCACGTTGTAAAGGATAATCTGCTTTATCCAAAGTCCACCAACTTAGTTGTTAAATCTCATCCCAAAACAAACAAAATCTTCATAGAAACTTCCAAAATAGTTGTTGACCAAGTATCTGGGTACCATGGCTGACCCAAGATGACACATGAAATCAATACACGAAATTATACTACCCTCTACAAAGATGACAACTTGGGGTCCAGATCACAAATGGCAGTTTGTGATCATACTAAGCAGTTTGTTGGACTTAGGAAAATTAACCAAACCTACCTGTCTGTTGACAAAGGAATGGATAAAGATGATGTGGTACATATATGCAATGGACTCTCACTCAGCCATTAAAAAGAGTGAAGTAATGCCATTTGTCGCAACATGAATGAATCTAGAGATGTCATACTCTAGTGAAGTAAGTCAGAGAAGGAGAAATACTGTTTGACATCCCTTATATTTGGAATCTAAAAAGAAATAACACAAATTAACTTATTTACAAAGTGGACACAGAGAAGAACTTATGGTTGCCAGGGGCGAAGGATGGAGGAAGGGGGTAGTTAGGGAGTTTGGGATCAATGTGTATGCACTGCTGCTTTTATAAAGGATAACCAACAAGGTCCTACTGTATAGCACAGGGGATTGTGCTCAATGTGATGTGGCATCCTGGATGGGAGGGGAGCTTGGGGGAGAATAGATACATGTATATGTATGGCTGAGTCCCGTTGCTGTCCACCTGAAACTGTCACAACATTGTTAATTGGCTTTACTTCTATATAAAATAAAAATTAAAAAAATTTAAAAGTTATAAAAGAAGGTTAACCAATAGCTCTCTGTGAGCAATATAACCTTGAACATGTGATACTGGATGGGGTGTTCCCATGAAATACCGTAATTCATGTAGGAAATGTATGTTGGAATATTTGTCTATCATGCTTGATCCTCAATCATGTTTTGACAAATGACAAATATGGTTTTTATTAACATTATATTTTTCTCTTTCACTGTTCTACTTTTTTAGTCCCTGTGTTTTTATTAATTCAGTTCAGTTCAGTTCAGTTGCTCAGTTGTGTCTGATTCTCTGTGACCCATGGACTGCCGCATGCCAGGCTTCCCTGTCCATCACCAACTCCCAGAGTTTGCTCAAACTCATGTCCACCGAGTCAGTGATACTATCCAACCATCTCATCCTCTGTCATCCCCTTCTCTTGCCCTCAATCTGCCTTTCACATATTTTGAAATGACTTTCATTTGAGAAGTATTTTTCTTCCCTGTTTGGACCTTTCTCTCTTTTCTTCCCTTTGATGCCTTATTTCAAGGTTTCCTTTTTTAAAATTTATTTATTTATTTATCTTTGGCTGTGATATGTCTTTGTTGCTGCACAGGCTTTTCTAGTTGCAGCAAGCAGTGGCCACTCTCTAGTTGCGGTGCACGGGCTTCTCACCGCGGTGGCTTCTCTTATTGTGGAGTGTGGGCTCTAGGGTGTATGGGCTTCAGTAGTTGTGGTGCGTGAACTCAGCAGTGTGGTTCACAGGCTCGAGAGTGCGTGCTCAACAGTTGTGGCATGTGGACTCAGCCGCTCCTCAGCACGTGGGATCCTCCTGGACCAGGGATCAAACCCGCGTCTCCGGCATCGGCAGGCAGATTCCCCTAAACTGAGCCACAAGGGACACCATCAGGGTTTCCTTTTAGTCATACCTCCTACCAGAGTAAAATGTGAAATCAGGAAAGGACAAAAATGAGGGTGAGAAACCAGTTTGTAGACCAGCTGGACTTGGTGATTCCAAAGGTGTAAATATTGTTCAAGTGTCATTTCTTTGCTGATGATGCATAAGTAAAACTGTTTCAACCTTGCCGCTGGAGATATTTCTCTTTGTAACTAACATAGAGCAGGAAACTTTTTTTGTGGAGCCTCAGAATTTAAAAATGCAATGGTCCCAACTTGGCCTTTTGACCTACTCCAGTCTGAGTCCCCACTGAGGACATGACACAGATAAGGAGTGGGCTGGGGAGTGTTATGAAGCCATCTGAAAGTGATGTGGAGTGTAAGTCTATGGATACAGCCTACCAGGAGAGAAGAAGAATGCTTCGCTTCAGTCGTATCTGACTCTCTGCAACCCTATGGACTGTAGGCTGACAGGCTGTTCTGTCCATGGGATTCCCCAGGCAAGAATACTAGAATGAGTAGCCATGCCCTCCTGCAGGAGATCTTCCTAACCCAGGGATCAAACCCACATCTCTCAAGTCACCTGCATTAGCAGGTAGGTTCTTTACCACTAGCGCCACCTGGGAAAGAGCAAAATCTAGAATGCCTGTAGAGCAAGGGGTGCAACAAGTTAGCAAGGAAGGAAGAACCAGATTTGCAAAATATGTAGAAGCTGAGACCTGGTGGTAAAACATAAAGCAAGGTAAGAGAGTTTGGGAGCTAAAGTTTGGGCTCTAGATAATAGCCCATTTTTAGCTTTTCTCAAGAACAGCAGGATATAATTTGTGAGCTTCAAAACACCCAGGGGGTGGAAACACCACTAGGTGGTTTGGTGAGTTCTAGCTGTTGAGCAGATTTTGTGTGAGTGAAGAAGACATCAACACTATTCATAGGAGAAGCTAGTTTCCTAAAAAAGGAAAATTCAATGCATCAGTGCTTCTCTGTGTTCCTTCTCTCTCTCCAATAGCTCCTGTTGCTATACTGATCATCCTGCAAGCTCAGTCAAGTGTGAATTCCATCTTCAGAGAAGGGCTTCATTAATACCATGAAAGACCAAATAAAGGTTTTACCAAAATCAGTTTCTTTTATATCAACACAAATAAGTCAACGATAGGAGATTTTGATAGTTTATTTAATTGTTCTATTTTTAATAAAGTTATACTTAAACCGTCTTGGGAAAATATTGATAATTTTCTTACTTTGCTTTGAAAGATTGCCAGTGGAAGTATATTTATAAATTCTCCATGTACTCCATTCCAAAGGAATGATCTCCTTTTAGTTATGTTCCTTTGCATATTTCAGAAAGTTATTTTTAATATATTGCTCATTTGAACCATGATAATGGAAACTCAGATCCAAAGTGAAAGTGAAAGTGTTAGTTACTCAGTTGTGTCCCACTCTTTGGACCCTGTGGACTATAGCCCTCTAGGCTCCTCTGTCCATGGGGTTCTCCAGGCAAGTTAATGGAGTTCATTGCCATTTCCTTCCCTAGGGGATCTTCCCAACCTGGGGATCGAACCCAGGTCTCCCAAATATCTAACCATACAAGGTACTCGTTACATCAACCCAGCTAATTTTGACTTAAATCTTAAGAAAATGATCAGCTCATTTTGACATAAATCATATTTATGCTTGTAGCCACCTGCCTTTTAGAGTGAAAAATTACATACCCCAAATTCACTATAAGATAATTTCCATTCCTGAATCCAAAATGTCTTCTGAATGTTTAAGAATAATGTTGAGTAAGGAAAAAAAGTAATGCTGGAGAAATATAGTGAGAGAAATCAAGCTTTATGCTAAAGAAACTACAGTTTTCTATGGACTTTCCCTTCCTCCCACAATATCAGAACTCTTCCATCAAGGTTTTCAGAGAGGCCCACTGATCAATTTGTATAGGTCCATTGTAACTTGGCCTCCTGACCACTATCAGGAATTTACAGTGTACATACAAATCTGTAATGAATATTAAAAGATTGATTTGAATGCCAAGTCAGTTTTTTTTTTTTTTTCCTCAGAGAATTGTTGAATATAGAACAGGCTTCCTTTGACAGCTACTCCCACATGTATTATAATATATGCACCATATTCTCTACTGTAGAAAGTTACAGCTAAGGTCATAGAAGTGGAATCTTGTCCAAATGAAAAACACAAGTCCATGTTACTAATAACATTGCTTTTATAGTTATACTTCTTCTATGTATCAGTATCTTGTTACCTGACTTTAAGGTATGTTACTGCTTTCGTTTTAAAACTGTTCAAAAGCCAAGGGATTATTTACTAAGTTCTCATTAGTCACCAAATTCAAATTGAATTTATAAAATGACATTAGTATATGTTGATTTTTATAACTTGAAAGTTGAAGTTGCTCAGTCTTGTCTGACTCTTTGTGACCCCATGGATTATAGAGTCCATAGAATGCTCTAGGCCAGAATACTGGAGTCGGGGTAAATCTAATGACAACAGGAATTTCTGGCTTCGAGCTCCCCCTATATAATTGCAGGCACCCCAATTCCTCCAGCACTCCAAATTCTTCTTTTCTCTTGGCAGGTCCTAGAAGAGTTCATTTGATCTCTTTGACAGTCTTTAAAAGAATCCCATCTCCTTGTTTTCTGCTTGGTTCCTTTGGCTCACCTGCCCTGCAGGCTCTCTTCAGATGTGTACTGACCTCCACACAACACTCGGGGGTCACTGTCTCAGAGTTTGGACTTACAAGTGTCCCTGCTCAGTGGCGGACTGATGTTGGATCAGGTGCCTTGTGGTCAGCGTCTACGTTGGCCTAGGTAAAGGGGGTGTGAAGTGAAGAAAGGGCCCCTCTTTTTGCTGGTGTTATAGTTCTTTCAATACTTTGGCCAACCTGATGAGAAGAATTGACTCATTGGAAAAGACCCTGATGCTGGGAAAGATTGAGGGCAGGAGGAGAAGGAGGGGTGACAGGATGAGATGGTTGGATGGCATCATCAACTCAATGGACATGAGTTTGAGCAAGCTCTGGGAGATAGTGAAGGACAAGGAAGCCTGGTGTGCAGCAGTCTGTGGGGTGAGTGGGACATGACTGAGTGACTGAACAGCAACAACAACAACAAAGTAGCTTTTTTATCAAGTCTCTTTTCTAAATTAGACCCTCAGAGAAGCTCCTGGGAAGAATTATTCCCTGGGATGAAGTATCCTGACCAGAGCAACACCACTCTCCATGTTGTATTTGCTGGTAAGTCGATGAAATGATGTGATTTCAATAGAGTCTCTGTTTCTTCTTCTTCTGAGACTAAGTATTTTAGAAAGTGAATTTTAAGTACCTTTCAAATTCTTTGAGATTCAGCATGCAAGCATTTCTCAAAGGCACGATTGAAATACAACATGGTATGGTATAGACTGTTGCTGGTTTCAGCTGATTTTGCCAGCCACATTTACTAATAAAAGCTGGAGTTATGTGAAACTCTATCTGACTCAATAAACAAATAGCCAAATATTTACTGAGCCTCAGCTGTCTACAAAGCCTTGTTGTTTTTTAGTGCCTAAGTTGTGTCCAACTCTTTGTGACCCCATGGACTGTATTCCACCAGGCTCCTCTGTCCATGGGATTTCCCAGGCAAGAATCCTGGAGTGGGTTGCCATTTCCTTCTCCAGGGGATCTTCCTGACCCAGGGATCGAAACCACATCTCCTGCATTTCAGGCAGATTCTTTACCATTGAGCCACCAGGGAAGCCCTTCTACAAGGCCTTGGACTACATATCAAGCTGACCACAAAGTCAGGAGATAATGTTATAAAAACAAGTATATGCCTTTTGGGAAATATGTAGTGATCTTGATTTTAAGGGAAAGGTGGGAACAACTATACAAATATTTTGTGCAACGAAACTAGAAGTTTCTGTATACCTCTGGAATGAAATTATCCAGGAAGTCACAGAGCTCTTAATTCAGAAGGTGTTTTTGATCTGGCCCAGTGTTGGGCTGGGCTTGTACTTACTGTTCTTCAGAATTGGAGGTAGACCAGATGGAAGGAAGCAAATGGCCCCAAATTCATAGGCAAGTCTGTCATTTTCCAGTGGCCTGGTGTGAAATTTTTCTAAGTAAAGCAAAAGCTTCCTGTTGCTTTTCTAATAGGACTTTGGCCTCTAGTCTTTACTAGGTTATACATTTTTGGAGATCCCAAATTATTTCTTCCCTGAGGGAAAATCAAAACATTATGATAAAAAAAAATTATCCTTATCAGGAAACTATCTAGCTTGTCAACTATTTTGTGCTTTTATCCTCCTTATTTTCTTATTCTCTTCATTTAGTCTTCTTGTTTTATTTTTCCATGTGGGATCTTAGTTCCCCAACCAGGGATTGAATGGGTTGAACTGCCTTCTACACTGGGAATTCAGTCTTAAACACTGGCCCACCAGGGAAGTCCCTTATTTAGTCTTATTGAACTCACTTAAAATTGTACCTCTTATCACACTTTCAGAAATATTCTTAGGACATACTTAGAGTTCCCACTTTCCTAAGGGCTCTTAAATACTCTTTTAAAGATCCTACGGAGAGCTTAGTGCATCCGTCTCACCTCGCAGACCTCTGTCTTGATGCAGGTTCACTGTAGAGTGGATGTCAATCATTTCTCTAGAAATATTCTGTGCTTGTCTCCTAGATTTGTGTTAGGTGCCAATATGTATGGAGAGAGTCATCTGCAGGCCTGCATAATGATGGCCTTGTTTAGGACACTGGTTAGGCTGTTGAAACAACATACTCAGAAATACAAACACCAGAGGCCCTATCATATAGAGCCTTGTCCATCTTGTTGCTTTCCCATTGTTAGGGAGTTAGCTTCATTTTTGTGCTTGAGAATTAGCTAGCTCACAATCACATACTGAAGCCATCCCATTTGGAGGGGAAAGAGTGAAGGAAGCACCCAGCCCAGAAGCTGCACACATCACTTCTGCTTACATTCTATTTCCTATGCAGTCTTTAGGTATGTTTGGATCCATCTTAAACAGTTATCAGTAGTATGGAAGATAAAGGATATCGAGAAGATGAGTAGTAAACTCTGCCCCACACTAATATGATCTAGATCTATTAAAAAATTGTTTTTAAAAAGCAACAGCTGGATTTCTCCGGTGTTCCAGTAGTTAAGAATCCACCTACCAATGCAGGGGACACACGTATGACCCCTGGTCCGAGAAGATCCTACATACCTCGGGGCAGCTGACCCTGTTCATTGCCACAACTGAGCCGGCACTCTAGAGCCCAAGAGCTGCAACAAGAGAAGCCACCAGAATGAGAAGCCCACACACCGAAACTAGAGAGTAGCCCGTGCTTGCCACAACTAGAGAAAGCCTGAGGGCAGCAACGAAGACCCAGCACAGCCCAAAATAAAATTTAAAATATAAACAACAACAAAAAATAGCTAGCAGTTGGCATTTTGGCAGATGCATAACGTCCATCCTAGTTCCGTTGATATTCTTACTAGTATTTGGAGTGGGGTAGAGGTGCAGGTAGGAAGGAAAAAGTAGAGCAAAACTTTTTGATCTGATCTCAGTCCAAGGTGCAGTAGTCATAACTATGCTGTTGATGTTGTTGTTCAGTCACCAAGCTGTGTCTGACTCTTCGCAACCCCATGGACTGCAGCAAGCCAGGCTTCCTTGTCCCTCGCCATCACCCAGAGTTCACCCAAGTTCATGTCCATTGAATCGATGATGCCATCCAACCGTCTCATCCTCTGTCAGCCTCTTCTGCTTCTGCCTTCCATCTTTCCCAACATCAGGGTCTTTTCCATTGAGTCAGCTGTTTGCATCAGATGACCAAAGTATTGGAGCTTCAGCTTCAGCATCAGTCCTCCCAAAGAGTATTCAGGGTTGATTTCCTTTAAGATTAACTGGTTTGATCTCCTTGCAGTCCAAGAGACTCTCAAGAGTCTTCTCCAGCACCAGAATTTGAAAGCATTAATTCTTTGGCACTCTGCCTTCTTTATGGTCCAGTTCTCACATCCATCCACGACTACGGGAAAGACCATAGCCTTAACTATATGGACCTTTTTAACATACTGTCTAGGTTTGTTATAGCTTTCCTACGGAGAAGCAATCTTCAAATTTCATGGCTGCAGTCATGAAATGTACATTAACACTATAACATATTAAAGATATAACCAATACAGGTAAGACTCTGAAGCTGAATGTGTCCCTTTGCTAATGTAACTAAAATCTCCATACTTTTGAACGTCTTTCTTTACTTTTTGTGGGTAGGGAGACTTCCTGTTCAGGGTCCTCATTATTCTAACTTCATGCCCTATTGACCCTCAACCTCCTGCTTCTTTGATGCTCATCAGGCTGAGCTTCAGCACTCCGCTTGCATCGCACAGGAAGCCTGCAGACGTTAGCACATTCCACAGGATGCGCGCTTCCTTCCTTAACTGCTCTGAAAATGGAGGCTGATAAGTACACCATTGTCTCCATGAGGGATCTCTGCTGATGGGAACAGAAATTCCCTCAACTCAGCATTTTAAGTAGAGGTGGAAAGGGTATTTATTGAAGGATGTCTATACTTTGAAGAATACAGAGTCCTGCTTCACAGGAATGAGAGTCATCAAATAGCTTCTGGGATCAGATGGTCTCTCATCTCTGCTTCTCTGGGCGTATCCATTTGTTCCTTCTCCTCTACTCCAGGCATTTTTGATTTTTCTAAGGCTTTTTGAGGTTCACTCCCTCTCACCAGTTCTCATATGAGGCTTCGATTTGCCACGGCATCCCAGGAACAGTTAGTCCTGGGATGATGAGAGTTAAACATCTGGTTAGTCGCAGAATATCATCTGACCAATTACCATAGCTGGTACCAGGGGATGATCCCTCAAAGGAATTAGGTCAGCTGCTCCCCTGACCAGTTAACTGCTGCCTATTGCTTTCATGCATTCATGTTCAAGAATTGGCAGCTGTAGATGCTTGTAAATTGGTATTAGCTTCTGGACACATGGTACATTTAAACCCTGACTTATTTCTTATTTTGGACACTGCTTTTTCATATCTCCTTTTGAAATCTCTCATGTTTTCCATCATGTTCTCCTAAATTATCCATGGATATCACTTAGGAACACAAAAGTATATATTACAAATTTACCTACAGCAGGAGTAGATTGAAGTTTCTGTGGGCTTGAAATCTATACAGTTTTAGAAGCTCTTTTGAAGAAAAATAAGAATATAAAGTTATTAAGTTATCAAAATTAGGTATGAAATTAATTCTCTATTTCAAATGACCAAAGGAACACAACAGAAATCTTTTAAATAAATGGTGCTTAAGTTTCATTGGGCATAAAATGCAGTAACTTTTATTAAAATACAGATTTCTAGACAAGGATGCCCACTCTCACTACTTTGATTCAACATGGTACTGGAAATCCCCGCCAGAGCAATGTTCATTGCAACAATGTACACAATAGCCAGGTATGGAAACGAGTCTAAACAACAGATAGTGAATAAAGAAAACGTGATACTCACACATACACACACACACATAGGAATACTATTCAGCTTTTTTAAAAAAGAAGGAAATCCTTCCTTTTGTGGCAGCATGAATGAACCTGAAGGGAATTATGCTAACTGATATAAGCCATGTGGGTGTGCGCTCAGCCATGTCTGACTCTTTGCGACCCCATGGACTGTAGCCTGCCAGGCTCCTCTGTCCACGGAATTTCCCAGGCAAGAATACTGGAGTGGGTTGCCGTTTCCTCCTCCAGGGGATCTTCCCAATCCAGGGGTCAAACCTGCATCTCCTGTATTGGCAGGTGGGTTCTTTACCGCTAGTGCCACCTGGGAAGCCCCTGTGAGGTAATAGATGTGTTAATTAACTTGAGTGTAGGAATCTTTCCACAATTAAAGTGAAATCAAATTGCATTATGCACATTTAATATATTGCAATTTTATTTGTCAATCATACCTCAAGTTAGAAACCCCACCACATATAAAAAAAAGTTGTAAGAGTGCTACTTACCACACTGAGAGGGAAAAAAAAAAAAGCAAATTCCTGGGTCCACTCCTGACCAACTAAATCAGCATTTCTGGGGTGAGGTTCTAAACCTACATGTTAGCACCTGCATCCTCTGGTAGTCTGAAGGCCACATTTCGAAATGAATCAAGTGACTGTTGTAGTGAATTAATAAGATTTTAATGATATATTTTTGTATGTGCATTTACTAGGAATTTCAGTTATTCTTACTGTATGAAAGAAAAACTACAAATTTTGTATACAAGGTTTAACAGAAATTTGTCATAAACTTATATTTTAATTTAGCTGTTTTGTAACCAGAAAGAATAAACCAATGTAAAGAAGGAAAACCAGAAGCTGACAAAGATAATAATGAATATCATAATATTTCACAAGATATTTGCATTATTTGAAGGAGAAAATGCCCCAAGGATGTCATTTTTCCATATCATAAAATAAGAATAAACATGAATACTAAATGTAACTTTTAAAAACTGAGACTAAGTTTAAAAAAACTCCAATACTGTGATGATTGTACTTTATCACGGTTTTCAAAATGTTTATGTATATGTATAATACATGCACTCACACAGCAATTTAATAATAGTATAAATAAGCTTTGCTTAGTCTTATGAGTTAAGAACTATTTTGTGAGTGAATTAATGGTCTTATCACATTAACTGATTGCTAATATGCATAAAGTTCAAAACATACATATCTGAAGAAATCACCTACATATTTATTTGTGACAGAAAAATATCAGTTAATGGAGTTTACTGAATTACAGAACTAATTTGACAGTGTAAACTGTAGTACTCAAGCACAATCTCTGTAGAATTCATATTTACAATTAAAACATTCTCTTGTTAAGGGGGGAAAAAAAGCCTGACTTTATAGCTTCAGGGAAATACTTTTGAGTAGTTAGGGGACTTCCAGAGATGGTGAAAATGAGACGGGTTGGCAGTGGGGGGGGGGGAGGGGAACCATCATATTATCACTTTTCTAATAATTGGAATTCAGATTCTTGGGACATAGCTGCATATTCTCTACCCCGAAGACTGGTTCCTCCTGAGGATTCAGGTCTTCCTGGGCCAGGAAAATAAAGGGAAAGAACCATCACCTCGGAGTTGGGAATCAGAAAGCAGGTTTTAAGTGTTTGGGGAGATACGTCAGTCAAGGAAGTTTGCAGCGTTCTCTAGAACGGAGCTTTCTTGGGACATGAATCATGTTTATTTTCAACATAGAAAGAAAACTTTCTAGCTCCAAATGGAAAAAAAGAAAAAAAAATCTTACTTTAAAAAAATGTTTCTCTCTGCCAGAATGTTAGGAAACCACTGAGCCATCTAAGCCCTGAGGCTGTTGGCAGAGTGCATGCTCTTAATCTGCTCTCTGAGCCTCCCTGGCCCTGGGCCAGGCCCAGGTTCTCAGACCTACAATTGTGCTTAGAACAAAGGCACATCTGGAGGGTACGCTGCCTTCTCTAGTGAGTCTGTCTACCTCCTCCCGGTAAGTCAGGCTGTCCCAGGAGAATCTTCGGGACACAGAAAGCGTACTGTGCCCCCTGAATGCAGCCCTGTTGCAGGACTGCTTTAGAACCTGTCATTAGACAATGCCATAGCTCTCCTCTCCCTGGCAAGGTTCCTGCCTGAGTTTGAAAGCTGTAATGTGATTTACAGCCTTATTAATTTCAGTTGCAAACTGAGCACATACAGAATGCTCTGTTTAAGCAGTGAATAAACCTGCACTACACTGAGGGGGTTTGTGTCTGTTTGCACACTTCCACTTTGCCATAGTGTCGCCAAGTTCAGCTCCAGGCTCTCAGACAAAACTTTCCAACTGTTTACTGAGCCTGTTCAGACAGTACCCATGTATTTGCCATGTACTTTACAAATTGGTTTCCAATAAAGTTTGAGGCCTTGTATCTAGAATAATCTGACTTGTCTTCTAAGACATAGAAACTGAAGAACCGGGGCTTTCCTGACAGTCCAGCGGTTAACACTCTGCTTCCACGGCAGGGGGCAAGGGTTCCATACCTAGTTGAGGAACTAAGACATGTCTCATGGCCAAAAAAACGGAACTGAAACAGCCCTTGGCAACCTTCATACAGAGAAGGATTTCTCAGCCTGAACCCTATGGATGTTTTGGGCTAATTCTTTTTACTTATTTATTTTTTGGCCTGACCAGTGATTGAACCCGTGCTTTCAGCAGTGCAAGTGCAGAGTTTTAACCACTGACCTGCCAGGGAATTCCCTATTTATCTACTTCTCATTGTCATCTACTTTGATTTTTAAATTTTTATTTCTTGCTTTGATTTTTATATTATAGTATAATTGATTTACAGTATTGTGTTAGTTTCAGGTGCACAGCAAAGTGATTCAGTTGTACATATACATATAGCTAAGCTTTTTCGTGACTCTGTAATAACCTATAGGCTGAGTAATTCTTTGTGAGTTATCTCGTGCACTGAAGGAAGTTCAGCAGTATCTAGTTTCCTCGAGGCCTCAAGCATGCTAAATGCCACAGCCCAGGCAAGCAGTCAACAATAGTTTTGTTCCCACCGTCACGCAGTTAGAGCCTACATCTGGCCTCTTCCCTTCAATGAAAGGCTTTGAGCCCCTCTTCCCTTCAAGAGCTCTGACCGATCACTGCCAGCTTCCATCCTGAGCTCTCAGCAGGCCAGGAGCTGCAGCCCACTCCTTTGTATTTCTGCCTTTGATTCTGTTCTGTGAGCTACTCCCTATCTTTCTCATGAATTCATTTTACACTATCAATTTTTCCTTTGGTTCAGCAAATAACCCTTTCTTCCAGCTGCTCAGACCAGTAACTCGAGTGTCATCGCTGATTCTTTTTTCTCTCACATCCTGTGTCACTCAGAGTCCTGGCAGAATACAATTAGCACACTAAAAGGTATTGTTGCTGTTCAGTTGCTCAGTCACATCCGTCTCTTTGTGACCCCATGGACTATAGATCTCCAGGCTCCTCTGTCCGTGGGATTCTCCAGGCAAGAATACCGGAGTGGGTTGCTATTTCCTCCTGACCCAGGAATCAGACCCATGTCTCCCGCGTCTCCAGCACTGCGGGTGGATTCTTTACCACTAAGCCACCTGGGAAGTCCTCGTGGTCAGGTTAAGGGAAAGTAATAAGGAATGATGAGGCACCCGAAAGGGGGTCACTGTGGGAAGCCATTACTACCCGAAGCTGGAACGAAGCAGGGGTGAGCAGGGTTTACCAGAACCAGCAAGAGCTGTGGTGTCATAGACAGCTGCCTGACAGCAGAGAAGGGCAGTGTTGCCACACTAGCCTGGCAGGGCAGGTGTCAGGTGAAGAAACATTTCTGTCTTGTTCTCCTCCTGCCCTCCAGCTCACTTCACTGTCTGAACCCAACCAAAGGAGGATAGGAGAATCGAAGTGTGTGGGCCACGGAGGTCAGAGCACCAGTGCCCAGGAGGGAGGAGCAGGTGGATCTGAAGGGACAGCCAGACTCCCTGTGTGCCCTCACCAGTGAGTCTGCCAGCTCCGCTGGAAATACATCCAGAATCCAGCTCTCACACTCTTCCTCCCTTATTCCTTCCTGATCCAAGCCACTGTTTCTCACCTGGACAACTGAATTAGCTTCTATCCCTTTCCCCAGCTTTATTTTTTTATTTACTTACTTTTTAAAGATTTTTTTTTTTGATGCAGACTATTTTTTTTCAAAGACTTTATTGAATTCATTACAGTACTGCTCATAGTTTTATGGTTTGTTTTTTTGGCCACAATTCATGTGGGATCTTAACTCCCTGACCAGGGGTTGAACCCACACCCTCTGTACTGGAAGGCAAAATCTTCTCCACTGAACCACCAGAAAAGTACCAGCCCCAGCTTTGTTCTTTTACAGCATTTATGACCCCCTAAAATATTATGTATGATTTGTTTGCTTACTCTCTCTCTCCATTAGAATGTAAATTCCATGCAATCACAAACAGTCTATCTTTTTAAGTGCTATGGAACTCATTGTAGGCAGTCAATAAACATTTAATTAATCAATACTTAACGTGATCTGATTTGCTTTCTGTTCATTATTATTTCCAAAGAAATAGATGGTTTCAGGGGCATACAATGTAATCTCATTTTGTTTAAAAAAATTTTTTGTGCATATAAAAAAGAATGGATGTATGTTCAAAAATGTTAGAAGTGATTACCATTGGAGAGTGGGATTTGTGGTAATTTTCATTTTATTTTTTGATTTTAATACTGAAATTTTCTACAATGGCTACATGTGATCCTCGTAATAAGATAAAAATAACTACCTTTATTTCATTTTATTTTTAAATTAAAAAATTATTTTATTGAAGTATATTTGATTTACAAGGTTGTGTTGATTTCTGCTATAAGTACCTTTATTTTAAAGTTTTGACTAGCATCAGTCTGATCTTCTAGAGAGGCTTGGCAGTTCTTTTTTCATCTCTTGGCTCCCCATCTCTTTTCTGACAGTGTTGTTGTGTGTGTGTGTTCGTCGCTCAGTTGTGTCCGACTCTTTGCGACTCCATTCTAACAGTGGCATTGCCAAACCTTTTCCACTCTTTTTAAAGTCTCACTGGACCCATTTCCCACCATCTTTACCCTCCTCTGTGCCATAGAAAGGGCTCCTTAGGTGGCCCTAGCGGTAAAGAACCCACCTGCCAATGCAGGAGACCAGAGAGACTTGGGTTCCATCCCTGGGTTGGGAAGATCCCCTGGAGGAGGGCATGGCAACCCACTCCAGTACTCTTGCCTGGAGAATCCCGTGGACAGAGGAGCCTGTAAGACTACAGTCCATAGGATCGCAAAGAGTCAGACACGACTGAAGCGACTTAGCATGTACGCAGGCACATGCCATAAGAAGCTGTCCCATGAGTTTGCAGCAACCTGGCTCCCTGGTCCTCTAGAACCCAGTTAGGTTTCAAACTTTACTTGAAATCTACAGAGCAAGAGGAAATGAGGTCAGATCATTTATACCCCCAGCTGCCTCCTTACCAGTCCTACAGGTTGGTTATGTCCCTTTATCTAAAGGCCCACAGCTCCTGCACAGGGTCCTCTCCCAACAGCTTTCTCTGGGTAAGTGCTCTCTCCTCTCTCTTCTCCAGGCCTGGGAAAGATAATAGTTCTCCTACCCACTATTCGTGGGGGAATGTGCCATCCTTTGTTTTTCCTCATCCTTGCTCACAAATCTGTAGAAAGAAAGAAAGTGAAAGTTGTTCACTCATGTTCAGCTCTTTGCAACCCCATAGACTCTTCAGTACATGGAATTCTCCAGGCCAGAATACTGGAGTGGGTAGCCATTCCCTTCTCCAGGGGATCTTCCCAACCAAGGGATCCAACTCAGGTCTGCCACATTGCAGGCAGATGGTTTACCAGCTGAGCCACTAACTCTCCTCAAATTACCCAATTCAAAACTTCCGTATCTTTTCTTCCAAGGTCACAAGTAAGCACTCAATCACATCCTCTTCCATCACTCTCAGCAAATGACCTTGCCTCATTCTTTCTTTGTTTTTTACTGAGAAGGTCTTGTATCAGCTTTCTTTGCATTCCTCAGCTGGCCGTGTATCATCAGGTTACTAAAAGTAGTCTGTATAATGGCCTGCTCTCAGGTCTAATCTTGCCTCTCAGAGTACATAGTGTATCTCGCTCATTGCAGGGCTCTACCCTGTCTTCCTCTTGCTTCTGAGAACATTTTTCCTTTATTGGTTCTTCTCCCTTCTCCCACAGTTTAACTCTGGATGTTCCTGATGTGCCAAACCTTGGTTTTTCCCATAACAATTTTTTTTTTAAAGCAGAAAGCTTATCAATTGTTACTACTTTGTTTATTACTTATATTCAGATAATTTTTATGTACTTGCTGTCCTATTCATTTAACTAAAGTTTAGTCCTTTACCTCTCCAATTAGACTAAATGTTTTACCTGGATTTCCAATGATCTCCTCTTCCTCAAATCCAATATGATTTCATTCTCCTCAAGTAGATTTTTCCTCCCATGTGTCAGTATTTTTTCCAATGAAATCTATAGTTCTTGATCTCAAGAGTTTAAATCATTGAAGTTATTTTTTAATGCCTCCATTTTCTAGGCTCCTCAACTGCAATTACTTTCTGAATTCTATAATTTTTTCTTAAACTCACTTCTCAGAGTTCTTTCTTGCCGTTCTCTTTGTTGTACCCCTCCCCTCAATTTAACTATAGGCCAAAATTATTTCAACAGTCACCTAACTTGTCTTCAAATTCCTATGGAGGGATTAAGGATTTCTAGAATATTGCTAATATCATGTGGTTCTAAAATGTGACTCTGGGACTTCCTGGTGGTCCAGTGACTAAGACTCCATGCCCCTAAGGCAGGGGGCCCAGGTTCAATCCCTGGCCAAGGAACTAGATCCTACATACTACAGCTAAAGGTCCTGCAAGCCACAACTAAGACCTGGCACAGCCAAATAAATAAATATTTAGAATGTGGCTCCAATCAATAATAACTACAAAATCAACAACTAATATGTACTGAATATTTGCTCTGTGTTGACTGCTATCCTGAGTTCTTTTTTACATGGGTTAAGTATTTTAATCCTCAGGAGAGTTCTGTAAATATACAATTAGAAGTTTTTTTCCCTACAAGTCAAAGGTATTCGATTTGTCCACACTCAGCATTGGTGATCTTCTTGCTGGTGTGTCAGAGATTTCCAAATCTGTAGGCTCATCAAGTAATGTCTGTCTATTAAAAAAGCACAATGACTCAGATACATGCTATGATTCTTATAGATCCTGTCCTAATTAATAAAATATCAATGTATTTTAAGGGATTTTTGAAGTTAGGGAGAGTCTTTGTTACTTTATACTCTATTAATTAATAAATCCTAAAAGAATTACTATACACTCTAAGTTAGTTATGAATTTATTGCCTCTTAGCTCCAAATTCACACTTCATAGCCTGCTCAATGAAAGGAATCTGAATCTCTTAAATGGTTTCCTTTTGCAGCTAGCATAATGTTAGGCTCTGTAGAGAGCCCTAAAGAGACATTTCAGGAGAAAGAGGCATGAGTCAGTCTGGCTATTCCATTGGGAATGGGTTATGAAGGAAGGACTGACTGTATTTGCAGGAAGACCAGTTTATTTGTTTATCCTTTGATTTCACAAAGATTTATGAGAACCTACTCAATGTCAGACAATGAGGATTGTTGGATAAAGAATACATAGTCCCTGGGACTTCCCTGATGGCCGAGTGGTTAAGACTCTATGCTTCTACTGCAGGGGGCTCAGGTTCCATCCCTGGTTCAGGGAATGCTTGCATGTAGCCAAAAAAAAAAAAAAAAAAAGAAAGAAAGAAAGAAATACATAGTCTCTGTTTAAAGAGGCTCAGGCAAGAATAGAACTGAGTGCATTCTTACCTGTAAGATCAAGAGAAGCCCCGGATGCTGTGGAAGCTGAAGGGACAACTAATCTCACTGGGAAGAGAGAACCATATTCTAGGGGAAGTCTTCTGAATCAAATTTTCAAGGAAATAAAACCTATTCACCTATGTAAAGAGACAAAATATGGTCAAGCCAAATTGAACTACATGTGTAGTACGTGAGAACATTGATTGGGTGGTTGAGTGTTGGGATGGGTGTCTGGTGGACTGATGACAGATGAAGTTAGAGAAGTTGGACCCAGATTATGGAACTGGTCTATTTGATATTTAGATTGTTTCTACATTTAAAAACTACTTGGAAACAATCTCAAGTTTAGAGAAGAGTTGAAAGAACAGAACAAATAACTTTATCCCCCCTGCGTCATTTGAGAACAAGTTGCCAACGTGATGCTTAATCACCTTGTCTCCCTAAATGCCTTAGTGTGTATAATATCCACAAACAAGGACATTTTCCTTAATATAACCACCAAAATTAAGAAAGTAATGTTGATCGACTACTACCGTCTAATCCTCAAACCTTATATTCATGTTTCACCTGCTCTTCCAATAATTTTTTTTGTAGTAAAAGATTTAGTTCAGAATAAATCCTTATGCTTCGTTGTCAGGTCTCTTTAGTTTCCTTCAATCCGGGACAGTTCCTCACATTTCCCTTGATTTTCATTTCCTTGATCCTTTTGAAGATTACAAGTTAGTTATTTTATAAAACCCCCCTCCATGTGAGTATGTTAGATCTTTCCTCACAATTGGATTCAATCATGCATCTTTGGTAGGCGTTTTTCAGAAGTGATGCTGTATTCCTCTCATTGCACCCTATCAGATACGTGATTTCAACTTGCCCCATCACTGGTGATATTAACTTTGGTAACTTTATGAAGGTGATGTCTGCCAGGCTTTTCCAGTGCATACTTTTCTTCCCCCTTATAAATAGTTAATATTTTGTAGGGAGGTACTTAGAGACTATTTAAAGAGTCATTCCTTTTCAAAGAGTCAATTCATCCAGTTGTTTATAGCACTTGAATAAGTATGGACTCACAGTTTCGTCAATGATTTATGTGTTCTTTAGAAATGTTCCCATTACTCTCTGAACCCACCTGTACTTTTTCTGGCAGAGATACTCCAGTCTTATTGTACATTCTCTGCCCCAGCACTAGACTCATCTATTTCTCTCAGGAGCTTTGGTTCCTTTTACTGGAAAAGAATACTTAGAAACCAACACCTAGGCACTAGTGGGCTCCTTGCTATAGGGGTGACACTGTTCCTAGACTTTCATAACAGACATATGTATGTATACTTACATGTGTTTATATCTGTGTTTATTTTTGTATTTTGTATCTGTTTTTATAAGAGCCAGCTGACACGAATATCCCCAATTCTAAGCCAATATGTCATTCTTATGTTCTCCCTGTATATATTGTAATAATTGTAACTTGTTTCTCTAGAAATGAGAAACCTGGCTTCCTTCTCCTCAGTATATTTCCTTATTTGATCAACCCCCTATATGCAACTGTTTTCCCTAATAGCCACCACGCTCTCAGCCATGTAAATGCCCTCCTCACCTTGACTGGGCTATGACCCCCTGCTCTAGGCTATCTCTCTCCCTCCCATGGAGGCTCTTCTCTCACTGCTGGGGCTCTTGCATTCTGAGCTGAGTCAGTGCCCGACAGAGACCCTTTTCTCCAGTGGTTGTCTGCCATTCCACACGGGCTACCATGGCTTTCCCCCCACTCACCCACAGGGACATCTCTCGTGCGTAGCCTCAATCTAATGGGTTTGGGGTTGAATTGCTCAAGATGTGAACAACTGAGTGGGAGGGAGAAAGATATGGAAAGGGGAAGAAAAAGAGAAGAGCATTCCTATTTTTAAAAATATGTATTCCCTTTTTGTACAAGAATTTTTGTCATTGACTCAAACTGTTTTCTAGATTCCCAGAAATGGGATTACTGGGCCAACTGTCATTAGCTAAATAACTTGTCTCAGTTTTACTCCTGCCAGCAGCGCATGCCAGTGTCTGTTTCATCCCAGGTAGCTCTGGGTATTACATCTAATTTTAAAAGAATTTTTTGTTAACTTTATCAGTGAAAATAATACATGGTTTTATTTTCTGTTTCTTTGCTAGTGAGGTTGAACATTTTCCCATTTGTTTATTCAGTCATTTTTAGCTTCTCTATCATAAATTACCATTTTCTTGTCCATTTGCCTTCTGGTATAACTGGCTTCCTCTGACCACCTCCACATTTTTGCTTTCCTATCTCTGCTGCCAACCAATTTCTGCTCAGGTAAATACAAACTAAGGATTATATCACTCTAAAAAACATAAGATTAGAAAAATAAATGGCTGTCATAAAGCTATTCAAATGTATGGTGTACTTTTTTTCTTTTTCTTTTGGATGGCATAGGGGATCTTAGTTCCCTGATCAGGGATTGAACCCATGTTTCCTGCAGTGGAAGCACGGAGTCTTAACCACTGGACCTCCAGGGAAGTCTCCCTGTATAGCGTACTTTTAAAAACCAAATTGTTGTTTGCAGATCAATTTTATCTTTTTTGTTCTCTACTAGGTTTGAAAGATTTATCTAATTCTCCTCTCAGTTTTTTTCACAACCTATCATTTGATGCTACGATAGTAATGCTCTATTACTGACTGAATTTTTCATCATGTATCTCTTTTATCTCATATTGTTTTTTCATCTTAAAGTCTGATGTTTTGGGGGTTGGTATTTGCATGCTATAACATTTTCTTTTCAATCTTTTAGAATCCTTATGTTTTAGGTGTGTCTCCTGCTGTGAGTCAAGATCCTGGCAGGAAATAGGCAGTGCACTCAAAACGCTAATTGAAGACAATTTAATGAAGAAATTCTTTACAGAGGTGTGGACAGCATTAAGAGAACCAATAAAAGACAGTGAACTACCCAGACACTAGAAACAGGGAAAAGCATTTACACCCAAAGCATGAAAGGGTCAAAGAATGGGAACAGTAATAGTGGAACCCAACATAAACTGTTACTGGGAGAGGGGGCACCTGCAGGATCAGTGGTCTTAAGTAGAGATAACACAGCCACTGAAAAACAGTGGCTTGGCAGGGAGGGCAACTAGAGGAACTGATAGCCCTCCTTCTTTCTTCTCCTGACTTGTGATCTATTACCACTATCTGCTGCTGGCCAAACCCAACCAGAAGTTAGACGGCAAGAGAGCTTCAGGGATGCAGAGGAGAGAGCTGAGCCCAGAGCCAGGCAGAGTAGAGTTGAGAAGAGCCAGCAAACCATGTAAACAGCTCATAGCTGGATTTTGTTGCTGTTACGTGGTCTGATGGGTTGTGGGTTTTTTCTTTTAAATGGAGCATTTAGCCCATTTACTTACATTTGTTGAGATTACCAGGGTGATTTAGTTCTAAGATGTTATTTTAGATAATGTCTCCCGTTATTTATGTTTTTTTCCTCCTGTCTTGACTATTTTTTGAATACTTGAGTGATTTTTACTATTTTATTCATTCCATTTCTATTATTTTAGTGGTGACTTTAGAAAGTTATGTATTGGATTGGACAAAAAGTTTGTTCAGGCTTGTCCAATAGGATATTACATAAAAACCCAAATGAACTTTTTGGCCAACCCAATAACATCTTGCTTTCCTGGTGGCTCAGTGTAGGAAATCCCGTGGACAGAAGAGCTGGGACAGTCCATGGGATTACAAAGAGTTGGACATGACTTAGCAACTAAACGACAGCAATAGTATTTTTAACTCCCTCCTAAACAAGAGGAGGATCTTTGAAACATTTTGCTCAATTACCCCCTCCTGATTTATGTTGGGTATTTTTGTTTTATATGTAAATATACTTATATGTGATATGAATATATGTTTATAATATATAGTCAGTGTTTATCTGGGGTTATCTACTTTCTTTACTCACCATTCATCGTTGCATTTTAGTCTTTCCATTTCAACTCACTTTTCTTCTTTCAATCTTTTAGAACATCCTCTGTTGAGATTTATTGGTGATAAACTCTTTGCATATTCTTGATTTTGCAGATATCTTTGTTTCATTATCATTATTGAATGATATTTTTGCCAGGTTTATAATTTTAGGATGACATCTTTGAAGACATTATTATACTGTCTTAGGACTTTCATATATTGCTGAGAAGTGTGCTGTTAGCGTAATTGTTACTCCTTGGAAGGATAGGCTTTTAAATATTTTCTTTGTTTCTGGATTGCCACACTATGATATTTCTAGGCCTGGGTTTCCTCTTATATATCCTGCTTGGGAATCATGGATAATTCTAAAACTGTCAGCTGGTATCTTTTTTATTGGTTCATATCCTTCTGGATGGTGAATTTTAGGTTCCAAAGAGAGCAGTCACAGTATCTCCCATTCCACATGCTTTTCTTACAGTGTGGCTTTGACGTTCCTCCCATGGAGAAACCAAGTCATTGTTCTTTCTCCTTGAATCTGGGAAGATCTGTAATGTCCATGAAAGTGATTCCATGTGATTTCCAAGGCTGGGAGATCAAAGGCAGACCAATTTAACCCTACTCATCTACAGATGTGTCGCACTCTGAAGCAGCCACCATGCTGTGAGAAAGCCCAGGCAGCCAACGGAGAGATCATAGCTGGATATTTCCACCAAGAGAACTCTCAGCTGAAGAATTCTCTAGCCAGCAATTTGTATCAGCCACCAGAACTGTGGATAAACTAGCTTACAGATAATTACAGTTTCTAGCCTTGGAGTCACCTCCTGGTTTTCAAGTCTTCTCTGATAGCTACCAGGTATGTTGGGGGCAGAAGTAAATTGTCCCTGTTGTGCTTTTCCCAAATTCTTAACCTGGAGACTCTGTGAGTACAATAATCCTGCTGGTGTATGATACCAAGTTGGGAGGAACATGGATTATACCCAGCAGTCAATAACTGAACACTTCTGCCAGACACCTTGGGGCGAGACCAAGCTCAGACTAGTTTAAATTCTAGGGTTTATGGGTTTAAGGGCAACAAAAGAAGTATAAATACAGGCTACAGGCCTACTTGAGGCTGGTTTGTAACTGTATATGGTTAGAAGGGATAATTTTCCCTCTACTCAGTGCCATGGTTTAAGTGCGACAGTTCTCCTTGTGATCCAGTGATTTGGTGGCATGAGTAGGGGACAGGCTTATTTCTAGTTCACCTTACATTGAGTGTTTATCCCTTCGGTTAGGGGTGCTTTAATTAGACTCCTCACTTTGGGTAGATTTTATTCTTCTCGCTCCCTGAAAATTACAGAAAAATAAAAACTTAAGGTGCTTAAAGTCACCAGGTTTTGACAAGTGCCCTCAAAGTGAAACCAGTTTCACTGCTTTGTTTATTTACCTAGTTTCTCATTTCAGTTTGGGTTTTGGCCCATGTGTGCATATGTATAATTTTTTAACCTCTCAGTTCTTTGATGCATTTAAAAAAGATGATTTGCATAGTATAAATGGAATTTTTGGTGGTTTTCAGCAGATGGCTTGGACAGGACCCTGTCATGGTACCTCCTAAAATTTATATGTTGAAGTCCTATCCTCCAGTACCTCATATGTGACTATAGTCAAAGACAAGATTTAAAGTCACCTATTTAAAGATAGATGATCGAGTTAAAATGAGGATGTTAGAGTGGGCTCTAATCAAATATGACTTGTGTTCTTTTAAGAAGAGGAAATTAGGACAGAGACAAGTGCAGAGGCAAAATGATCTGAAGACAGAGAGAGAAGAAGGCAGACTACAAGCCAAGGAGAGAGACCTCAAGGGAAACCAGTGCTACCAACACTTGGATCCTGGACTTCTAGCCTCGGAAACTGCGAGAAAATAATTTTCTGTTGATTAGGCCACCCAATCTGATGTACTCTGTATGATAGCCCAAGCAAACTAATAAAGGAAAACCCCATTGCATTTGGGCTTCCCTAGTAGCTCAGCTGGTAAAGAATCTTTCTGCAATGCAGGAGACCCTGGTTCGATTCCCTGGTTGAGAAGATCCACTGGAGAAGGTATAGGTTACCCACTGCAGTATTCTTGGGCTTCCCTGATGGCTCAGCTGATAAAGAATCCACCTGCAGTGTGGGAGAGCTGGGTTCAGTCCCTGGGTGTAGAAGATCCCCTGGACGAAGGGAATGGCTACCCACTCCAGTATTTGTGCCTGAGAATTCCATGGACTGTATAGCCCATGGGGTCATGAAGAGTCGGCACAACTGAGCCACTTTCACTTTCACTTTCCACTGCATTCACTCATTTGGTTAATTAAGGGATAGGCTTAATTTATATTTCTTGCAGCTTCTGTTTTTTCTAACCTCTCTTGCTGTCTCCCTTTTTAAAATATGTATTTTATTCAGTTTGTATTTCTTGCAGCTTCTGTTTTTTCTATCCTCTCTTGCTGTCTCCCTTTTTAAAATATGTAATTTCTTTTTATTCTTTTTTATTTTGGCCTTGCCACATGGCATATGGGATCTTAGTTCCCTCACTGGGGATTGGACCTATATCCTCTGCAATGGAAATGCAGATTCTTAACCACTGGACCACCAGGGAAGTCCCTGTTATGTCCTTTTTGACCATTTCATGGTTTTTCAACACACACAGGAGAGGAATATAGAGACAATAAAACCCCAATTCTTCTGCTGTACCTCCTAGTTAACATTCCATGTTATTAGTGTGATAATGGAGGGGAGGAAACTTTAGGCTAAGTCCAGTTTTTGCATAACCCTATGTATTATTCTGTATGACCCTAAATATTTTAATAATACAGCCTCTTGTTTTATTGGTTATAAATGATACTACACACATCAATGTTCAACCTACAATACATTGTACATTGCCCAAGACCCATAAAGATTTCAAGCTACTCAAATAGCATCAACAACTTAAAACTGCAACAGAGAAACCATCAGGATGAGTATATTCAATAGTTACATCATTAAGATATTTTAAATTAAAAAAAATACCCATTAGTCCATCTAATGGAGAAGGAAATGGCAACCCACTCCAGTATTCTTGCTTGGAGAATCCCTTGGACAGAGCAGCCTGGTGGGCTGCCATCTATGGGGTCGCAAAGAGTCGGACACAACTGGAGCAACTTAGCAGCAGCAGCAGTCCATCTAATTTTTGGAATTTTAGTTCCAAAAATAAAAACTTAGAAAACTTAAAGGAATTGCTATTTGTTACTCCAATTAGTTAAAAATTACAACATAGGCAGTGAACCAATTTTCCTCAATGGAAACCTTAGGAAGAATTTTCTAAAAATTTCAGTTCATTTTTGGAGACAATTAGATGTAACACAGATACAGATGGGGAATCAAAAACAAATACGTGTTTTATCAAAGTAACTCAGAATTGGGTCTAAGTACTGAGTGAGTCAGTTTCTGTTCTTTCAGACCAATTTAACTTCAGTATGATTACTCAGGCTTAATGAAAGTGTGCTTACAATACGTGAAAAGAGTGTGGTGCTATATGTACACATTTGATTGGGGAGTTTGGGAACTCTGAGGGCCTCTAATAATGAGTAAATCCTAAAATAAGTCTTTAAAAAATAATAACAAACTCAGGTTCTTATACTGAGTGACCTAGGGCATTTCCTTATTAAATCAGAGCCTTACAAAATTTCAGAAAAGAGGTGGGATGAAAATATGTTTCTATGAAGAAAATAAAATCAAGTGTCCTAGAAAAAGTGAAGTATCCAACTCTGTTTTAAAAGCCTAGGAAGGAGAAATGTTAAAATTTGGAAGTAGGGTGTGTGTTAATTGCTCAAGTCATGTCCGACTCTTTGTGACCCCATGGACTATAGCCTGCCAGGCTCCTCTGTCCATGGAATTCTCCAGGCAAGAATACTGGAATGGGTGGCCATTCCCTTCTCTAGGGGATATTCCCAACCTAGGAATTGAATCCAGGTCTCCTGCATTGCAGGCAGATTCTTTACTGTCTGAGCCAAAAGCATAGGAAGGGGAAATGTTAAAATTTGGAAGTAGGGAAGGGAGTCCAAACTCCTGCTCAGGAGCCTAAGAAAAGGGAGGACCTGGAGTTAGAAGAGGTGTTCTAGAAAAATCTATGAAGGGCAAGGCATAGTCCAGGGAAAGGAAAAAGTGTGGCCACCGCCAAGAGTCTTGTGGGGACAGGCCTCCTGGAAGCCTTTTAGGTCTCCATTTAGGAGAGTGGGATGACTTGAAGAAGAGAGACTGGCAGAGCTGTCATTGTTTTACCCCACCCAAACAGCATGAAATGATCTTGATTAGTTTCCATTTCTAGAATAAACCTGCTAATAATCCTCATGCTATTTCATAGGCCTTTAATCCCCCAAACATTCTTTCTGAGTATTGATGAGTGAAATCCCCTCAAAGGGTCAAATGGCCATGGCCCCACAATGAGAGATAAAAGGCTTACAGGGAGAATTCACCCGCGTTCCTACCCATGTGTGAACAGTTGATCACTGAGGAGAATCGGTGGCTGACAACAGAGGCTTTCTTGGTTTAGGAAAGTGTAGGTGGCAGAGGAAGTCAAGGAGTGGGGTGAGAGGAGAACTCAAAATTCTCTTTTCTATCTGGGCTTCTTTCTCTTCAATATTTGGTGACAAATAGAAGCTTCTGTGAAGGTGTTTTGCATGGTGATTTTTAAAAATTTATTTTTGATTGGAGGATAATTGCTTTACAATGTTGTTGGTTTCTGCTGTACAACAAGGTGAATCAGCTATGAAGTGAAAGATGCTCAGTCATGTCTGACTCTTTGCAACTCTATGGACTGTAGCCAGCCAGGCTCTTCTGACCATGGAATTCTCCAGGCAAGAAACTGAATTGAGTTTCCATTCCCTTCTCTTGGGGGATCTTCCCGACCTAGGGATTGAAGCTGGGTCTCCTGCATTGCAGGCAGATTCTTGACCATCTGAGCCACCAGGGAAGCTATATCTTTATCTATACTCACATACCTATGTCCTCCCTCTTGAACCTCCCCCACCCATCCCTCCCCTCTAGGTCATCATAGAGCACCAGATGAGGTCCCTGTGTTACAGAGCAACTTCACACTAGCTATCTATTTTACACGTGGTAGTGTATATGTTTCAACTGTGAAGGTATTTTTATGTGGCAGACTTGATGGGAGTGTCTAAGCCCCATGGTGCTACCAAGGTTATGGGGCAGAATTTATGAAACTGATTTCATCATTGTCTTCTTCAGTTCCTGGTGTCACCAACAGCATGAATAAAGCAGTTCATTTTCCTAAAGAACAGGGACCTGATGTTTCAATGGATGCATGCAAACCAGCTTCTTTGATATCTTATGATGTATTCAGAATGTCATCCCACACTTTTTTATGTCAGCAGCACTTAGTTAATAGGTACTATCTTATTTTACATTCTCTTTCTACAAAGCACCTCAGGCTACTTGCAAGAAATACGCTTCATAACACAAACCATCCCATTTTGCTGAAAGAGTTCTGGGTCTTGTTGCTTATCATTGTGAGGGAACAAAAGTCAGGTTTTTCCACCCAGAGTGAGTTGGCGTTCTATGCCGTCAACCTGCCCTGTGGAGCTGACCTAGGCTGAGTGTCTTCAGTCAGCAGCCACCAGCATTTGTGACTGAAATCATACCACTGCAGGAATTCACTGTTTATGCTGCCTCACTGAGTCATTTTTTAAATGGGCACTTGGTAACCCAAATAAATCTTTCTATAAATGTGAGAGACATTGTTGAGGGATGGTGGCGGTCTTCCAAATTCCTCACCACAAAGCTTTCTCCCAAACCTTTTTTTCCTAGTTGTTTTTTTTTTTTAATTTTTTTAAATGACCCGAGAAGTACATTCTTAATGTAAAAGACAATATAGAGGGACTTCCCTGGTGCTCCCAGTGCAGGAGGCCAGGGTTTGATCCCTGGTCAGGGATCTGGATCTCACATGCCACAATCAAGACCTGCTGCTTCTGCTAAGTCGCTTCAGTCGTGTCCGACTCTGTGCGACCCCATAGATGGCAGCCCACCAGGCTCCCCAGTCCCTGGGATTCTCCAGGCAAGAACACTGGAGTGGGTTGCCATTGCCTTCTCCAATGCATGAGAGTGAAAAGTGAAACTGAAGTTGCTCAGTCATGTCCGACTCTTAGCGACCCCATGGACTGCAGCCTACCAGGCTCCTCCATCCGTGGGATTTTCCAGGCAAGAGTACTGGAGTGGGTTGCCATTGCCTTCTCCACCAATTAAGACCTAGTACAGCCAAATAAATAAATAAATATTTTTACAAAGACAATACAGAAGTATATTCAAGTTCACCTTCTGTGTATATTTTTTAATGCCTCCTTTTCCAGAAGAGAGGCCCTTTCGTTGTGGTTCTGGGAAGTGGTGAGGAGAGCAGGGATGGCTCTGAGCCCTTCCTCATATCTCTTTCTGCATCCTTACTGGTATTAGTCAGGAGAAGCTATGGTCTGTCACAGCAATAAACAGCCCCTCAAACCTCACCCAGCTCACATGTGCTGAATCTCCTGCAACAAGACTTTCAGACACTAAAACAGGGGATAAGTGAATTCACACATGCTCTCAAGTGTTGAAAGCTGGAAATGACACACATCACATGGAAATGGCCCATTCATTGGCCAGACCCTAATGAACTTTGAGGGAGGCTACGAAGTTTTCCTGTGTGCCCAGGAGCGAGAGGAAAAATAACTATGATGCCACTGCTAAATTTCTACCATATTCCCTCTCTCCTTGATGTTTTTTCAAACCTAGAGCCTTGACACTCAGCCATGATCTCAAACGTCCTCAACTTGTTTGTTCGTGTCTCTATACCTATTCCTGAGCAGTAAGCTCTCTGAGGCCAATTAGAGGCTAAGAAAAGAGAAGATTTGGGTAGTGAATGTGACACAAGGAAGGAGTGAAATCTTTTGAGTGGTAAGATCCCCATCCATGAGAAGGGACTAGCCAACAGAAATCAACTTTCCTCTCCCCAAACCTGTTTACCATCCAGCCTTACCATGGTATGGTAGACAGGTTACCAGAGTTCTCCATCTGATCCCATCACTGTATAATAAGGGGGTTGTGCAGTTTTCTCCTGTAAGCATCAATTTCTAGAGGAAAAAATCTGATTTCTACTTAGCCCTTGAGAAGAGAATAGATAATAATGTAGGAGAATTTTTGAAATACTCAAGATTTATCTGTAGAGGTCTATGAACTTTCTGTTTATTTACATCTAAAGTATCTTATGCCTCTTTCTTCTGCCTCCCCACCCCAGCTTTCCCTTCTGCTTCACACAGTTAGCTGTGTTCACAGTGAATACACATATACACACACACACACATGCAGAGTCAGCTTTAGAAATCCTGTCCCAAAATCAGTTTCCAAAGTTCCTCTTTTTTTCCCCCCAAGTCCCACTTTCCTCACCTCTGGTTGAGCCAGATGATTATCCATGAGATAAATGACAGGTATAATTTGTGGTTATAAAAGCCTTCATTAATTCATAATTTAATCTAGATGTCATCTGTGAGCAAACAGTTAATTAGGCTATTAATTCCATTAGTGTGTTAAGATTTATATATCCTCCACAATGAGATTTTTGTACTTTCCTCGTTGGTCCTCATTCCCTAGTTTTCAATGATTTAATCACCCTCAGTTACAGTTTCAATACCATAATTTTTGACAACCTACTTCCAGTCCTTTGAAAAGTTTGGGCTTTCTTGACCGTGAGCCAGATCCCTACTTGGTGGGTGTGCATTGTTAGATGACTGCGGACAGGGAGAAAATAGTTACCAGATAATTTCTCCACATCTATGAGCATGTTGGTTGAAATCTAAAGGAGAGTTAAAGAGGAATTTGAAGAGGTACAACAGCCTCTCTATTAAGGGAGTGATGTCCCTTTGGTAGTAACCTCATCGGATTCCACTCCTCAGGTCCCTCTTTGCCCATTTCTATATATCTGGGCTTCCTAGCTGGCTCAGCGGTAAAGAATCTGCCTGCAGTGCAGGAGACATGGGTTCGAACCCTGGGTTGGGATGATCCCCTGGAGGAGGAAGTAGCAACCCACTCCAGTATTCTTGCCTGGAAAATTCCATGGACAGAAGAGCCTGATGGGCTACAGTCCATGGGGGTCTCAAAGAGTTGGACACAACTGAGTGACTTTCATACATCTGTTGCTACCAAATGAGGTTCTTTAGCACACGTTCATTAAGGTGAATGAGCCAAGACAAGCTAGTTGTTGTTTAGTCACTAAGTCGTGTCTGAATCTTTTGAGACGCCATGGACTGTAGCCCCCCAGGATCTTCCCATCCATAGCATTTCCCAGGCAAGAATACTGGAGCGGGTTGCTATTTCCTTCTCCAGGGGATCTTCCTGACCCAGAGATTGAATCCACATCTCCTTCATTGGCAGGCAGATTTTCTACCCCTGAACCACCAGGGAGTCTTTGCTCTTTTCTTCCCACAGCAGAGTGTGCAAGCCCAGCATCTCAGGATTCTAGGACTCCAGGAATCTGTTCTCTAAACATCACAACTTCCAGGTTTCTCTCCCCATCAGGAAGGTGCTTTAGAGATTTCTCATTCACAGTGTGTAACATTAAGGGTTTTAACCTAAACAGAGAAGTAAAACAGACAGAAATAGCTAAATGGAAGTAAGACAGACCGTGTAGATCTCCTTTCCCCAAATGGGAGGCTTTGTGACTTCTTTAAAGCATCCAATAAGAGGTGAGGCTAGATCTCTGGGTTTTCAAGCTACTCTTTCGACCGCAAGACCACACTTCCTTCCGCCCCCACTGGTCTGCAGAGGAGACTGGCCCATATAAGCAGCCAGGGTGGTGACAAGGGCAGGGAGGAAAACACAGTGTACCTCGCAGGAGTACAAAAGCAAATCTGAATTTAGATGGCTCTTTTGAGAAGTCGCTATGTAAATTCAATACGAGGCTCTCCATGTAATTTAAGTGAAGGAAACAGCTTATTAAAAACCCACCATATGCTAGGCACTGATAAGTACCAGGGATACACAGAATGCACAAAATGAAGTTCCTATCGTCATGTGTTACAAATCATCACAGAACAATGAACTGCCACGTGGGCTGCGTTGTGGCCCAGCCCAGACACCCTTCCCAGCTTCAAGGGCTCGTACCCGCGACTTTCTCCAGAGTCTTGACCTTGGCCACGTGGAGCCACTTCGCTGGAGTATCCTAGTCCAAGAGTAACCAGGACTGACTCACTTCCTTCCCAGACTTGACCTAGGAAGATATCCTCACTTAGCTCTTTCCCATTTTCCCTCGCTCTGCTTCTAAACCCCTCCTCCAGCTTTTTCTAAAGAACATATTCCCTCAATCAAATACATGTACTAGAACCCCTTTCTCAGGCTCTTCAGCTACAAAACCCAACCTTAAACATGGGTGTTTCTTTAGGTTACAGAGTAACCCCCTAGATGCATTGTCTAGCATAGGATTAGTAATATTATGTAGGTCTGTGGTGGTACAGTGGCAAAGGATGCGGGTGCCAATGCAGGAGTCATAAGAGATGCTGGTTTGGTCTCTGGTTAGGAAGATCCTCTGGAGAAGGAAATGGCAACTCACTCCAGTATTCTTGCCTGGAAGATTCCATGGACAGGGGAGTCTGGTGGGCTACAGTCCACAGGGTTGCAAAAAGTCGGACATGACAGTGTACAGCACAGCCTGGATAGGTTTGTACAAGCTCAAAAGACCCCAGCATTTTCTACTATCTATAGGACATTGAGTATGCTACTCCATTTTTCTTCTAAAGACTGAACAATCTGGTTTTTCAATGTGACCTTTCAGTGACTATTTTTTTGGCAGTTAAGAGAGATTCTATGGGGAATGGACTGACAGAATAGAACATAAATATGTATGTAGCTACATGAATGTGTTTTAGCATTTTCAGCACAATTGTGGCATCATTAAAACCACTTCTGGAAAAAATAAAAAATGTTTCCCTTGCTCATTATAGAATAGAATAGTGGAATAAAAACTCTCAAGGGGAAACTGTTGATCTTACTGTTGAGGCAATCATCCTGAGCAAACCTCCAGTCAGACGTTTGGTAGGAGATTCAGCCATTGCATTCCTTATCCATGCAGTTCAACAAATGAACCATGATGACATGATAAGGAACAACATCAATGCCGTCTTTATTAAAATTAAACATATTTTTCTTATAGTAGCAGCTCTTATGGTGAGGGTAGCTCCTGCTGGCCATTCTCCTAACTCTCCTCACAGACTGGTTCCTCCTCTCAGCAATCACATTCTCCTTTTCCAGTTTCCTATGTAGCTAAGGCATGAATGTTCTGCCACCAACACCTTAAATATTAATAAATGAGGTTAGATTATTAGAGACAAGATTAAAATATTGGAGCCATCTCCAAAACGTGCCTCTCCTCCCACTCTGCCCAAGAGATGGTTGCTTATTTAAAGACAAAGACAGGGCTGTGTTAAAGAAAAAATTATTCACGACAGGCAGGCAGATTTCATTCCAGGGAGGCTAACTCAGTGAGGTTCTGACCCAACTCCTACTCCAATAAGGACAAGCAGGGATTTATAGCGAAGCAGGAGGATGGGGGTTAGTGGATGGAAAGTTACTGAGAGAAATCATTAGAGTTAAGTAGAATCATGTGAGAAGAATTGACAAAATTCTTGCTAAAGGCAGGACAGAGTGATAAAATTTGAAGGGTGGGGGATTTTCCCTAAACTGATTCACCAGGATTCTTGCTCAGATGGACTCTACAGGCATAGAGAGTGAAGCCCCAGGCCTGGCCTTGTCACAATAATATATCCATAGAAATTACTATTGGAAAAGGCAATGGCACCCCACTCCAGTACTGTTGCCTGGAAAATCCCATGGACGGAGGAGCCTGGTAGGCTGCAGTCCATGGGGTCGCTAAGAGTCAGACACGACTGAGCAACTTCACTTTTACTTTTCATGCATTAGAGAAGGAAATGGCAACCCACTCCAGTGTTCTTGCCTGGAGAATTCCAGGGACTGGGGAGCCCGGTGGGCTGCCGTCTATGGGGTCGCACAGAGTTGGACACGACTGAAGCGACTTAGCAGCAGCAGCAGAAATTACTTTACCTTCATTTTACAGGTGAAGAAACTGAGACACAGAGAACTCAAGCAAATTTCCCCAAATGTCCCAACTATTGGTTGAAGGAGTTAAAAGTAGGAAGTCTGGTTACTGAGTCCATTGTCTAACCATGGAGACCCACTGCCTTTTTGTATGTGAGAGGAGAATTAAAGCGTAAGATCTGGAGATAGGTTTTATAGCTAACAGAGTGAGCTGGAAGGTCTGGTAGAATAATTTATAATCTTATCTTGCTGGTTACTGTACCATCATTACAGGCAGAATTTTAGATTAAGTAGGTCAATTTCTAAGACGATCTGTAGCCCCTTAAATGAAGAGAGATGAAAGAGACGGGTGTACTTAATTTTTAATTGAAAATATTTTAACAGTAGGGTAATACTTATTAACATGCAGATGAACATTAATGTTTCCTTTCAAAAAAACAGCTCTTACTGGGCATTTGTATATTTGCATTTTAAGAGGATAGGAACTGCAAATTTTAGGAACCGCTCATCTTTGAAAACTCTCTTAAGGGCTCATTAAAAACTGATTTTTTTTTTCATTCTTTAGGACATTAGAAGATGTTGCACAAATGCAGCCTCATTAGATTTTGTGTTTAGTGCCTCTGGTTTACAATGTCATTTATTATACAAAAAGCACAGTATTATGGCTATAATCTGAAAGTACAGAGACAGCAGTTACAAAGGAGGTCTGGAAAACAAGAACACCAGTTTGGAAAGGAAACAGAAGGCAATATCAAGCCCCACAGTTTAGGAGAAATGGGTTGTATTGTAAGTAATACGTTCAGTGATGAACCTTCTTTCTTAATGTTTCTTTTTTCTCAAATTAGTCCAAGGTCATTGCTACCATCAGAACCACTCCTCTAAAGTAAGAAATTATGTTTCTTACATTTATATCCGAGTGTTTATTACATTTCTTTTATTTGGGATGGTTAACAGTATTAGACCATTAAAGCTCTAACACAGGTAACTTTTGCAGCTACTATAATGGAGCAAAAGATTAATATAGAACAGATAGATTTTGCTTGAGTGAAAGGGAAAAAAAAGAACAGGTCTGGGATGTAGGGTATTGTGTAGGGGACGATCTACCCATGTTGAGTGATGAAGTGACTGAGACTATAAGGCACATGGTAGAGGAAATCTGCAAAGGGAAAGATTTCTCAAAACACATTTTGACTTTGCTGGAGATCAGCAACCTTTTTTTTTTGATGGTAGTGTATCTCAAATGTCCTTTTACAAGGACATCATGAGATGCAACCATATCCATTTGGAATCACTTAAGAGCTGTTTTGTTTTAACGTGGTGGAGATAAATGGTTAACCCTTTGTAGTGGTCATTCTTTGGAATCAGTCAACTAACAATAAGCACCCACCCTCCACCCAACTGCCCCATTCTGATGATCCACAGTGTTAAGACCAGACCAAGCACTCCCAACCCCCCTGCTACTCTACCATCATTTTCATTTTATATATGGTTCTTCCTTCACTCTGCCTCTCAGCTGCAGTTCACTGTACCAATGATGATTATTTGACCCAATCTGGATCAATCAGAGCACTTTCCCTACAAATATGGAATTGAGGTGAATGAGGAGTAAAGGGAAGGAAAGAGAGAGGGAGGAGAAGATTGATTCAATTTCCATGTGAGGTAGAGTGTGACCTGCAAACTCAGGAGCTGTGGGTAGACCTCCTGTCGGACAGACTGGGCAACAGAGAAAGCAGGATGCAGGAATAGAACAATGCGACAGTTACACAGAGAGAAACAGAGCCACAGAGGAAATCCAGGCGTGGCTCTTCTGAGACTGAGCATTCTATTATGTTTCTGAGTCCCCTCTGCAATGTGATATATAGTCTCCTTGTTTGCTTAATTTAATTCACCTGGATTTTTAAAATATAATTATGGGAATCTCAACTAGATACACCCTTTTCTCTTATCATCTTAATGCTCTGTAGTTTGTTATCTCATTTTGAACCAGGAGGTAAAAGCAACAAATTCTTCTGGCTTGTGGCCTCTGTATTTTATGGCTGATGGAACATGAAAATCACATCAACTTTGTTAATTCCCGACTCACCTGTTGTGTGGGAGTGTTGTTGGTACTTATGCTTAAATCAAGAAATATAGTTTAAAACTGAGATGATGATGTGAAAGCATCTAGAATGATATCTTCCCAGTAGTTAGGAGGTAATTAGGTTCCACAGGATACAAGGAAGAGTCAAGTTATTATTATTTTAAACAGTGGGGTTTTGGAAAGATATTAATACACCCAAGGAATCTCAGCTAAGAGCTGAAGCCTGGCTTGGCAACTCTAAGAACTGGATTTTCTAGTTAGCCACTCAGTAGCAGAAATTTGTTGACCTTACACTGTTAGGGTGACTTGATTCCTCTTTGCATTTACTGCTTCTGCTGACCTACTTGCCCATGGTCTATTCAGCCTACTTCTCCCTCCTTCGTTGTTTCACTTTGCTCATTTTGTCTCCTTTCTTGTATCTTCAGCTTATTTTATAACTTTTGAATGTCTATGACCTTTTTTTTTTAATTTAGTGGTAATTTTGTCTTTCCAACTTGAACTGAATTTCAGATTTTTGCTGGTTTTTCCTTTTTGGTTTCACCGTTTTTTTTGTTGTTGTTGTTTGTTTGTTTGGCTGCACCATGCACCTCCAAGGATCTTACTTGCCCCACTAGGAATCGAACCCTGTGCCCCCTGCAGTGGAAGTGGGGCGTCATAACCCAGGTAGACCGCTAGGGAAGTCCACCTGTGATCTTTTATAGCCCTGACTACGATTTATTGGAAGGACTGATGGTGAAGCTAAAACTCCAATACTTTGGCCACTGGATGCAAAGAGCTGACTCATTTGAAAAGACCCTGATGTTGGGAAAGATTGAAGGTGGGAGGAGAAGGGGACAACAGAGGATGAGATGGTTGGATGGCATGGCCGACTCAGTGGACATGAGTTTGAGTAAATTCCAGGAGTTGGTGATGGACAGGGAGGCCTGGCGTGCTGTAGTCCATGGGGTAGCAAAGAGTCGGACACGACTGAGCGACTGAACTGAACTGAATCATTTCTTATCTGGGTGTTTTTTATTTCCCCACCTACACCTGGCTGATTGTTCTTTTTTTCCCTTCTACACTGTGGAAAGGAATCTGATTTAGCTAGTTAATCTTGGTTTCAGAGGAACTCTTATATTACTGTCCTTGGTTTTTATGAGTCTCTATGTTGGGTGTCTGAAGTCCGAAGTCCAAGCTGGATGGTAATAGGGATGATGGTGTTAAGGGAAGAGCCGCAAGGGCTCATGGTAGGTCATGCTGGCCCAGAGCTGCCTCCCCAGGAGAAACTGTGGACAGAATTTACCTGATTAATACAGCTCTCAATAAGCCTTTTCTTTATTTCTTTCCTTTTCTTTCCAGCATAGTGACCTGGGGAGATACTTTTTCTAGAAATGTTCTTTCATATTGGTATGGGAGCTTATGTTTATGCAAGATGACTTGTGATTTTTTTCATTGTTTTGTGCAACACTTCTTGAAGTGTGGTCAGTGGACTATAGGGAGATCTCCAGACCCTCTCTGGAGTCTGGGGTCTCCAGATTGTACCATAGTACAATCTTACAGTCTTGTCGTTGACATTTGCACCAGCCGTGGAAAGCAGTGGTGGTTAAAATTGCTGGCGTCTCAGTGTGACCCAAGGCGGTGGTCACAAATTGTACTGGAAGTCGGTGTTTCCTTATTGTCATGCACACGCAGTGAAAATCAACCGCCCTCCCCCTACCCCACCCCAACACAAAGCCAGTTTCCTTTAAGAATGTCCTTTGATGGAGCAATAAAATAATGTATATTACTAAACTTGGCACCTGGTTATACATTTATTCTATGTTTAAAAAATGGGAAAGATGCATGAAGCTTTCTGTTGCACACAGAAGAGTAGAGTAGTTGTCTTGAGTAAAAGCACTTGTGTGATTGTTTGAGACTAAAGCTGAACTAGCTACTTTTCTTATGGGACATCATTTTCACTTGGAAAAAAATGATAGAAAAACTATGGTTATTCACACTCGGGCACTTGGCAGATATTTCATTATAAATGCACGAAATGAAACCGTCACTTCACGGAAAACAACTTAACAGTGTTTATTGCCAGTGAGAAAAATGGGAGTGAAAATTAGAATTTGAGGAAACTTGTAGCCTGATAGTTTTCCAATCCTTAAGGACTATACTCATGAGATTGGTGGTGATAATAGTGAACAGAATTTTTGTTTTTATATAATGAACTATGTTAACATTTTGAAGATCTGCCTCACTCAGTGAAGCAATCCTTTCCAAATGACCGATATTTCATGCTCAATAAAAGATCCACTCAAAATGCAAGATAGACCAGTGTATTTTATTGTGATTGAGTTTAAAAGCTCATTTTGTGGTTTCAGATTCCACATTAAAACTAACCTTTAGGAAACGGCCACTCATTGAGTTTTAGTGTAACATCAGTGAAAAATACTGACAACTATCTAAAACGTTTATTAAAATGTGTATTCCTCTCTTTTCTAATAACATATCTGTGTTGGGCCAGATTTTCTTCATAAACTTAAAATAACATATGATAATGGGATGAATATTTGAGGAGATATGGGAAGTCTTTGAGGAACCCAGACATTAAGAAAACTGCCAGAATGTAAAATAACACCTCCTTTTTTGCACTAATTGGTTTTTGTTTTGTAAAAATGCTTTCTAAAAATGGCATTTAGGCTAATAAGTAGTAGGATTATTATTGTTATTTTTGACAGAATTTATAAGTGAATATTTAAAGAATATTTCAGTTCTAATTTCTAATGCTGTAAGTATTTATTGATATAATCCACATAAACTAAAGTTCTTCAAGGTCCTCAGAGAGGCTTGAGTGTGAAGCAGGGGTGTGCAGGCTGGCTGGCACTGGCTCCCAGCAGCCAAGGTGAGCATCTCTTTTCAACTCTGTGCTCATTAGCATCATATTGATGACTTGAAATTGGACACGGGGAACATATTTATAAATAGAAATCAGCAAATACACAGAGACTAAAAAAATGTTTATTAAACATTTACCAGTACATTACTCTGTAAAGAACGCCTGAGATCAAAAAATGGGCGAGCCACTGGTCTAGTGGCTACCTCTCTCTCTCTCCTCTGTCATCTTTCCACAGGAATCTTCTTGAATTACGCTTTCTCTCATTCAATAAATAATCACAGAATGTCTCTATATTCTCGACAATATGTTGGGAAAGAGAGAGATCAAGATGAGTAGCAAGTTCTCCATTTAGCTGGGATATTAGAAATCAATCACAAAATTCTGTGATGATTTGCTGTTAATAACAGTAAAATGGGAGAAAAATTTCCAACCTGGAGTGGAGGATGGGAGCAAGTGAAGGAAGCCTGGGAAGGTGTCTATATCAGTATCCTGCCAAGAGATAGAAACTGCTCCAACATTTAACACAAGGAATTGTTAACCAAGTACAAAGATGCTAGCTAGGTAACAGAAAAGGCAAAGGGAAATTGCGAAATGGTTAGGGAAGCGCAACTGTGGGAAACAGCAACTAGGTTGGTGAAATAAAGAGAAGAGGTTGGAGCTATTAAAACTTAGAAAATTGAGTGGGGGCCCATGAAGCTGAAACTGAGATAATCAGAGCTTGGGGCCTGCTCAGCTGATGCCAGTGTCTCTGAGTTTGGAAGAGGACTCAGCTCCCTTTAGGCTGGAAGCCAGATCTCTGAGAAGGAGGTACCTGCTGACTAATGCCATTGTCTCTAAAGTGGGACAACCTGAAGATGGTTTTACCATTACAGGAAAAACAGCCAGCTGAGTGAAGCTGCTGCTATGGAGGAAAAAGAATTATGCTCCAAGGGTAAAGAAAGGATGCTAGAGTACAGGTCACAGGCACAGAAAGCAGACAGAAAACACATGCAGCAAGTCAGTCCATTACCCCCCAGCCTTGCAGTGGCCTTCTAGAGCACCCAAAGAGTGGTGCCTAACAGGAAGCCAGCTGCAAGGCGCAAATGTGATTTGGGGAGTTCCTGTTCCAGCATCATTAAGCAGAGTATAGAAGCGTGTACTTGCAGCTATGACATAATGGCTTACTAATTGAGATGCTGTGCTTCCTGGCCAGTCGGCATCCATAATGACCCAACTACACATAGACACCGTCTATATTTCCACCCAACAAGATTCTATATTGCCACGAAAAAGAGCTCTATATTTCCACCCAACAAAATTCAGTTCCTTTATATAAATGAAGACATGTTTTCCTTCTTGCTCGTAATTGTTGAAACAGCTTCTAGGAGTCAGCCACACCACTTACCTCGGGAACGTGTCAAGCTCAACCATTGCCTTGCCTGAATAGTCTTTTGTTGTTTAGTGTTGCTAGGTCATGTCTGACTCTTTTGCTACCTCGTGGACTGTATGTAGCCCGCCAGGCTCCTCTGTCCATGGGATTTCCCAGGCGAGAGTACTGAAGTGGGTTGTCATTTCCTTCTCCAAAGGATCTTCCCAACCCAGGGATTGAACCCACGTCTCTTGCATTGGCAGGCAGATTCTTTACCACCGAGCTACCAGGGAAGCCTGAATATTCTTCTACTAAAGACTAAATTGTGAAGCTAACCTCCAGCAAAACTTGTATAAAATAAGAAGGGGGAGAAGGAGAGAGAATAAAATCACCTGTCTTTAATTATATACACACACGAACACAATTCACAATAAGCAAGGAAGAGAGTCTACAAAGCTGCTACAGTCTTTGTTTCTATAACTGGTCATAAGGCCGTAATTGATATTTATTAATTCTCTCTTCCTTCATAGTTTTCATTTGTCCTCAGGAGGGACCTCAGCTGATAAGTATTCCTTGCTTTGGAGTGTAATCTAAACTTTTAATACTGAAGCATCTGACTGTTCAGTGGTCCTGACTTTATTTTACAGCTGTAGTTTTCCATTGTATTTCATTATTGTACATGGAAGCATCAAGAGGCTCCTCAGAGAACCCCTTGGGTTCAACATGTAGTCCTCCCAGCCCCCAGAGAACGGCAGCAACTCAATTTTTCCTCGGTAACCTGGCTCAGTCATTTCAGTAGTATAAATTGCACAGCCAGTAGTACAAAAAGCCCCAAAGGGTCAGATGTCAGTCTCAGCTTCTAATTCAATGGAGCCACTGTTGTAAGTCCTGGCAAAAAGGAAATTCTGCCCTTTGGCACCAAAATCTCCACATCGACAGAACTGAAAATTGCAAGAATGGAGACAAAACCTCTGTAAGTGGTCATTACGTGTAATATTGAGGGGATCCATTTACTTCTTCTCCTGGATTCCTGAAGCCATTATTTCGGTTATGGAAGAGGAGGTTAGCACCTGGTTGTAGAACCAAAGAGCATTTTCATCTTGTAAGCCAGAACCCCATCCCTCACCTGGCATTCTGAGTCCAGGAGGCTACTCTACTCTTCTATTCAGCTGACTGCTTCTGGGTGATGGTCTGTGGGATGAGTGGTGAATTACCTGCTGCACCTCTTTGGCTGTGAAATGAATACTTTGACCAGAGCGATGCTGTGTGGTAGCTGACTCATCCCCTGGATAAAGGAGCTTTATTGAGGACTCAGTGTTGGTCTTAGGCCTTTCCCGAAAGCTCAGTGGGTAAAGAATCTGACTGCAATGCAGGAGACACAGACTTGATCCCTAGATTAGGAAGATCCCCTGGAGGAGGGCATGGCAACCCACTCCAGTATTCTAGCCTGGGAAATCCCATGGACAGAGGAGCCTGGTGGGCTACAGTCCATGGGGTCACAAAGAGTCAGACATGACTTAGCGACTAAATAATGACAACATAATTGCTTTACAATGTAGTGTTAATTTCTGCTTTACAACAGTATGAATCAGCTATATGTATACATATATTCCCTCCCTCTTGAGTCTCCCTCTCATCCCCCATCCCATCCCTCTAAGTCATCACAGAGCACCAAGCTGAGCTCCCTGTACTATACAGAAGCTTCCTATTAGCTATCTGTTTTACACATGGTAATGTATATATTTTGATGCTGCTCTGTCAGTTCTTACCACTCTCTTCTTCTCCCTCTGTGTCCACAAGTTCATTCTTTATGTCTGCACCTCTATTCCTGCCCTGCAAATAGGTTCATCAGTACCATTTTTGTAGATTCCATATATGTTAATATGCAATATTTGTATTTCTCCTTCTGACTTAACTTCATTCTGTGTGACAGGCTCTCAGTTCATCTACCTCATTGCAACTAATCCAATTTCATTCCTTTTAATGGTTGAATAATATTCCATTGTATATATGTACCATAACATTTTTATCCATTCATCTGTCAAAGACCATTAAGGTTGCTTCCATGTCCTGGCTATTATAATGTTCTATACCATTTGAACATTACAAATCCTAAAAGATGATGCTGTTAAAGTGCTGCACTCCATATGCCAGCAAATTTGAAAAGCTCAGCAGTGGCCACAGGACTGGAAAAGGTCAGTTTTCATTCCAACCTCAAAGAAAGGCAATGACAAAGAATGTTCAAACTACCACACAGTTGTACTCATTTCACATGCTAGCAAAGTAATGCTTAAAATCCTCCAATGTAGGCTTCAACAGTATGTGAACCAAGAACTTCCAGATGTACAAACTGGATTTAGAAAAGGCAGAGGAACCAGAGATCAAATTGCCAACATGCATTGGATCATAAAAAGAGCTAGAGAATTCCAGGGAAAAAAAATCTACTTCTGCTTCATTGGATACAAAAAAGCCTTTGACTGTGTGGATCACAACAAACCGTGGAAAATTCTTAAAGAGATGGGGACACCAGACCTCCTTACCTGCCTATTGAGAAATCTGTTTACAGGTTAAAAAGCAACAGTTAGAACTGGACATGGAATAACAGACTGGTTCCAAATTAGGAAAGGAGTACATCAAGGCTGTATATTGCCATCCTGCTTATTTAACTTATATGCAGAGTACATCATGGGACATGCTGGGCTGGATAAAGCACAAGCTGGAATCAAGATTTCTGGGAGAAATATCAATAACTTCAGATATGCAGAAGACATCACCTTAATGGCAGAAGGCAAAGAGGAATTAAAGAGCTTCTTGATGAAGGTGAAAGAAGAGAGTAAAAAAGCTGGCTTAAAACTCAACATTCAAAAAATGAAGATCATGGCATCTGGTCCCATTACTTCATGGCAAATAGATGGGAAAACAGTAGAAACAGTGACAGACTTTGTTTTCTTGGGCTCCAAAATCACTGTGGACAGTGACTGCAACCATGAAATTAAAAGACACTTGCTCCTTGGGAGAAAAGCTATGACAAACCTAGACAGCATATTAAAAAGCATAAACATTATTTTGCTGACAAAGGTCGTATAGTTAAAGCTATGGTTTTTCCAGTAGTCACATATGGATGTGAGAGATGGACCATAAAGAAAGCTGAGTCCCAAAGAATTGATGCTTTTGAACTGTGGTGTTCGAGAAGACTCTTGAGAGTCCCTTGAACTGCAAGGAGATCAAACCAGTCAATCCTAAAGGAAATCAATCCTGAATATTCATTGGAAGGACTGATGCTGAAGCTGAAGCTCCAATACTTTGGGCACTTGATGAAAAGAGCTGACTCATTAGTAAAGACCCTGATGCTGGGAAAGATTGAAAGCAGGAGGAAAAGAGAATGACAGAGGACGAGATGGTTGGATGGCATCACTGACTCCATGGATGTTGAGTTTGAGCAAACTCTGGGAAATGGTGAAGGATGGGGAAGCCTGGCGCGCTACAATCCATACGGTCACAACATACCATTTGACTCACAGGAATCTCATATAGGTCCCCAAATTTTCCCAAGGTTTTATCTATTCTCTGCTTCACACCCCTGTTTTTTGTTAAATTGTTGCTGGTAGTGTTCAGCTCTGAGGCCCCATCAGATATGAGGTGTTGCTTTTGGTTTACAATCCTAGTAAAGTCAGGAATTTCCAGGGCCTTTCACTTGACCTGGTCTTCCCTGGTGGTTCAGACAGTAAATAACCCACCTACAAGGCAGGAGGCCCAGGTTCGTTTCCCGGGTTGGGATGATCCCCTGGAGAAGGGCATGGCAACCCACTCCAGTATCCTTCCCTGGGGAGTCCCATGGGCAGACGAACCAGGCGGGCTACAGTCCATGGGGCTGTAGAGTCAGACTCTGAGCGACTAACACTTTTCACTTGACCTATTTTTACTATCACAGTCCTCAATGGGCAGAGATTCGATAAGGCTACTGTAGAGTATATAACAGAGTTATCTCACCTGAGTTAGGAAAGAGGTGGGTTATGTATCTACCCACTCAGTCATTTGTTGAGGGCTGTTTTCACATACAGGCAAAGTAGACTTTGGAGGCCAGAGAAAATGAACAGGGCACTTGCAGTGTATGCTACAAAGTTATTTTGTTTGTTTGTTTTAAATTATTTAATTGCTTTGCTTTCTAAAAATTTTAGTTGAGCTACAATGTTTGTTTCAGGTGTATAGCAAAGTGATTTAGTTATATATATATATATGTAGAACAAAATATAAATATACACACATACACATATATATTTTTTTCAGATTTTTTTTCCTTTAAAGGTTATTGCAAAATATCAAGTATAGTTCCCTGTGTTATACACTAAGTCCTTGTTGGTTATCTATTTTATATATATCAGTGTTGCAGCAAAGTTATTTGAATGGAAGTTTCTGAGTTCTGTTTTGAATGTGTTGAGAAGATAATGATATCCAGTAGACTGTTGAATTAGTGAGTCTGAAATTCAGCAAAGACGATCTAGCCCCTCCTCTGTACCCCTATGGCCCTGTGCTCACCTCTGTCACAGAATTTACTATGTATCATTAGAGTGACCTATTTATGTACTTGCCTTTTGACCAACCTGTAAAGGTCTGTGTCTTTTTCTTTTCTTCATTGTTCATTGTGGTTGGCACACAGTAGTTGGTCATCAAGTGTTTATTGGGCCAAAGTGAATGTTTTTCTCCTTATCAGTGTTTTTGTGCTTTTTTTAAAAAGCTATCAGGCATGGTGAGAGCTGACGTCTAACTCAGAGAGGAGCCCCTATATTTTGGCTACTGGCCTCATGCCTAAAACATCCCAAATAAGCTCTCTGTGGGCAGGAGGGAAAACCTTTCCCCTCAAAATTGGACAGGTCAGAATTTATAATTAATTTATAATGTGCATCATGCATGCTCAGTCACTTAGTCATGTCCTACTCTTTGCCACCCCACAGTCTGTAGCCTGCTAGGCTCCTCTGTCCATGGCATTCTCCAGGCAAGAATACTGGAGAGGGTTGCTATTTCCTACCCCCGGGGATCTTCCAAACCGAGAGCTTGAGCCCTTGTCTCCAGAGTCTCCTACATTGGCAGGCAGACTGTTTACCACTGAGTCACCTGGGAAGCCCATAATGTGCATGCTAATATTGTATTTCTTCTATTAGGATACGGTGCAATGTAAATGCATTTATTTGATCATCTTGAACCCCTAAGGAATGCTAAGTCATTTATTGAAACCACATACAATTCCTCGAACTTACTAATTGGCTGATAGCATTCATACAGAATTTATATTGTTTCCTGAGAACAATAACAAAAGAGCAGTTATCGCAGCATATGAATCTGACTAATTTTTTTCAAGTAAGAAATGATCACCAAGAACCCACGAATGAAAGGAAATACGTTTGGTCTGAAATACAATGCGTGTGTATAGTTTAGAGTCATTGGAACCCAGTGATCGAGTTCCCTCGGTCGCATTAACAAATAAACAGGTGTTTAATTCCTAGTACTTGTGCAACTGGTTGGGATAAGATCAGAAGTTGCCATGATTCAGTGGCTCCTGGGAACACACAGTGCTACTGTATACCTAGGGGGGAAGAACATGATAACTACCTGGTTTACATTTCTCTTGTTCTATGTGTCACATGCTAGAGCATACCAAAATTTTTATACTTTTCAGTTGTGTGTTGCCTTAGGTTTTTGTTTTGTTTTGTTTAATGGAACCACATAAAGGGCTAGCATCATTTGGAGCCAGAATTGTCCCATACAGCTGTCTGGTTTCCCTGGCATGTTGCTCCTCTGTATTGGGGTCATAAATAAATATCTTGGAAATGTCTGACCTCTAGGGCAGTGAATTAAGCCTGTGAGAAGCAACAGGTGGCTCTTTTCCATGGTGACCCACTTTGTTCATCTTTGTTCAGAAAAACATGGGAAAAAAGGCAATTGGGTGGAGACAGGCAAAGCCATTTGGTTGTAGAAATGAGTGATTAGGAAAGATGGCATGCAGATTTGCAAGGACAGGTGACATGAAAACAAAAGCAAAGAGAAAGAAATAGGTCATCATTTAAGTATCCTTTTATGAAATAAACATGCAATAGTAATTCTTATCCAAACATTTTATGAGCGTAAGATTTGTCACATTATACTGATGCTGATTCTTGGGCTTTGTGACAATATTCTTGACATGTGACATTTGTTTACACAGTTCATGTCCAGGTTGGTTCACCCAGCTGCCTAGTAAAGTGAAAGGTTAGTTTTCAGATTGGCCAGTTAGCTCTATAGAGAGAAAAGATCTCTTCCTCTACAGTAGCTTGTGAGCTATCAAATTCAGGTCTCTTTAAAAAAAAATTCAGGTCTCTCCCAAGCACAGGTCTTTGGTCTTATGGCTAGTTATAATTATTGGGAGAACAACTCAAAGTAATTTTTCTCCTGAAATGGGTAACAAAATAAGTAACAATAAGAAATAATAGTTAGTCTTACTGAGCCCTTTACCACATCCACTGTGCTTAAACTATTGCCTCACTTAATTCTCACCAAACTGCCATTTTCAGGTGAGGAAACAGGCTTTAAAAAGTTAAGTAGCTTGCCACATAAGTCATTCACATATTAAACAATAAAGCTGGAATTTGAACCCCTCCACAAAAATAATAATTTATATTTGTTTAACATTTTATGGTTCATTGCTTTTGTTCAGTTGTGTCTGACTCTTTGCAACCCCATGGACTGCAGTACGCCAGGCTTTCCTGTTCTTCACTGTCTCCTGGAGTTTGCTGAAATTCATGTCCATTGAGTCGGTGATGCCATCCAACTATCTCATCCTCTGTCAATTTTATGGTTTACTAATAATGGCTAGTGGAGGTGATGGGATTCCAGCTGAGCTATTTCAGATCCTAAAAGATGATGCTTTTAAAGTGTTGCACTCAATATGCCAGCAAATTTGGAAAATTCGGCAGTGGCCACAGGACTGGAAAAGGTCAGTTTTAATTCCAATGCCAAAGAATGTTCAAACTACCACACAATTGTACTCATTTCACATGCTAGCAAAGTAATGCTCAAAATCCTTCAATGTAGGCTTCAATAGTATGTGAACCAAGAGCTTCCAGATGTACAAGCTGGATTTATAAGGCAGAGGAATGAGAGATTAAATTGCCAACATCCATTGGATCATAGAAAAACCAAGAGAATTTCAGAAAAAAATCTACTTCTGTCTCATTGACTATACTAAAGCTTTTGACTGTGTAGATCATAACATGCTGGAAAATTCTTAAAGAGATGGGAACACCAGAGCACCTTATCTGCCTCCTGAGAAATCTATATGCAGATCAAGAAGCAACAGTTAGAACCGGACATGGAACAATGGACTGGTTCCAAATTGGGAAAGCAGTACATCAAGGCTGTATATTGCTACCCTGCTTATTTAACTTATATGCAGAGTACATCATGGGACATGCCAGGCTGGATGATGCATAAGCTGGAATCAAGATTGCCAGGAAAAATATCAATAATCTCAGATATGCAGGTGATACCACCCTTATGGCAGAAAGTGAAGAGGAACTAAAGAGCCTCTTGATGAAGGTGAAAAAGTTGGCTTAAAACTCAACATTCAAAAAACAAAGATCATGACATCTGATCCCATCACTTCATGGCAAATAGATGGGCAAAGAATGGAAACAGTGACAAACTAATTTTCTTGGGCTCCATAGTCACTGCAGATGGTGACTGCAGCCATGAAATTAAAAGACATTTGCTCCTTGGGAGAAAAGCTATGACAAACCTAGACAGCATTTTAAAAAACAGAGACATTACTTTGCCTACAAAGGTCCTCGTAGTCAAAGCTGTGGTTTTTCCAGTAGTCATGTATGGATGTGAGAGCTGGCCAATAAAAAAGGGTGAACACCAAAGAATTGATGCTTTTAAACTGTGGTGCTGGAGAAGACTCTTGAGAGGCCCTTGGACAGCAAGATAATCAAACCAGTCAAAGCTAAAGGAAATCAAACCGGAATATTTATTGAAAGGACTGGTGCTAAAGTTGCCAATACTTTGGCCACCTGATGCGAACAGTCGACTCACTGGAAAAGACCCTGATGCTGGGAAAGATTGAAGGCAGGAGGAGAAGGGGATGACAGAGGATGAGATGGTTGGATGGCATCACCGACTCAATGGACATGAGTTTGAGCAACTCTGGGAGATGGTGAAGGACAGGGAATCCTGGCATGCTGCAGTCCATGGGGTCGCAAAGAGTCAGACATGACTGAGTGACTGAATCACGATGACAAAAGGCTATTTGTGGGCTTCCCAGGTGGCTCAGTGGTAAAGAACCTGCCTGCCCCAGGGAGGCCTGGCATGCTTCAGTCCACGGGATCGCAAAGAGTTGGACTGAGCCCCTGAACAACAACAACAATGCAGGAAATGCAAGTTCAATCCCTGCGTTGGATAGATCCCCTGGAGTAGGAAATGGCAATCACAGCAGTACCTTGCCTGGGAGATCCCATGGACAGAGTAGCCTGGCTCAGAGTCAGACACAACTTAGCGACTCAACAACAGCAACATTCACTATCTCAGTTCTGTGAGATAGTTGGGTGTTATTGCCCTATTTTACAAATGTGGGAGTGGAGACTTTGAGAAGTCACTCAGTGAGTATGTATCAGGAACACTACTCAAAGCTGAGTCTACTGATTTCAGATTGCAGGGTCTTTCCACTCTTGGACAGCTGAGGTCAGGCATATGTATATGTATAGTGAAGTTAGAGTCTGTACAGTACAAAATGCCATGTGGATTTCATAATTATCCAGATTATTCAGGCCCACAGGGTCCAGACACTTCATTTTTGCTTAATGAAATTAAAAACATGAAGTGTTACCTATGAAAATAAACATTTATAATACTATAAACATTCAGTCCAATAGAATGCTTCAGGTGTGAAACTAGAAAGCTTATATTCTCTACTGCTTATTTTATTATGTGTCCTAATTGATGGAATGCAACCACTATGCAATTGAGTTATCTGAAAACAATTGTTTTTCTCATAATTCTTAATAATATTATTACTTAATAAATATTTGTCTTACCCTTTTTAATGTATTATTATGTAGCAACTGTTTATGCTTTAGATAAAAATTATGTACTTGAACTGTCAGAAATGACTTCTTGGGACTTCCCTGGTGTTCCAGTGGTTAAAACTCCACACTTCCAGGTTTAATTTCTCCTTGGGGAACTAAGATCCCACATGCCTCTTGGTACAGCCAAAAAGAAAAATAATGATCTTATTTCATTCCTTTTCTGGAACTATGATTTAAATTTTTATATTTTGATTTTTAAATATGTTGAAATTATACTAGTACACAATTTTTACCTTTAAAGCCTCAGTTTATCTGATTGATTGCCTTGACAAATGAATAAAGTATATATGTGTGTATGTATGTATATATATATATATATATATATAAGCAAAACTGGTGTGAGATTTCCCTGGTGGTTCTGTGGTAGGACTCTGTGCTTCCACTGCCATGGCCAGGGTTCAGTCCCTGGTAGGGGAACCAAGATCCTGCAAGCTGCATGGCATGGCCAAAACAAATCAAAACGGGTTTAAAAATAAAAGCTCAACATTTGTAAAAAACATTTATGAGGATGGTAGGAGGATGAAAATCTGTTATAGACAGGGAAGAAGTAAATTTAGTTTAAAGTAACTCACCAAATCCTTATTTCTGTTGGATAGGTATATAGGTAAGCTCACTTTAAAGTTGTGTTTTTAATTGGTTTTCTACACAAATTGACAGTTAAGAACCTCTAATCAGGGGTTCTAAATGATAAACTTCTGAAATGGATTACTGTGTTCAAATAACAGTGTTTTAAAGCCCATTTTATCCACAGATGCAAATATCAAAGGGTACACACACTCATTTACACTTGCACCAACACACGCCTATAAACAGTGCATCTAAGTGTGCATGTGCAAGGTAAAAAATTTTAGAATTCTCTCTTTTTAGAAGAGATTCTATTCCCTGCTCCCATGTTTTGTGTTACTTAACAAACATTTATGTATTTTTGCGTTTCTCAGTGTGCATATGTCTGAATACATGTTTATATATGTATGCTACTGCTGCTGACAAATGCTCAGTCGTGTCTGACTCCTTGCAATTCCACGGACTGTAGCCCACCAGGCTCCTTTGTCCATGGAATTTTTCCAAGCAAGAATACTGGAGTGGGTTGTCATTTCCTACTCCTTACATATGTATATATTAATCTAAAAATAAAAGCAAACTTTCTCCTATACATGAAAATAGCAATTGTATGTTTAAGTATAGTTGTCTTTAACTTGATAAAATGTATTCTCCAGAATCAAGAAACCAGAGTACTTTTAATGAGCATCTTTTTTGTACTTGGCTTTATGTAAAGAGGAGGATACAAAGGTATAAATCACTCTGACCCTTGTTTTTAAGTTTTATGAAAATAATTAACACATGTTGGGGAAACTCGCAAAGAACAGCTGGAAACTGATGCTACTCAGCTCAGTCCAGTTGAAGATGCACATATCTTGGGACCCAGAACTTTCATCTCTAGCTATCTTTTGTGGACAGACTCTTAGATGTGTGCATAAAGAGCTGGAAGGGAAACATGAATTGCAGCAATTTTTATAAAAGTGATATACTGGAAAGATTTCTAAAGTCCATTCACAGTAGGAACAGATAGAGTATGATATAAAAGGATGGAATATTTTATAGCAAGAACAGTAGAATTTCTATGGCTATGGGCATCATGGATGAAGGTCTAAACCATAACATGGAGCGGGAGAGGGTGGCAAAAGCTTGAAGCACCTGTTAGTCTCAGGCAGGTTCCTGCTCAGGTCCTCTCCCAAGCTAACAAACAGCAACATTACAACCTTAATGTTAAGGGGGGAAAAGAGTCACAGAAAAATCTATCCCACGGGAGTCCACTTATATAAAGCTCAAACATTAAACAATATATTATTGGGGGATCCATGTAAAGTAACCTATTTTTATATATTTTTTATTTTTTGGCTGCACCCTGAAGCTTGTGGGATCAGTTCCCTGACCAGAGATCAAACCTGCACCTTCTGTATTGGAAGGGGGAAGTTTTAACTTCTGGACCACCAGGGATGTTCCAGTAATCTATTTTTAAAAGTAAGAGAGTGATTAATTGGAAATGTTTCTAGGGCTACTTTTAGGGAGAGAGAGTGGGGATGTGGTCCAAGCAAGGCATCCAGAGGGTTCAAGGTTCTATTAATTAGCTTGGATCGTGGATACACAATCCCTTGTTTCATCAATGGTCTTTAAAATAAGCACACACTATACATATACAGTCTCTTGTATATTTCATGATATAACTAAAATATCTATCAGAAAAGAGAACAGAAGATATTACATTACCATAATAATGTTAGTTGTATTAGATTGGTTATATAATTGTTTCCTTTTTCCACATTTTCTGTAATATGTTTTAATTACTTCATAATTTAAATATATTAAATCTAATAAAATATATTAAATAATCCACCTATAGGGAAATGGCAATATTCCAACTTGGCCAAAATAAGTCACAAAATATAACATGAAGGGCTTTTAGTTAGGATAATGAATTTCACAAATTATCTGAGAAATGCCATTAAAAGTACATTCTGAAGATGGAAGTTCTAGCAACATGTAGTCTTGAGTGGCTCAGATGCTGCTAATCTATTCTCAGAGCAGAACTCCTTTTAAAAAATGAATATAACATTCTGAGTTGAAGGGAGAAGACACAGTCACACGGTAGAAACAATTTTTGTATAAGCAGCCAAGAATCTCCCCCTCTGAACAGACTTATCTAATCTCCCTCCCCCAACTGAGATAACTATTCTCTCCCTATCTTGCTGCTATGCTTTCTGCACACTTATATGGTTGCACAGATCACACTGTAATGTTATTTACCAATCAGGCTGTCCCTGCCTAGGGCTCTGAGTGCCCTGTGGGCAGCTTCCAGCCACAGTCACTTTGCATCTCCAGTTTCCACCACTGTGCCTCAACAGAGTAGGTGCCTAGATAATGTTTATGAAAATAAACAAAAAACAACAAAACTTTTGAAAAGCACCATGGTCTGCCTTCATAAAACACATGGTTATGGAAACCTGAATATTTAGGAGGCTAAACTTTGTGCAGAATGAGTCAACACATTTCTAAAATGTTTAAATAGAAGCTCTACAGATAATATTATTATGTCCATCATAAAAACTTACAAACATTGCACAATACTATCAACAGAAGTAAATCGGTAACTTCTGGGTATTGTGTTTGTTCCACCCTTCCCCATCTCCACCCTCCTGTTCAGCACAGGCTGTAAAGCTCAAGCCTGCTATTTTTAGCAGGGAGTGATCACAGGGGCTTGACTTCCATCTAGAAGGATGGTTTGCAGGTAAGAACATAGGAGAAGAACCAGCCGTGATAGGGCAAAATATTTGCTGGTTATAATATTCAGCTATAAAAAGAAAAAAAAAAAAGCTTCCATGTCATAAGATGGAAAACAGCTCAAATAACTGCAAAATAGCCCCTAGCAGGACCCATAGGCACACAACAGCAATTTCCCTCTTGCACCTAGACATTTGTAAACTACTCATATGACATACTCATAACTTCTTTTTAGTCTTCTCCTACCAGCTTTCTTGGGATTTGAGTGGTAAAACCATGCTGAAACACTTGGCCTGATTTGTTAGGAGTATGTTAATTCAAAACTCCAGGGCAAGGGCAGTTAATCCTGGTAGGTCTGGATAGGTAGATTTGCTTGGTAAAGAGAAATCAAATTTCTCAAAAATATATTCACTTGCTATAAGAGAAAAAAAAAAAAGAAAACACACACACAAAGGTATGCAGGTGTATAGTTCATTGATTAAATATCCTAATAAAACATCCAAATCCAGGGCTACCCTGGTGGTCAAGGATTAAGAATCCACCCTGCAATGCAGGGGACACCGGTTTGATGCCTGGTCTGGGAAGATCTTACATGCCAGGCAACAAAGCCCATATGCCACAACTACACCTGTGCTCTGGAGCCAATGAGGCAACTACTGAGCCAGGCACTGCCAACTACTGAAGCCCATGCACCCTAGAAACCATGTTCCACAGCAAGAGAACCCAGGCACCACAATCAGAGAGTAAGCCCACTCACCACAACTAGAGAAAGCCTCTGCACATGACAATCAAAATAAATAAAAAATCCAAATCCAAATCGCCTTGGTTTAGGTTAATGTAAACTATTGATACAACCATTTTATGTGAATTTAATAGAAAGTATAGGCAAATGGATCAAGCTTATGTCCAATCTTCAGTTTTATTCTCTTTCTTCCTGCATACCAGAATCACTATGTAAAGTAGTGGTTAAGAATGTGGGTCCTAAAGTCAGACTGTCTGCTATTAACTATTGACTCCACTGCTGTCTGACTATGGGAACGAGCTACTTAAACTCTCTGGACTTCTATGTCTGCATCTCTGTGTGTTGTGGGCATTTCAATTACGTCATTTTGTGTAAATCACTCAGTATAGTGCTAGACAGCTAATTATTGATTACCAAGTGTAGATTTATTGTGAAGTAGCTTTGGGCTCCTCATTTGTCCATACTCTTTCTGAGATCTCAGAAGGGGCTCTAGCAGAGTGTTCACATATGCATTTTTTTGAGTTTTCCAAAAGTAAGACATTTTAACTGCAGTCAAGGCTGATGCTTCTCTCCATGTCAAATTTCCTTGTACCATTTCCTCTTGTGTTTGGAAGTGCTTGGGGTCTACCAGTATTTTGGGGATCTGGCTAAGGGGAAGTTGAGTTTGGGACATACCACTTTAAGTGAAATTTAGAAACACATTTTGGAATATTCCAATAAAACAACTGAGAAATTAGAAATCTTTAATTTGCATGTAAAAGAAAGATGCCTTCTTTTATCATCTATATTTTTATTTAAAATCTAAGATAAAATTCTGATTAAAAAATGAATGAGATATGAAATAAAAGTGATAGAAATGCATGATAAAACAACAGAATGTGCTTGCACATCAAGACAGTAACTTGAATAGATTTTTTTTCCCCAGATCATTCTAAAGGTGGTCCTTCCCTAAAAAGGAGAGAGGACTTTCTAATAAAAGTAATAGGTGGTCTCTTGGATTGGTTGATAGTCTCATTAATGAAGAGGAAGGAATCATAATATTTTGAAGAATACTGAAGTCTCTTGTTGATTTGATATACTGATGTTGACAAAGATAACATAAAACTCAAAATATGTTTCTGCAATAAGGAAGCAGACAAGCCAATCATGAGTGTGGCCAGCCTTCACTGACCTGAACTTTTACAGCTTAAACATGAAAAAATTTTGATAAAAATTTTCTCAAATCAGATATCAATTCTAATATCATATGATATCAAGTCAGTTCAGTTCAGTTCAGTCACTGAGTTGTGTCTGACTCTTCGAGAACCCATGTTCTGCAGCAGGCCAGGCTTCCCTGTCCATCACCAACTTCTAGAGCTTGCTCAAACTCATGTCTATCGAGTCAGCGATGTCATCCAACCATCTCATCCTCTGTTGTCCCCTTCTCCTCCTGCATTCAATCTTTCCCAGCATCAGGGTCTTTTCCAGTGAGTCAGTTCTTCACATCATGTGGCCAAAGTATTGATATCATTTTGCAGTGTCATATCAGTATGAAAAGGCAAAAAGATATGACACTGAAAGATGATGTCAATAATGAGCTGTAAACCTGAAAGAAATATGTTAATATATCAATGATTGAAAAAAATGGATCCATCATGCTAGGCAAAAGACTAAAATTTGTTATCTCCATAGAAAAGTATATTACAATATTCTTATGAAGATGTGATCAGAAAATTTGCAGCCAAAAATATTGACCAATAGTTTTATAGCCATGGGTTCGGCAATTTATTAATACAAATTATCATAGAATTTCCTCAATCTTTGATGTTTGTGAGTGTGAAAGATTTTACTTTTCACTGACTGTCTCCACAGTATCTCCCGACCCAGAATCTCTTCTCATCATGTGATCAACATGCCTCTCATTAAGATGTGAAGTCTATGTTCTTTCCCCTTGAAACTTGAACATGAGCAGACTTGTGACTGTGGCTGAAGGAATGCTAATTAAGGCAAAATAATGCCCCCTGCCCAAGATGTCCATGTCCTCTTCCCCAGAACCTGTGAACCTGTCATGTTACATGGAAAGGTGGGAGGGGGGTGGAATTAAAATGGAATTTGGTGTGCATGTGTTAATTGCTCAGTCATGTCTGACTCTTTGTGGTCCCATGGGCTATATAACCTGCCTCTGTCCATGGAATTCTCCAGGCAAGAATACTGGAGTGGGTAGCCGTTCCCTTCTCCAGGGGATCTTTCTGACCCAGGGACTGAACCCAGGTCTCCTGCATTACAGGCAGATTCCTTACCATCTGAGCCACAAGGGAAGCCCAAAATGGAATTGCAGCTGGAATTAAGGTTGCTAATCAGCTGACTTTGAGATGGAGAGAGTATCCTAGTTTATCCAGGTGAGCCTAATGTAATTAAAAGATCTTTATAAGTGTAAAGGGAAGGTAGGAAAGTCAGAACTGAGAAAGATCTGAAGAAACTACAATGTGGGCTTTGAAGATGAAGGATGGGGCCATAAGCCAAGGAATGCAGTGGTCTCTAGATGCTGGAAAAGGCAGAGAAGCATATTTTCCATGGAGCCTCTAACAGGAATACAGCCCTGTCCACACCTTGATTTTAGCTCAGTGAAACCCATTTCAAACTTCTGAGCTCTGGAGCTATAAAATAGTAAATATGTTGTCTTAAGCTGCTACGTCTGTGGTAACTTGTCACAGTAGCAATATGAAACTAGTATAGAAACTATGTGACTGCCAGGTATGGTTCATAAAAGGAGATACACTATTTACCTGGTTTTCTCTGAGCCTTGTCACCATGGCATGAGGAAGTAGAAAGGCTGTGTGGAAAAGCCATATAAGTAGGAGTTTTAGCCACCAGCCTTAGCTGAGTTCACAGCCCACAGTCAGCATCCACTGGAGACACTAAGTAGTGAGCCATAAGGAGACTCCAGCCCCAGCCACCATCTGAGCATAACTTCATGAAAGACTCTGAACAAGGACTGCAAGCTGAGCTCAGCCAAACCCCAGAACTATGACAGGTGATATAGGACATCTATTGTTGCTGGTTAAGCCATTAAGTTTTGAGTGATTCATTACACAAAAGCAGATAACTGGAACATGAGTCTATGTCAGCTTTTGAAATTGTACAGTTTTTCTGGATTTGTCTCATTTAAATATTCACTTTCATATCTAATTTGCATTTCTAAATTCTTTCTTTTTCCTATAGAGACCCCCTCTGCATTGTAAAGCTTTAATCCCTCCCATCACAACCACACACACACACAAAAATCTAGTTCCATTCCTGCATGCAGCCGTAATTTCTTGTTCAGAATTCTGTTGAAAAAACATAATAGTACATGCAATTAAAAAGACCTAAGAATCTTGAAATAAACTTCTTCTTAGAAGTTAAATAAAAACCTTCATTTTGAATATACTTAAAAATGTTAACAAAAGCAAAATTTAAGCTTATATTACTTGTTCACATCACTTTAAATGTCAACTGCTTCTTCATTTGGGATCAACATAAGGGATAATTACTTTCACAGAAAACAAAGATTTCCTTTAGAAATAAGATGATATTTTCAACAGATGTCTCTGGAAGATTCTTTGCTGTGTCAATTTCCCATAGCTCTGTGATATCAAGAAAAGACAGGAAGTATCTGATTTAGGTTATAGTTCTTGGGACAAATCATAAAAGAGGAATGTGTTATGTAAATAATAATGTACAATGTCCCAGAGTGCAGCCTGGGCTACTTCAAATATATTTGCTTTGGGACAGACCCACCATTTTGAGATAATCAGCTTTGATTTCAGGAATTGCTGCGTTCTCAGTTGTACCTGCTCTTAGCTAGTCTTTCCACAACTTGTCAGGGCTACTCCATTTGTCCCAGGTGACTTTCAACATAACAGAAGGTGCTCTGGATACTAAAGACAAGAGTCAGCCACACAGGCAAGTGAGCTTTGAGTTCTCTGGTTTCAGAGATAGTTTGCACCACTCACTTGCAAGCTAGCAGGGCTGGCAGGGGCTAACCAGGTTGGCTGGAAAAAGCCTTGTCATTTGGAGGGTTTCTATAGTGTTGATGGTGGTGGTGGTTAGTTGCTAAGTTGTGTCCAACTCTTGTGATCCCAATGAAGGTAGCCCACCAGGCTTCTGTGTCCATGGGATTTTCCAAGCAAGAATACTGGAGTGCTTTGCTATTTTCTTCTCCATGGGACTCTTCCCAACCCACGAATCAAATCAGGGTCTCCTGCACTGCAGGCGGATTCTTTACCAACAGAGACACTGGAGAAACCCCTACAGTGTCGATTATTTCCCCAGTTCCATAGCTGAGCACATCAACGTGAGTGTGTGCTAAGTTGCTTTGTTCGTGTCTGACTCTTTGAGACCCTATGGACTGTGGCCCGCCAGGCTCCTCTGTCCACGGTATTCTTCAGGCAAGAATACTTGAGTGGGTTGCCATGCCCTCCTCCAGGAGCTCTTCATGACCTAGGGATCGAACCCACGTCTCTTATGTCTCCTGCATTGGCAGGCAGGTTTTTTTTTTTTTTTTTACCACCAGTGCCACCTGGGAAAGCCAAGCACATCAACATGTGCAAATAAATATCCCTAACCCTTACATAGACACTCCCTTGGAAAGATGCAACATAATTCTATTTTCATTTTATTTATTTATTTTTTAAAATTTTCTTTACTTTATTGTGTTGGTTTTGCCATACATTGACATGAAACCACCATGGGTATACATATGCTCCCCCTCCAGAACCCCCCATAATTCTATTTTTAAAACACAACTGCAACAAAACACTGTGGGATAAATAGAATGTTGGATTTGCTAATTTCAGATTTGAAGTCTTGTCCGTGAGAAAGTCAGAAAGCAGAATATATGAGCCCTTCACTGATTGAGTCTCTGATTACTTGAAAAAAAAAAAAAGAACTGTCTGCTTATACATTGTCTCATTCTTTCCAACTCAGATTAAAAAATTAAGTCTTGGTTAAAAGATCTAAATTACTTCAAGATGGCACCCTGAGTTAGGTTAGGCTTTCCCAATGCCTCTGACAAAGCATTCCTGTTTCCTTTACAGATTCTGCTAGCAAGATTAATCTAAGCATTGGAAATTTGGAACTGCAGACCACCCTCAAGGACAGAAAACAGCCTTGGCAGGGAGTTAGACATAATGAGTGGAGGGGAAGAGGAAGTGGGGTCTTTTGTCAGCATTCCCATCCTGATCCTGAGTTTCTTTCCCTCATAGGGCAGCTTTCTACCTGACTACTTTGATGAGGTTAGGGATGATCACTTCACTCTCTTCCTGAAGTCACAGTATTGGGAAAGTCCCATGTACAATGGTAGTCCCATTTTTGACACTCTGGACAAATCAAATTATTCAAAGCGTTTGAGGTACTATCTCCAGTAAATAGGAAAGTTGGGTCTCAAATCAGGCATTCTGATCACTTGCTAGAGCATCTTCCCTACACCTTAGATACACCAGGGCATATTCTGGGACTGTGTTTTATTTATCTTTTTTTTTTTACTCTCTCCCTAGTAACATGTCTGGCATCTAGTGTGTTATAAAAGGAGGATGTATAACATCTGTTATAAAAGTAGGATGCATTATGTAAAACTTCTCATTTCTGAGAAGAAAGGTGCTATCTAGATAGTTCTGTGGGAATCGTGATGTCTTACAAAGCTCACGGAAGTTGAGTTTAAGGCATTTGGGGAAGCCAGGGCAGCAGCTGCTTGGGAATGTTCTATTTTCTTTTCAAGGTGGAAGCGTAAATGTGGGTAGGTTTGAAAGACACACCTCACGAGTCAAGGATTCGCTGAAGGGAGGCATTGTTTCTACGTGGGTGTTGCTGCCGTTTACTTCCTGCTCTGTCCCCATCTTCTCTTTTTACAGTTTCAGATGTCACTGAGGACGGCTGATTCCCTGTCAGGCCTTCACGGGGAGCAGAGTATCACCCAACCCAACTGCACCCCCATCACTATGCTGTAGACCATATACCCTATAACGAGACATATCCCCTCAATACCCTTCTTGAGGACTGCTGGGTTTCTGATTCCCTATTTTGCATTCACACACAATGTAGAAAAGTTGCCCTCAAGAAAGCTTAGGAAAGACTGAAAGGCAGCTGATAGATAAAGGCTGATTAGCCTAGAGGAGAATGTCTTTAATACCTAAGATCTAAAGCTGCAGTAAAGTAAGTCAATGTGGTAAGGACAAATAGAGCCTGGAGAAAGGCTGTCATTAAGAAAATTTAAAAATATTCACAAACATCTAAAAAAAATTAGCAGAGTAAAAAGAGATTTGCATCACTTTCTATTCCAGAAGATAACCATTGTTAAAAAGATGTTTGTTTTCTTTTCTCCCCCCAAATATTGTATAGTAACACATATATATGGAATCTAGAAAGATGGTACCGGTGAACCCACTTGCAGGAGATGCAGAGAACAGACTTGTGGACACTTGTGGTGGGGGGCTGGCAGGGAGGAGAGGGTGGCACCAATGGAGTGAGTAACATGGAAATATAAACACTACTATATGTAAAATAGATAGCCAGTGGGAATTTGCTGTATGATTCAGGGAACTCAAACTGGCACTCTGTGATAACCTAGAGGAGTGGGATGGGGTGGGAGGTGGGAGGGAGGTTCAAGAAAGGGGGGGCATATGTATACCTATGACTGATTCATATTGACATATGGCAGAAACCAACGAAATATTATAAAGCAATTATCCTTCAATTAAAAATAAATCTTTTTTAAAAAGGTTTTTTTTAAAGGAAGATTTAATACTGGACCAATTACTTTTTAATGATTGCTTTCCTTTATCTTAAAAAGATAAGTGGACTAAAATGGACAAGGGGCTCCATATCGGACAACTGGATCAGTCTTTTCTATACTGAACAGGGCCTCTAAAGACCAGGAAATTCAACACCATTTACAAAGCTTTCTGGAGAGAATTGCTTATCATTCGAGAAGCTGCCTGTTAGAAGACACATAAAACCACAATTATAAATAGTATACATTTTGTATACTATTTCTATACATTTTGTAGACCTTTGTAACAGTGATGTAGGCAAAGGCCAATATCTCCATCTCTTCCTTTTTGTCTTCTATCTTCTCTATTATTTAAAAAATCTTCTACCACACAGAAGATTTACATTTCCTGCTTCATATCACTTGTTCCATACTTTATGTTCCTCTTCTACCTTTGCCCTTCTACTTGAAGAAAAGTCCCCAATCTCCATCATGTTCAAGGAGATCATACTCTCCTTTTTCATGGTGCTTGTTTTCCATCCAGATCTTTTCTGTCTCTCTGAACTCTGTTCTCTGAGTCTCTTTGTACACTGTAAAACAAGCTATCAAGTATATATATGTAATTCTAATCTTGGTTCTATTTTCTGTGTTAGTTACATGCACTCTTTATGTTTTTCAGCATAGATTTCCAGCAAGTTTATATCAGACAAAAGTAGTAGTTTTCACATCTCACAGCTCAGACACACATTGAATAAAATGATGGAAACTGCTAATGACAAGCAGTGTCTTAATGTAATTGTATTAATTTTCCAAAATCATGAACAAGGTCACAACTCTGAAATAGCAGGATTAGTTCTCAGAGCTGGCCTCCCCACAGCTGCTCTGTGCTGCAGACACGTATTTCTAGCCCTGGTTTACCTGCAAAGGGATCTATTTCTAAAATTCCTTAGCTGCTCTGGAAAAAAAGAGCAAACTTGTGAAATCTATGTCACATGCCTTCCCATACTTTACAAGTAACCAAACAATTCACAGAAAACATTCAGAAGGGCAGAAAAATCACTTCCTAGGGGCTAATTGATTATTATTTAGAGTAGAACAAGAGAATGTGCTATTTATTGATTTGCCTGTTGAGCAGATGGCCAGGGAGGAAGCAAGAGAAGGTAAAGAAATAAACTATAAATGTTGGAGGGGAGCTTAACGTCTCTCAGAGATACTCCGTGTGAAAGTTCCTCGGCCTAGGCATTCTTTGCTTTGCTTTTTGCCCCGCCTTAAGAGACGTGTCTCCTCTTAATAACAACTCCAATTATAATGGATAAATGATCATTTACAGGTGAAAAAGGACCAAGAAACCTGTCCCAGTCTTCATTAAAACAACAGTACAACCTCAGGAGGTGTTCTATTATTAGACGATTGCCTGCCACCGTCAATGTGCACAGGTAACTTTTTAAGTCCTTTCACTGCGTATTTATTTTTATTACAGGAAAATTTCAAGGTACACACAAGTGGAAAGATTAGTATAACAAAGCCTCTTGTCTCCATCCCCCAGTTTCAACAACTCTTTTTGCCAATCCTGTTTTACACGTCTTTTTCATTTTTTTTTTTCTTTTGGTAGGAAAACTTTAAATCAAAGATGATAGTATTTTACTGGTAAAATTTTACTAGTAAATAATGAAAATGTTTACAATAATTTGATGCAAAATGGACCTGCAGAACAAAATAAAGAAGGAACGGAGAAAAACCCTCCCGTGGTGGAAGAGGTTGTCACAAAGGTTAGCTGTTTCAGCTCTATGGGGAGGTGAGAACCCAGCTTGAGATGCTCCGGGGACCGGCGTAGGCTAGGGGCTTGAAGGGAATGCGGGAAGGAATGCGCAGACCCGCGGGTATGTCAGTAATTCCTACGAAGTGGTCCACTCAGGCATGCGCAATCCAGACCTCAGAGTTGCTAAGGCCCCCAAGGCAGAGAGAGGCGCAAGATACGGTAACAACCAATCAGAGGGCCCAAGGGCTCATCAGTTAGCCAATCGAGACGCGAGATTGAATCGGAGCTTCGGCAGTCTGCTCGCCCCACCAGTATCCAATCGGGGAACCGGCTCCTTTGGGCGGACTTTTCAAACCAGCGAAAACAAAACAAATCGGGGACCTTTAAAAGGTGCGACGCGGCAGGAACCTATCTCCTTCCGCCCCTCGCTCCGAACACCGCCCCCCCTTTCTTTCCTCCTTCGGATCCATCGACGAATAAAGTCGGTGTCCAGATTCCTTCTTCCGCCCTGGAACCGACAGGGAGGATTGGTTCAGTAAAGCCTTCGCGAGTCGAGGAAGCCACAAAGCTGACTGGAGACCGACGCTTAGGGACGGGACTCTTTCGCCGAGCCTGCCGCTGCGGCGGCGGATCCCTCCGCGGGGAGTCACGTGCCCCGCCCCCTCGGGGCGTCGGACGCCCAAAACCAAAACAAGGCTTCGCCTCGGCATCCGCGGCGGCGGCGGAGCCCGCGGGCGGCCTGGGCTGGGGGGCCGGCGCGGCGCCCCAGGAGGAGGCTGGGCGCGCGGGCAGCGGGATGAAGCTGGGGCTGTGAGGCCGAAGCGCCGGTGGCGGGGGGCGGGAAGGCTCGGATGCCGGCCCGGGGGCGCCGCTGAGGCGGCGGGGCTCTGACCTCGGGGACCGGTCCGGACACCCGCGCCGCGCCCAGGGCCCTCCGACCGTGACGCCGCGGGCCGTGGAGGCGCGGCTCCAGCACGGTGAGCGGGCCCGGCCGGGGTGCAGAGTTTCTTTGTTCTTGGTCGGGGCTGCGGGGACGGATGCCCCTCTGCCCGGGGAGCGACTCCGGTCCTGCCCTCAGCCCTGGGGCGGAGAGATGCTGAGGGGATGCGCGGAGTGTCCGGGACGCAGTTCTGTGCCCTGGGGCGGAGAGATGCTGAGGGGATGCGCCGAGTGTCCGGGACGCAGTTCTGTGGTGCCTTCCCCACCCCCCTCTTTGTCCAGGGGCTCGTTGGGGTGCATTTTTGGTTGACACCTCCGAGTCTCCGCACGGTTGCGGTATCGGGCCCTCCCATCAGTGGATGGACGGGTGTTGTCTGGGCACGGGACGGGCTGGGTTTTCTGCCCGTCCCCGGACCCCGATCGGCCGCGCCGCGCCACCCCAGCGCTTTCTGGAACCGGGCTCTCCGGCACGCGGGTTTTGTTCCGAGGGGGCGCAGTCGCGGCGCTTCGGGAAGGCTTGCGGGGCTGGAGCGGGGCCGGAGCGGGGCCGCCGGAGCCGGGCTCCGCGGGGGGCGGGGCTCGGAGTCTCCTCCCTCCGGTTCTTTGTTCAGTCGCGAGACCTCCTTCCCCATCCCCCCGCGCGGTGCAAAGCCCCTGCCCCGGGGGTCCTCTGCTCTCGGAGCCCCGGGTGCGTTCCGCTGGCCCCACGACTTGAGGTGGGGCGGGCCGTTCGGACACCGCAGCCCCGGCGACGGTTTCCTGTTTGTGAAACCGCCGCGGGGCCGGGGCTGGCCGGCCTGACCCGGCGCTGGCCGGCGGACGTGCCCGCGCCCCCCACCCCCACCTCCTTGCACACCTCCCCGGCCGCGGGGGAGGATTCCGGCGGGTTCGGCTGGACGTGACTGGTCGCCTCACCCGCTTCTCGCCGGGGTGTGCTGGGGCTCCCCTCGCTGGAGGTATTAACCCTTGCTCGGTTGTGCTCTCCCCCACTCACCCTGCCACCCCCAGGATACACTGAACTGTGTGTGGTGTCTTTGCTGCAGATGAAGGATTTGGGGGCAGAGTACTTGGCCGGTCGCGAAGGTGTCCAGCTCTTCGGATTGTTGAACCTCTACCTAGAACAGGAACAGAGATTTCAACCGCGAGAAAAAGGGCTGAGCTTGATCGAGGCTACCCCGGAGGTAAGTTCCCAGGAAAAGATATCTTGCGGCAGCCGCTGACGGTGCTCGGGGAGGTGACTTTAAAAATACTTGTGTGTGTGTGTCACACAAACACATATATTTATTTTTTTAGTTGAGTCTGGACTAAAGGTTGCAAAGTTACTTAAGACAAAAATTGATCTTCCTGGAGTATTACGATAATTCTTAATACAGGGCCATTGGTTTTGTTTCTTAGCGAGAATGAGAGCGATACTAACTCTAGGGAAGTGTGGCTTCAGAAGTGACACCCCCAGTCTGCAGCTTCTGAGTGGGAGAGTCCCTGGAAATTGAGCAGGTCATTTGTGGAAATACCCTCTGCCTATGCAATACTTCTGTATTGTAGGCTCTTAAGTGTTTTTTTTTTTTTAAATAAAAGGAAACAGGGAACCAGGGAACCAGGTTCTATGTGTCCATTATATGGGAATTGGAATATATTTGCTGTAACCCTCCGGAAGTGTGGCAGCAGTTTGCTTTATATTGAGTTGCTGAATGTCTCTGATGATGTATATATGTTTTTTGTGTGATTTGCCCAGTTATGTGATGTATGTTTTTAAAAATCGGTGATGTATACACATTTTGTATTGGAAAAACTACAGCGCTTTGGTTCAGTGATAGCACTCTGTCCCCCATATTCTTGAAGATTAAGTGAAACAATTGCCTTCTTTGAATCTGTGTGTATTATATCCATTCTGGACAGTCATAAACTCGGGCTCTTGGTTTTTATTGCAGACAGATAACACTTTGTGTCCAAGATTGAGGAATGCCAAAGTCGAAGATTTGAGGAGTTTAACCAACTTTTTTGGATCTTGCACTGAAACTTTTGTCTTGGCTGTCAATATTTTGGACAGATTCTTGGCTCTTATGAAGGTATTTAATCATTTTTGTAAACACAACTTCATTTTTTAATACCCGGTGGTGCCCAGCACAATGCCTAGCATAAAGGATTCAGTAACTATTTGGTAAATGAATGTATTTGTTATTATATGTAAGCATTTTTAATAATCAGAGTTGTGATCTTTAGTTCAGATTAAGAGATTACAAAAGTTAGTGTATTGTATCTTAAGTTAGGTTTTGCTGTATTTCCTACATACCTTCTCTTTGAAGATGTGACACAATGAAGACTACTTTTTTTGGGTATTCTGTATATATACAGCTCTCAATATAAGGTTTTCATATTTTCATTTCTCAGTATGTTTCTGTTAAGCCTAGGTATTTTTAAACACCTAAAACGTGGCAAATAAAAGTATAGCAGTATGTTAAAGGTGACCTAGTGCCTTAAACACTAGAGAAACCTTTTCAAAGCAGGGAGCCACAGTCTTATTAACAGTTACCAGCGACTCATATAATTTCACTTGTTTGTGGAGTCTAAAATATGACACAAATGAACCTATTTATGAAACAGAAACAGAATTAAGGACAAAGAGAATAGTCTGGAGGTTGCCAGAGGGGTGGGAGAGGGTTGGATTTGGAGTTTGGAATTAGCAGATGCAAACTGGAATATATAAAATGGATAAATAACAAGGCCCTGCTATGTAGCACATAGAAGTGTGCTCTCTATCCTGTGATAAACCAAAATGGAAAATAATATGAAAAAGAATGTATATTCGTATATATGTGTGTATATTAATGGAGTTACTTTGCTGAATAGCAATAATATATATAACATTGTAATTCAACTATACTTCAGTTAAAAATACATGTAAAAAGCCATTGATCAGTAACTGTTAGAAAAATGTTGTTATTCTGCCAGTAGGATTCCTGTCAGCTGCTGGGTCAGTTTTAAGGGCAATGAAAAGAAAAGGGTAGCCATCTGTCCATGGCAGCTTTTATATTTGCTCCACTCTGCACATCTGATGCAGTAGCTCTCTTGGGGCAAATTTGCATTGAGGCATAGGATGATTCCTAAATAGATAAGATGATGAAAAGATGAATATGTTACTTTTATATTCAAAGAAGTATATTTTCTCGGTGTTAGGCTTAATTTACTTTGGGGGAGATTGTACTATTATGAGTTTTGTCAGTTAGAAATACAGTGTATTTAGAAACCTAGCTTTTGAATTTGCATTAGTTTTTTTAGCTGTGTTTAAATAAAATGCTAAAAATGTTTTTTCTGTATTTTAAAGGGAGGTTATGACAGCTTAAAATGTAAAAATGGTTGAGTATAATGGTATGTAAGGGTAAACACAAGGAGGCAGTTTGATCGTGTTCTATCTTAAGAGTAGGGGCTCATTACAGTATTTTAAGTGTCTGCCTTGTGAAGTTAAAGTGACAATTGTTGGAAGAAACCTTTTGTTCTTTGTTTTTCAGGTGAAACCTAAGCATTTGTCTTGCATTGGAGTCTGTTGTTTTTTGCTGGCTGCTAGGATAGTTGAAGAAGAATGCAATATTCCATCTACTCATGACGTGATCCGGATTAGCCAATGTAAATGTACTGCTTCTGACATAAAGCGGATGGAAAAAATAATTTCAGAAAAATTGCACTATGAATTCGAAGCTACTACTGCCTTAAACTTTTTGCACTTATACCATACTATCGTACTTTGTCATACTTCAGAAAGGTCAGTGGGATTAAAAATGAAAATTTTGTACTTTAGCATTGCTGTAAGTAACAGTAAAGAATTAGAATGTCAGTGAATATTTTTACACCTTCCAGTTTAATAAACATTTTGTTCTTTCTTCTTCATTGTATAGGAAAGATATACTGAGCCTTGATAAATTAGAAGCTCAGCTGAAAGCTTGCTGCTGCCGACTTACCTTTTCAAAAGCAAAAGTAAGTCAATTTCTTGCTTATATATCTCAGTATCTATTTTGAATTAAAAAAACATTTATTTTTCTTACTTTTTTTTTTGTAGCCATCCATACTAGCTTTGTGCCTTCTCAATTTGGAAGTAGAAACTTTGAAATCCATTGAATTGTTGGAAATTCTCCTGCTTGTTAAAAAACATTCCAAGGTAAATATCTTCAGAACTTGTTCTTTATAGCAAATTTCTTCTTGTGTTTTTTTCTGTGGTGACTTAATCCTTATTAACACTTTATGGGGCTCTTAACTTTTATTCATTTTCTCCTTGTATCTTAAGTGTTGAAGTTCTCCAAATGCAGCTTCAACCCAGACGGTATTAAGCTTGAAAGGGAATGTGATCACTTAGCCTAGCCTCTTTCTTATTCAGACATCGCTTCCCTAGTCTTCTTGCCAGTTGGTAGTACAGTGGTCTGCACTGCCCTGCACACATTGTTCCATAATGCATACTAAGAAGTCAGCTCCGTAAATAACAGCAACAGCATCCCAGTACATCTATGGGACTGAGACATTGTCCCATTAGTAGTGTTACCAAAATAACATCAACTGTGTTTTTGCTTTTAAACGCCTTCATCGGGCCAGCCTGATTAAGTTTTTTCAATCATAAAGAGGTGTAAACCAAGCAATCAGAGTCCTTTTTCTTAAACTGGTAGTCTGGTTGGAGAAGTATGGAACTAAACACAGGGCAGAGTCTGTGTCTCTAAACACAGGACGTACTTGAAAGTTTGCTTAGCAGAGAAGTAGGCTAGACCATGAGAGGCATGATGACTGGGAGCCCGGCTGCACCAAAAAGAATCTTAGACACTGAAAGTTTGGGCAGCCAAGGCACATGACCAGGAGGTTGGTGGACTAGAAGAGTTTGGGAATCAGTTCAGGGTAGGTTTGTAGATAGAATGTCTAGGTGGTAGTCACAAGCAGGCATAAGGGCATCTAACTCTAGTTTTTAAAGGCCAAGCATGGGAATGAGGCAAGGAGTCATGGGTGACCAAGAGGTGGGCCTAATGGTGGAGAGAGTATCGGTACCATTGAGGGAAATTTCAGAGAGGTTAATGTCAAAGAAGTATGATTTTTAGGTACTTGCATACCTGCCCGATAGGTAGGTGTCTAGCAGATTCTTGCCTGTCTAAATTATAGTTGGAGATTGAGATTAGGAATTTCTCACGAGGAATAATAGTTGAAACCTAAGAGTCCCTTGCTTAGGGGTTGGTTAAAACTCTGGACGTTTAACACTGAAAGTGTTAGCAGTTTGCCTGTTAGGATCCAAGTGAAGGAACGTGGAGTACGCAATTTATAAGCATCCAGGTGGAAAAGAGGTTTTCAAGAAGGAAGTGGGCAAGAGGATTGAATTTTGGTGAAAAGCCCAGTGTAATGAGAACTGAAGGAGCTTAGTTGGCCTGTCGGGAGAATGTGAGTTAGAAGCCAGGTTGCAAGGGGATTAAGATGGGGCTGGATTCGGTGGGAATGGAAGCCAAGATGACACAAAATCCTCATCCGCTTGTGGTCAGGTACATGCAGCGTGAAGCCTTTTAACAGGTGATTTCCAGCTTTTGTTTTAGTGATGAATTTATTATTTTGAATCTAAACCTTTTATAGTATTGTTATTTGGAAACATCATCTTCGGTGAAAATTGATTCCTTGAAGTAAATTGGGGCACACCCCAGTGGCGGAGGAACTGTGCCCATCTGGGGAAATTCCCCTTCTCTCACATTTCCAACTTCTCCTTTCACATATATCTGGTGTTTTAATATAAATGCATATTTTAGCAGTCCAGTTAAAGCTATGTTACAGAAACCTAAATTCTGTTAAATTCCTTTGCATTGTGACTATCATATACTTGATAATTGGTGTATCAACAGACCTGTTGTTTATAGGCAGTATGTTTTCTTTTTTTTTTTTTTTTTATTGTTTTTGCCATACATTGTCATGATATCACCATGGGTTTACATATGCTTCCCCTCTGGAACCCCCCTCCCTCCTCCCTCCCCCCCGGGAAATCTCGCTGCACCAGTCCCGAGCATCAATCCTGGGCTGGCGATTGATTAGACATATGAAAATTAACATGCTTCAATGCCCTTCTCCCATATCATCCCACCCTTACCCTCATCCACAAAGTCCACGAGTCTATTCTATACATCTGCGTTCCTTTTGTTGTCTCCCATGTTGGGTTCTCGTTACTGTCTTTCTAAATTCCATATATATGCGTTAATATACTGTATTGTTGTTTTTGCTTCTGGCTTACTTCACTCTGGATAATGGGCTCCAGTTTCGTCCATCTGAGTAGAATTGCTTCAAATGAATTTTTTTTTTAATGCTGAGTAATATTCCATTGTGTATATGTACCATAGGCAGTATGTTTTCTTAAAATAGGCACAATCCTCGAAATATTTTATACCTGTGGTGCTCCTTGCCTGAAGCAATGGTTACCAAATTTTGACTGCATATAAGAATCATCTGGGGAGCTTTAAAAAAATCTTGGATGACCCCCACATACTAATTAAGTAAAAGTATCAGGGGGTGGGAGCCAGGCACAGTGTTTTTTAAGAATCATGGAATAAGTCCAAGGTATAGCAAGGTTTGGGAACCACTATCATAACCTCTTCACTTACATTTTTTGTTTTTTCTTCCAGGTGAATGACTCTGAGTTTGTTTACTGGAGGGAGTTAGTTTCTAAATGCCTAGCTGAATATTCTTCTCCTGAATGTTGCAAACCAGATCTTAAGAAGCTGGTTTGGATTGTTTCAAGGCGCACAGCCCAGAACCTCCACAACAGCTATTACAGTGTTCCTGAGCTGCCAACAATACCGGAGGGGGGATGTTTTGATGAAAGTGAAAGGTAAGCAGGTTCCTTGACTAATTAGACTTCCCCACCTATAGCTTAGATGATAAAGCGTCTGTTTACAATGCGGGAGACCCAGGTTCCATCCCTGGGTTGGGAAGATCCCCTGGAGAAGGAAATGGCAACCCATTCCAGTACTCTTTCCTGGAAAAATTCCATGGATAGAGGAGCCTGGTGGGCTACAGTTCACGGGGGTCACAAAGAGTCGGATACGACTCCATGACTTCACTTTCAGACTAAGACTGATTTTTGTATATCAGAGCCCCCACCTCTAATGGCATCATTTCTTTGGGTGAGAAAATTAACCAGAAGTAGTTTTACTAAAATAGGTAATAGGTGAGAAGTGTACCCCCCCTTTTTTCTTGATTAAAAAAGAACAGAAACCAGCATCCTATAAGTCATTGCCTCCTCAGGGCTTGTAACTGAAAGCATATACCTTTTGGCCATTGTCACCTACCACCTCCTCCCCTCACCCCTGGCAGCCACCCATCTGTTCTCTGCATCTGTGAGTTCTGTTTTTGTTTTTAGATTCTACATACAGGTGACATCATGCTATATTTGTTGTTCTCTGACTTATTTCATTCCTCCCTTATTAAAAACTGGTTGTTTCCCATCTCCCTTGCTCTTTGAAATTGTTTAGTTAGAAAACAAGCAAATAGCATTCTGGGCTTTTTAACATTAGTATGAATTCCTGAAATGGTACTGTGGGAAGAGGCTGTGGGTTAAATGACTGGAAACTAAAGGGAACTGCCATCGCTGGTGCAGCTGAGTTCTGAGGATATTTTTAGTTTTGTCAGATGTCTTTGTCTTATTCAGAATTTATTTTTGTTAGTAAAGTGAAGTTAATTTTATTAAATTTGACCGTTTTATGCTGTAAGGAGAAAAGACCAGAAGTGCCATTTTAATAGCTTGTTGGTCTCTTGGTTTGATATTTGAGATCAGTGATGCGATTATTGATGTGACATGTGATGTCATTAGTCTGTGTTTATTGGATTTAAGGCCTTCCCTGGTGGCTCAGATGGTAGAGAATCAGTAAAGGAGACCTGGGTTTGATCCCTGGGTTGGGACGATCCCTGAGGAAGGGAATGGCTACCCACTCCAGTATTCTTGCCTGGAGAATTCCATGAACAGAGGAGCCTGGCAGGCTACAATCCATGGTGTCGCAAAGAGTCAGACACAACTGAGCAACTTAATACTTTCACTTCACTTTTCATTGGATTTAAAATACTTAAGAATTCTAGTTAGTATTACTTGGTACAAGAATATTAGTTTGGCAAGAGGTAATTAGTTTAAACCCCTTAAGCGAATCTGTATTTTCTAAGAAGATTACAGTAAACTTCCCTTTAGGAAGGCCTTCTAAGTTTTGTCTCTGTCGAGCTTAAATTTTGAATGTAAAAATCCTGAGACTAGAACTACTTGTTCAGTAGTTTTAATTTTGCCTGTGTGACATTTGAGTGTGTTTTAAATAACGGGGTCCTCTTCTCTGGTTTTCCTTTCAGCGAGGACTCTTGTGAAGACATGAGTTGTGGAGAAGAGAGCCTCAGCAGCTCCCCTCACAGGGATCAAGAGTGCACATTCTTCTTCAGCTTCAAAGTGGCGCAGACACTGTGCTTTCCATCTTAGAAATCGCACTGTCCTGGGCCCAAGTTTTAAGTGTGTGTACAGGTTTCAAAGCAATAAAGGGAGTAGGTAGCTTCCTGGTCCACCCCCATCCAGGCAGGAATTGCATTGACTCTGGAATACCTACCTTCTGTTTATTATTCAGATCAGATCTGGCCTATTTTCATATTTAATCCTAAGCCATCAAATGGGTTAGTGCCTCTTAAACAATTCACAGTACGTTAGACATTGGCACTTTATTTTTCTCATTGATCTTTAGCTACCTGGGGGAGGAGGGAAGGTGCTGATACCTTCAGTTCACTACTTTTCAAGATGATTTTTCAAAGATGGGTAGTAAAGCGTCCACTTTTTGTAAAGCTTTCAGGTGTCTCTATGGAAACAGATCTGGAGTGTGAAAGTGCTGCCTCAGCAGCTGCGATGGCTGATCCTTTAACGGTTCATCTTAGGTCTCTCCCTCCCTCCTGTTCTCAGTGCAGAGAATATACTCTTAAATGTCCAACACCTTTTTGGTTGTTTTTGTCTTTTAAATGATCAATGTACTCTCTGATGCAGACTTTAGAAATTTAGTAGGAGTTAAAATATTGACATATCTGTGATTTTAGTGTGTAGTATCTTCATTTCTTTGAGGTTTCTGCCAAAGCAGAAATAAACAGCAGACTAGTTGGATAGTTGCATTCCTAATGCTTAAGTATTGTCAGACTATAGTATTATTTTAATGTTTTTAAAGCACTCCATAATATGCTAGTTTTGCATGTTGTATGAAAGCAGTGTGGCAGGTTGAACAGAACTAGGTAACTATGGAATGGATAAATGTTGATCTAGTAGCACATTTTATCTCATTTTCTTATATTAGGGAAGTCTGCATGATTATGTTTTATTTCCTTTGTAATTCACATTTCAAAAATAATGGTATTGTATATGGGTGCCAAGAATATGAACTGTAAAAATAGAAACCTAAGTGTTTGTAGTATTATAGTTTTAAGCATATTTGTGTGGTGGTACAGCCATAAGAAAAGGGATTTATAAACTCTGTACCCATGAGATTTTGTACAGAGAACTTTTTTAAACTTTATAAACTGTATATGAAAGTGTAAATCTTTAAGAATGTACATAAAATACTGTATTTTTTTACCGTGTGTGTGATAGTCTAGTTATTGCATGTAAATATAATTTATTGTGTATCCTGTATTATAACTCATATAGTGATGACTTACTTTTTTACTGGTAAGTCAACATCCATTGGATGTCTTTTGAAGTGAATCTTTTGAAGTAATAGATGACAACTCAAAATAAAAATATTAACAAATGCTACTCCTTGTTTGTAGTCACATTTTAATTTTTAAATCTCTGGTGAAAAAGTGCTTGCGGTATTTCAGTGAGGAGGCTTGAGGTAAGCCTGGAATGCCTACAGGAAGAGCCCTTTGCCTTCGTTACTAGAAGTCCCTCAAGTAGTGTTTCCTCACTGCAGTTTGGCCCTGAGCCTTGGAGATACTGAAAGTGAATCTGTCATTGGAGAGTTGACCTCTCTGGGGTGAACTCGTATTAAATGAAAGAGTGACATACTAGCCTGAATGCCTATTAGTTAACAGTGAAAGCCAACAGATGTCAAGTAGACCAGAATGCTCAGGTTGGCAGGTTAGTACAGTCTTTCTGCAGACAAGCCAGATTGTTTTCAGAAGGTCACTTGGTGAATACGCACACTAGGGGTGTCAACTCTTCACTGGACCTAGGCAGCCTCTGGCTCTTCTGATCTCTTTTTCCAAGCTTTAGGCTCGATAAGCAAGTAGTAGGGTTTTTTTTTTTGCATGGGGTCCCCATCTAGTTTGGTATTTGTAGACTTTTGTTTTCCTTAGTTAGAAAAGGAGATATACTGAATATGGTCATTTTGTAATACCTCTTCTCCCCCGGAGACAGGGGAATGGTTTTCTACCCTCCCGGTGGAGAATCTCTAACCCTCAACCTCTTACCAAGTAATTTTGGCAAGTAGTAGACAATATATTTTACAGTAAGATTTTTTAAAGTCTTTATTGAGTTACAATGCTGCTTCTGTAAAATGTTTTGGTTTTTTGACCCCTTGTTTCCTTGCATCCTGCCTCTTGCATGGAGGCCACTATTTATCCTTGATACTGTGTATCAACTCTGTTTCCACTTTTCTTCCTCTAGCTTGGTTCAGACCTGTACTCTTTTTTTTTTTTTTTTTTTTTTTAACTTTGACAGTTTTTACTGGGGGGGGGTTCCCACCTGGGATCCCACCCCCTTAAATAAAAAAGTGCTTAGAAAAGAAGGGATTTAGAAACTTTTCTACAATATCTACATCCTGGGCCCCCAGGCAGACCTGTACTCTTATCAGCAGGAATACTACCATATCTTATTGATCTCTCAGGCTCAAGGCTTTCTTCTGATCCGATCACTGCCTAGGTATCCTTTTAAAATATGCAAATCTGATTCAAATATACAAATTTGTCCTGAAAAACTACCTCTCAATTAGGGTTAAGTCCATGTTGTGACATACAAGTCTCTTCCTAATCAGAACATTGCATTTCTCTGGTCTTTTTTTTTTTTTTTTCCTTGCCATTTTCTAGAGCTACAAAATATGTATTAAAGTAACTGGCAGCTGTTTGGGACATGGAGTGGAGCAGGCAGAGACCACACAGGAGTCCTGTAGAAATTCAAGTAGTAATGAAGGTGATGTGGAGATGAAGAATCAAGGTGGGACTTGAGAGGCACTGTGCTTTGTAGGCATTGTCAAGTATACTCACAGACAAGGTCAAGAGTGTGATTAAACCCTTATTGGGCCATTCAACAAGATAGCTTCCCATAATGGGAATAAAATTTAGAATCAAGTCTCCTGAACCATTTTTTGGTCTTATCCAAAATGAGATTTAGCCTTTCAGATTTTGATTCTATTATTTCCCAGGATGTGGTGCACAGACTTCACTGCTTCCGTCAGTGAACGCTGCTGAACTGTGGCTCTCCCTGATCCTGTGGTCACCACCCGTCTGACGCTTGGGAAGCGAGATTGGACAAATAACATGTTTCATCCACTTGTTACACTCAAGAGTTAATATTCAGGTTGAGCACAGAGGCATTGGTTCCAGAATACTTCTCACAACAATTTTAACCATTTTCTTGGTCTAGGATCTGCCATTTTCCTTCAATTTCTTTCACTGGGCTTCCCCAGTAAAGAATCTGCCTGCTATGCAAGAGACCCAGGTTCAATCCTTGGGTGGGGAAGATCCCCCTGGAGGAGGGCATGGCAACCCACTGCAATATTCTTGGTTGGAGAATCCCATGGACAGAGAAGCTTGGCGGGCTACAGTTCATAGGGTTTGCAAAGAGTTGGACACAACTGACAGGACTTGAGCATGTACATGCACACTGGATTCTAAATAATATGATGTTCTCCCCTGCCTCCCACTTCCCCTTGCATGCATGCCAAGTGTCAGTTTATTTAAGCAACCCACTTATCAGATTCTTATATGGCCAAACAATGTGTTTTGCATTTGTCCCTTTTGAACTGAGTTTTTCTAATTATTTGTACCAGAAACAGTCCACAGATTTACTGACTTTGTGATTAGCAAATCGGATGTAGGGTAGATAGCTTCCCAATAGCCAATGAGTCCTCTCATCCCTGTGCAGACATGGTTCTCTTCACATCAATGCTGGAGTCTGTTTCCCCTGAACTTCAGCCAGTCTTGTGCCTGGCTTTGCCTTTACTAATGTGCAGGAGAAGTTCACTGCATGTGTAAGCCTAGGCTTCAAGAGCTTCCCTTTTATCTCTTGGAAGCCAGCCACCGAACTGCAAAGAAGCAGGTTGGGTTACTGAATGTCAGAGCTCATGCAGAGAGAGGCTCTTGGCAACCAGAGGCCATCTTGGAATGTTTCAGCTCAGCAGCTTGTGTGAGCATCTTCAGCTAAGTCACAGGAAATGGAGGAACCCCCCAACTGATCCCAATTAACCCACAGACTCATTATTTTAGGCCACTAGGTTTTGTGGTGGTTTCTTACACAGCAGTAGATAACCATGACAGGTTGCTTGTTATTTAGAGTCGAACGGTGGTTATCTCTGAGTGGTAAGATTACAGTTGCTCTCATTCACTGTGCTTTCACTCACTCTTGTGACTTCTTGCACATTCCTTCATCTGTCTGGAATACCTTTCCTGTCTTCCTCATCTGGAAAACTCCTGCTTATCGCCTTAGGAGTTGCTTTGTTCTCTCATTCACCACCGGGTATATGAATGCCTCTTATGTGTGAGGCACCACATTAAGGGCTTGATATTACAAAATCAAACACAGTGTGCAAAGTCCTTACCCTCATGTAACTTATATTCTAGTCCAGAACCAAATAATATACAGCAAATGATATTTTTGAAGGATCTGACGATGTGTTTTCTTCCAAGAAATCTTTCTGGAACTTACGTCCCTCTCCTTGCCAGTGCAACATATTTCCATAAAACTCTATTTTTCTTATCCTAGTGGTTAATACCTTGTTTGTCTGCTTATCTTACCTGTCTGACCTGGGGAGGCAGGGAATGTTTGTCTTTCTTGTCATTGTTGAAGCTCTAGCACCCAGCATAGTATTTGGGCCAAACTCCTCCTATTGTTGCTGTTACTGGTAAAAGATAATTTCACTGTTCTGTTAATATGTTCTAGGCACCTTACATGACTTATTTAGTCCTTCCCACGATACTACTAGACAAGTACTGTTTTAGTCCCACTTTTTCAAATGAAGAAACTAACAAAGAAGTACTTTGACACAGATCTGGTGAGTAGCAGGGCTGTAATTCAAACCACGTCTGTCTGCCAAACTGTGTGCTAAACTACTACCTCAGTGTTGATGGTACTCATTAAACAGTTATTGAATGAAAGAAATAATAAAAAATAAAAGTTCCTATAAAGGAAACCCTACTCATAATACCAGTAAAGTAAACCACAGTATTCTCCTGTTGTTCAATTATTAAGCGCTCTCACCCATATGAAGGAAAAGTGGCTAAAAACTTAGAATTAAAATGTTTTTAATCATATGGGGTAATGTAAAGCTCAAAGCTGTATAGTGGCAGAAAAAAGGAGGTCTCATCAAAATCTAGAAACTTGTTTGAACTCAGGTTTGTGGGCCCTTCCCAACCCTTGTACATCAAGTCCCTCTTACACTTAGTTTATACTTTATCATGATCTTGGGTTCCAAGGCCCATAGTCATTCATTCAGTGTTAAGGGGGGTGGAACTTTGTAACAATTGAAGACTATCTTGTTAAAGGTTTGCTTGCCCTTAGCCTGTTTTACAATTATCCAACGTAGCAATCACCTGCTACTTACTTTCTACTGTTCTAGGATTTTTTTTCCCAATAATTACTTCATGTGTCTGATTTATCCTTTTGCCTAAACCCTAATCTTCTCGTAAACCTTTACATCCTTCAAGATGTCTAGCATAGTGCTGGATAAGAGTGTGTATCAATGTTTTTTCACTTGTACCACACCTGACAGTGTCTTTTTCATTCTTGATCACAGCGATTCATAGTTGACAAAGGTGAACCTCCATGCAGGCAAGATTGAAGTCACATTCTCTCCCAGGTTAGGATTTCACATCATTATTAGGGCATGTGGAGGGCTACCTCCACTGCTGTCATTAAGTACACCTCAGTCAAGAATAAGCAGTACTGAACAGGAACACGGGCTCCCAGCCGACTATCAGGGTTTGTTCCTTGTTTGACCACTCACTGTCTGAGCTGATTGTTAGCTAAATTGTTTGCACCTCAGTTTCTCCATCTGGATAAATGGGTTGATGATGAATGGACAGACACAGAAATGTACTGGATCAAACCCGGGTCTCCTGCATTGCAGGCAGTTTGTTTACTATCTGAGTCACCAGGGAAGCACAAGCATTTGAGCCTGTTTTTTCAGCTGGATAATGGGGTTGACAATGGATGGACAGACACAAAAATGTCCTGCCTTGATGCCCCAGCTGATGGGAGGGCTTTTGGCACACAGCCTTCAGCTGACGGCCCCTTTGAGACTACTGACCCAGAGAGCAACCTTACCCAAAGTCATACCCTCCCAGGAGGACCCGCATCTGATTGGGGTGGGAGGACCTATTGGGTTGGCCAGAAAGTTCATTCAGGGTTTTCTGGCGACTGTGACAGGAAAATCCAATAGAAAGATTTGGTCACTTTGGTTCAACACAGGACAACTCAGCTGGATCACTCTGGTCCCAGAGCTGCACATGGGGTAGCTGAGGCTGCTATTGGGCAGCTGGTGTGGCGCTAGTGCTAAGTCGCTTCAGTTGTGTCTGACGCTTTGCGACCGCATGGACTGGAGTCCATCAGGCTCCTCTGTCCATGGGATTCTTCAGGCAAGAATACTGGAGTGGGATGTCGTGCCCTCTGCCAAGGGATCTTCCTGATTCAGGGATTGAACCTGAGTCCCTGGCACTGCAGGCAGACTCTTTTACTGTTTGAGCCACCGTGTTGCAGCTCAACTGCTTCCACCCAAGCTTGTTTCTTTCTTCCCTTCCCTGCCGTAGGTGCTCATCACTGCGCTGTTTCCTAATGAATATCCTGAACCCTAAACTTTCTCTCAGAGTCTGCTTCCCAGACATCACTATCTACAATATTGCCTTGTGGGGTTCCTGTGTGGGTCGAATGACATGATGATACATGTTAAAAAATTTGGAAGAGTGCCTGCTACGTACCTAGGTAAACACTAGTTATAAAAATGATCACCCCACTATTGTGACTATCCTCTTATTTCCCTGCTGAGATAAGACTCAATTGTTAATCCAACTATTATTGAGCTACTATGATGTGCTAAGTTTTGTTCTAAGCACTGAAAATGCAAAAGAGACTCAAACCATAGTCCATACCATTGAGAAGCTCAGCCTCTACAGGGAAAAGCAGATGTCGGTTACCAGGCAATGTGAGAAACACAGATATTGAAATATGTTCAAGGCATGGGGTTAGTATCCTGGCGTCATTTCTACATGTGTTCTCTAGTCTTCTGGTTGGAACTAAAAGATCGTTTGGCATGATTTCAGTCATTCCAGGGAGGCCTTGATAATCCATCCTCTTTTCAGTGCCCCTCATATCCCTGTTTCCTTCTAGCTCATTCTGTAATTTTTACCTTTAGAAAGTCTTTCCTTTAGCTAAGATTTGGAGTGGTTAAAATGCAAGTATATCCAACAGGGTTCTCACCTTAATGGGATTCGGAAACTATGGTGTGAGTCAGGATTTGAGCAACTATTCACTGTGAGTGTAGTTTTGGACAAGCCACGTGTGATTATTTTGATTATTTTAGATACTGAGTTGAAGTCAGAAGCGCAGGGGAAAAGATCTAAACAGACATTTCTTCAAAGAAGACCTTCAGATGGCTAACAAACACACGAAAAGGTGCTCAATATCACTTATTAGAGAAATGCAAATCAAAACTACAATGAGATATCATCTCAGGTGGGTCAGAATGGCCATCATCAAAAAGCCTACAAACAATAAATGCTGGAGAGGGTATAGAGAAAAGGGAATGCTCTTGCACTATTGGTGAGAATGTAGATTGATATAGCCACTATGGAAGATGGTATGAAGATTCCTTAAAAAACTAGGAAGAAAACCACCATATAACCCAGCAATCCTACTCCTAGGCATATACCCTGAGGAAACCAAAATTGAAAATGACACATGTATTCCATTGCTCATTGTAGCACTGTTTGCAATAGCTAGAACATGGAAGCAACCCAGATGTCCATCAACAGATGAATGGATAAAGAAATTGTGGTACATATACACAATGGAGTATTATTCAGCCATAAAAAGGAACGCACTTGAGTCACTTCTGATGAGGTGGATGAACCTAGAACCTATTATACAGAGTGAAGTGAGTCAGAAAGAGAAACATAAATATAGTATTCTAACACATACATATGGAATCTAGAAGAATGGTACTGAAGAACTTAATTACAGGGCAGTAATGGAGAAATAGACATAGAGAATAGACTTATGGACATGGGGTGAGGGGAGGAGAGGGTGAGATGTATGGAAAGAGTAACATGGAAACTTATATTACCATATGTAAATAGATAGCCAGTGGGAATTTGCCTTATGGCTCAGGAAACTCAAACAGGGGCTCTGTATCAACCTAGAGGGGTGGGATGGGGAAGGAGGTGGGAGGGAGGTTCAAAAGGGAGGGGATATATGTATACCTATGGCTGATTTATGTTGAGGTTTGACAGAAAACAACAAAATTTTGTAAAGCAATTATCCTTCAATAAACAATAAAAAGAAAAAAGTGCAATAAATATGTTGGGGGATATGAATGACAAATGGGGAGTAAGAAGTGTTGGGTAGGGAGAGCCTGGCAAATCTGACAAGTCTCAGCCAACCTAGGCCTAGTAACACAGGTTACCCATTAGAAGAGCCCCATGTTGGGTGGGAATGGCCAGGTCTAGCACCCTCAGTGCTCAGTCACTGACAGGATAATTCAAGAAGAATGTGGCTTCAGCTCGAATGCTGAGGGGCTTCCTGAAGGGGCTGCAGCTAGAGGCTGTCCTTGCTGAGGAAAGTGTGGTTTCTTTCTAGAAGGGAGATCTGTGGGGTGCATCTCCAAGGGGCCCCACCACATAACTTCTCTGAGAACTAGTTTTTTAATCTGCAAAGAAGAGACACTCAGAACTGCAAGAACTCTTGGCAAGAACACTCCGTTCAAATCCCACACTAAGAGACTTGGCCAAAGTTTAGCTGGCTTCTCGCAGCCTGAGGCCACATTCCTGGGACAACTCTGCTGCCTTTTGAGTTCCTCTGGGGAAGATCCCCTGGAGAAGGAAATGGCAACCCTCCCCAGCATTCTTGCCTGGAGAATCCCATGGATGAGGAGCCTGGTTGGCTATAACTCCATAGGATCACAAAGAGGTGCACATGACTGAAGCGATGTAGCACGCTTGCCTGCTGGAAAGAACGCTCAGGGCTGTCTACAGAATCTTCTGTTTGTTCTAGCTGACACCTGACCTCCCTTTCCTTATTTTTATTAAAAAAAAAATTAGAATTGTGAATCCTATTTCTGTCGGTTTGAGACGTGTACCTCCCACAGCTCAGGAGGCTTTCTTTCCAAAGGATCCAAAAGCCGTTACACTGACGCATAGCCATCAGGAAGGACTGGGCCTCTGTCTCCCAGTCTCTATTGGGGTGGGGGGTTAGAATCCTAACTTTCATAGTCGCCAGACAGCAGACACATTGCCCAAATCCATGCTCACCAACATTTTGAACTTTCTCATTGAGCCTCCACTCACTTCCTCTCCCTTCATCTTGTCTCTCCCTTTAAAACCTCCCATTGCCTCTGGCCTAGGTGGATGGCATCCAGCTCTTTCTCCTTCCAGAGTCTGTTTTCACCACTTTCACTTATGTCCAACTTTGCTTGTCATTGACATGCCTCTCTTACCTTCCAGGGCTGTAAGAACTGAAGAAGTTAATGGAGAAAAAAAAAAAGTATTTGCAAACTGCGGAGTTCTTTACAAGTTGCCAGTTTGAAGGCATTGAATGTGTTTTCCTGAGAGGTTTTGAAAAATACATCAAAATATTTTTTCTGTTTGTATATCTCCTCTCTAAAAATGTAAACCACATATAGATGTAAACAATATAGAGAAAGTGGATAATGCCTACAATGCTACACCTCAGAGATATTGCTGTCAGCAGAATGGCATTTATAATTTCATTCTTTTTAGGCAAGGATAGATATATGACCTTTTTTTTTTTTTCATAGGTGGGCTCCTACTCTATACACCCTTCTACAGCCCACTTTACTCACCTAACAATATATTGAGGCATATACCAGCATCAATTAATAAGGATATACTTATTTTTAATGACTATGGAGTGTTTCATTTTATACTCGTGTGGTAATTTGCTTAAAGTCCTCTTCTAGTGAATAATGACATTGTTTCCAAGTTTTCAGTGGTTTTAAAAAATACTTATTTATTTGTTTGGCTGCACTTGGTCTTACTTGTGGTATGCAGGATCTTTCATTTTGGTACGCGAACTCTTAGCTGGGGCTTGTGGGTTCTAGTTCGCTGACTAGGGATCAAACCAGGGCCCCCTGCATTGGGAGCATGGAGTCTTAGCCACTGGACCACCAGGGAAGTCCCATGTTTATTATTTTTAATTAAAGCTGCAATAAACTTTCTTGAACATACATTTCTGCTTACCCATCTAGTCATTTCTTTGGGATGCCTTTCTAGAAGTGAAATTCCTGGGTCTATTCCAAAGGAACACATATTTAAAATTTATATACTGTTGACCTGCTCTCCTGAAAAGTTATATGGGTTTCCACTTCCATTCATAATGCTCACCAGTGACAGTTTCTTTACTTTCACGCTGGAGGATTTTGATGGGAGTGGAGGTAGGATTGACTTAGAAAAAGTGAATGGGATCATTAGATTCCTAAAGAACCCAGAGAAAGATGTCACTAAAATGGATAGCAGGGGCAGAGAGACCAAAATCTGGGCTCAGAAAGAAGCCTGCTGCCTGCCTTCCCCTGGGTCCCAGGTCCCAGCTTGCTCTCCATTCATCACACTAGCTAAGCCACCAGAACACTGAAGGTCTTTCCATAGCATGTGGCAGGCAAACAGCTGCAGCTGCTCCCCCTGAGCCTGGGCAGGCAAAAACCTCCCTGTGCAGTGCTGGAGAAAGCCCTGCCTGCAGCTACACCCGCCTGGCCCAAGCTCTCATCCCATCTTGTACATTAAAGAGGAGCAAGGTTGACATGTCCTGCAAAGGAAGGGCGATCAAAGGCTAGACAAGCTGCCAAGTCTCAGAAGGGGTGCTGTGCCTGAACTTGGGGCCTGGCTGCAGCAGCAGACATTTATCTTGGTTGTTCCAGGGAAGACGTTCAAGGTTTTTTCTTTGGGGTGGAACAACTAAGCTGGGAAGGAGGTGAGGGATAACAGGCAGTCCCATTTTACCTGGCTCCATGCCTCTGTTGTACAGGTTACCAGGGTTCTTCCCTTTCCTTTTTCTCTGTTTCCCCTTCTTCTTTTTTAATGGAAGAGATGGAAAGAATGGCCTCATTTCTTTGCCAGGCAAAGGGGGAACAGAGTATTGGGCTTCTCTGGTGGCTCAGATGGTAAAGAATCCACTCTCAATGCAAGAGACCTGGGTTTGACTTCTGGGTTAGGAAGATCCCCTAGAGAAGGGAATGGCTATCCACACCAATATCCTTGACTGGAGAATCCCATGGACAGAGGAGCCTGGCGGGCTACAGTCCATGAGGTCGCAAAGAGTTGGACACATGAATGAGCAAGTGAATGCATAACTTTTATGGAAAACACACACACACACACACACACACACACACACACACACACACAGAGTTCTAAAGATTATCCATTATGAGTCCTTTCTCATGCCACAAATGTCTTCATGATATGTTACCTGCCAGCTTGACAACAGGGGTTTGTATTGCCCACATAGCATCAGAGAGCTAGTCCCTTTTCCCTTTGCATCTTACATCAAGCCAGTTTCAGACACAATAGTGCAGCTGCCTAACAGCTGTTGACTGGACTTAGGGCAGGAGCCTGTTTGAGACTCCATGATGTAGTTCTTTTTTTCTTTTAAAGAATAGGGTGGAAATTTCCCATGTCAGTTATTAAGGTTTACTACAGAGCTATAGTATTTTTTAACAGTATTTCACTTATTTATTTAAGTTTTGGTTGCACTGGATTTTCATTGCTGCATGGGCTTTCTCTAGTTGCGGCGAGTGGGGGGCTACTCTCTAGTTGCGGTGTGTGGGCTTCTCATTGCAGTGGCTTCTTTCGTTGTGGAGCACAGGCTCTGGGTGCCAGGACTTCAGTAGTTGTGTCATGCGGGTTTTGTTGCTCCATGGCATGTGGAACCTTTCCAGACCAGGGATTGAAACCAAGTCCTCTGCATTAGCAAGTAGATTCTTATTCACTACACCACCAGGAAAGTCCTGACATAGTTCTTTAATGCAGTTTCCAGGACTCTTGAGATCCAGAAATGGTCAGAGTTGCTCAAGCGAGAAGTGAAAAGATCCTATGAAAAGCACTTCTTTGTCTGGGAGCGGAGAGGACTGACTGTGTGTTTGCTTACCCCTGGGCTGGCCTCAGCAGGTTTTCAGGACTACTTTGCTTTCCTTTTTTGATGCTATTAGAAGAAGGTGGCACAAAGGGAAGCAGACCTAATTATCCATTTCCTCAGATCATTAGTACCCATAAGTCCTGGTTTCTTTAAATCAACAAGATTGCCCACTCTTGGAGGGTGACTAGCCAACCATACTCAAACCCACACAATTATGCTATTCGTTATTTTATTAACTGTAGAAGCTAGAGAGGGCCGCAAATGCTAAAAAGAGGGAAGCTGGCTGGACTTCATAGCAGAGCTCATGGTGACAACACTTTCATGGTGTTATCAGAGTTCAAGGTCAGGACCTCAGCTCTGCAGGCCCAGAACTAGAGTCTAACACATGGAATAGCACAGCCTTGAGTGAAAGGAAGTAGGGGTACCAACTAATTAATTTGTCTTAGATGATTTCCTTTGAATCTAGGATGTTAGTGCCTGCCATCCAAAGCATGCCCTTCCCACTAGCAGAATACATAGGGAACTGACTATAATCAGAAGGTCCATGCTTGGAGAGCATGACTGAGAACAAACACTGGGGAGGTTCTGAGCATCAGTCTCATCCAGGTCTGATGAAATATGGTCCATCAGCCTGGCCCTAAGGAGCCCTCTCCAGGTAACCTGATGGGACTTTGTTGTTTTTGTTGTAGGTTTGTTTCTACTTATTCCCTTTAGTCATTGATTTCTATTGCTACTCTAGAGAGATAATATCATCCATTACATTTTGATCTGAATATTACAGAAGACTGTAATTCCCCTATAGAGACTTCTTGAAGTCTTGAGGACCTGTATGCAATTATTTCAAAACCTGTACTGCCACTCAGAAGTGCTTTAGTACTAAGTCTCGGGAATTTTTTGGTATTATTTTTCCAGTTGACTTTATAGTACACTCATAGATTTGTAATTTGACAGATAGTTCAGAATTTTCATATACATTCAGCTTTTTTTTTTTTAGTGCTAAATATGGAAGGCACAAGGATAGACATGCATATTGGCTTTCTTCTCTTACTGACAGCAAAGGCAGGAAAAACAAAGAATTTAGGAAGAGGGAAAACACAGGACTAAAAGAATGTCAAAATTCTTGTGGAGAGAGAAAGAAGAGGGAAGCTGCAGATGACAAAGGACTGAAAGAAAGAGGGACCTCCCTGGAAGTCCAGTGGTTAATATTTTGCCTTCCAATGCTGGGGGCGTGGGTTCAGTCCTTGGTCAGACAGCTAAGATCTCACATACTCTAGCCAAAAAACCAAAACAATAAAACAGAAGAAATGTTGTAACAAATTCAATAAAGGTTTTTTTAAAAAAGATGAAAGAAAGAGGATTAAAATATGGAAGGAGAGGAATTTGCTGTGAGAGCCAGCAAGTCCAGGCAGGTTCAGCATGGACCAGCTGTTGGAAGGAACCTGGAATGGGAGTAAGGAATCTTAGGTTTTAGTCCCAGATTGTTGACAGCTGTCTGACCTAACCTATTTACTCTGTTGCTCTGGAGTTGACTTTCCTGCTTATAAAGTAGGGGGATGGGGCTCTGTAACTTCCTGAGGTCCAGTGGAGCTTTGTCATCCTTCTTCTAAAGTCAAGAAGAAAATGCTACAGAAACTCAAGACTTTCATCTTCTGGGAAAGGGTTTCTTAAATCCTAGGCTGGAGGATTATCATTACTTCTGCTTGTCATCTTTTTGAAAGGCCACCTCCGACCTGTGATCCAGTTGAGTCTGTTTTAAGCTCTGGATCACACCCAGCGCAGTTTATCTTGATCTCTGTTAACTTTCACTTAGAAAGACAGAACTGATACATGATGGCATTAACATCTCTGGTGGAAAATGGAACGATGAGCATTCATAAATGGGGTGAAACCACTCAGCACAGATATCATCTGAACCCTGATAAAGATCTTAACACAGATGTCCTTGGGGCTGTTGCTGCAGGTGGGCCTGGTGTCAAAGTAGGCACCATTTGGGCAGCTGCATTATTTTTCAAGCCCTGGTGAGAGAAAGGCCATCTTGGGCAGGTAGCTCTGTGAGCAGAGGGGATATGAGGGTGGTGCCAGATATTGGCGAGCAGCATAGACCGGCAGAAAATAAGCCACATCCATATTTAATATCCATCACGTGTGGAGAGGCTAAGCTGGTCTGAAAAAATCTCTGATGTTATGTCTCGTGGAGCCTGGAAAGCTTAAAATATTTATGTTGTAGCAAAGCTCTGATGAGCGATTCACTCTTCCCTTGGCTTAAACCTCATATCTTCTGATTTTTTTCCCTAGCTTGGCTTAACTTAGAAACGGTTTCCAGAAGCTTCTTGGGAGAGTGCCTGTGTCTTTTGCATTGTTATATGGCCAGCACCTATAAGACTGCTTGTCACATAGTAGCTGCTTAAGAAAAGAAAGTCAAATTAACAAATCAATAGATGAAGCAATTCGAATTGTTCTCAGAGGAAATCACATTCTAGAACTGATGCTATTTTAAAGGTCTACAGCAGAACTACATAGGAAGCAAAAGGGAGTGGCAGTGATGTACCTTCAGAACTCTGAAAATTGAAACTGTGAAGTCCACACATAATGGAAGAGAGCTGACACTGGGAGGGGAGAATTCTCCTTAAAGCAGAACAAAGGAAGCCAACAAATGATTAACAAAGAAAACAAAGGCTTCTGGGTGCCAAGGTGGAGAAAAAAGGGCTTGGCTACAGCATTCTGTGTTGGAATCAACTTGGCTAAGGAAGCGTGAGCCAACAGAACAGGAATGATTTGAGTGGAAACCGAAGGCAGGAGTCAGAGAATCAGAGACCAGCTGTTGCCAGTGTTCACCAGGGGAGGCTGGGGGTGTGGATATCCTTTCTGAGAAAAGAAAGAGCACTCACATTAGGAATGTCTTCACAGTGAAAATGGATTAGTCAGAGTAGCCTTGTTCTGATACTGTATTCTCCTAGCACAAATATTGTTTGATTTCCATGGAGATTTCCTTACAGGGAACAAAAATGCTGACATGGCCCTTTGCTGTCAGCTCAGCTCCTCTAGGCAGTTCAGCTCCTGAGATGGAGTTAGCGGTGTAAGAGGTGGATGGGGCGGTAATGGCCATGAAAGGTAGGGCGGAGTGTTGGGGAGCAGGATTGGGCAGGAAGAGCTTCAGACTGTGATGAGCATCTGAACAAGTCTCTACCAACTCAACAGACAGCTCTGGAACAGAAGTCAGAGGAGTCCTGTATTGGGTGGACCTGGCTGGACCCTGGTGATCCCAGCTTGTACAGTATTGGCTGGGGGCTACCTGGAGAGAACATGGCCTTGGGTCAAACGTGTGATAGTCCCAGAAGGCACTGCAGCTCGAAGCTGCCAGTCACCGGCCTGCCTTGACGGGAGATGGGTGTGGCACACCATCACAGCTGACACACTCTCCAAAGCCATGTCCACATCTCTTACTCTGTGCCAACTCTCATTACAGAACAGTTGCTAGAATGTGGGTGGACCCAGAGATTGTAATACTGAGTGAAGTAAGTTGGAGTGGGTGCTAAGTCGCTTCAGTCATGTCCGAATCTTTGCGACACTATGGACTGTAGCCCGCCAGGCCCCTCTGTCCATGGGATTCTCCAGGCAAGAATACTGGAGTGGGTTGCCATGTCCTTCTCCAGGGGATCTTCCTGACCCAGGGATCAAAGCAGCTTCTCTTATGTCTCCTGCATTGGCAGGTAGGTTCTTAACTACTGGAACCACCTGAGAAGCTCATAAGTCACAGAGAGAAAGACAAATATCACATTATATTGCTTATACACAGAATCTAAAAAAAAAAGATACAAATGAACTTATTTACAAAACAGAAATAGACTCACAGGTCTAGAGAAAGAATTTGTGGTTACCAGGGGGGAAGGATAGGGTGGACAGATAAACTGGGAGTTGGACTTGATACATACACAGACCTGTATTTAAAATAGATAACTAACAAGGTACTACTGTATAGCACAGGGAAAAGAATTTGAGATATACGTGTATGTATATGTCTAACTGAGTCACTTTGCTGTACACCTGAAACTAACACAGCATTGTCAATCAACTATGTTCCAATACAAAATAAAAATTAAAAAAAGAAAAAAAAGGACTTCCCTGGTGGTGCAGTGAATAAGAATCCACCTGCCAATGCATTCGATCCCTAGTCCAGGAAGATTTCACAAGCCGTGGAGCAACTAAGTTCGTGAACCCCAACTAATGAGCCCCTGTGTTGCAAATGCTGAAGCCCTCATGTCTAGAGCTTGTGTTCTGCAAAAAGAAAAGCCTCTGCAATGAGAAGTCTGCTCATGGCAACCAAGAGTAGTCCCCGATCGGCGCAACTAGGAAAAGCCCATTCAAAGCAAATGAAGACCTAGCCAAACATAAATAAATAATATTATATATATATATAAAGAACAGTGGCTAGAGCATTATATGCTTGCTTTCCCAGCCTCCTTGGCAATTGGTGTGACCATGCAGCCCTGTTCTGGCCAATGGGGCTTCAGGAAAGTTAACTGGGCAGAAAGGCAAAGCCCTGTGAAAAGAAGGCATTTCCCCTTACCCCCCCAACCAGCTATTTGTTTTCTGATTTTTACATGCAGTATTGATATCTGGGGCAGTAGCAATCTTACAACCATGAGGCCATAAATAAACATCAGAAGGGTGTAGTTCTTCAATGACATTGATGAGACTGGTCTCTCTTCTTGTTGATTAAACAATAATGTACTTATGGTTTAATCCTTTTTTTCCCCATTACTTGCAGCTGATTGATACACTTGTTGCCTGGTTCCTATAACTTACAGCATGCATATATATATTCCCATTTAAATTAGTAAGTTGGCATTCTGCTTTACATATCCATTTCTTATTCTCTTGCATAGAGTCAGCCAGTCTTTACGAAATCAATATCCACTGAGTGCACTGAGAAAATAGCTTTGAGGCCTGAAACGCTAAAGACTGCACCTGGGAAAGGGTGACAATCTGTATTCACTCAGTGTCTTTCCTGAGCTTGTGCTTTCCAATCTTAGCAAATGTATTTATTCAAGCGCCAGGGTAAACTAATGCTCTATGTCCCAGTCAGCTATAATTTTTAAAACATTAAAAGCCTGAAACTTGTAACCTATTTGCAATCAAGTAGGCTTTTCTGCACTCATCTCATACGCTAGGAAAGTAATGCTCAAAATTCTCCAAGCCAGGATTCAACAGTACATGAACCAAGAACTTCCACATGTTCAAGCTGGTTTTAGAAAAGGCAGAGGAACCAGAGATCAAATTGCCAATATCTACTGGACCATCAAAAAAGCAAGAGAGTTCCAAAAAAACATTTATTTCTGCTTTATTGACTATGCCAAAGCCTTTGACGGTGTGGATCACAACAAACTGTGGAAATTCTGAAAGAGATGGGAATACCAGACCACCTGACCTGCCTCTTGAGAAATCTGTATGCAGGTCAGGAAGCAACAGTTAGAACTGGACATGGAACAACAGACTGGTTCCAAATAGGAAAAGGAGTACATCAAGGCTGTATATTGTCACCCTGCTTATTTGACTTACATGCAGAGTACATCATGAGAAACGCTGGGCTGGATGAAGCACAAGCTGGAATCAAGATTGCTGGGAGAAATATCAATAACCTCAGATATGCACATGACACCACCCTTACGGCAGAAAGTGAAGAAGAACTAAAGAGCCTCTTGATGAAAATGAAAGAAGAGAGTGAAAAAGTTGGCTTAAAGCTCAACATTCAGAAAACAAATATCATAGCATCTGGTTTCATCACTTCATGGCAAATAGATGGATAAATAGTGCAAGCAGCGTTAGACTTTATTTTGGGGGGGCTCCAAAATCACTGCAGATGGTGACTGCAGCCATGAAATAAAAAGATGCTTACTCCTTGGAAGAAAAGTTATGACCAACCAAAGACAGCATATTAAAAAGCAGAGACATTACTTTGCCAACAAAGGTTTGTATAGTCAAGGCTATGGTTTTTCCTGTAGTCATGTATGGATGTGAGAGTTGGACTATAAAGAAAGCTGAGCGCCGAAGAATTGATGCTTTTGAACTATTGTGTTGGAGAAGACTCTTGAGAGTCCTTTGGACTGCAAGGAGATCCAACCAATCCATCCTAAAGGAAGTCAGTCCTGAATATTCATTGGAAGGCCTGATATTGAAGTTGAAACTCCAATACTTTGGCTACCTGATGCGAATAGCTGACTCATTTGAAAAGACCCTGATGTTGGGAAAGATTGAAGGTGAGAGGGGAAGGGGACGACAGAGGATGAGATGGTTGGATGGCATTACCAACTCAACGGACATGAGTTTGAGTAAACTTCGGAAGTTGGTGATGGACAAGGAGGTCTAGCGTGCTGCATTCCACAGGGTCGCAAAGAGTTGGACACAACTGAGTGACTGAACTGAACTAAACTAAAGTGAGGCTTTTCTGCAGTGAAGATATAAAGCAGAGCCTATACTTTTAAGGTACATCTTTAGGTTTGATTAATTATAGTAAGTGGGACAATAATAGAATGATATGGAAAGCACACTATGAAGGCTGATGGGCACTGTCTAGGACGATGAGTAGTGAATGTAATTTTTGTGTGTGTGTGTGTGTAAGACAAACATTGTGTTAGCCTTGTTTTATCAATGTATCAGCACCCACGAGCAAATTCACAAATTGTCTCATGGGAAGACAGGGTCTTGGGAAAAGGATACAGAATAGTTAAGTTTTCATCATGGTTGAAGAAAGCATGGGGTGGGAATGGGGTTTGGAGACCACCATCTTGCTGGGCTGTGGCAGGAGGTGTTTGGGTACCAGTGCCTTAGCATGAGGACCCTGGATGCCTGAGACATCTGAGGGTGCTGTTTAGGGGCAAAAAGAGACTGTTTTGATGTTCTCTTCTATACCAGTCAGTGTTCTTAGGGAAACAGATGACACATTCCAACTAGAATAATTCAAAGAGGGTTTAATAAAAGGATTATTTCAAAGGTAAATGTAGGGTATGGGGAAAGCACAAGGGACAGTGCAATGAGCCAGAGCCAGAAATAGCAAAGCTGTAATAATTAGGCCCTAAGAGATGAAGGAAGATATGGTTTCTAGAAACCAAAGGAGAAAGTTGTGTAGAAAAAGATGATTTGAGAGAGACTCTGTGCCTTGGTTTGCTGTAGGAGCCAGGGCACTAAAATATTCTGACCTCATACTCTGCCCTCCCTCTAATTTCTGTGAGGGTTCCCCATTGCCCCGACCAGAAGCCAAAGAGTATGTAGGAGAATCTCCCTGATACAGTCTGTCAATTCCATTTCCTGGGTAGAAAGCACAATGCAAAGAGCTGAGAGTGGGTCTGAAGGACAAAGGGAAGATAGTTTGTCCTTCCCTTTATCTCCTTACAGAGGTGGAACTGGACATTTCTAGGACCAAGTCGAGGAAGAGAAAGATAAAGAAACCGCACCTGGATCATCTGAAGATGGTAAAACTTGTTCCTCCATAACTGAGAGACTCTGAAACTGCATCAGTAGAAACTTCAGTCTTTCACATTAGGTTTAGATTTGGCAGACTTCGGGGGCAGGCACTGAAGAGGGTTTTTGGAAATGTACTTTCGGCTGATATGAAAGGAAGAACTCTCCTTTTGACTAGTTAACTTGTTATTCCATCCAAGAAAGAATGTAATGTAAAAATAAATGGAAATGAATTAGTGTTGAAGAAAAGGAAAATGGGGGAGGTGAAGCTTTCCAAGCCCTCAGCTGATGACTCACTGCTCCAATCAATCTTTGTCACATGGGTGTGGGCACCTCTGGCTCTGAGGGAGTCTGGGAAAACAAGTGCTTCTACCTAAGCACATGGAGGCTCTGCTCCAAGGCAGGTTTTTGGTAGAAGACAGGGGAGTGGATATTGGACAGGCAACTAGTCATGTCTACTATGTGACAGAAAACTAAGACTCAAAGATGTCAAGGAATTTACCCCCAAATCCAAAGCTAATAAATGATGGAGCTGGGATTTGGATTTTGCACTTTTTGACTTCAAAGCAAATGCATTTTCCCCACAGGACTATATTGAGTAGTAATGGGAGCTTCGTGCTGGCCTCTTAGCTTAACACATGTTAAGCTTAACTCAGTTGTGTCTGACTTTTTGCAACCCCATGAAGTATAGCCTGCCAGGCTCCTCTGCCCATGGGATTTTCCAGGCAAGAATGCTGGAGTGGGTTGCCATGCCATCCTCCAGGGGAATCGTCCTGATGCAGGGATTGAAACCATGTCTCCTGCATCTCCTGCCCTGCAGGCAGAGTCTTTACCACTGAGCCATTAGGGAAGACCTCTTACCTTAACATGTAGTGATGAAACACTGGTTTATTTGATACTTAGTAGATACTGGTACTTGGTAAAGGACTGACATTTATTCTGTAGGTAATGATGGCTTTGGGCAAATGGAGAAGAAAAAACAGGTTATTTTTAGGGAAGGAATTAATCTCATCTAGAGTCAGAAACACTGGATATTGGTTCTAATATTGCCAGTAACTTGAGCTTTCTGACTCTTCAGTATGATTTTTATTTATTATCTATACAATAGAAGTAATCCTCATAATCAGAACATAGATGATGTAAAATGTAAGGAAAGTGTTAACAAATGCTTTAAATCCATGAATAAGGTGTTGCAAGGAAAAGCTTAAGACATGTTAAACCAGCATTTCTGACCATGGTACCCATCAAGAACATTCCAGATAAAGGCAGAAATATCACTTCTATTGGAGGAAGTAAGAGTGGGATTAAACACTGCCAAAATCTAAGAGTGCAGAGAAATGACTGTTAGGAACATGAATCGTAGAGAATAACAAGGCTTCCTCTTTTCTGTTTCTCAAAGAACCTGTCTGTCTTTGACTCCTGGACATGAAGGGCACCTGCAGAGAGGATCAAGTGCTGAGATAGGCTGTCACCAAAATCCTTGCAGGAGAACTTTTCTAACATATGGATCCTGAGGAAGCTCTGTGGGATTCCAAAACTGCTTCTCTTAGTCTTGTTTCACAGAGAAAATGTGACAAAGACAACTGCTACTATGGTTTGCAAGACAAGAGGAACTGGCCTAAAAATCAAGGGAGACTTGTGGTAAGAGATCCATGGGATTTCGGAACTGGTAGCAACTCAGCCTCAAAAACTACTTGATAAACAGGTTGTCATATCAAAAGGTATACATGCTTTTCAAATGCTTAAACGTGTACTCAGGCTTGCTGTTCAGAAGATCTAGAAATACAGATTGCCTGAGTCTGAATTTGGAATTTGAACTCTGCACTTCATATTTCTGATCTATTTCCTCCTCTGGGCAATGGAACAGTAACAGAAATTTCCTTTGGTTACTTTGATTAGACAAGTCAACCCTTGGCACAGAGTACGCACACCATAAATTCTAACCCTTAGATTAGTATGTGTCTGTAAACTATAAGAGTTGTGTAGCCACAGTTTCTATATTCAGGGAAGCCTAAGTCTTCTCCAGTGGCTACCTCTGCCTGTCCATGACAAAGACATAATGCGAGGAGGTGGGTTGGTAGAGGGAGAAACCTAGAAGTTGGAGTCAGATAGAGCAGGTAGTGAGTCCTGCTGTCTCCTCTAACACCGTGCCCTTCATTCAGCCACTCTACTTCTCTGAACCCCAGTTCCTTCTCTGTTTAACTAACAAAAGTGTCTTCTTGGACCCCTGTCTGTGGCAGCCCAGTACCAGTCTTGATGGAGATACAGTCAATCCATTCATTAACTTTCACAATAACTCCATTCACACTGAGGTCATCGTCCATGTTTTTAATGCTTACTGTGGGTCATAATGATTGTAGGAAGAGATCACACAGGGTGCCCACCATTTCCCTTGGAAAACTCCATTAGATTTCTCTCTTCTCCCAGTTCTTTCTTTCTTCCTTGTCCGCAGCCACTGTCTTCCTCTTTTTTTTTTTTTTAGGTGTGTGCTTTTTTAAAAAAAAATTGATTAATTATTCATTTTTGAGTGTCCTGAGTCTCCGTTGATGCCTGCAGGCTTTCTCTAGTTGTGAACGGGGGCTACTCTCTAATTGTGGCTTATAGGCTCTAGAGCGAGGTCTCAGTAGGTGGGTCATACGAACTTAGTTGTGTCATACTTGCCCCATGGTGCATGGAATCTTCCTGGACTAGGGATCAAATCTGCATTGGCAAGCAGATTCTTGACCACTGGACCACCAGGGAAGTCCCCTGTCTTCTTAAACTTACTCCCAAATGCATTCAATCCACTGCCTTTCTGTTTTCCTCCTTTATTTTCCAGAGAAAGGTGTAGCTTCTGCAGGAAACCTAGATGTCAGTCTTTTGATGTATTTATCACAATTGGCTTGTCAAAGTATTTCTCCTTAGAGCCAATTCTATTATCAGCGTAAAGAAGATGTATTTTTCTCTGATCAGCCGAAGACTCTTTCGTTGAAGAGAAGCTGTGTTGGGGTTTCCATTTGCACTTCCGGGTCTCTTTCCCAACCTCATCCCGTGCTCTGTGCCCTGATAGGTTGACCGTGCTGATTATACCACTGGATCCCTTGTCTTCTGGCTTCTGATTGGTTTGGCTAGTGAGAGGAAGAAGCAGGTGATTGGAAGATGGGAGGAAAGTGAGTTTAGGTATTTATTCCCTTAGCTTCCATCATCCTAGGTAACTATGTATTGGATGTATCCCTATCTCCCTTCAGCTGGCCCTCCCCTTCAATGACTCTCTGTGGGTTCTGGGAACTACTTTATCCTTTTATCTTTTGGCCTAGAGGTGGTCCTAGTGCATACTATAGGGATGCTTCATTCTTTTTTTTTTAAAATGGGTTTCCTTTACCTTGTCTACACCTTTACAGATAGTCCCTTTGTTGTAGGGAAAAGTCAATTCTGACTCCCTGTTGCAACTGTTTCTTTGACTTGCTTTTTGTTGCTTTTGTTATTATAATCAAACATAATGGCCTGCCTCAGAGAATCCTGCCCTTCTGTCTGACTGTTAAACTTTGCTGTTCAATTGATCAGTTGTGTCTGACTCTTTGTGATCCCATGGACTGTGGCATGCCAGGCTTCCCTGTCCTTCGTCAACTCCTGGAGCTTGCTCATACTCATGTCCATTGAATCGGTGATGCCATCCAACCATCTTGTCCTCTGTCATCCCTTTCTCCTCCTGCTGTCAATCCTTCCCATCATCAGGGTCTTTTCTAACGAGTCAGTTCTTTGTGTAAGGTGGCCAAAGTACTGGAGCCTCAACTTTAGCATCATTCCTTCCAATGAATATTCAGGACTGGTTTCCTTAAGAATTGACTGGTTCAATCTCCTTGCAGTCCAAGGGACTCAAGAGTCTTCTCCAACACCACAGTTCAAAGCATCAATTCTTCAGCACTCAGCCTTCTTCATGGTCCAACTCTCACATCCATACATGACTACTGGAGAAACCATAGCTTTAACTATACAGACCTTTGCAGCAAAGTAATGTCTCTGCTTTTTAATATGCTGTCTAGGTTGATCATACCTTTTCTTCCAAGGAGCAAGTGTCTTTTAATTTCATGGCTGCAGTCACCATCTGCAGTGATTTTGGAGCCTAAGAAAATAAAAGCTGTCACTGTTTCAGTTGTTTTCCCATCTATTTGCCATGAAGTGATGGGACTGGATGCCATAATCTTAGTTTTTTGAATGTTGAGCTTTAAGCCAGCTTTTTCACTCTCCTCTTTAATTTTCATCAAGAGGCTCTTTAGTTCTTCTTCACTTTCTGCCATAAGGGTGGTGTTATCTGCATATCTGAGGTTATTGATATTCCTCTCAGCTATCTTGATTCCAGCTTGTGCTTCATCCAGCCTGGCATTTGGCATGATGTACTCTGCATATAAGTTAAATAAGCAGGGTGATAATATACAGCCCTGGTGTACTCCTTTTCCGATTTTGAACCAGTCTGTTGTTCCATGTCCAGTTCTAACTGTTGCTTCTTCACCTGCACACAGGTCATGACTGTTAAACTAAAGTGCCTTTGTTCAGGACCCTGTCAATCTGTGGATGGCAGGAAGGATGAAATTAACACATTCCCTGCCTGAGGCTTGCCATTCTAGGAGATATTTGCAAGATTAATGAACTTTTTACTTTGTTTCCTCACCTCCTTCCATCTCTGAGCTATAAAAGAACTGGCATCCAGACCCCGATAAGATGGTTATTTTGCAACATTAGTCTGCCACCTGCCATCTGCTTGGTCAGGTGGTTCTCCAAATAAAGTTGTATTCCTTGCCTCAACACCTCATCTCTTCATTGTGCTGTTGAGTGGTAAGCAGAGCAAGCTTGGACTCGGTAACTCCTTCATTTAAATCTCCTCAATTATACCATTTGAGTGTACCATTTCTTTCTAGATACAGCAAGCTAGTCATTTGTTCCTCCCTTCATTCCTTCAAAAATCATGATTGAGTAACCATTTCTGGCCAGAATTTATTCCCAGGGACTGGGACACAGAGGAGAATAAGACATTCTAATTTCTATGAGCTCAGTCCTGGTGAAGGAACAGACAAGTGAGCAGATGGTGACAATGAAGTTGTGATAAGAGGTGCAAGAGCATTTCTGTTCTGAGAGGACATGAAGAGGTTCCTGAATCACTTTGGGAAGGCTAGCAAAGAAGTGCTTTTTGAAGGAGACAAAAAATGTGTTGATCCTTGAAGGGAGAGTGGGAATTAGCCAAGTGTCTGGCGAAGGTGATAAAGAGAACAGGATGTACTAGAAGAAACAGTATTGGAAAAAAGCTAAGAGGACCTACCAAAGGGAGTCAGTGTTCAGATGGTGCTTGAATGAGTGATTTAAGACTGGATCAGTCAATATAATAACTTATCTTTCTTTTTTTTTGGCTATGGAATAAATTGTCTTGATCCCAAACATTATGGGAGCCAAAGAAGGACTTTTTGTTTTAGAAAGATTTCTATGGATGCAATGTGGAGGACTGTGGGAGCAGTGAAGACAGTTGGGAGGGTAGAATAAAGGATTAAGTGAGAAGTAAGGGCTCAAGCTGGGGTTTCTCAGGAGGCACAAGCAGTAAAGAATCCACCTGCCAATGCAGGAGATATAAGAGACATGGGTTCAATCCCTGGGTTGGGAAGATCCCCTGGAGGAGGGCATGGCAACCCACTCTGGTATTCCTGCCTGGAGAATCCCATGGACAGAGGAGCCTGGCAAGCTACAGTCCATAGGGTCATCACTTGCAGCTGCTTTCCAGTTTTAAAAGGGGATATAGAAATAAAGGCGTGGGAAGGTATTGCAAAGTTCTCCATCTCTTTATATTCAAAATTAGGTTTGTACAATTTGAGGTTCAATTAATGTTGTACAAGATCAAATAAATACTATGGTATATCTGTATATGTAACAACACCAGCCCTATTCAGATACAAACATACCTTGCAGATAATGCGGGTTCAGGTCCAGATGATAAAGTATCTCAATAAATCAAGTTACTTTTTTTTCTTTTTTCTTTTTTTTTTTTGGTTTCCCAGTGCATGTAAAAGCTATGTTTACAGTACATTGTAGTCTATTTAGTGTGTTTTAAAAAATAATGTACGTACATCAACTTAAAAATACTATAGTGCTGCTGCTGCTGCTAAATCGCTTCAGTTGTGTCCAACTCTGTGCGACCCCATAGACGGCAGCCCACCAGGCTCCCCCGTCCCTGGGATTCTCCAGGCAAGAACTGGAGTGGGTTGCCACTTTCTCCAGTGCATGAAAGTGAAAAGTGAAAGTAAAGTTGCTCAGTTGTGTCCAACTCTTCGCGACCACATGGACTAGATTGCTAACAATTGCAAATCATCATCTGAGTCTTAATCTTTTTGCATATAGTAACATCAAAGACTAGCGCTTCCCAGGTGGTGCTAGTCATAAAGAATCTGCCTGCCAACACAGGAGACTGAAGAGATGCAGGTTTGATCCCTGGGTCAGGAAGATCACCTGGAGAAGGGTATGGCAACCCACTCTGGTATTCTTGCCTGGAGAATCCCATGGACAGAGCAGCCTGGTGGGCTACAGTCCACAGGAGTGAAAAGGGTCGGACATGACTGAACCGACTTAGCATGGCATACAATGTCAAAGATCACTGAGCACAGATCACCATAACAACTTCCATAATAATGAAAAAGGTTGAAGTATTGAGAGAATTTACCCAAATATGACACAGAGATAGAGTGTGTGCACATGCTATTGGAAAAAATGGTGCCAATAGGCTTACTTAACGCAGGGCTGCCACAAACCTTCTCTTTGTAAAAAATGAAAACGGCATAAAATGAGGTATGCCTGTGATGAGTCAGAGAGAAACAAATCCAGTCTTCCAAAGGGCAGACCACCAACACAGAATCCTTCCTGCTGCGCTGGTGTCAATGGTAGCTGCTTTCCACCACCTGTTCCCCTGGCTGCTTTTGTTCTCTAAAGAATAAGTCCAGGATCCAGGCAGGCATCAGAACACAGTGAGATGGCAGTTGGTTCTGGTGAGTAACCTATTGGAATTCATCCAGCTCAGAACACGAGTTAAGAAAACTGAAATTGGGGGACTTGCCTGGTGGTCCAGTGGCTAAGACTCTGTCCTCCCAATGCAAGAGGTCTGGGTTTGATCCCTGGTCGGGCAACTAGACCTCACATGCCACAACAAAGAGGTCAGATGTCGCAGCTAAGACCTAGCACAGCCAAATAAATAAATATAAAAAAGAAAAGAAAATTGGAATTGTTCTCTGCAGAAACCCTATTTCCTTTTTTGGTAGGAGGTGAAGGGGTGGGGAAGGGAGAGTGAGACAGGAAAGGAAAAGGGTGGGTAGGACTAGGATTCTGGAGCAATTGGCTTTGGTTGAAAAGTAATAGAATTGAAGTAAAGCTGTTGAAATAATAATTAGAGTGCTTTCCCAGCACCTCTTCCCTCTGTGCCTCTGACCCTAAAGAGAGCTCCCAGGGCAGGAAGAATATTTTGTCTGTCTTCTCTTGTGGGTCATGGGTCTCTCACTGGAAAAAAGAAAAACAGGGTCATATGATGTTAATAGCTCTGCCACCCCCTACAGCCCTTCAACTCTGAATATTCTTTGAAAGGACTGATGTTGAAGCTGAAGCTCCAATACTCTGGCCACCTGATGGGAAGAAGTGACTCACTGGAAAAGACCCTGATGCTGGGAAAGATTGTGGGCAGGAGGAGAAGGGGATGACAGAAGACGAGATGGTTGGATGGCATCACTGACACAATGGACATGAGTTTGAGCAAACTCTGGGAGATAGTGAAGGACAGGGAAGCCGGGCGTGCTGCAGTCCATGGGGTCACAAAGAGCTGGACACAACTTAGCCAGTGAACAACAGCAACAGCCCTTTAAACTCACTTTCTTGACAACCTCGATTGGTTCATTTAATGCTTAAAGGGCAGGGCCTTGGAATTTGAAAAACCTGGGTTTAAATCCTGGTTCTGCTTCTCTGTAGCTGTGTAACTTGGGTAAAGCTGCTTGATCTCTCTAAACCTGAGTTTTCTCATTCACAAATTAGAACATCAGTATTTAGCTCATGGGGATCAAGCCAGGCTAAGTGAACCAAAGGACGTAGATGACCTCGCTCAGAGTAGGGACTCAGAGGATGGTAACTTTTAATATTTGAATAATAAATCAGAGATGGGGTGGTCAAATTAGGAGCCTAAGCTGGATCTCTATTTGTATAGTTTTCATCCACTTAGGCTGGGGCGCAGTGGCAGCCTTCAAGAATGGTGCCTCAGGCTTGGGCTGGCTTATGCCTCAAAGAATGATGATTTTTTTTTTTTAATTTTTTTTACTTTATTGTGTTGGTCCCGCCACACATCGACATGAAACCGCCATGGGCACACACATGCTCCCCCTCCAGAACTCCCTCCCCTACCGCCGGGCCATCCTGGCGCACCAGCCCCGAGCACCAACCCTGTGCCGGCGACCGATCTCACACATGATAATCAACATGTTTCAATGCCACTCTCCCACATCATCCCACCCCTGCCCTCCCCCACAGAGTCCACGAGTCTGCTCCACACATCTGCGCCTCTTCTGCTGTCTCGCACGCAGGGCCCTCGTCACCATCCTTCTAAATTCCATATATATGCGTTAGCACACTGTATTGTTGTTCCTCCTTCTGGCCTACTTCACGCTGGACAATGGGCTCCAGTTGCGCCCACCTGAGCAGAACTGACCCAAATGAACCCTTCCTTAATGCTGAGTAATATTCCATTGTGTACATGCACCACAGCTCCCCTATCCATCCGTCAGCCAATGGGCATCTAGGCTGCCCCCATGCCCCGGCCACTGCAAACAATGCGGTGATGAACACCGGGGCACACGCGTCCCCTTCAATCCCGGCTTCCTCGGTGTGCATGCCCAGCAGTGGGACTGCTGGGCCACAAAGCAGCTCCATCCTCAGTTTTCCAAGGAATCTCCACACTGTTCTCCACAGTGGCTGCACCAGTCTGCACCCCCACCAACAGTGATGATTAATTATGGAATGTTGGCTGGCTTCTCTGCAGTGAGGATTATCATGTGTCCAGGTCTGAACCGGAATATCTGGTATTTGAGCTTGGTGTCCAGGAGATCAACTGAGAGAACACTGGGACAAGCATGGAGGGAGGTGGCTTCTCCAATCTGGTAAGCTTTACTTTTGTCATGTTATGACATAACTTCTAGGAGAATGCTCTCACTGATGTTTGGGCCTGCAGAAGCAAGGGCTACTATTCCCTGTGGCTCTTGGACATGAATTTGCTATCATTGCCAGTTCATGCTTGTATTATTTATACATTTGCAATGTAGGACTGGCCATTTCTCTTTTATAAAGGTATCTCTCTTTTTGCACTTCCCAGCACACTATGTCTCCTTTCTTCCTGCCTTAAAAAAATTTACTTCTTAAAAAAGTGTTTTATTGAAGTAAAGTTGATTTATACTTTTATATTAGTTTCAGATGTACTCTTCCTCCTTCCTTTCTGATAACAGAAGAGGCAATGTAACATGCTAGCTAACAGCAGATACTCTAGAGCCAGACTGCTTGGCTTTGAATTGAGCTCCACCGTAAATGCAGCAATGCAGGAGCTGCAGGAGACCCAGGTTTGACCTCCTGGTTGGGAAGATCCCCTGGAGAAGGCCATGACAACCCACTCCAGTATTCTTGCCTGGAGAATCCCATGGACAGAGGTGCCTGACAGGCTACATTCCACAGGGTTGCAAAGAGTTGGAAAATGACTGAAGTGACTGAGCTGTCCTGGGTGCACTTGTAGGGTGTGTCATTTCGGGCCAATGAGTCACCCACCTGTGGCTCACATTTCTCATATGGAATGTAAGAACCCATTCTAGGATTGTTGTGAGGATTAAATGAGCCAAGAAGTGTTGTACATAGAGGCACTGGGGTGAGAGTAAGTGCGGTATGTGTTTGTACCGTGATCTATTCTAGACGCTTTTCATTCATATCACTAATCCACCCTCACAACAGTCTTAGAGTAAGCACTATTTTTATCACTGTTTCACAGATGAGGAGGAAACAGAAGCTTAGAGAGGTTAGCTAATGTGAGATCACAGAGCAAGCAAGCAATAGAATTCAGAATGAAACACAGGTTTGTCGGCTATCTCCCAAGTCCATGTTCTTAAACATGACTTACCCTGTCCCTCATAGTTGAGATTGTGAGATTGTGTTTTGTTGTTTTTAGGGTTTTTTTTGGGGGGGGAGCATGCTGTAAAGCATGTGGGCTGTTAGATTCACTAGCAGGAATTGAATCTGGGGCTCTGGCATTGGAAGTACAGAGTCTTAACCACTGGACAGCCAGGTAAGTCCCTAGGTGTTGTATAGTTAATTTATTAAAATATATATTTATTCGTTATTTGGCTGGGTCTTAGTTGCAGCACGAAAACTCTTGGCTGCAGCCTGAGGGATCTAGTTCCCCCATCAGGGATGGAACCTGGGCCCCCTACATTGAGATGCATGGAGTCTTAGCCACTGGACCACAAGGGAAGTCCCTAGGTGTTTTTTTAAAAACACGTTCTTCTCAAGTGTGTTTGGTAATTTGGTTGCTGCTATACCATGGGAAAGGATCTCCTTTCTCCTGACTATAGATATATGAAAACTCAAGATGAAAGTGAATGACTGAAAATAGTAATTTCCCAGAAAGCACTGGTAGCTATCACAGGAATAAGTAGTCAATTTGTAAGTAGTTGTCTGTTGACCTATTGCCTTCCTTGATTCTGGTTGACCTCTCACCTCTAGTCTGATCCCCTTTGCATGCATGCTCTGTGCAGCTTTGTGAGTCATCTAGGTAAATACGATGCTTATCAAACTTTTGCTATTACCCTAAACATAGAAAAATGCCTCAGGGAAGGTTGGGTAGAGGCACAGTTTACAGCAGTTTGCTTTAAGCTTAAGATTTCTTTGAAGACTCATATTTTATCTTAAAAATTCATGCAATTTTATAATATATTCCATTTTCTTCTTGTTATTTTTCTTTTAAATAAATGTTTTATTTATGAATAGTTGTAGGTTTATCAAAAAGTTTCAAGATAGTAAAGAGTTCCATATGGGCTTCCCTGGTGGCTCAGACAGTAAAGAATATACCTGCAGTGCAGGAGACCTGGGTTCAGTCCCTGGGTTGGGAAGATTCCCTGGTGAAGGAAATAGCAACCCACTCCTATATTCTTGCCTGGAGAATCCCCATGGACAGAGGAGCCTGGCAGCTTACAGTCCGTGGGATCACAAAAAGTCCGATACGACTGAGTGAATAAGCACTTAAGAGTTCCAAACACCCCTCACCCAGTTTTCCATAATATAAACATCTTATATTGGGTTGGCCAGAAAGTTTGTTTGGATTTTTCCATAACATAACATCTTAGGGAAAAATCCAAATGAACTTTTTGGCTACTCCAGTATAACCATGCTAACCTAGGTCATTTGGTTAAGGTAGCGTTTGCCAGATTTCTTCACTGTAAAATTATTTTCCCCTTTCCCTACCCTGCTCTTTGGAATTGAGTCACTACGTCCAGCCCACTCTCAAGGGGAGGGGAATTAAACTCTAGCTTCTGGATGAGGGTGTATGAACATACGTTATTTAAAATTCTTCTGCAAGGAAGACGTGTCTCTTCTCCCTGATCTGTTACTTAAATCATTTACTTATGTTGGTTTGGACTGCTATTTTCTTAACCTAAAACAACTGCTTCTTATCCCCAAATATACAAATGGAATTGATTTTCCAGAAATGTGTATCCTGAAGATTCTCATATCCCCTGGCATGCTGTTTGAGAAGCACAGACAAAACCAAAGCCCCACTAGGCCACTTCCTCACTTCCTTTGAATCATGTGTGTGTGTGTGTGTATATGTGTTCAGTCTCTCAGTTGTGTCTGATGCTTTGCGACCCCATGGACTATAGCTGGCCAGGTTTGTCTCTCCATGGGATTTCCCAGGCAATACTACTTGACTGAGTTGCCATTTTCTCCTCCAGGAGATCCTCCCCACCCACAGATGGAACCCAGATAGAACCCAAGCAAGTCTCCTGTCTGCTGCATTTCAGGCAGATTCTTTACCCTTGAGCCACTGGGGAATGTGCTAATTACTCAGCTATGTCCAGTTCTGTGTGATCCTATGGACTGTAGCCACCAGGCTCCTTTGTCTATGGAATTTTCCAGGCAAGAATACTGGAATGTGTTGCCATTTCCTTCTCCAGGGGATCTTTCTGACTCAGGGTTTGAACCTGGATCTCTTGCATTGCAGGCAGATTCTTTATCATCTCAGCTACCACTGGGAAGCCCCTCTTAGTAATACTTGCAAATGACAGAATAAGTGAATGATACACACAGGTGAGCTATAAAAATCACTAGGGTTGCCTGCAGGTAAAGAATTTGACTCTAACACCTGTGTCTGACCAATTAACTATTCATATTTCTTTTGAAATTCCTCCAGGCACACTAAACATCTTCCATATTAAGACTCAGTACTAAATGGGAAGATGATTCAGCCACATTTTTTTTAATTCAGCTACATAGTAATTGTGATTCTAATTTCCTTAAACTGTGTCTTTAACAACTGTGCCTTTTACAACAAGTTGGCTTGCCAAGCAGGAGACTCAGGTTTGATCTCTGGGTTGGAAGGTTCCCTGGAGAAGGAAATGGCAGTCCATTCCAGTATTCCTGCTTGGGAAATCCCATGGACAGAGGAGTCTGATGGGCTACCATCCATGGGATCACGAAGAATTGATCTGACTTAGTGACTAAACCACCCATCATCCTTTACAACGTCGTTAAAGAAAAAAAACGGCAGGGGGCGGGAGGAGGGGAGGAGTGTGCAGTGCCGCTAAATAGGAAGCCTAAACCACAGAAGCTACCGCACCCAGGCCTACGGAGGCTTATTTTTACCTGCTAAAAGTCAGGGACCAATTGTACAACCGAAGATGCCTCCAAGCGTCCTCATTGGTCCGCACACAAGAAGCAGGCGGGGCTTTGAGTATAAAAAAGAGGAAGTCTGGCTATGGTGGCCCTCGACGGTTCTGCTGCTACTGGGTGTGGCCTGAACCTGGTGGGGAAATGCAGTCTAAAGTTTTACAGACTACTGCGTTCTAAGAAGTTCTCTTATGATGGGATGAGGGAGGTAGTGGGCAGAGAGAACCAAACTTCTTGGATCTCAAGGAAAATTTTGGTTAGCTTAGTTGAGAAGTGAAGATTGAATAAAGAAAAAGGCGAGAGGTGGGAGCAAGCAGATTGAGGAACTCGAAAGAAGGGAAGTATGTCTTGTGCAGATAGAAAAATGCCTCTTAGCAGTTTATGGCAACTTCCTAAACTCATGTTCTCAGGCTTGTCTCTTTCTCAAGATGCAGCTGGAGGAGAAACTTCTGTAGTCCAATTCAGTTGCTCAGTCGTGTCCGACTTTATGCGACCCCATGGACTGCAGCACGCCAGGTTTCCATGTCCATCAGCAACTCTCTGAGCTTATTCAAACTCATGTTCATCCAGTCAGTGATGCCATCCAACCATCCCATCCTCTGTCATCCCCTTCTTTTACCGCTTTCAATCTTTCCCAGCATCAGGGTCTTTTCCAATGAGTCAGTTCTTCCCATCAGGTGGCCAAAGTATTGGAGCTTCAGCTTCAGTATCAGTCCTTCCAATGAATATTCAGGACTGATTTCCCTTAGGATGGACTGGTTGGATCTCATTGCAGCCCAAGAGACTCTCAAGAGTCTTCTCCAACACCAAAGTTCAAAAGCATCAGTTCTTCGGCATTCAGCTTTCTTTATAGTCCAACTCTCACATCCAGACATGACTACTGGAAAAACCATAACCTTGACTAGATGGACCTTTGTTGGCAGAGTAATGTCTCTGCCTTTTAATATGCTGTCTATATTGATCATACCTTTTCTTCCAAAGAGCAAGTGTCTTTTAATTTCATGGCTGCAGTCACCATCTGCAGTGATTTTGGAGCCCCCCAAAATATAGTCTGTCAATGTTTCCATTGTTTCCCCATCTATTTGTCATGAAGTGATGAGACCAGATGCCATTATCTTAGTTTTCTGAATGTTGAGTTTTAAGCCAACTTTTTCACTCTCCTCTTTCATTTTCATTAGGAGGCTGTTAGTTCTTCTTTGCTTTCTGCCATAAGGGTGGTGTCATCTGCATATCTGAAGTTATTAATATTTCTCCTGGCAATGTTGAATCCAGCTTGTGCTTCTTCCAGCCCAACATTTCTTATGATGTACTCTGCATATGAGTTAAATAAGCAGGGTGACAATATACAGCTTGCCATACACCTTTCCTGATTTGGAACGGTCTGTTATGTTCTAACTGTTGCTTCCTGACCTGCATACAGATTTCTCAAGAGGCAGGTCAGATGGTCTGGTATTCCCATCTCTTTCAGAATTTTCCACAGTTTGTGGTGATCCGCACAGTCAAAGGCTTTGGCATAGTCAATAAAGCAGAAGTAGATGCTTTTCTGGAACTCTTTTGCTCTTTTGATGATCCAGCGGATGTTGGCAATTTGATCTCTGGTTCCTCTGCCTTTTCTAAAACCAGCTTGAACATCTGGAAGTTCTTGGTTCATGTACTGTTGAATCTTGGCTTGGATAATTTTGAGCATTACTTTGCTAGCATGTGAGATGAGTGCAATTGTGCAGTAGTTTGAGCATTGTTTGGCCTTGCCTTTCTTTGGGATTGGAATGAAAACTGACCTTTTCCCGTCCTGTGGCCACTGCTGACTTTTCCAAATTTGCTGGCATATTGAGTGCAGCACTTTACCAGCATCATCTTTTAGGATTTGAAATAGCTCAACTGGAAATTTCATAACCTCCACTAGCTTTGTTTGTAGTGATGCTTCCTAAGGCCCACTTGACTTTGCATTCTGGGATGTCTGGCTCTCGGAGAGTGATCACACTATCATAGTTATCTGGGTCATGAAGATCTTTTTTGTATAGTTCTGTGTGCTCTTGCCACCTCTTCTTAATATCTTCTCCTTGTATTAGGTCCATACCATTTTTGTCCTTTATTGTGCCCATCTTTGCATGAAATACCAAGGGGGTATCTCTAATTTTCTTGAAGAGATCTCTGCTGCTAAGTTGCTTCAGTTGTGTCTGACTCTGTGTACCCCATAGACGGCAGCCCACCAGGCTTCCCATCCTGGGATTCTCCAGGCAAGAATACTGGAGTGGGTTGCCATTGCCTTCTCCGAAGAGATCTCTAGTCTTTCCCATTCTGTTGTTTTCCTCTATTTCTTTGCACTGATCACTGAGAAAGGCTTTCTTATCTCTCCTTGCTATTCTTTGAAACTCTGCATTCAAATGGGTATATCTTTCCTTTTCTCCTTTGCCTTTCACGTCTTTTCTTTCCTCAGCTATTTGTAAGGCCTCCTTGGACAACCATTTTGCCTTTTTGCATTCATTTTTTTCTTGGAGATAGTCTTGATCACTGCCTCCTGTACAATGTCATGAACCTCTGTCCATAGTTCTTCAAGCGGTCTCTCTATCAAATCTAATCCCTTGAATCTATTTGTCACTTCCACTGTATAATCATAAGGGATTTGATTTAGGTCATACCTGAATGGTCTAGTGGTTTTCCCTACTTTCTTCAATTTAAGTCTGAATTTGGCAATAAGTATATCTATAGTTACTAAAGAGATCTCTAAAGGGAGTTAGTTCTTGGAGTAGCTTAAGATAGGATCTTGAATTTTGAAGTTTCTTATGTGCAAATCTTTCTGAGAAGTCACCTGTTTCTTATTCTTATTTAATTTCAGATACTTTAGGAAAATCACATTTCCAACTAAGCCACTGCAGCTGTATAAGCCTTCTTTCAATGAAAGATAGGTTTAGAGCTTCTGTACTTAAAGAAAACTCACTAACATTAATTTCTTCATGAAGTTTCTAAATGCTTTCCATCTGCCCTTCATTTAAATCCTAAAATCTCTGTTGGAGAGAAGTTTGTTCTTCCCACCTTAGAAATGCAGGGCAGCGCAATTACCATTCACTTGTTTAATCAGCTAGTCAATTAAAGGACTCCACTGCAGCTGAGTCCTGTGAAACTGGTGTCTCTATATAGGTGGTGTTACTGTATAGGCTTCTGCTCAGTCATGTGGCTCTAGACATCAAACTATGGTGTAATAGATTAGGAGGAAGCAACTGTAACTGTAGCTGTAACTGGGGAGTGGAGAGAAGAGGTTGAACAGCATCACATCAGTTGTAAACTTTTACAGCAAGACACGGGATAGTACAGGATTTCACTCTGCCTATAGGAATTTGGCCATGCCTTAGGCTACTTCTGTGTGGATGTCTCTCTGAGCTTTGGCCTGATGTGCATTTTGCCTGCTTTCTGGCCACTGTGCCTGAACTTCTGCTTATGTCTCCTTTAAAATTTGTCTGGGATTCAGCCTTTACAAGCTCAAACCCTGACTAACCCTTGTGTGTGTACGTGCTAAGTCACTTCAGTGTGTCCGACTCATTGGCAACCTTATGGACGGTAGCCCACCAGGCCCCTCTGTCCATGAGATTCTCCAGGCAAGAATACTGGAGTGGGTTGCCACTCCCTCCTCCAGGGGATTTTCCCGACCCAGGGATTGAACCCACATCTATTGTGTCTCTCCCATTGGCAGGTGGATTCTTTACCACCATGCCACCTGGAAGGCCCTGGAGGTTGTGGTTTAATGGAGTGGAAGGGGGGAGGGGGATGCCTTACCCTAGTGCCACCTTGGAAAGCCTTAATCAAAAATGCCTCTGTTCTGCCAAGGCCACTTGAGTTCAACTCATTCTTTGGGTTTCTTAGTATTCACTGTTGACCTAGAGCTGGTCAACACTGACCCCAAAGCCCAGTGGCTACCTTCCCAGCAGGTTGGATGTAGCCACGTATCATTTCTTAGCACCAGATCTTTCTCAAACTGTCCCTGTGCTGTACTTAGCTGCTTCGACTGTGTCTGACTCTTTGCAACTGCATGGACTATAGCATGCCAGGCTCCTCTGTCCGTGAGATTCTCCAGGCAAGAATACTGGAGTGGGTTGCCATGCCCTTCTCCAGGGGATCTTCCCAATCCAGGGATCAAACCCAGATCTCTCGCATTGCAGACAGACTCTTTACTGTCTGAGCCGCCAGGGAAGCCCAAGAATACTGGAGTAGATAGCCTATCCCTTCTCCAGGGAATCTTCCTGACCTAAGGAATTGAACTGGGATCTCCTGCATTGCAGGCAGATTCTTTACCAGCTAAGCTCCCAGGGGAACTCAAACTGTCTAGTTGAACACTATCTTTATCTTGATTTTATTAAGTCGCTCAGACAAGCATTAAGTATTGAAAAGGGGGGTAGAAGGAAAATAGTCAAAGGTGAGAGAATTTAATGATAGAAATTGGAATCAGGTGAACTAAAACCTGTGCCTTTAGAAACTGTTGTTTTCTTTTAGAGGGATTTCTTAAGGACAGCTGTTAGTGATCAAGACATTCTTCCTACATGTAGGAGGCTAATACTCAATGATATAATTGAAGCCAATGGCTTTAAACTTTGAGAATCCTGATACATAACAAAATAGAAGCCCACTGTAGGAGTGGCAGGGGAGAATAGATGCAGAAATATTCTACTAGCCAACTGTCGTAACTGGCCCAGAGAATGCCCACAATGCTGGAGAGAATTATACTTCTGAAAGCGCCTAAACATGATACTTGTTGAAAGATGCTTGCCTACTTGAGTGTTTAAAAATCATTCCTATTAAGGGAAACACCTCACGCCGGTAAGTGAGGTCACTGCATTCACTTCTGCAAATTCTCAGGGGAAACTCCTTATTTAGGCATAATCTTCTTTCTTCCTGTATCAAACTGAGAACTGAGTCACCCTCTGGGTCTTATGGCTTCCATGATGTCTGTTTCTTGGTACATCTTCCTGACCCAGGGATCGAACCAGCGTCTCTTGTGTCCCCTGCATTGGCAGGCAGATTCCTTGCCACTGTCACCTGGGAAGCCCACTCAGTGATCTGTGGTGACCTAAACAAGAAGGAAATCCAAAAGACAGGGTGTATATGTAAATATCTAACTGATTCACTTTGCTGTTCAGCAGAAACTGACACAACATTGTAAAGCAACTACTCCAATAAAAATCAACAGAAAAGCTTAATATTAACTCAGTAGGTGCATTTCAACATAGAAAATAATGAGCCTTTACTCTGGTACTAAGTTTTTGCAGTTTGGTGTGTGTTTTAAATTTATAACGCTTCAAATCTAGCACTGTCTTAAGTGCTCAGGGGCTAGTGTCTAGTCATATTGGACTAGGTAAAAGATAACCTTGGGTCCTACTGTTTAACCTCATGTGCCGTCTGTTTTGCAGAGTCAGACACAACTTAGCAACTGAGCATGCATTTAGAGATGCACTGGTCTAAAATGACTTAGGTAGAACGCAGTTTGAATATTGTCACTTGTGTGTAAACCCTTCAACAAGAGTTCCCAGGAACCAGAACTACCCTGACTATCCTATGGGTAGGACACTGGGAAGATACAAGTACCCCTTACCTTTGAAATCTTTGACTATTTTCCAACTTGAGTTGGTGGTGCTGTGTTTTTGGCTGTACTGGGTCTTGGTTGCTGTAGGTGGGCTTTCTGTAGTTGCAGTGCACTCGCTTCTCATCGCAGAGCATGGGCTCCAGGACATGTAGGCTTCAGCAGTTGTGGTGCACGGGCCCAGCTTTCCCATGATATGTGGAATCTTCCCAGGCGAGGGTTCGAACCGGTGTCCGCTGTAGGTGAATACTTAACCACTGGACCACCAGGGAAGTTCTTTGTATTTGTATTTGAGTTGGTGGTGATCTATGGATCAGGCACTGGCATGCTAAGTCCCGTCAGTTGTGTCTGACTCTTTGTGACCCCATGGACTATAGCCAGTCAGGCTCGGTCCATGGGATTCTCTAGGCAAGAATACTGAAGTGGGTTGCCTTTTCCTCCTTCAGGAAATCTTCCTGATCCAGGGATCGAAACTGTATCTCTTAAGTCTCCTGCATTGGCAGGCAGGTTCTCTGCCACTGGCCCCATCCAGGAAGCCCATAGATCAAGTACTTAGGCTCTTGATATCTACCTTCAGGGCCTCACCCTCCACCCCTCTTCAAAACACAGGCTAGAGTCTTCTCATAGTGGAGGAACCATGTGGCTTACTACTGTGCTACATTCAAATTGGGCTTGGAGTGTGCTTTTCAGGGATGGGCTGTGTCAATGAGACTTCTCATAAACCAACAGGGCTATAGACCTGCTTAGGTAACCGGAGATGATGTGCTGGTATAAGGACCAGTATAAATGGATATCTAATTCAACTAAGTTTCCTTTGGAGGTGGGGCGGGGGGTGGGGGGTGTATGGGGACATCTTCTGTTTGCAACACAGCTCCTTACTCAAAACTTCTTTCAAGTTAAATTTATCCAGCCTGGACTGGAATTTAGCACAGCTGGCCTGGCTTCCCTCTAGGTGTTTATATTTACTGGCAGCATCTACCTTTGCCAAGAGGAAGCTTTTGTCTTTGGGGCAGGAAGGTGGAGAAGACAGAAAGTGTCTGTTCCTCATGCCTACATCAAGGAGATAGGGTGAGGGTGAAGGGAATGAGAGACTGGGGGTATCCTCAGGTGGTGGTGAGGTACAGATTTTTAAGTCTAGACCTTGTACATATCTGCAAGCAAGCAGTCCACACCCTGTCACATCTTCTGTGCCAAATGCCCAGCCATCCTCCAGATGCAGCAGATCCTCAGGTCTAATGATCATAAAGCCAATGGTAAAGTTATGTGGAGGTAATCAGCTTCCCTTGTTAAACCATAGCTAGATGGGAGCATCACTCTGACCTGTAGCTATACTATAAAACTCATGAATGACTGGGAGTTAAACACTTGAATAACTATGGTTTATCACTCGATGTTACAAATACAACATCTCTGACCTGGTTACTAAACCTTGAGCATTATCCTTAGTTAATTAGATCTTAACCTTGTCAGAGGTGTCTTAACCCCATTACACATCTGAGGAAGCCAGGATCCCATGACCTTACCAAGTGATGTTAATTCCTCTTTACCTGGAAGCTCAGGTGCTTATTTCTCCTCACTCTGCTGCCTCTATGTGATGCTAGATTGATCCTCGTGTGGCTGATAGTAAAGCTAGTGAAGAATCTCAACAAGTACTACATGTGGTTTTGTCTGACGCAGTTTTAAAACCTCTGTTCAATCCTTAAAGCGCCTTCCAAATGAACTCAACATTAGCTTGTATAATGACTGGGCCAAGCTGTGACTAGGAGCCAACTGACCAGGCAAACTAGTAGCAAGAGCTGTTTGGGGGTCATCAGAAGGTAGGCTCTTGGAGAGGCAACCAAGAGTTAGTTCATGGCAACTGAAAGAGTCACTACCATCTGTCAAGTTACCGTAACCTCTGAGAAGTTACTGTTCTTATAGGCAGCACTTTTTTCTTTCAAAAATTTAGAAAAATTCAAACTTCATAGAATAACAGTGGTCCCTTCAATTTAGTCTTAAGACACACTTCTGCTGCTTTTCCTAAGCTAAACTTTGGCCACTACTTCAGCAGTTAAAAAAAAAATTGGTCTAAAATGAGTCTGCAAATGCCAATTGTGTTTTGGAGCTCATTTAACTGACTACTCAGAGATAAAATCAAAGACTGGCTAGGACCCTGTGATGGAATGGAAGGCAGTTCTTACACGTCATCTTATATAATTGCTCTCGCCTGTTGAAACCGCCAGTCAGTGCAAATATCTAAGCCCCAGCAATACACAAAGGGCACAGGCTTCAAGATAACTTGGCAAGCTAGTATCTGACTTGACTCAACACTTAGCAGGCTGAAAGAAACATTCTGCTGTGGTCCTAGCTGTCAAGTACTTTGCTTGTCACCTCATGTCTGGCAATGCAAACAGGTGAAGTCCAGTCAATATTTTGCTTCATCCAAAAATATATGAAGCTCTAGGTAAATGGGTAATGACCCTGTCTGATTTTAAGCTTCTTCAAAGAGATCCTGAAAATCATAATTCACTGGGCTTTTTCTTAGTTTACAAACCTGAAAGCTGGCTTTTTTATAACTGGGTACTAAATTAATTACCTGAATGTTTGTAACCTGGTTGGTAACTGGTATGTCCAGCCAATGGTTCTGCAGGGACACTTAAAACCTTGAATGAACAGACTGACCTGTTGAGGGAGTCTGAAAGACCCATGGAGTGCTAGCTTTTGGGTGCCTTCTCATTCTCCATCCCCATTGTTGGAAATGGGTGTGTTTTAGAATGTTGACCTTTTCTGTACCTCACTGGGGTGGGGAAGATTTATCAGATTAATAGATGATGCCAACTCCCAGATGAACTTAAAGTAGGACAACTGAAACAGTGCCACTTACATCCCAATCTACTCAACGTTAACATTCCAAAGGACACATGGGAGCCTTTCAGGCTGGGGAAACCATGTTTATCTTCAGAGCACTTCATGGTGAATTTCCCCACCGACTGCAGCTTCTGCTCACATTCCTACCAGGTTTCACATAAATGGAAGTTATCCTTCTTTAGCAGTCGACTCCAAGCAGAGTTCTTAAACACCCTGTCTCATGGTTATAGGGCCCTTCTTGTTTGGGTTCTCCATAGCATTTTCCTGGTTCCAGTCTCATGTTCATACTAGTTACACACGTGCCTAATCTTATCACCTTTTCTTTCACCTCTCTTGACTTATTGTGTTCACTTTCTATTCTTTGCTTTACCATTTGCCTTAAACTCTAGTGGGAAGAATTCCCTGGTGGTCCAGTGGTTAGGACTTTGCAGTTTCACTGCTGAGGGTTGAGGTTCAGTAAGATCCTCGAGATGTGTGACATGGCAAAAAGACTAATGAGTATGATAGTTCTGGTTCTCTGTTTTCCTTGTATTGTAAACACTTAGTCTACACACATGTTCATTGCTCAAATACATGGACTGTGGTGGTTATGCGAGCAGTAGATCAGAGTCATGACTAACTATAAAATGTGTGAATATGGACAAACAATAGTAGCAGCAGTAGCTGAGCCTTTATACCATTGTTCTGAATGCTTTATACACTGGTTGATTTTAGTAACTCCTAAAGGATAGTTAACACTTCATAATTCTTTTTTTTAAATGGAGGCCTAGAGTTTGTCACTTTCTCAATCTCTCAACCTAGGAAGTGTCTTTATGTACACAATTAAATTGCCCTTACAGTGATTTGCTATCATGGGCCTGTAGAACAAATCTTTTATCTAATACTGAATTTTATAGTTAAGGGTTAGGTATCATAAATATCAGACTCAATCTTAGCCCCAGACTACACGTAGTCAGGTAGCTGTCATTCCTGTCTTGCTCAGCGAGTAGCTAGTTGTCTTAAGGGAACAACAGTCACTTCCTGTATCACAATGCCCTGTCTGTTTACGCGGCTTCTGTGTACACTGACTCAAATGTCAACTGTGGGTGATGTGTGGTTTCTATCATTATGTGAACAGAAATTTGGTGTGGCCAGATGACTGGTTAAATGTCAGGAGCTTAGTCATGTACATGTTTGTGTCAGATTAAATGACCAAATAGATATAAAAAAACATAGACTAGGTCTGTCATAACTTGGAACATATCTTGCTGTATTTCCCTTGCATTTTTTGGTGGCTTAACTCCCCCTGAGATCTCTGGGCTGTTTCAATAAACCAGTTAAGGTCTGATGTTTGTCATATATGATTAACAAATGGATGTATTTAATTCTTCTTAACAGTAAGATTTAGATTCATTTTACAGAATACCTGTCTGATTCAGTGAAGCAAGCAGTAGCTGTCACCTGATGTACTGAAACTGATGTAGAAATCTTACTCTGAGGTATTACAACAGTTAGTTTCTACTTCTGACTTATCTGAGAAAACATTGAAGTACTGGCCCACTGCCAGATCAATGAATCTCAACTACTCAGTTTCAGACAGTTACAGACTTTTATAGGTGATGCTCTGAGGCCAAATGCCCAGTCTCCTGCATAAGAGGTCCTGGAATTTGAACCTCAGATCTCGTTCCAAAGTCAAATACTTAGTTTTATTGAATGAAGAGATTCTGGGATGGTTATTGAAACACCTCATTCAGCCCTACTCAACCTTACTGCCAAAAGCTTCTACTTGATTTCCTTGTGAATAGTGACTAATACCCTGCACTTTGTTTCCCCCAATAAGTAATCCAGTTGTTTCACTTAACAATCTTCTCTCCAGCTCACTCAATTCTACCGACTTCATTCCCACTAAGATGGTGTCTCCATATGACCTCCAGTCTGTTGACTCCTGTATTTCCATATTCTAGCTGCTTCCTTAATTTTCTTGTTAGCATGTCTTTTCTCTCAAGTAACAGTTTTGTGTCTCTGTTTTAGTCCTTTCTGAAAAACCTCAACCCTGTGTGAATCAAGGTGTCTACTTTGTCCTAATACTGGAGTATTAGTGTTAGAATTGGGCTGAATCGATAAAGACCAAGGTATTTTTGTGCCTCTGAACTCATCACTGACTTTAGGTTCTCTGCCAGATGTCACAGAGGGGAGGTAGAGAAGCCAGAAAAACAGTTGTTGGACAATCTTAAGCTTAGATTTCTCTTAAACCCAAATGTCAGGTAACTTTTGCTTTGTTCTTTTAATAGTGTTCCATTGCCTTCAAAGATTATAGATAAGATGGTAAGTATGTATTATTAGCTATAAATCAATGTAGCATGAGCTGACATCTCGTGTGTTGTTTTCACTTACTCTCATCAATTCTTATAAAACTCAGCACCCTAAGTAGCTGCCATGTTCTAAGATGGGCTCCACGCACTGACTTCCTTCTCTGGATCAGTCTCTTTGAGAGAAGTCTCATGACTGTGTCCCTGTCAGCAGGGACGCTAAGAGAGAGGGACTTTGGGATGATGGGACTCATAATGTGAGAAACTCTCCAAAGTGGCTCCAGAGACCTCAGGCCTCTGAATAAGAGGTTCCACAGCTATGAACCTCTTGTCCTAAGAGGGCTTTGGATTTCCCTGGTGATGAAGACTCTGCGCTCCCAGTGCAAGGGGCCTGGGTTGGAACCATGGTCAGGCAGCTAAGAACCTTTGAGTTGCAAAAAAGACCTGGTACAGCCACCCCCCCCCCCCCCCCCAAAAAAAGACTTGGGTAACTTTCTAATCAGCTCAGCAGACAGCCACCATTTACCTGTTCTCTGTTTCAGTTTTCTGGAGGACAAGGATCTTCTGGTCGACTCCAGTTAAAAATGTTTCCCTGCATTTAATATCATTGTGGTAGAAAATTCCCTCTTTAAAATGAGAGTATCCACACTTCAGAATTCCCCTGCCAGTTTAGGAGACACAGGAGACAAGAATTGAATCCCTGGGTCAAGAAGGTCCCCTGGAGGAGGAAATGGCAACCCATTTCAGTATTCTTACCTGGAAAATTCTGTGGACAGAGGAGTCTAGTGGGTTATAGTCCATGGGGTCATAAAGAGTCAGACATGATTGAGCACGCACGCAAACCCACACCCTCAGTCTGGCTTTCAGGCAAATTGACAAAAGCAGTCAAGGTTTCATAACATAGTCAAGCTTTCCTTTTTCTATGGTTATTAAGTGCCCCCTGTTGGAGGATGTCCTTAAAGCTCTAATTGGTGGTGGTACCCTGTCTTGTTTCACTAGCAAGAGCCTGAGTCCTTGAACAGAAGCCAAGTTTCCAAAAACAATGGGGCTCAAGGTTATGCCCCATTGGGTCATCTCCCTGTCATCTTGGAGAGGTATTTACCACAGTCTTCACTGCTTGTGGGCCTTTCCAAATCTTGGTCTCTTACCCTAGGGTGATGCATTTAGAGTTGGTATTGATACTTACCAACAGCATCCTTTCATATCTTCCACCCGAGGCTAGTTGCTTTGTTATCATCTGCTGAAATTACCTGAGGATGGGTCGAGCTGGAAATTTTGCGGTGGTTGGGGCCCAGTACACAATGGCTTCTGGTTCGTCTTGAATAAACCCTTTCTCCCCAATAACATTCCTATTTTGAGGTGGAAATTTTAAAACTTGGGCCTAATGGGATGACAGGAGTAAAATGGTTAATTGTCTAGGCAGTGATTTTGTCATGAGTTACGAGGCTGGCGTGCCCCAGATGAGTGTCTCAGGCTATCTGGTGTAGGACTGGTTTGCTCCTAATCCATCATGGGCCAACACCTCAAATAGAGTAAAAGGAATGAAATTAGGTCATTTGTAGAGACATGAATGGACCTAGAGACAGTCATACAGGGTGAAGTAAGTCAGAAACAAATATCATATATTAACACATATGTGGAATCTGAAAAATTTGGTATAGACAATCTTATTTACAAAGCAAAAGCAAAGACACAGATGTAGAGAACAAACCAATGGATCCCAAAGAAGAAAAAGAGGGTGGGATGAATTGGGAAATTGGGCTGGACGTACATATACTATTGATACTATATATAAAATAACTGAGAACCTACTGTAGAGTACAGGGAACTTAACTTAAAGCTCTAAAAATGGTAGTGATCTAAAAAATGGGAACAAAATCCATAAAAGAGGCGTATATGCATTTGTTGTTGTTCAGTCACTAAGTCATGTTCAATTCTTTGCAACCCCGTGGACTGCAGCATGCCAGGCTCCCTGTCTTCATTATCTCCTGGAGTTTGTTCAGATTTATGTCCACTGAGTCAGTGACGCTATCCAACCATCTCATCTTCTGCCTCCCCCTTCTATTTCCTTCAATATTTCCCAGCACCAAGGTCTTTTCCAAGGAGCTGGCTCTTCGCATTAGGTGGCCAAAGTATTGGAGCTTTAGCAACAGTGTGTTAGTTGCTCAGTCATGTCCTACAATTTGCTACCCTGGGGCTTTGGTCCACCAGGCTCCTCTGTCCATGGAATTCTCCAGGCAAGAATACTGGAGTGGGCTGCCATTCCCTTCTCCAGGGCATCTTCCCGACTGAGGGATCAAGCCCAGGTCTCCTGTATTGCAGGTAGATTTCTTTACTGTCTGAGCCACCAGGGAAGCCCAGTTCTATATAATGTAGCCTGCCAGTTTCCTCTGTTCATGAGATTGTACAGGCAAGAATACGAGTGGGTTTCCATGCCCTCCTCCAGTGGATCTTCCTGACCCAGAGATTGAAACTGTGTCTCTTAGCATTGGCAGGTGGCTTGTTACCACTAGCACCTCTTGGGAAGCCCATTCAGCAACAGTCCTTCCAGTTAATATTCAGAATTGATTTCTTTAGGATTGACTGATTTGATCTCCTTACTGTCCAAGGGACTCTCATCATCTCCAGCACCACAATTCAAGAGCATCAGTTCTTTGGTGCTCAACCTTCTTTCTAGGGCAACTCTCAAGCCCATGTATGACTACTGGAAAAACCATAGCTTTGACTATATGGACCTTTGTTGACAAGGTAATGTCTCTGTTTTTTAATATGATAAGCCTAGATAGCATAATTTTCCTTCCAAGGAGCAAGTGTCTTCTAATTTCATGGCTGCAGTCACCATCTGCAGTGATTTTGGAGCCCAAGAAAATAAAAATATGTCATTGCTTCCACTTTTCCCCCTTCTATGTGCCATAGAAGTGATGGGACCAGATGTCATGATCTTAGTTTTTTTAATGTTTTAAGCCAGCTTTTTCACTCCTCTTTCAACCCCATCAAGTGGCTCTTTACTTCCTGTTCACTTTCTGCCATTAGAGTGATATCATGCTGCATATTTGAGGTTGATCTTTTTCTCAGCAATCTTGATTCCATCTTGTGATTCATCCAGTCTGGCATTTTGCATGATGTCCTCTGCATTTAAGTCAAATAAGCAGGGTGATGTATAGCTGGATTCACTTTGCTGTATGGTAGAAACTAACATAGCATTGTCGAGCAACTATACTCCAATAAAAATTAGAATTATCAGAAAATTATAGCCAAACCTTATTTGACTTAATAGACAAAATTACATTTTGACAAAAATCAGAAAAATAAACAACCCAATAGAAACATGGGCAGAAGGCCTAAAAAGACATTTCTTCAAAATAGGCGTACAGATGGTCAAGCACGTGAAAAGAAGTTCAACATTGCTCACTATTTGAGAAATGCAAATCAAAAACTACAATGAGTATCACCTCACACTGGTCAGAATAGCCATCATCAAAAAACATCTATGAACAATAAATTCTGGAGAGAATATGGAGAAAGGGAACCCTCTAGGCCTGTTGGTGGGAACGTAAATTGATATAGCCACTGTGGAGAACAGTATGTAGATTCCTTAAATTAGGAATAAGAGTACCATATGACCCAACAACCCCGTTACTGGGCATATGCCCTGAGAAAACTCAAACTCAAAGACAGATACCCCGTGTTCATTGCAGCACTGTTCACAATAACCAGGACATGGAAGCAACAGCATCAGCAGATGAATGGATGAGGAAGTTGTGGTACATATATACAATGGAATATTACTCAACCATAAAAGGAACAAATCTGAACCTGTTTTGGTGAGGTGGATGAACCTAGAGCCTATCATACAGAGTGAAGTAAGTCAGAAAAAGAAATATCATATTAATGCATATATAAGAATCTAGAAAAATGATACCGATGAACCTATTTACAGGTAAGGAATGGAGGTGAAGACATAGAAAACAGACTTGTGGACGCAGTTGGGGAAGGATACATACATACGCATTCATCCTCAGTCGTGTCCAGTTCTTTGTGACTGTGTGGATTGTAGCCCACCAAACTTCTCTTTCCATGGGGTTTTGCAGGCAAGAATACTAGTTCAGTTCGGTTCAGCTGCTCAGTCATGTCTGACTCTTTGTGATCCCATGAACCGCAGCATGCCAGGCCTCTCTGTCCATCACCAACTCAAGGAGTCCACCCAAACCCATGGCTGTTGAGTCGGTGATGTCATCCAACCATCTCATCCTCTGTCATCCCCTTCTCCTCCTGCCCTCAGTCTTTCCCAGCATCAGGGTCTTTTCAAATGAGTCAGTTCTTCACATCAGGTGGCCAAAGTTTCAGCTTCAACATCAGTCCTTCCAATGAACACCCAGGACTGATTTCCTTTAGGATGTACTGGTAGGATCTTCTTGCAGTCCAAGGGACTCTAAAGAGTCTTCTCCAACACCATAATTCAAAAGCATCAATTCTTTGACACTGAGCTTTCTTTATAGTCCAACTCTCACATCCATACATGACCACTGGAAAAACAATAGCCTTGACTAGACGGACCTTTGTTGGCAAAGTAATGTCTCTGCTTTTAAATGTGCTGTCTAGGTTGGTCATAACTTTCCTTCCAAGGAGTAAGTGTCTTTTAATTTCACGGCTGAAATCACCATCTGGTTGCTATTTCCTCCTCTAGGGGATCTTTCCCAACTCAGGGACTGAACTTGTGTTTCCTGCATTGGCAGGTGGATTCTTTAACACCGAGCCATCAGGAAAGCCCATGTGAAGGGGAGCAGTTGGGACAAATTGAGAGGATAGCACTGGAATATATACACTGTGGAAGTTTGGTGGTTTAGTTGCTAAGTCATGTCCGATTCTTGCGACCCCATGGACTGAAGCCGCCAGGCTCCTCTGTTCATGGATTCTCCAGGCAACAATACTGGAGTGGGTTGTCATGACTTTCTCCAGGGAATCTTTCTGACCCAGGAATTGAACCCAGGTCTCCTGCATTGCAGGCAGATTCTTTACTGACTGAGCTACAAGGTAAGATATGTATACACTACCATGTCTAAAATAGAAAACTAGTGGGAAGTTGCTGTATAACACAGGGAGCCCAACCTAGTGCTCTGTGACGACCGAGTGGGGTGGGGTGGGAGGCTCAAGAGGCAGGGGATATATATGTTATGACTGATTCAAGTTGTTCTATGGCAGAAACCAATACTCATGGTAAAGCAATCATCTTCCAGTTAAAGAGATCCATGCAGAATCAAGATATTGAAGAAAACTTCACTAAACGATATGGAATGAGTACTGAGCATCAGTACTTCAAGTGCTCAGTTTCTAACATGACCAATGAGTTTCCTTAATTTACTGAATCTGTGTTGGAGTGACAGCAACACTACTCACAAGGGATAATGTAACTATGTTTTAGTACTCTTAGTAGGAAGACTAGTCTCTTATAGGCATGTTTATCAGAATGGAGGACTTTAAAACTATCACAGCAGGTTCAGGATGTTTAATTTGGCCAAAATAACAAAGAAATGTACTAAACACACCTTCAGTCCTTCGTCACCAGCCAGTTACAAGCATATCCTATAAAGTGATGGTCATCTTCAAGAGAAATTGATTCCATATCTGAATTTGCCTGCATGGATCTCTTGATAAAAAGCCCCAAATAAAAAATACACAATACAGAAAAATTTAGACTTCCATTTGCCAGAACAGATTTAGCCAAGCATTGGTTAATTAAAGACTGAATATTTAAGATTCTTTTAAAAAAGAAAATTAACATTTTAGTAAGGTATTACTTTATGACATCTTATACCTTCATAATGTTTAATATTCATAGGTATATAGAATGTTTGATTTTTACAAAAGCCAAGTGGTTGTACATTAATCTGGGGGCATAAGTAATGCTAAACATTCTAAATTTCTCTTTCCTTGAGTTAACTTTTTCTTGTCAACTTTATGGTTTAATTTACTACTATGGAAACTAAAGCTTTTGGAGTCTGAAGTGGCTGAGAGAGGACTAAAATATATGGAATGGACTTTTTAAAACTGGAGAACTGAAGCTGCTGAGATTTCACTATGGAAAGATTTCAAAGTGGCTAAATCCTAGAGATAGTTACACTCTGGATGCCATGTCTCCAAAGTTCCTTAAGAGATTATGCCAAAGAGTGGCTTGAAGAATCCTGCCACCCCTCTCCCACGATACCCCACCTTCTGGTCCTTGCTTAATATGGTTCTATGTAAACTTGATTTCAAGCCATGAGTGCACTTGCCTGCAGACTAGACAACCATTTCTTAAACCCATCCTACATAGGAATTCTTGAGATGCTGCTTTTCCATAGGAATAGTCTGAGCTATGCCAGCAGGTGACATAACCTAGGTGAGGAGAACAGACTTGGCACCCTGGCCTGAGCTGGAATTCCAGCTTTTCCATCTTCTGCCTGTGTGACCTGTTGGCAGATCAGTTATCCTCCCCAAGCCTCAGTTGTCTGGTTAGAAATAGATTCTAGAGTTATCAAGATTAGTATATAGAGGTTACTTTGCATAGGATAACCAAAACTGCTCATTTCAGAAGGTGAGGCAGTTTTTGGCCTGTGACAGGACTTATGTCTTGCAGCTATAGCTGTATAAAATAAGGTTTTTTAATAGCAAAGGGGAGAGGTCAGAATGGCTAAAATCCAGAGCCTGCACAGGAGATATTTATAACATGCTGCTCAAAAAACTCAGTCCCATAGAATATTTATAGCACCACACTTTCCAAACATTTGCCATTAAGGCCCACATGGAACTTGTTATCGAACCAGGTTGATCTTGCAAGATTTGCAGGCAGCAAGCCAAAATGTTGAGAGACCTAGATTTGCAGTGAGTAGTGAAAGTCACTCAGTTGTGTCTGACCTTTTGTGACCCCATGGACTAACACAATCCCTGGAATTCTCTAGGCCAGAATACTGGAGTGAGTAGCCCTCCCCTTCTCTAGGGGATCTTCCCAACCTAGGGATTGAACCCAGGTCTCCCGCTTATGGGCGAATTATTTTTACCAGCTTGAGCCCCAAGGGAAGCCCTGAAGAGAGAGTTCTCACATTCCTTCCTGAAGGCAAAGGCTCAGGGTATTTATGGGATAAAGAATAAAGAAGCAGGACCATCTGAGGCTTGGAGCTTGATGAGTGTTGGGGGAGGTGCTTGGGGAAAGGTGTGGTAATTGTAGTTCTGAGCAGGAGTAATCCAGCTACAAGCTTCTGCATGAGGCCACTAGAATGGCCTGAGGGTTGAGTTATTGGCTCCCTGACATAAAAAAATTCAGGAACTGGACACTTGAGCATGCCCAGTTGGAGGGTCGGTGGTCCCATCCAATCTTAGCCGCTTGCACTAGACACAGCTGACTAAATTTCTGGAGAAAAAAACTCAAGCAAACATCTCATTTACGCCTTTTCTGACTTGGAACACATGCAAGTCTTTTTTGTAGCAACAGTTAAAACGAATTTGATGGGTGAAGACAGGTTCCAGGTGAAATGGATTTAACTAATGATCGCTTTCACTTCTAGCACACCACTGGAGGGGATTGGAATGGAGATGAAGCTGCTCATGGCTGAAGGCCCAGTGCTCTTGAGGAATGAGGGAGTGGTATAGTGTACCTAGGAACATAACCGGGTATCCTGTGGCTAACTAGGTAGGAAGCACTGCTCAAGGTGCTCTACTGATTGGAGAAGATCTCTATGAACATGGAGAGAACTTGCTAGAAAAGTTCAGACTACGTTCTGCATGCTGAAGAAATTTGGAGGTCAGTCATTCTTAAACATGAATGCTTACTGCTAGTGGTTGGAGGTGGGGCACTGGCAGGAAAGGTGAGCTGCTTGGCTTTGTTTCCCGAGCATCTTCACAGATAAAATCTGAGCTCTGACTCAGGATCTAGTGTCAGTCCTATTTTTTTCCCTAATGTAACAGGCCAGTAATGGTCACGTAGCTTTAAGTGAGATTTGTTATTTGTCCTCTGCTGAATGCTGTCGAATTTTGGTGACTGATCCTCTCATTTCTGCCATTTTCTGGATGTTCTTTTGGCTGCCCTGGGTCTTCATTGCTGTTTGCAGGCTTTCTAATGGCGGTGAGCAGGCTTCTGACCGCAATGGCTTCACTGTGGGGAATTCAGTGTTGCTTTCCCAGGACCCACTGAGACGTGCCCCTAGAGTACCTTAAGGCGGTCCTATGAACTGGCCAGTGGGGTTGGGCATGTGAGTTGGGAGACTGTTTGGGAGAAAATGTGGCTCACAGGGTGGCTTTGCTGTCTCTGTGAAGCAGAATTGCTTTTCTCTTTGAAATATGGGAAAGTTCTTGCCTAGTTTCTCACCTCTGTGTCTCCTCTGTCTTATCCAAGGGAAGAAGAGCAACTGGGTTAATGAGACAGAGAACAACTCACAGAACATATGTAGCTGAACCCTCTTCTTCAGTTTTCAGAGTAGTGCCCTCTCCAGTTTGTGTGGGAAAAGCTCACCAACTCCAACTGATGGCAGAAGCTTCCCATCAGCCTGGTCCAGAGGTGCCACTTCTCCCAAGCTTGGTTCTGATTCAGGTCACCAAGGTAGTCTGACTCATGGTCCAGTTTTCAGTTGTTTCAGAACCAACTGGCAAAAGGGAGACAAAGGGCACATCAAACTCTGAGCTGGCATCTGAATTGGTGTCGTGTCATGATCTGTCAGCCTATTAGGATCTGACTCAAATCCCCTTGGAGAACAGACTTAACTGCTGGGTCTGGTCTGTTCAGAAGGTCTTAGGGTGTTGAACAGCTTCCTATGCCAGTGTGTGGGTTAAGATGGTGTTCATAGCTCTGCCGCTCATGCTATATTCAGTTCTCAACTCTTCTGTCAGAATAAATTCATAACAGCAGAGTCTACATGAGGGGTTGTTTAGAGGAAACATTCTTGCTAAGGTCTTACAGACTTGGGTTTCTGCTGTAAGGGGGAATGAGGGTACAGCTGATGGACTCACTTAGCAACTTGAACACATTTTCAGTTTTCAGTATCTTCATAACTTTATTCTGCCAGATCTCAAAGAAAATGGCTCATGCTTTCTACTGCAACATCACTGTGGACAAAACAGAAGCCCGTAGAGGGTGCTGAGATGCAAATGGACCAGGTGGCTGGCAGCATCATCTGCGTAGATGGAACTGCTGTGGAGTAGCAGGTGAGAAGCTTGTGAGAGGCAGGTGCTGTGTGTGAAACACTTAGAGAAAGCACTGGCCAAAGTTAGGAGTGTGTGTTAGTTTGGGTTTTCTAGAAGCAGACCCTAGAGGGAGAGTTCATGAAGGATCAAGACACATAATGAGGCTAAACCCCATAAAGTGGTGAAGTAAGATGGGCAAGAGGAGGGAAAATGTGGTGTGACATCAAGTAGAATCCCATTAGTAAACAGGCATATAGCAGAAGACCTCTAGAGACAGTACTGGTCATACCTCAGTTGTTCCAATCAAGGGAAAGAGCAAAAGTATCGATATCATCTCACTTGTACTTTTTGAACCAAAGCTTGTCACCAGGGTGACAGGAATCTCCAGGCCCTTGGTCTTCTGTAGACAACCCGTTTCTCCCATCCCCTCACAACAAAGACACAAGTCCTGGCTGCTGGCAGTCAAATCACCAGGTTCTGTTATGCCTGAATTTGGGATAAGGGTGGAAGGGAGGCATGGGCTGGGTGCTGACAGCTTCTGAGAGCATTTCTCTGAAGCCTGAAGCTAGAAAGGGAACCTCCTAGTCTGTTCATTCTCTACATGACTAAATAAAGAAGTAGATCTCCCAAACTAGAAGTGCCATGAGTGTTATGAATTTTAAATGAGATGAAATGTCATTTAGTTTGGGCTCCTCAGAAAAGGATTTGCACAGAAGGAATTATGGAAGTATTCCCAGGAGAAATCATTGAAGGAACGGGAGGCAAGGTATGCGTTGGAATGTAAGCCAAGGACAGCTGATCTCAGGCAAAATCCTCTTCTCTGTTTTATCCACTTGGACCCCACAGGGGAGCACTAGACTACAAGTTACATCAGTTGTGAGTTGGACCTTCAAAGTCATGTTTCTGACAGTGATTAGTTTATATGCCCTTAATTTGGAGACTGGAACATATAAATCCTCAGGGACAGCTGGATCTTGGGGGTATAGGTAAGACAGATGCAATAACCTAAGGCCAATGTTCAGGGAGAAACATGGGGGCTGGCTTTGGAAGTCATGTGAGAAGCAGAGCTGAGGGGATACAGAGAAATGATAGACAGGAACTTGAGAGATAGGTGTGGCCTTAACGTGGTTCCCTGATAAGCCTGTGCTTAGAGGAGAAAAAAGACTGATGAGTGGGAGGTAAGATTCCTTTGCCTCTGCCCCTTCACACGATACCTTGCTACATGCCTGTCTTAGAAACCTGACCCCTCATGGTGCACAGGCTTGCCTTTAGGCTTAATCATAAGCAATTCCTTCCAGGTAGACTCCTGAAGTCCCTTGCTCTGGTCTGAGGAGAACTAATTCAGCATCTTCTTGAATGCTCTAAAATTTCAATCAGTTGCAGGCTGAGAATTTTCCAGAGAATCTAGTGTCAGGGCCACTGACACTAGAAAGCAGAAGCTGAGGCAGGTCATCGTGGGAGAGAGGGAGACAACAGACCAATGTGGAAGCACCTCCTATTGTACCGTGCCTATCCTGGCACTGCTCCCTGGTGGGGACAAGCGTCTCGATACTGGCGTCTCACCCCTCACTTCTGTTCTGAGGAGTCTAAGGAAGGGCTTGTGAAAGCAGCATTCTAAGCTTTGTACGGTTTTTTATTTTTTGGCCACACCGAGCAGCCTAGGGGATCTTAGTTCCCTGACCAGGGATCGAACCCACAGCCTGTATGGTGGAAGCACCGTGTCTTAGTCACTGGACTGCCAGGGAAGTCCCTAAGCCTTGCATGTTAATGATAGTCTGTGAACTTATTTGTGAAAGTCAACTCTTTGTTCTACAAAACCTCTGGGTACCACTTCCTTTAAATTTCTGTACTATCTTCAACAGCTTAGCCTTGCTGTTGAAGTTAAATGACTTGGCTTTGTGGCTGAAGTGCCCGGAGGATTTCATTCTACTTTGAAATGCACTACTCCCTTGTGTTGCCATTATGAGTAAGATTTCTCGAGACTTTTTTTCCAGCTGAGGATCGATGTCATGGTGGTTTTGTCTAAGTGGTTGAAGTCATACCATGCAGGGGAATAAAATGGGAGGCCATGTAGCAATTTGTGCTTTTTCTTCTGTTTTAACTTTTGTATGCCTTGCAGTGATAGATTGATATACCAGGTTAAAGGAATTACTGTAAGACTTTGGTAATGAGATAGTGAGGCATGGAGAAGTGGTTCAGAGTTCTGTGACTAGGTATCAGGGTTTTGATTAGCCCGTGTCTTGGGACTATGCTCTTTTATGGCTTGAGTGGGTTGAAGTTGGGTATTTTCCTTCTGGATCAATGAGGTAAGGCTCCGATATTCTAGTTTCACTGAGGGCAAGCCTTGTTAAGAACATTGGCTCTGGCATGTTTTAAATGAACCTTCTGCTTCTCCCCCTGCCAGAAACAGGAGGGGGTTTGTCTTCGTTCCTAACTGCGGGGACCTAGTAGATCTCTGGGTAGTAAGCCTCATGATACTATGGGGCTTCCTACAGCTAAGTCCCCCTGTTTTTAACTCTCAGACTGGGTGCATTAAACTTCCAGAAACTGGTCAAGACCAGTTTAGATCATCCTCCCCACTGTGGTTTCCCTTTAGCTCTCCTCTTACAACCTGGGAGTCCCTGATTACCTGTTGTCTCCTCAGTCTAGTGGGGGGCTGCAGTTTCTTCTGTCTTCCCTTCTCATATGAATCCCAGAAGAACTGGATATTCTTTTGCTTATTTAGATTTCCAGCTTGTTAGGATAGAGCCGTGATGATCAAGGACATACCTGTAGAAGTGGAAAGCGGAATCTCTTCCACCATTATGAATACCACCTGTTTGCCCTTTACAACCAAAACAGTCAGATGTGCATCCACTGAAGAAGTTAAACCTTGGCATAGAAGGAGTGTAAGACTGAAATACACTGTCTATTAAAACATCTGATTTTAAATGTCAGAAGCTAATCTGGGCAAAACACTGTCTCTTATGACATAGGACTGAATGTTCCTGTTCTCTCTGTTTGGGGACCTGAGAAGACTAGATCTGGAAGGGAAAACTCAAGGAGCTCTGCTTTGAAGGCGTGTCCACATTGTGTGTAAAATTTGTGCAGTACTGGTGAGATGAAGCATGTTAGAGCATTTCACATCACAACGTGGTGGTGCAGGTTTGGGACATGACTGCCTAGTGATCAGGGAGAAGTTCTTCCCTGTTCAGTGGACAGCAGGGCCCAAGGCCTCAGCGCAACTTTAGGCTGTGCCTTGACCGAGTGCAGAGAGACTCTGGTACTAACAAAGGAGTGGGGGGCTGGAGTTGTCCTTGGCTATGAGTAGGATCTGTTTTATGATTCTCTCCACCTCTGCCTGAGCTGTTGCCACTTACTAGCCCTTGAATGTAGTCCACACCTTTATTTCTACCACTAGGACTCATGGTATGGACATGGATCCACAGACACTAGAGCAGGACATGAAATGCATTTGATGGCATCTCCATAACTTTGATCTCATATCTTCTCAATACTTTAGAATCACCCTCATCATCTATATGTTTCTTCTTTTTTTTTTTGAAACAGTTCTTTTACTTTAATCACAAACTCTTATAAATTGTTTAATTGTTATTATATGTTCATGTATTCAATTTATAATTTTTTGTGGTAGTTTTTTTTATTGTAACAAATTTAATAAAGACTTTTTACTTTACATATTTCTTTATATCCAGATGTGAGCTACTAGAATAGGTCAGCATGGGTTGTGTTTGGTATAAGGCGGAAACTTAGTGAGAATTTAGGACCACAGTTTCTATCAGAGCCAGGTACCTAAAGCTGTAGGTTTGAGGAATGTATAAGGGACTTGTTTCTAGGGTCTTGAGCTAAGGTTAGGGAAAAGCTGGTGATATCCTGTGAGTGAAATCCTAGGAGAAAATGGATGGTCAAAACCTCAGTGAAGGAAATTCCTACGAAGGAAGAAAGGAGCCTCAGAAGGCAGTGGAGCTCTCATCATGCAAGGAAGAAGGGAGGGTAGGTGGGGATAAAGCCTCAGACATAATGAAGTTGTACAACAAGTTTGGGTAGGCTGATGGGAATCTTTCAAAGTTGCCCGAGAGAGGGGTCCTGTGTCTCGTAGAGATGGGCTTGCCTTAGTTTTGCTACCACAGGGCATGAACTGGACCTGTCAATTACCCTTCCCATTGTAGGAGATCTGAGCTGTCTCCAGAGTTTTTCTGTGGTCTTGAGTTGTTCCCTGTTTCTACTATGGGGGCCCTTTCAGTGTGGACATGAATCTAAACAATGGAGCATGACATGATGTGCAAGAAGCCTAGAAAGTGGGCTGGAGCTATTTGGGTCCCCAAAAGAGGGTATAAAAACCACTTACGTCTGAGGCAGGGTATGTATGAATCCTGAAGTTGCTATCTCCAGATTCCATGGAGTGAAGGTAATCAGCTGGTTCAATGGTTCTTGGTCCCTGCTGCATTTGGAATTGATAAACATTATCAATGGCCTATCTACCTGAGTTCAGTGCGTCATAGATTTCAACTCACAAGTCTTTAAAACCGTGCCAAATGGAAACTTACTATACATGCGATATAGTTGCTGTTTTACCCTGGAAGCATTATTGCAGAATCAGTTGGTGGTCATTTAGCAGGGTTGGTGTCAAATAGGAGAGCACCTCCAGTAACTATTGGAATATATTAATACTCACAATCCCCTTAGCTAAGAAGTTGTCTTCAGTATAATACCTTCATCCCAAATCATTTCAGAAATAGTTCATGAAGCTGGACATCGTGTTTCTGAGTAGGCATATAAACACCAATTAGCTAGCTAGCATTTGTTGTTGTTCCCTTGCCCTTAATCAGGGAGGCAAACTTGACAGTTTTAAGGAATAATAACTAATGTCAGACCTGGAATTCTCAGAGTAAGAACTCAACAAAGAGTTGTGAACTTAGAGGGCTAGTTATCCTATTCGGGATTTGAGTCTTAAAGGAAACTTGTCAGATCCTTCCTCAACATCTATTTCCACCTTTTCAGACACACATACCCTTGATTTTCTTTTAGAAAATGATTTCCCCAGTTTCTCTCTAATCTTGGTCATTCTCGGGCATAGGTCTGTCTTCAGCTTTTTCAATTTTCCTACCCATTTACCCATGATTATAGTGACTAATTCAGAAATGGGCATGCTATCTATTCACTAATTATTAACCCAAGGAAATACTGCTGACATTGAACAACTCACTTTCAAGAGGAGCATTTGGAAAAAATACATCAAAGATAACAAGATAGAATACTTGTTATCATTAAGGAGGAAATTCAAACCTCCCAGAAGCTGGAGCCACTTGAACCAGTCTTATGTGGAGACAACTCGAAGTTTAGACTTTTCAATTTGTGCCAATGTATTCCTATCTTAGGACAATTAGTTTGGGTTTTCTGTCACTTGCTACCAAAAACATCCTAATAGTTACAGTCCAGTAGAATATCCCTGAGATGTGGGTATCAGAATAAGCCAAATTTTCATCGCTTGCAATGTCAAAACTAACTTGCTTATTAATATATTTGGGTAGTTAGGTAGTAGCATTATGCCAAAGACTTTCAGACTATGTATTAGTAGTTCAAAATAGAGTGGGGAGCAGAAGAGAAGAGAGGATTTCCTAGAGGGAGGTGGAAAGGCTATGCCAAGGCCAGTACAAAAGGAAATGATCCTATAGCCAAAGGACTGTCCTTTTTATTATTGTCTTGACCTGTGTATTTGCCACTTTTTATAAAGATGATACTTTCGAAGAGTGCCATGAGTGATACAATTCAAAAGCTAGGAAGTTACCCCCAGTTTGGGTGGTATTTTTCTGTCCAGAAGTTTTCAACGAAGGAAGAAGCTTGAAATGGAAACATTGAACAAAAACTAAAGATTAGCTGAGTGTCATCATGGCTAATAGCACTGGAGGTATACAGTTGCCCAGGGCCCCATCAGCCTGGATCCAGTGAGCTTCCAACCTGAGGAAGTAGGTCTGAGTCCTGGCTTTCCTGGTCAGTCTGAGTTCCTCTAGACCCTTTTTTGGACACTTAGTGATTAGCTTCTTGAAACTGGATGTGGACACTGAGGGGGGATGGCCACAAGTAGATAATTGCACCCAGGAAAGTCATGAGTTGATCCAGGTCAATGTCAGAGAGAAATGGCATATGATAGAATGAGTAGACTAGAACAGAAGAATCCAAGATAATTGGTCATGGGCAAATGTGAGTTGGTAACCTGGCCAATAGCACAATATTAGGATTGGAAGGGGTAGAGGCTAACTTCTACAAAGGAGGACCCACATACCTCAAATAACACTTAAGTATGGGATAAAATTAATACCCATAGTGTTAAGGTAACTTGGGAGCTGTGCCTGGCCTCCTCTTCTGCCTTAGATAGATGATCATCTTCACTCTGAATGAAATAGCCTTGTAGACAACTATAGGGACATAGAAGCTCGTCATCACAGCTGAACGTATTGAACAGATTTAGTCTTTCATTGAGATTCCAAATTTCTATACTGTTCTTGTTATCTGAAAAGCAGGTGTCAAAATGAGATTCATTCAGGAAAATTTTCAGAAAAAAATTAAGTAAACTGAGGAGAAGGAGATGGAGGATTCTAGGAGAGACATTAGAACAATGCAGGTGTGACCTTATGGAGGAAAGAAGGAAGAAATGGTGGAGAGTGCCTTGGCAGCTAAGAGACCAGAAATGACACCTCAGGAGACCCAGGTCTCCCAAGGATGGGCCTTCCCCAGGCCCCTGCTATACTTAGTCATCGGTTGGAAGTAGGTGTGGTCTTTGATGTCCACCTTGGTGCCCACATATCCACTTCTCTACCAGCTCCACCAGCCCATCATGGTTGTCAAGGCCCCTTTGCAGAGGATGTGGGTAGGATGAAATACAGCTGCCCTTGGGGGTTTGATCTTGGATCCCAAATGACATTTGTCTTCTCCCTTCTCCAGTCTAAACTCCCGTCACTCCTGGGTATCACCTCGTCTAATGTCTGGTGTTACCAGAACCAGCGTCATAAGGGGTCTGAATCCTTGCTATTCATACCCTTTCAAGTCTGGGCTACTGAACGTGTCAGGCATGAGGGGGCAGGAAGTGTAAGGACATACCCAAGTGGCTCACAGCGTTAGTATCTCACTGAGATCCCAAACTTGTGTGTTTCCACACATTCTTCCCTATTCCTATCATGTAAAAGAAGCCCAGCCTCCTCCTGCTGCTCAGAAGTGGTTATTCCTAATTTCCTGAGAGATGAGCTTTCTAAGGCTGGGTAGATTTCTATAAGAGGTATAAGCAGACTTGCGTGGTCTTGGAAGAAATGCAACATGCCTGCCTATCTAGTCTCTTGAATTAGTATGCTGTAAACCATCTTGAGAACGTCTAGGTCCCTGGAAGAATCCTAGATCACAGGCAGGCCTATGAGTCTAGTTGGAGGAGCCTGGGCTCATCCATCTGCAATGGACACTTGGATGTACGTGGGGGTGCTGCCATTAAGCCACTTCCGTCAGAAGATGGCATGACAAATTATTGACGTTACTGATGTGTAAAAATTTTTTAAAAAAGTCCTTTGTACCTACATCTCAAACTGAACTTGTGTGTAGTGGGCTGTTAAAGACTTGGCTTTGGATAAGATAGATACTTGGTAGAAGATCCTCTGATCCTAGGTAATAATGCTGCCTTTCCTTGTCTTTGGAGGAAGCAGAAGTCACCTATGCATTCAGATCCATAAGAGACGCTCTGCATTTTATCAGGTTTTACATCAAAGTATCTGTTTTCCATATGCTATCATTCAGGAATCATCTTTACCTTCAAAGGACCATGAATGTAGCTTGTACTCTACGTGAAGTGTTAGTCGCTTAGTTGTGTCTGACTGTTTGGGACCCCATGGACTATATACCCCGTCAGAGTCCTCTGTCCATGGAATTCTCCCGGCAAGAATACTTGAATGGGTAGTATTTTGTTTTCCTGACCTAGGGATCAAACCTGGTTTTCTAGCATTGTAGGCAGATTCGTTACCATCTGAGCCACCAGGGAAGCCCCTGTGAAGGCAAGGCCACACCTAAAAGCCAGAGGGCATGTCTCTCGACCCCTTCACTTGGCTCCTCTGACCAGAGGATCAATATATAATGCCCATCTTCCTCAGTGAGGGAAATGATGCAAGAATCTAAAAGCAATAAGGTTTCTGGGTCCAAGCTGCTATTAATTTACTGTAAGATGTTCTATGCCTCATGAGATGTGGGTGGACCTGAGCTCCTCTCCCATCCTAGCGGGCAGAGCAGATTGGGGAATCCCGGGAAGTCCAAAGGTCAAGTGTGGAATTAACATCCTGGGATGAGTTCAGTGTTTTGGCCAGGAGATGGCAGCACTGGAGCACGCAGCAGAGCCGCGCTCCCTGAGCAGCTGTGAGTTGGACGTCTCAGCCGGGCAGCTTCCTGGAGGGTTTGCGGAGTGTGGTTAATTACGACGGCTGTAAGGCAGTGGTCCCCAATCTTTTTGGCACCAAGGCCCAGTTTTGTGAAAGACAATTTTTCCATTAATGGAGTGGAAGGCAGGGGGGTGGTTTCGGGGTGATTCAAGCACACTGTATTCATCGTGCACTTCATTGGAAGATCTGATGTTGAAGCTGAAACTCCAATACTTTGGCCACCTCATGCGAAGAGTTGACTCATTGGAAAAGACCTTGATGCTGGGAAGGACTGGGGACGGGAGGAGAAGGGGAAGACAGGATGAGACGGCTGGATGGCATCACCGAATCGATGGACGTAGGTTTCGGTGGACTCTGAGAGTTGGTGATGGACAGGGAAGCCTGGCGTGCTGCGGTTCATGGGGTCGTAGAGTCGGACACGACTGAGTGACTGAACTGATACTGATTATTTCTATTATTACACCAGTTCCACCTCAGATCATCAGGCATTAGATCCCAGAGTCTGGAAATCCTCAACCCTAAAGGATATCCTGGTTATGTTATGCATGGATGGAGTTGGTTTTGGAGGGGAAAAAATGAAGCATAAGCTAAAAGGAAACTGACTTTCAAGATGCTAATACAAAGCTGAAGTTCTTTCGCAGAAAGAACACCTCAGTGCGGGCATAGCCTTTGAAGCCTAGAGCAGAGCCGAGGATTGGAGGAGGAGCGGGCTCTTAGGTAACAATGGGACGCACCTAGGTGGGCGGCTGGGGTGTCACAGTAGTGGAGGATGTCACATTTTCGAAAGGACCTGTGCTTGAGAAGCCTGATTCCTTTTCAAAAAAACCAACTCTTTCACCTTTTCCTCTTTTTGAAAAAAATTTTAATTTATTTATTTTAATTGGAGGCTAATAACTTTACAATATTGTAGTGGCTTTCGCCATACATTGACACGAATCAGCCACAGCTGTACATGTGTCCCCATCCTGAGCCCCCTTCCCACCTCCCTCCCATCCCATCCCTCAGGGTCATCCCAGTGCACCAGCTCTGAGCGCCCTGCCTCATGCATCGAACCTGGACTGGCGATCTATTTCACCTATGGTAATACACATGTTTCAATGCTGCTCTCTCAGATCATCCCACCCTCGCCTTCTCCCACAGAGTCCAATGCTCTTTTGTCACTCAAAATTTCCTCTTAAACACAGAAAAAATGTGGCATCACAAGGAAATCAGTGTGTGGCTAAATGCCTTTTATATACCTACCTTTTGGATATTTACTGCATATAACTCTTCCACAGACATGGGAGTGTTCTCATCCTCTCGAGATCATTCAGTTCCCTCACGTGGGGAAAACTGTGGATAAAGCACAGTAAATTAAGCCACGGGAGCATGAGATGGGGGCCGTGATGGGGAACAATAAGACTGCAGCTCAGCGCCGCCCAGTTCTGTGCTCGTGTACAGCTGAGCTCACTGGGGTCCCTCGCCGGCGTCCCAGGCTCCTTCAGGGGCACTTTGTTTGCATAGTGACTCTTCATTAGAACGGAATGCCAATCATTAAAACATACATGGTGAATTCAGACTGTTAGCAGTATCTCTGTTGATGAGAGAACTCTTTGATGAAGAGATGTCTCTATTGATTCAGAAGAAATTTTTTAGCTCTTCCCAAAAGGGTGGAAAATTAAGAATGCTAGTACAGTGCTCTGTATGAGTTAGAATAGTTTTTATACTGTAAAATCCTATTTTTTTTTAACAGCCTAGAAGGTTAGACTCTAAATGTTACTATATCTGGAAGTGAGAGGTAAATATCTTAAGTTAATTGAGCTCGGGTTTTGGTCTAGGTGTACAGCCCAGTTCTGACTTGTTGAGAGTGGTTTTATAGACACCATGAAGTTTACATGGGCAGAAAGCGCGTCTATGTTATGTCAGGTCTCATGAGAGAGAAGTATAGAGTTTTGATTACTGAGTGTTCTAGTGGTAGGAATGTGGTGATCTGGACACTCAGCTCCCGCTACTCACACTGGCTGTGTTGGGTGCTCACTGGCATTGGACCCAGAGGGGCATCAACATGTAAATGGCCGATTAGAGCTGCCCCACAGTGGCCTGAAATGGTGTCATTTGGGCTCTGCAGTCAGGAATTGGATGTAGGCTGTCACGGGGTGGGCACATCCTTGGAGTGAAGCAAACCCTGAGGGAGATGAGAACTGGAGGCAGCTGCTGGAACAAAGATCTCCTCTTTGAAGAAGATCCAGGGGTGCATTTCCAAGTCCTCCATGTCTAGCGACTCTGTGAACAGGAGCATCCTCCATAGTCTCTGGCCTGCTCTCCCACAGGGGTGTGCTCAGCTCAGGTGTCTTCCCAAGAGCCCCTGCCTTTCCTCCAGAGCCCCCACCATGGAATCGAGCGCTCGTTATGGGATGCTGGCAGGGCAGAGAGAAGCTACGTGGGAGCTAGAGTCAGGCCTGTTCCCAGTAGGACCTGGAGACTCGCAGAGGAGCAGGTTGCCAGCGACTGCCATGTACTTAATCCACTTCATGTTAGGGAATCAAGAAGCTATTGCAGAAGAAATACATCTGTAAGATTCCAATCTGGGGGACCATTTTGGAGAATACGTCAACAGTGGGCTGCGTTCCTCTCAAACGTCACTTCTGGAGCTTGTAGAGAATGACGAAGATCAGCATGCTCTTCTGAGAGCCAGGAAGTCGAGACTAACATGGAAGATGTTTTTTCTCTGCCTTTGGCCAAAGGTAGATCCAGGCTCAATTACAGAACCGTCTTATATTCTTTACAGAGTGCTGTGGCCTCCTTTGTTCAACTTCCCCTTTCCCTGCCAGACACAAGCGCTGATTGTCTTGCCCCGCAGTCGCTGTGGGAACCTAGTCGAGGTGCTGCAGGGAAGTCTCAGGAGCCTGTGGGGCTCTCTGTAGCTGCGTATTTCAGCACCTGGAGTATTTCAGCCTCAGTGGGTCTGCACTCAGGAACTGGTCAAGTATCCCTCAGGTTTTTCTCGTCCTCCTGGCTCTCCTGTGGTTTCAAGGGCAGTGACTGCATGGGTCTGTGCTAAGTCGCTTCATTTGTGTCTGACTCTTTGCGCCTCTATGGACTGTAGCGCCTCCAGGCTCCTCTGTCTGTATTGTCCAGGCAAGAATACTGGAGTGGGTGGCCTTGCCCTCTTCCAGGGGATCTTCCCAACCCAGAGATTGAACCCACGTCTCTTACATCTACTGCACTGACAGGTGGGTCCTTTAACCCCTATCACCACCTGGAAAGCCCAGCAGGTGCAGAGACTCCCAGCATTCACCTGTCTCTCCAACCTCGGGCAGCAGTTTGCCCTGGACCTTCCCCTCTTGTGAGCATCCAGGAAGGACTGTCTTTTTCTTTTCACTCTCAGTATCTTACTGGTTGTTAGGCCTGAGTGCCCACCTCCAGTCTTCATGCATGTGGCCCTGGAATGGGGGAGTCTCTTTTTCTACCATTTTCGATATACTACCTGCTTGTGTTCCATGACCAAAAGTCTAAGATCCGTGTCCCTCAGCAGAAAATAAACCTTGAAATAAAAGAAATATGAAGAACAAAAGAAGGAATAGTTGGCCAATATTTTGCCTGTTACAAGGACTCATGAAATGCCCCTTTGTGTCATTTGGAGTGATGGGTAGTAGACAGGTCAAAGAGATGGTTTTCTTTGAAAATATCTGTATGTATTAGACAGGGTTCTTCCCAGAATAGCTTCTGCTACCACATGGTAGGACTATGTGCTCTCATTCTCTCTGGGCAGGGACTGAGACAAAGACCAGCTTTTGTGGGAGACGTAAAGGCGCCCTGCTCTGAAGGTACAGCCATGTTGGGTGTAACTTGTGATGACCTTACAGGACATGAGGCAGCTCATCCCCTGAAGGAGCTTAGGGAACCTTGGGCGCAACCCCACGTGATGGGTACATGTGGGACGTGACCCTGCCTCATGGTCAGGGAGAAGTCCTTCTTTCTGTTCGTGGTGGACAAGAGGGTGTGAGGCCTGAGTGCAAGTCAAGGCTCTGCCCTCAGGGGTTTGGAGGAGATTCTTTGCTACCAGTGCAGGTTGGGAGAACAGGGGAAGCAGCCTTGGCTGTGAGGTGTATCTGTTTAAAATGATCTTTACTATGGTCTGAGATGTTCTGTATGCCAGGCCTTGTCCTGGCCATTATGTCTGTTACTGGGATCTTCTTGAGCTGGACTTGGATCTACAGACACTGGAACTGGGCATGGAATTCAAGTCTTCTCCTTGACCACCACTGAGTTCCCAAGACACAGCTGAAAACCTTAGTTCTGAGGGAGGGTTTGAAACTTCAAATTGCCTCCGTCCCAGGGGGTCAAGCTGTTTTAATGGTTCTAGCTGTAGTTGGAAATGAGAACTTTTATGTTACCTTTATGCCCGAGTTCCCTGTCTCATAGGTTACAACTCAAGTCTTCTCTGAAATTGGTCAAGTGACTGAATGTCACTATTCTGCCTTAGATGTATTGCAGATTTCATTACTGGATCATCTTTGGGACCATATGAATGAGAGAACCCACAGTAACTACTATAGTTTATCTACAATTTCCTTAGGAGATATTGAAGCAGTTTGATAACCCCATCCAAAGTCATCTTAGACATTGATCACAAAACTGAACTTCATGTCTTTGAGTAGGTAAACCAACACCAAAAGTTAGTTAAGATTTTTTTATCTCCTTGCCCTTGATCATGGAGGTTAACAGGCCTCAAAGGATGATAGTTAATGTCAAAGCTATACCTGGGATTTTCAGAGTGGAGTCTCCTCAGGGAGATAGCAGGTATGAACTCAGAAGGCTAGCCATCTTACTGTGAGCTAGTTTTAGAGAGGAGACAAGTTAGATCCTTCTTCCACATTTATTCCCACATTAGCAGTCATACAACCTCTGACTTTGTTTTAGGAAACCATCTGTTCCCTGGTTTCCTTCCAGTCCCAGTGAGTCTCAATCATGGGTCTGATTGGCTTCAACTCTTAGAGTGCCCCGTTTCCCTCCCATGGGTGATATCCACAGTGACTAACTCAGCGAGGGATATGCTGTCTAATCAGCCCCTACAACCTAGAGAGATTGCTGGAAATATGCGTTTTGTTTTTTGAGGAGGTCTTTTGGAAAATATATTTGAATGAAAATGAAGGCTAGAGCATTTGCTGTTAGGAAGGGAGAGCCTTCCCAGAAAGTGGGGGCTGGAGTCTTGTGTGGGTCCCCCATGTTGACACTGAGGAGTGAATGTGAAAACTGAGAGCTGAGGAGAAATGAGGAAAGAAAGTGGTCTGGTTCTTGGAAAAACTGATGTCTTGATTCAGCTCAGTGGACAAAACACCTAGACTCTTCATTTGTAAGCCAGTGTATTCCTGACTCAACAAAATTATAGTTGGGATTTTCTATCACTTGCAAGCAAAACAATCCTAAGTGACAGAGTTCAGTGGACCATCACAAAGATGCTGGTATTAGAATAAACTGGATTCTTCCATTGTTTACAGTACGAAAGCTGACTTGCAACTTAAGAAACTTGGGATATGTAGTAGAAAGGTATGTTAAAGGCTTTTCAGAGTAGGTTCACAATGGGGCAGAGTGAGAATGAAAAGGCCCCCAAGTGGGGGCTGGCAAGTCTTTTCCAAGGCCAGTGTTAAAAATCCTATATTCATAAGGCTATCCTGCTTATAACTGAGTTTACAAGTAATGGTGCTATTTTTACAAAGACAGTGTGTCTTAAATAATAGAAGTCTAGAAAACTTGGGAGGCCATCCCTGATTCTGGGACTTCTGTCTAGAAATGATGAAACTTGAGGCAAGGAAGAAAAAAAATCTTAAAATAGAAAGTGAGTTGCCATGTCCTCCTCCAGAGGATCTTCCTGACCAATCCGGGGATTAGAACACACATATCTCAAGTCTCTTGCATTGGCAGGAGGGCTCTTTACCACTAGCACCACCTGGGAAGCCTCCAAATAGAAACAACAGATGCCAAATGGAGGATGAACTGAGTGATGTCATGGTTACTAACACTAGGGTTTGTGCTAGCTGTGGTCTTATAGAGTTGCCTAGCTATCAATCAGTCTGGATCCAGTGAGCCTCCATCTAAAGGAACAGCTTTGATCCGGTCTCCCTGGTCAGGCTGGGTCCCTCTAGCCACTTAAATTTCAGATGTCCACGGTCTGCCTCTTTTTGAGGCACAATGAGGATGTTGATGGCGGTCACATGTTGACAGCTACATCTGGGGTGGTTGCGAGTTAATGCGGGTCAATAGGAAAATGAAGTGGCATGTGGTGAAAACTGAAGACAAGAACAGAATAACCCAAAAGGATTGGACCCAAGAACAGTGAGGTGGAAACTTGGCCAATTGTTCCCCTGTCTCCTACTTCTTATCCTTGAGGAACTTTGGGAAAGGAGTATCCTTATCTCAGGCATCCCATCAATACAGGATAAATGAATATCCACAGCGATGAGGTCATTCAGGAGTTATACCTTCACCTCCCTGCCCTAGGTGGTCACTGTCCCAGTGACTGGGTATCTTCAGGTACAGTATATTCAGATATAGCTTTGTCCTGTATATGCTGCTTAAGATTTTGGTGAGGTCTGAAGAATTCTACTGTGGGTTTGCATTCTCTGAGAGGCAAATGCCAAGATGGGATGAATGTTTGAGAAATTTTTTGTGTGTTGAGAAACAGGTTTGCAGTAGGAATTTAAAGGGAACTGGAATATCTGTAGGTGCCATAACCATAAAGCTGGTCTAACGCTGTGACGGTAAGAAGGAAGGGACGTTGGATGGGAAGTCAGCTAGACTGTGCTGCAATACTAAGTGCCTTGGCATCATCAATGGCAACTGAGACCAGGAATGACCCCTCAGGGGACCCTGGTCTCCACGGGATGGACTTTCCCAGGTCCCTGCTGCACTCAGTCATTGGTTGGAAACAACCCATGGGGGTGTGGCTCTAATCATCACCAGAGGTCCTTTGTGCTCACAGATCCACTTCTCTACCAGGTCTGCAGGGTGGCCCACCATGGTTCTCAAGGCCTCCCTTTCAGAGGGTGTGAGTGGGGTGAAACACAGCTCCCCCCTTTATCTTGGGGGGCTTTATCTTGGGTCACTACTGATAGCCCTTTTCTCCTCAAAACTCTCTGATGAAGAGAGTTTTGGCTTTCACCTCATCTGAAGATTGGTGTGGTGTGACCCTAAGTATCATCTGTAGGGTGTGAACCCTCACTAGTAGACCCTTTTCAAGCCTGAACAGCTGACTGTATCTGAGCTACAGTGACACAAGGAAAGGAAGTCTGATCACTTGAAAAGTGGATCACTCTGGTTCAATACACATTACTCACTGCTCCCATCATGTAAATGTAGCCCAGCCTCTTGATCAGTCAGTTTTGCCAACAACAATGACTCATGAAATGCCCCTTCATGTCATTTGGAGTGAAGGGTAGTAGACAGGTAAAATCCTGATTACTGGACCCTAAAGTCTTCCCAGTAGGGATACAAGAGTACATAGATTCCTCTTTAATGTAAAGACTGCATCCTAAAGGACAATCTTAAACTTACAACTTCATGTTAACTAAGTTAATGCATCTACCATGCTTTCTGAAGTCTTTTTCAACTTTCTACTTAAAGGGTAGTCTCTTCCGAGTGCTATGTTTTGTGATAGGGCCATGAACTCCATAATCAGGGGCCCATTTTGTACCTTCTCTTTTCTAAAGTGATCAATGGTTAGGTATATTATTTTATGGGGTACATGCCTGTGGCTGGAACATTGCAGAAACCCCCAGAGAGTGGTACTGTTTGAGGCTCTACAGGCAGGAAATACTAACCCACACCAAGATTAGGAAGCCATTCACGAGTGGCTTCATATATGATTTTTCTCTAATGGAGAGGCCTCCATGTAGTTGAGGTAGTTAGCTGGCTACCAAGCTACAAGTTGGCAGCCTTTACACATCCTGCCATGTTGAGAGCTCAAATATTGCCTACAAGTTTGACTTTCAGAGGGAATGGCAGAATGTCACGTTCCAGAGACATTCTATGTTGTTTGGTGCTGAAGAACCCCCATGTCTGCAATCATGACCGCTGTATTCATTTGCCCATTGAAGGCTTGCTGATGTCAACAGGCAGAGACATTTTCTCTCTCTTGTCATATCTTGCCTCTTCTGTGATAGGTACTCCGTAGTGGATATGAAAATCTGCATACTTTGTATGTCCACATGCCCTTTCCTACATCTTGTTTAATCTTCCAGTCCTCCACCCAGACCCTGAGTAGATGGCTGGGCCTTTGTCCACTGCCCAGGAATCAGTATATAGTCCCCATATCTTTCACATGAAGCTGGTTTATAGAGCAGCAGCAGGAGCTGTGGGTTAACTACTCTCCCTTAAGTAGGAAGACCCAGGAATGCATCGCCAGGGCTGCCACACTTGTAGTGTGGATCAAAGATGCTTTGGTAGTAGAGTTAATATTCACCTACCAGGTGTAACAGAACTCTCTTCGCCAAACCACTACTAGTGATGCTAACAGAGGTTTCTCTTTTTTCAGTTTTAAAAAAAAAGGAACTTACTTTTCAACTTTTGCCAACAGAAAACCATGATCTGGCCCTTAGATACTGTACTTAGTATCTAGATATCTCTTTGTATACCACCCCTCTTCACCTGGCTTATGTGACTAAATGGGTCAAAACAGGTGACAGCATGTGAACTGGTCTTCTTCTGAGTAGTCTTGTGGCCACTAGACTCTCTGAGGCTTCTGACTCCCTATGATGTTGCCATTGGATAACTTCCTCAGATTTCTGAGTTCCTTTCTCTTCCCAATTGGAAATGCAGGTGGGGGGATTAGGTAGCTATTTAAAAAACAAGGTTTGCACTTCTGAATCCCTTTGGCTTACAGGCGTTTTGGTCCTGAAGAGATAACATGGATTGGCTGGGAGGTGACAATTGTTTCTTAGGCCACTTGGTTGAAGAAAGACAGCGGTTCTTTCTGGGAGCATGTTACAGAGGCGGCAGCAGGGGCTGGTTTTGCTGTGTAGGCAGCCAGCATCTAGACAGGGACCACAGTGTCGACTACAAATTGGCACTTGCCAAGAGCACTTGCCAGTGACTGAACAACAAGGGCATCTGCCCTCTGCCTCTGCGGAGACTGAACCTGCTCGCTGCTGCAGCTATTGACCTTCGACACCCCCGAGGGAGTTCAGAGTGAGAGAGTGGAGAGTGAGGCACTCTGTGCTCCAGGGAATCTGGTGAGATGGGTCTTTAGATAGCTGGATGTTTTTAGGAACCGACTTCCTGATCCCAATCTTTGCATTGGCAGACAGAATGAAAGCCACAATCACAGAAAACCAATCAAACCAATCCCATGGACCACAGCCTTGTCTAATTCAATGAAATCATGAGCCACGCCAAGATAGACTGGTTATGGTGGAGAGTTCTGATAAAACATGGTCCACTGGAGAAGGAAATGGCAAACCACTTCAGTATTCTTGCCTTGAGAACCCCATGAACAGTTCAGTTCAATTTAGTTTGGTTGCTCAGTTCAGTTTAGTTCAGTCGCTCAGTTGTGTCCGACTCTTTGCAACCCCATGAATTGCAGAACGCCAGGCCTCCCTGTCCATCACCAACTCCCAGAGCCTACCTAAACTTCTGTCCATTGAGTCAGTGATGCCATCCAACCACCTCATCCTCTGTCATCCCCTTCTCCTCCTGCCTTCAGTCTTTCCCAGCATCGGGGTCTTTTCAAATGAGTCAACTCTTTGCATTGGTGACCAAAATATTGGAGTTTCAGCTTCAACATCAGTCCTTCCAATGAACACCCAGGACTGATCTCTAGGATGGACTGGTTGGATCTCCTTGCAGTCCACGGGACTCTCAAGAGTCTTCTCTATCACCACAGTTCAAAAGCATCAATTCTTCGATGCTCAGCTTTCTTTTTAGTCCAACTCTCACATCCATACATGACTACTGGAAAAACCATAACTTTGACTAGATGGACCTTTGTTGCCAAAGTAGCGTCTCTGCTTTTTAATATGCTGTCTAGGTTGGTCATAACTTTTCTTCCAAGGGGTAAGCATCTTTTAAATTTATGACTGCAGTCACCATCTGCAGTGATTTTAGAGCTCCCCAAAATAAAGTCTGCCACTGTTTCCCCATCTATTTGCTATGAGGTGATGGGACCAGATGCCGTGATCTTAGTTTTCTGAATGTTGAGCTTTAAGCCAACTTTTCCACTCTCCTCTTTCACTTTCATTAAGAGGCTCTTTAGTTCTTCTTCACTTTCTGCCATTAGGGTGGTGTCATCTGCGTATCTGAGGTTATTGACATTTTTCACGGCAATCTTGATTTCAGCCCGTGCTTCTTCCGGCCCAGCATTTCTTATGATGTACTCTGCATATAAGTTAAATAAGCTGGGTGACAATATACAGCCATGATGTACTCCTTTTCTTATTTGGAATCAGTTTGTTGGGCCATGTCCAGTTCTAACTGTTGCTTCATGACCTGCATACAGTACGAAATGGCAAAAAGATAGGACACTGAAAGATGAACACCCCAGGTCAGTAGGTGCTCAATATGCTACTGGAGAACAGTGGAGAAATAATTACAGAAAGAATGAAGAGATGGAGCCAAAGCAAAAACAACACCCAGTTGTGGATGTGACTGGTGATGGAAGTAAAGTCTGATGCTGTAAAGAACAATTTGCATAGGAACCTGGAATGTTAGGTCCATGAATCAAGGTAAACTGGAAGTTGTCAAACAGGAGATGGCAAGAATGAACATCAACATTTTAGGAATCAGTGAACTAAAATGAACTGGAATGGGTTAATTTAACTCAGATGACCATTATATCTACTACGGTGGGCAAGAATCCGTTAGAAGAAATGGAGTAGCCATCATAGTCAACAAAAGAGTCCAAAATGCCATACTTGGGTGCAATCTCAAAAATGACAGAATGATCTCTGTTCGTTTCCAAGGCAAACCATTCAATATCACAGTAATCTAAGTCTATGTCCAGTAATGCTGAAGAAGCTGAAATTGAATGGTTTTTGAAGACCTACCAGACCTTCTAGAACTAACACCCCAAAAAGATGTCCTTTTCATTATAGGGGACTGGAATGCTAAAGTAGGAAGTCAAGAGATGCCAGAACAACTGGAAAGTTTGGCCTTGGAGTACAAAATGAAGCAGGGCAAATGCTAACAGAATTTTGTCAAGAGAACAAACACCATTTCCCAACAACCAAAGAGATGACTCTACACATGGACATCACCAGATGGTCAATACCAACATCAGATTGATTATATTCTTTGCCACCAAAGATGGAAAAGCTCTATACAATCAGTAAAAGTAAGACCCGGAGCTGACTGTGACTCAGATCATGTGCTTCTTATTGCAAATTCAGGCTTAAATTGAAGAAAGTAGGGAAAACCACTAGACCATTCAGGTATGCCCTAAATGAAATTCCTCATGACTATACAATGGAGGTGACGACCAGACTGAAGGGATTGGAGCTGGTAGAGCCTGAAGAACTATGGACAGAAATTCACAATACTGTATAGGAGGCAGTGACCAAAACCATCCCAAAGAAAAAGAGATGCAAGAAAGCAAAGTGGTTGTCTGAGGAAACTTTACAAACAGCTGAGGAATGAAGAGAAACAAAAGGCAAGGGAGAAAAGGGATGATATACCCAACTTAATGCAGAGTTCCAGAGAATAGCAAGGAGGGATAAGAAGGTCTTCTTAAATGAAGAATGCCAAAAAAAAAAAAAAAGAGGAAAGCAGTAGGGGAAAGAGTAGAGATCTCTTCAAGAAAATTGGAGGTATCAAGGGAACATTTCATGCAAGAATGGGCATGATAAAGGACAGAGACAGTAAGGACCTAACAGAAGCAGAAAAGATTAAGAAGAGATGCAGTGCCCATATAGGGACCCAGCAGAGCATCAGCAGCATCCACAGAAGTGATGGACCACTGAGTAGGAGGTGTAATCAGCAGAATTCAGTGGTGGCTGTAGCCACTGTGGGAAAACTCATTGATTGCACTCCTGTGTTTCCTAGCAGGGAATATTGGGGAGTGATGATTTTCTCTACCAAGAGAAGATCTGGAGAGGAGATCTGATCTCTGTGCAGAGACAACTGTTTTCAAAAGTAGAAGCACTTGATGGAGACTCCTATAGGGAGAATGGTCCACTGCACAGCGAATGAGCTGTAAACTGAACTGCTCTTGGTTACTTAGCTGATACTAGATTCTTACCCTCAGGGAAGCCACTCCAACTCCTCAAAAGCACTACGTCCTCATCTTGGCTGGAAGTGTTCTCTGAGAAAGCTGTTTTACTACCATGGCAGTGTAGTGTCTGGTATGATTGTGGAAGCTTTGAGTGTCCTTGTGTTTTTCTCTGAGAGACTGTGCCTGATCTCTATTATATCTGAGTGAGTATTTGAAGGAATTTGAGTGGAATGTTGAAAATGTAGGTGTGCTTTCCAATTCTTTAATAACTTCTCATGCATTCCCATTACCAGGGCATTTAAGAATGCCTGAAAGCAAGCCAGTACTCTGCATCATTCTTTAATCTTTTCTGTCTTTCAATTTGAAATGAGGCTATTCTGCTACATGGAAATTGAGTACTTTTTAAGTGCTTAATAGGTACTTAAAAATGACCTATGCGAGGCCTTTGATGTTTTACCTTAAATATTTTATTTGTAATATTTTTTAATATTAGGACTATTAAACATGAGTGTATCACATTTCTCTCAATTCACTTGCTTTGGTCTGTTCAGCTGTCTACCTTCTTCTTTCACTTTGCTTATCCTGTGTAGGATTGAAACCATGTAGTTTTCCCCTATTCTTTCTGCAGACAACCCAATTCTCTCATCTAGAAGAAACCTTCTTTCTTTGCTTCTAGATATTCTATATGTACACTTCAATTTCCACCAAGTAGAACCAAGCTGCAAAGAGTATTTTGTGTGTAAGCCTGAGGAGAATTTCACTTTGCTGAAACGAATAAGTAGGCAGGGCTGCATTCTTTTGGGAGGTTTTAGATGGGAGATTAATCCATTTTCTTGATTTGTCCAGCTACAATGGCTTTGAGTTCCTTGGCTCCTGGCCCCATCTGTTTTTAACACCAGTGATGGCTGGTCTAGATTCTTAATTCCATTACTCTGATTCATCTGCCTCCCTCTTCCAGTTTTAGGGCTCTGACTGTACCTTCCAGCTGGGATAATGTAGGATAATCCCCCTGTTCTGTGCTCTGCTGATGAACAACCTTAATTCCACCTGCAGTCTTAATTCTCTCTTTCCATGTCTCCTAATCTGTTCATGGCTTTGGGGAGTTAGGATGTAGACCTCTTGGGGGGCCATTCTTCTACCACAGAAGGGAATGGGAATCAGTCTCTACCTGGAAAGAACAGGTGCTCATGAAGGAGTCGCTGAGGTCCACTAACTATGCAGATACTTCCTGCGGGATACATGCTGGGCACTCCCGCTGCAGTACGGATCAAGTCCAAAGCTTGTTTCCTATGGAGACTGAAAGGACAGATCTGTGTACCAGAGAGTCTGCGGCTACTCTTGGAAGAAGGACATGATCCTTCTTTGATCTTCCTCTCCTTTGACCTGTGAACTTTTCTTGAGATTTCCTTATATTTCCTACCTCTTCAAATATCTGGTTGTTTGGTGCTATTAGATCTGTTACTTTCATTCTTTTATTTTATTTTATTTTTCCTCCCTTTTATTGTTTTTGTCATACAATGCCATGATATCACCATGGGTTTACATATGCTCCCCCTCCAGAAACCCCTCCCTCCCCCCTCCCTCCTCCCTCCTCCCCGGGAAATCTCAATGCACCAGCCCCGAGAATCAATCCTGGGCTGGCAATTGATTTCACATATGGTAATTAACATGTTTCAATGCCATTCTCCCATATCATCCCACCCTTTCCCTCATTCACAGAGTCCACGAGTCTATTCTATACATCTGCGTTCCTTTTGCTGTCTCGCATGTTGAGTTCTCGTTACTGTCTTTCTAAATTCCATATATATGCGTTAATATACTGTATTGTTGTTTTTGCTTCTGGCTTACTTCACTCTGGATAATGGGCTCCAGTTCGGTCCATCTGAGTAGAATTGCTTCAAATGAATTTTTTTTTTAATGCTGAGTAATATTCCATTGTGTATATGTACCACAGCTTTCTTATCCATTCATCAGTTGATGGGCATCTAGGTTGCTTCCATGTCCTGGCTATTGTAAACAATGCAGCGATGAACATTGGGGTACAGGTGGCTCTTTCAGTTCTGGTTTCCTCGGTGTATATGCCCAGCAGTGGGATTGCTGGGTCATATGGCAGGACTATTTGCAGCTTTTTAAGGAACCTCCACACTGTTTTCCATAGTGGCTGTACTAGTTTACATTCCCACCAACAGTGTAAGAGGGCTCCCTTTTCTCCACATCCTCTCCAGCATTTATTGCTTGTAGACTTTTGGATTGCAGCCATTCTGACTGGTGTAAAGTGATACCTCATTGTGGTTTTGATTTGCATTTCTCTGATAATGAGTGATGTTGAACATCTTTTCATGTGTTTGTTAGCCATTTTTATGTCTTCTTTGGAGAAATGTCTGTTAAGTTCTTTGGCCCACTTTTTGATTGGGTCGTTTATTTTTCTAGAATGGAGCTGCAGGAGTTGCTTGTATATTTTTGAGAATAATTGTTTGTCCGTTGCTTCATTGGCTATTATTTTCTCCCATTCTGAAGGCTGTCTTTTCACCTTGCTTATAGTTTCCTTTGTTGTGCAGAAGCTTTTAATTTTAATTAGGTCCCATTTGTTTATTCAGATCTGTTACTTTCATTCTTGTATCTGGATACAGAATATTTCGACTTAAGGATGGGTGTTGAAATTCTTCCTCTGTAGCCTGACCATCTTCTTTGCTTTGTATAATTAAGCATTCACGTTGTCCTGGTTTCTGAGTGATTTTTCTGCTTACATTGGTTTGATCATCAGGGTTCCAATTGCCCTTGTCTCCTAAATGAACATATGAGACTGATTACTTGGATGCGACAAGAAAGAAGTAGATAGACCAGGCTTAGCATGCTTATGATTCTTCTACTAGGCTAGGAAAAATACAGCATCCTTGATTTCTAAATGGCCAAATGACCTCTACCTTTGAAAGGACCTCTACTGTTGAGCCCCAGATAAATATATCAATTACTTGAGTTCCATTTGGGTTAAAGCCCTTTTTAATTACAGTCAATCAATTCAGATTCACTTCTGCTTAGTTAGGTTTCCTAAAAAGCGACCAGGAGAGACGAGTATTTGGGTGCAAGTCAATTCCTGGAAGGTGATGCCAGGAAACACAAAGTTACAGAAATGAGTCAGGGAAGGCAGGTCAACCACTACACACATGAGTGGAATGACCACTGGGGATCCACTTGGGCCACCTCTGCTGGGACAATTCTGAGGAATGATGAAGGCAGACTCTGAAAGGGAAGGCTACCTCCTACTGCTCCTCACTGACTGAGGAATCTTGCTGGGCACTTACTAAAGGACTCCTGGCCTGCCCTGCACAGCACTGACCTGCAGCAGAACAGACACACAGGAGAAACTGGTGTGTGGATGTGTCTGTAGGTTTCCTCTGGGTGGGCTGAGCAATCAGCAGGAGAAGCGAGTGTCTGCTCAGTCTACTTGGTCCACTGTTGGAACCACTGTTCTCTTTGGAACCACTTGAGCCCCATATTGAGTGCACTTCTCTTCTCTTGACTGGCCACCATCTTGAACAACCAACCTGTACAAGGAAATTGACAGTAAGGTGATTAGTGTGAGAAGCCACTTTCCCCACAGCTGCCATGATGAGTTCCTAGACTGCAATAGATACTCACCTCCCTCTTTACACATTTTATATGTGTAACTACACATCTTTATCCTCTGCCAGTCCCTCTGCTCATTCATATCAAGACAGAGATATTACATATCCACAGAGCATCCAAGCACTTGGCTACTTTGTCTAATCATATGATGGTTCCTGTGTAAGTGTACTTGTCACCAGTGTCACTAACAGAGCCGCTCGACCCCAACAAGTCTACACATGGTCCCTCTTTGTGTAGCAGAAGCTGGTTTCTTCATGATGTTCAGGGTCCATGATCTCTGCCTTATTTACTGCTCCTTTCATCTACTTGCCTCCTGGCATGAGGTCCGTAGCCTGACCAATAGTGGCTTTAGGTCTCTGGATCCTATTCTGTACCTCCTGGTGGAAGTCTTCCTCTTTGGGGGTTCAGAACCATTAATCCTGCAGGGCCTGAAGTTGTGGGGACAGGAAGCACCTCCTCTCCTAGTGGATCACAGGGTAAGATGGTGAGAAAACCTGTCCTACTTCTATCTTTTGTTCCAGAGAGCTACAGTACTATATTCATAACCAAAATACCAAATAATATAATTTGGTTATGGTATTGCAGATACTAAATCACATCCCTAGTGGACATGAGGCTAAACCGCTAAGATCCTGGATAACAGTCAGGTGAAGACAGGAAATACAGTGTTGAACTGTGCTGAGTCTCGGTGACCCTGTTCAACTTGAGGTTGAGTATCTCTGAGAGGTCCCTCCCAGCTAGTCTGGGGCTTGTTTTATCTGCACTGTCTGCTCAGGAAGTCACTCCTCTTAAGGCTTTGTAACATCAGGAAGTGGTTCTCCAGGTCATCACAGGGATGGGCATGTATCTGAGGTACGCAGACTGAGGGTATGTAGATTCAACAGAGTCAGGTTCAGATGGTTATGTCAATAAACTGTGACCTCATCCATTCTGTGGAGATGGTACAGCTAATTGACTGAGTCAGCAACTACAGGATGTCTTCATGACTTTCTTCTTCCAGGGACTAGGGAAAGTGGTTCATTCTGTGGTTTCCACTGAATATAAAGGTAACGGTAGTATTAATGAGTTGGAGACCATCTGTAGTCTAAATATTGGCATCTAAGAGTCATTTTGGTTGCTCTGAAGATTGTTCTGTAGTATATTCCAAAGGAAGGGATTGTTGGGGCAGGATTCTGGGTCTATGTTATAGCTTTTGAACTCATTCTTGAAAGTCATTTCTGTTTTCCTTGTGATAATGAAGTAATTTTCTTGATAGAATTTAAGATTTCAACACTGTCTCCTATCTTAGTGTTGCTGTAGAGTTAAGAATGGTTTGGTTTTGTTGCTGAAGTTCTCAGGATTCTATTTTGAAGTTCAATGTGCCCACATGTTGCCCATTATGAGTAGATTTTTCTATGGAAAGTTTATTCTGGGAAATGCCCATGTTGTGGAAACCATGCCTTACAGGAGACTGACAGAAGAAAAGGGGGGTATAATAGATACAATATAAAAGATAATGTGTATTTTCTTCTACCATTTTGTCTTTTGCTATACCTTGCTATTTTTGTGTGTGATAGCAAGATGTGATGTATCGGGTAAAAATACTGTGAGTAGAACTTTGATTAGCTGGGTAACAAATGGGAAGAGAAGTATTCCCTTATCACAAGATGAGGTCTAAGGGTTTCAGTTTCTGTGCTTTGGAACTATGACCTTCGCAAGAGTTAATCAGTAGTTTTTCTCCCTTTGAGGGTGGGCCAAGCTGCTTGAGTGAGTTGGAGTTGGGTATTTCCCTTCTGGATCACATAAGTTCTGATGTGAAAGTGAGGATCTGGTGTACTAGTTCCCTGAGGGTAGGTCTTATTGACAGAATGCACTGATCTTTCTAAATGGCTTTTTCTCCCTTCCCTGCCAGACACAAGAGCAGATTGTACTCAGAGTTTTGCTTGTGGGAGCCCAGCTGAGGTCCTGTGGTGAAGAGTGAAAGTGAAAATCGCTCGGCCGGGTCCGACTTCTTGTAAGCCCATGGACTTGGCCATGGAAACCTCATGATATTCTGAAGGCCTCCTACGGCTGGGTCCCACAGGAGTTTTAAAATCTCAAGTGTGTCTGCACTGAACTTTCAGAAATGGATCAAGTATAGTTCAGGTTTTCCTCCCGCTGCTGGTTCTCCCTGGGTTTCTCCCTTGAGTCCCTGCTGAAGGATTCCCTCCGTTTACCTGTCTCTCCAATCTAGCAGGCCACAGTTTGACCTGAACCTTCCCCTCTTGTGAGCATCCAGGAAGGATTGTCTGTTTCTTTCCTTTTCAGTCTCAGTTATTTACTGGCTGTTAGGCCTGAGTGGCCGCCACTAACGTCCTTGCATGTGGCACTGGAATGTGGCAGTCTCATCTGCCATCATTATAAGTACTACCGGCTGTGTACCAAGACCTAAAGTCTGAGATCTGTGATCCTTAGCAGAAATTAAGCCTTGGCAGAGAAGGTATGTGAAGAATGAAAGAGGAAAGAGTCAGTTGTGTTTTTATTTTCTTTATTTATTTATTGGTTTTGCCATACAATGACATGAAACTGCCATGGGTTTACATATGCTCCCCCTCCAGAACCCCCCTCCCTCCTCCCTCCCAATTCCCTCCGACTGGGAAATCTCAGTGCACCAGCCCCCAGCATCAATCCTGGGCTGGCGATTGATTTCACATATGATAATTAACATGTTTTAATGCCATTCTCCCATATCATCCCACCCGTACCCTCATCCACAGAGTCCACGAGTCTGTTCTATATGTCTGCGTTCCTTTTGCTGTCTCGCATGCAGGGTTCTCACTGCCATCTTTCTAAATTCCATATATATGCGTTAGTATACTGTATTGTTGTTTTTCCTTCTGGCTTACTTCACTCTGGATAATAGGCTCCAGTTCTGTCCACCTGAGTAGAACTGATTCAAATGAATTTTTTTTTAATGCTGAGTAATATTCCATTGTGTATATGTACCACAGCTTTCTTATCCATTCGTCAGTTGATGGGCATCTAGGTTGCTTCCATGTCCTGGCTATTGTAAACAATGCAGCGATGAACATTGGGGTGCACGTGGCTCTTTCAATTCTGGTTTCCTAGGTGTGTATGCCCAGCAGTGGGATTGCTGGGTCATATGGCAGGTCTATTTGCAGCTTTTTAAGGAACCTCCACACTGTTTTCCATAGTGGCTGTACTAGTTTGCATTCCCACCAACAGTGTAAGAGGGTTCCCTTTTCTCCACATCCTCTCCAGCATTTATTGCTTGTAGACTTTTGGATTGCAGCCATTCTGACTGGTGTAAAGTGGTACCTCATTGTGGTTTTGATTTGCATTTCTCTGATAATGAGTGATGTTGAGCATCTTTTCATGTGTTTGTTGGCCATTTTTATGTCTTCTTTGGAGAAATGTCTGTTAAGTTCTTTGGCCCACTTTTTGATTGGGTCGTTTATTTTTCTAGAATGGAGCTGCAGGAGTTGTTTGTATATTTTTGAGATTAATTGTCCGTTTCTTCATTGGCTATTATTTTCTCCCATTCTGAAGGCTGTCTTTTCACTTTGCTTATAGTTTCCTTTGTTGTGCAGAAGCTTTTAATTTTAATTAGGTCCCATTTGTTTATTCGTGCTTTTATTTCCAATATTCTGGGTGGTGGGTCATGGAGGATCCCGCTTTGGTTTATGTCAGAGAGTGTTTTGCCTATGTTATCCTCTAGGAGTTTTATAGTTTCTGGTCTTATGCTTAGATCTTTGATCCATTTTGAGTTTATCTTTGTGTATGGTGTTAGAAAGTGTTCTAGTTTCATTCTTTTACAAGTGGCTGTCCAGTTTTCCCAGCACCACTTGTTAAAGAGGTTGTCTTTTCTCCATTGTATATTCTTGCCTTCTTTGTCAAAGATAAGGTGTCCATAGATGCGTGGATTTATCTCTGGGCTTTCTATTTTGTTCCATTGATCTATATTTCTGTCTTTGTGCCAGTACCATACTGTCTTAATGACTATTTGTAGAATAGCCTAAAGTCAGGTAGGTTGATTCCTCCAGTTCCATTCTTCTTTCTCAAGATTGCTTTGGCTATATGAGGTTTTTTGTATTTCCATACAAATTGTGAAATTATTTGCTCTAATTCTCTGAAAAAGACCTCTGGTAGCTTGATAGGAATTGCATTGAATCTATAGATTTCTTTGGGTAGTATACTCTTTTTCACTATATTGATTCTTCCAATCCACGAACACGGCACATTTCTTCATCTATTTGTGTCCTCTTTGATTTCTTTCATCAGTGTTTTATAGTTTTCTATATATAAGTCTTTTGTTTCTTTAGGTAGAAATACTCCTAAGTATTTTATTCTTTTTGATTCGATGGTGAATGGAATTGTTTCCTTAATTTCTCTTTCTGTTTTCTCATTGTTAGTGTATAGGAATGCCAGGGATTTCTGTGTGTTGATTTTGTATCCTGAAACTTTACTATATTCACTGATTAGCTCTAGTAATTTTCTGGTAGAGTCTTTAGGGTTTTCAATATAGAGATCATGTCATCTGTAAACAGAGAGAGTTTTACTTCTTTTTTTCCAATCTGGATTCCTTTAATTTCTTTATCTGCTCTGATTGCTGTGGCCAAGACTTCCAAAACTATGTTGAGTAGTAGTGGTGAGAGTGGGCACCCTTGTCTTGTTCCTGACTTCAGGGGAAATGCTTTAAATTTTTCACCATTGAGGATAATGTTTACTGTGGGTTTGTCATATATAGCTTTTATTATGTTGAGGTATGTCCCTTCTATTCCTGACTTTTGGAGGGTTTTTATCATAAATGGATGTTGAATTTTGTCAGAGGCTTTCTCTGCATCTATTGAGATAATCATGTGGTTTTTATTTTTCAATTTGTTAATGTGGTGTATTACATTGATTGATTTGCGAATATTGAAGAATCCTTGCATCCCTGGGATAAAGCCTACTTGATCATGATGTATGATCTTTTTAATGTGTTGTTGGATTCTATTTGCTAGAATTTTGTTAAGGATTTTTGCATCTATGTTCATCAGTGATATTGGCCTGTAGTTTTCTTTTTTTGTGGCATCTTTGTCGGGTTTTGGAATTAGGGTGATGGTGGCCTCGTAGAATGAGTTTGGAAGTTTACCTTCCTCTGCAATTTTCTGGAAGAGTTTGAGTAGAATAGGTGTTAGCGCTTCTCTAAATTTTTGGTAGAATTCAGCTGTGAAGCCATCTGGTCCTGGGCTTTTGTTTTTTGGAAGATTTCTGATTACGGTTTCAATTTCCGTGCTTGTGATGGGTCTATTAATATTATCTATCTCTTCCTGGTTTAGTCTTGGAAAGTTGTACTTTTCTAGGAATTTGTCCATTTCATCCAGGTTGTCCAGTTTATTTGCATATAGTTGCTGATAATAGTCTCTTATGATCCTTTGTATTTCTGTGTTTTCTGTTGTGATCTCTCTGTTTTCATTTCTAATTCTGTTGATTTGGTTCTTCCTTTGTTTCTTGATGAGTCTGGCTAATGGTTTGTCAATTTTATTTATCTTCTCAAAGAACTGGCTTTTGGCTTGGTTGATTTTTGCTATGGTCTCTTTTGTTTCCTTCGCATTTATTTCTGCCCTGATCTTTAAGATTTCTTTCCTTCTAGTAGACCTGGGCTTCTGCATCTCTTCCTTTTCTAGTTGCTTTAGGTGTAAAGCAAGGTTATTTATTTTACTTTTTTCTTATTTCCTGAGGTGAGCTTGTATTGCTATGAACTTTCCCCTTAGCACTGCTTTTACAGTGTCCCATAGGTTTTGGGTTGTTGTGTTTTCGTTTTCATTCATTTCTATGCATAACTGAATTTCTCTTTTGATTTCTTCTGTGATTTGTTGGTTATTCAGCAGTGTGTTGTTGAGCCTCCATATGTTGGAAGTTTTGAATGGTTTTCTCCTGTAATTGATATCTAATCTCACTGCATTGTGGTCAGAAAAGATGCTTGGAATGATTTCAATATTTTTGAATTTACCAAGGCTAGATTTATGGCCCAGGACGTGATCTATCCTGGAGAAGGTCCCGTGTACACTTGAGAAAAGGGTGAAATTCCTTGTTTTGGGGTGGAATGACCTATAGATATCAATTAGGTCTAGTTGGTCTATTGTATCATTTAAGGTTTGAATTTCCTTGTTACTTTTCTGTCTAGTTGATTTATCCATTGGTGTGAGTGGTGTATTAAAGTCTCCCACTATTATTGTGTTATTGTTGATTTCCCCTTTCATACTTGTTAGCATTTGCCTTACATATTGTGGTGCTCCTATGTTGGGTGCATAAATATTTATAATTGTTATTTCTTCTTCTTTTAATCCTTATTCTTGACAAACTTTGGGAAAGATGTATCCTTATCTCAGACTTATCCCCTCATTACGGGTTAAATGAATATCCACATTGATGAGGTCATTCAGGAGTATCCCTGCCACCTCCCTCTCCTGGTGGTCACTGTCTCTCTGAATGGAGCATTTTGGGGGCATCTTCAGGCATAAGGTATGCAGATATAAAGGTGTCTAATATATGTTTGTTAGTATTTTAAGTGGGATCTAAATGTTTATACTGTTTTACATTCTGTGCTATGTAGATGCAAAGAGGGGATTGATATTTGGAAACCTTTCCTTTTCTTTTTTTTTTTTGTGGTGAGAAACAAGCCTGCAGTGGAAATTTAGAGGGAACCGAAGTATCCGCTGGAGCCATCAATTACAATGAAAGTCTAACCCTGTGAAGGAAAGAGGGAATAAATGTTGGGTAGGCCGTGAGCTAGCCTGTGCTGCAAACTAAATGCCTTGGCGTCATCAATGGCAACTAAGAGACCAGAAATGACCCCTCGGGAGACCCTGGTCTCCCAGGGATGGACTCTCCCCAGGTCCCTGCTGCACTCAGTCATTGGTTGGAAACGACCCATGGGGGTGTGGCTCTAATTGTCACCAGAGGCCCCCTTGTGCTCACAGATCCACTTCTCTACCAGGTCCGCAGAGCAGCCCATCATGGTTCCCAAGGCCTCCCTTTCAGAGGGTGCGAGTGGGGTGACACACAGCTCTCCTTGAGGGGCTTAATCTTGGGTCACAACTGGTACCTGTCTTCTCCCTTCTCCCCTCAAAATTCTCTTCACTCTTAGCTATCTGGAGATGGGTGTGGTGTGACCCTAACTAGCATCAGTGGGGTCTGAACCCTTGCTAGTAGATCCTTATCAAGCTCGAGCCGCTGACGGTACCTGAGTTACAGTGAGGCAAGGGAAGGAAGTCTGAGGAGATGGTCAAGAGGGTCATCTGGGCTTAATATACGTTACTCCTTGCTCCCATCATGTAAAAGTAGCCCAGCTTCTTGGTGATCAGTCAGTTATGCCTGCAACAATTCTGACTCATGAGATGACATGGTCCATCTCTTAGAGAGATGGAGAGTGATATAGGTCAAGCTTCTAACTCATTCTTTTTTTCTGTTCTGTGGTCGTGATTTCCATGACTCTATCTGTTCTTCTTTTATTTAGTTTACTATTCAAATGAATTTTTTTTAATGCTGAGTAATATTCCATTGTGTATATGTACCACAGCTTTCTTATCCATTCGTCAGTTGATGGGCATCTAGGTTGCTTCCATGTCCTGGCTATTGTAAACAATGCAGTGATGAACATTGGGGTGCACGTGGCTCTTTCAATTCTGGTTTCCTCGGTGTGTATGCCCAGCAGTGGGATTGCTGGGTCATATGGCAGGTCTATTGATTCCTTCTAGTGTGTATTTCTTTTCAGTTATTGTATTCTTAAATTGGTTATTCTTTATATTTTCTGACTCTTTGCTTAAAACTTCTAGCTTCTCACTCTGTCCACTCATTCTCCCGAGTTCTTTGTCTTTATTGATCTGAACTCTTTGGGGCTAGATGCCTATCTTCATGTCACTTAGTTCTTCTGGGATTTTATCTTGTTTCTTTGTTTAGAACATATTCCTCTGCTGCTTGATATCTCTTTGGCTTAGGGTTCTGGGATCCACAGCATTGCTGATGGGTCCTTGACGAGCACCGCAGGGGCTCTCTGAGGCCACAGCACTGCTGGAGCTCTAAGGGCACGTCCATGTCTGGCACCAGGGCCCAGAGTAGACAGCACTCATTGCAGAGCCAGTGCTTGGGACATTCTCGGTTGCTGGGCCTGCAGAATGGGCCCATGGAGTGGCAAGGTGCCAGCTGCAGGCCTTTAAACCTCTGTTTTACAACCAACCCATAGTGATGGGGCAGCAAGGGTTGGGACCAGCTCTGGGCTCACTGGCAGCCGCAGGGTCTTCCCCAGGTCACACTCACTGCGGTGGAGGCAGGTGACATGTGTTGGGCTGGGCATGTGCAGGTGACAGCTGGAGGGGCTCGCTACCAGTGGGCGTAGTGGTGCCAGCCAGGTACAGAAGGCCCACAGGCAGCGTCAGGGGCTTTGGCTCCCATGCACTCACCTGTGGCTGCACACGCCCGCATCAGGGCACGCATGCAGCCGTGGAGGCTTATTACAGTTGCCAGGGTGGTGGCATTCAGGAGTACAGCTGGTGGGCTCGCCCTGAGTGTGTGCGTGGCAGTGGGGGCCATCCTGGTGGAGGGGTTCAGGTTGGCTTCTTTCATTTACGCACAGCCCACCTGATGCGAAGAGCTGGCTCACTGGAAAAGACCCCAGTGCTGCGAAAGATTGAGGGCAGGGGAGAAGGGGACGACAGAGGATGAGACGGCTGGATGGCTTCACCGACCCAACGGACATGAGTTCAAGCAAGCTGCAGAAACAGTGAAGGATAGGGACGCCTGCGTGCTGTAGTTTGGGGTGGCAAAGAGTGGGACACGACTGAGGGACTTGACAACAACAACAAGCCAGAACCAACTGCTGGTCTTCGGTGAGGGCAGGGAGGAACTCAGGCAGCTGATGCTTTACACTTGTGCGGCTGCAGAGACCTTGGGTGTCTGCTGGTGGGGGTCCCCGCCTCCCCAAGGGGGGAGCAAGGAGGGCCTTGGAAGCTGCATCAGCCAACCCAACTTCTTGCGGGGTAGAATCTGCAGGGGTCTGTAATGGCTGCTGGCTGTCAGCTTCTTCAGTGGTGAAGTCGGCCGGGTTTGTCTGCAGAGCAGGTCGCTGAGAACACATTGCTCCTGCTGCATCGCTGCTGCTGATGCTGGCACCCGCTGCCTTTGTTCCTAGCCGTCTCTACATCTCAGCTCTGCCCGTCTCTGGGTGGGGTGGGATGAAGCGGGACATTCGTGCTGTGCCCCAGAGGCGGAAGAAACTGATGGTTCACCCCGCTTTCCTTTCCCAGCAAGGGAAACTCTAGTCGAGGACTTAGCACTTCATGCTGGGCAACACCAGCTTGGGGGATGGATTGATGGAAGCATCCTTCTTTTTGTGTAGTTACCACTGAAGTTTCTGTTCTACTCTATTACTAAAGCTCCCAAGCGGGCCCCAGAGCTCTCCCAGAGCTGTCTGTTCATGGATAGCTGCCTAATGGTTGACCTCTGCTGGGGGACAGAGTGGCGTTTCCTATATTGTCATCTTTGGTGATGTCACTCAAGATTTAGTATGGTTTAAAGTGATGTACAGCTGACCCTTTGAACACCACAGGTTTCAACTGTGCAGGTCCACTCACACGCAGATTTCTTTCACTAAATACCTACTACAGTACTGAATACAGGCATACAGTTCTACATGATCACCAGTTAGTTGCATCCGACAGATGCAGAACTGTGGTGAACAGGGCCAATTGTAAAGTTATATGTGCATTTTTGACTGGGTAGAGTGTGGCTGCTCCTAACCCCTACGTTGCTCAAGGGTCGGCTGTATGTGTGCCAAATTGACAGCTGTATGTGGACCATGCTGGTCTTTCGGTGTGTCAACTTGGCCCGGCTACAGTCCCCAGTTATTCAGTTAAACATTAGATATTTCTGTGAAGCTTTTTATAGGATAGGGCTTCCCAGGTGGCACTAGTGGTAACGAATCTGCCTGCCAATGCAGGAGACGCAGGAGACAAGGGTTCAATCCCTGGATCTAGAGGATCTGGAGAAGGGAATGGCCACCCACTCCAGTATTCTAACTTGGGAAACCCCCATGGATAAAGGAGCCTGGCAGGCTACTGTCTATGGGGTTGCAAAGAGTCGGACATCACTGAGCATGAGCAAAAACGAGCAAGTGATTTACAGAGTAATGAAAGTTCCACAGTCAGTTGTCTGTAGGTCAGGTAGATTGTTTTAGATAATCTTATGGGCCTGATTCAACCAGTTTAAATGATCTGAGAGCAGAGCTGAGGCATTTCTCAAGATGTCTATGGACAGAGTTTGGACAGATTTTGGATCTGCCTTACTACCACTGTATAACTCATTTCCTTGCAATCAATATCTTAATATATATCTCCTACTGGCTGTTTTTCTGGTTGAACCATAATGAACACATTTTCTTGTTTAAGTACATAACTTCCAAGATTAAAAAAGTTTTTTCAAGAAGAGTTATTCCAGCCACACAGGGGGAGAGTGAAAAGGACTTCTATAACCTTACAGGTCTGAGCCTTTGGCATCTGCTGTGCTTCCCAGGTGGCGCTAGTAGTAAAGAACCTGCTTGCCAATGCACGAGACATAAGAGATGCGGGTTTGATCCCTGGGTCAGGAAGATTCCCCAGGAGGAGGGCATGACAACCCACTCCAGTATTCTTGCCTGGAGAATCCCATGGACAGAGGACACTGGTGGGCTACAGTCCATGGGTCACAAAGAGTCAAACAGGACTGAAACAGTGTAGCGTGCACTCACGTCCCATGATTAATCCTCTTCTGCCATCTTGTGGTGATACTTGAAAGTTTACAGTGATGACTGCTCAAGGAATACTCCTGAAAATCCTTAAGCAATTCTGCTGAGTTACCATCTCAAAAGGAATGATGCCAGGATCACAGCCAGGTGATATACATTTCTCTGTTTTGCCGGTAATGAGAGTTGAGTACCTAAACACACAATGTGTTACCTTCCTATCTGAAAACAACATACTAAACTGTGAACACCTGTGGCAACAGAATGAATATTTTTATATCAAAAGTTTAGAATTAGAAAAGCAACACCTTTGTAGAAAAGCTTAATGCATTTCTCTCTTGAGGTTCAAAGTCCCTGCTTTCTCACTATCCACCTCCCCATCCCACTCAACATGTGTTCAGTTGTCTAAAGGTCACCTAAGGTCACGGTTCAGGCGACTGAGCAAATGTTAAATGAACATAAAGGATTTGAGAAGCATAAGAATTAACTAGCAAAAGTTTAATTATAATGTACAATTTTTATGTAATCTCCTTTTATACTCCATATATCATGATCATTCTTCAATGAAGACTGGCTTATTCCTTAACATATTGTGTAGTTTTGTGTAGCATGTATGAACTACCTAATACAATACCCAGTATTGTGTAGTATGAATGAACCATAATTGCATCTCCTCCTTGGTAGACAACTAGCTCAGAAGGTCTTAATGTCATTCTTAAACCTGAGCCATGATGATTATTGCCCAGACTTTATGAATTTTGCTGCAGAAAGTTGTTGGCCAGAGGGTAATAACATTAAGATGGTAAAAGGGAAATCTAATGGAAGGAGGGTAGAGAATGACAAATCATCACCAGACTCCTTAGAGCCACCTTGAATCTCAGGAGCTGCTATATATGTGGATTTTAAGGCAGATAATTGAACTGGGAGGACAAGATTTTCTCCGTGGCGCCTCTCTGACTGGTGTTTGGAACTACATTTCAACACTGCTGGCGATCTTAACAGCCCTCATTTCAGTGTACTAGTTCACTACCCTAAACTAAGATTCAACTAAAACTTCCTTGCAATAGGAGGGCCATGTTAATAAATGCCATAAGATGAATATGCTACAAAAGCAAAATAAGAAATGGCTAAACCTTTTAGATGTATTTACCATGTACATAAACACAACTAATCTTCATGCTGACCCAATAAATTAGGTGCTATCACCTCATTCTGAAAAGGCAAGCATCACCCCCTCTAGGAAATTTCTCAATGTTGACCTTGTGCTTCTTGGTACCTATGGACTCCTTTAAGGCATGAATGGGCTATGAAATTGGTCAAATTGTTTGCCAGTGGTTAATAAGGTCATGAGAGAGGGAGAAAGTGGGAACCTTTAGTTCTACTGAAAGGTAGGTTGCCAGATAAGATCCTTCTCTAGGGGAACTTCCTGACCCAGGGATCAAACCTCCTGTACTGCTGGCAGATTCTTTACTGACTGAGCCACCAGAGAAGCCCCATATAATACAGGATGCCCTAATAAACTTTTATTTCATGTTAACAATGCATAACTTTATAAATGTACATACTAAATTGATACATGTATAAATATTGGTCTATTTACACAGAGTTTCCTCTCTTTCTGTGCACCCATGCTGAACAGCAATCACTGGATGAGAGCCAACACAAGGGATGCAAACTCGCAGACACATCCAGGTCCAGAGTCCAGTAACAGGCCTCAGGAGAGACAAGCGTGGACAATGGAAAACAATGCATCCTGAGATTGGGAGAGACAGAGACGCTAAAAAGCGTTCAACTGAACCTGGGTGGAATGCCAATAGCGTCTTCTAGATAGAGTCCAAGAACCATCCTGAAGATGTGACAGGTAAGAATAAACTTAAAGTGAGACTCAAATAGATTGTGAAAAGTGTACCAGGTGGTCACAATTTGGGGGGAAACCGGTAACAGGGTCAGTAGACTAGCTCTAACCCTCACTGCTGCACGTGGTCCCGAGATCATACATAATTTTCATTATTTTTCTTCCATTACTACACTTTCTAGATTACCTGCCCCTTTGGCTAGTATTTTTTGCTGGATTAGACCACTTGCCCGGTAGCCTAAACATTTACCCTGAGTTTCTGATTACCAGAAGGGGCTATTGCCCTGTGGATATATATGATCCCAGCCATGTCACTACTTCTACTATCAGCTCTGACTTTCAAACAAAATCACATATTGCAGGAGAAGGACGTTCTCAGCGATGCTGGTTTCCCATCTATCCACACATTCCTGATGGCCTTAGTGACACAGTGCTTAAGTGTGAAGTGCTAGTTCTTACTAGGGAAGAGTGGGCCACCTCTGTGTACGTAAGAGTTCAGGGGGTCTGCAGAACCAGCCCCCTCAAGGGACTCTGGATGGGGACCTGTGGATAGTATTTTTCCAAACAGGGCCCTGACTTGAGCAAAACAGACCTGCCATAAGTGAAAGTCTCCCAGTCGTGTCCAACTCTTTGCAACTCCAAGGTCTATATAGTCCATGGAATTCTCCAGGCCAGAATACTGGAGTGGGTAGTATTTCTCTTCTCCAGGGGATCTTCCCAACCCAGGAATCAAACCAGGGTCTCCTGTATTGCAGGTAAAGACCAACTGAGCTTTCAAGGAGCCAGTATCCTGGCCTGGAGAATTCCATGGATTATAGAGTCCATGGGGCCACAAGGAGACCTGCCTTGGCTGAGCCTTAAAATGTTGCTTACTGAGTCAGAGGTTGGCTATGGATTTGTCACATATGGTCTTTATTATGTTGTGGTATGTTCCTTATATACTCAAGTTTTGAGTGTTTTTTTTAACCTTGAAAGGATGTTAAATTCTGAAATGCTTTTTCTGACTCTATTGAGATGAACATATGATTTTCATCTCTCACTTATTAATGTGCTGTATTACATTTATTGATTTACTTATGTTGAACCATCCTTGCGTCCGAGGGTAAATCCTACTTGGTTATGGTGAACAATCCACTTAATGTGCTCTTGAATTTGGTCTGCAAATATTTTCTTTAGAATTTTTGCATCTATATTCGTCAGGGATATTGGTCTGTGGTTTTCTTGTATGCTTTTATGTGGCTTTGGTATCAGAGTAACGCTAGCCTCTTAAAATGAGTTTTCATTTTTAGAAAATTTTATTTTTTCCAAAAAGTTTGAAAGGATTGGCATTATTTCTTCAAATGTTTGGTAGAAATCACCTGTGAAGCCATCAGTCCTGGGCTTTCCTGTGTTTATTATTAATTCAGTCTCCTTTTTATTGGCTTGTTCATATTTTCTATTTCTTATTTAGTTTTGGTCAGTTGTTTAAGTGTGTTAAGAACTTATCCAGCTTCTCTAGGTTCAGTTCAGTTCAGTTGCTCAGTCATGTCTGGCTCTTTGTGACCCCATGGACTGCAGCACGCCAGGTTTCCCTGTCCCTCACCAACTCCTGGAGCTTGCTCAAACTCATGTTCATTCAGTCGGTGATGCCATTCAACCATCTTATCCTCTGTTGTTCCCTTCTCCTCCTGCCTTCAATCTTTCCCAGCGAGTCTTTCCAATGAGTCAGTTCTTCGCATCAAAACATTCAAAATATTGGAGTTTCAGCTTCAGCATCAGTCCTTCCAATGAATATTCAGGACAGATTTCCTTAAGGATGGACTGGTTTGATCTCCTTGCAGTCCAAGGGACTCAGGTCCCTTAATTTTCTAGGTTATCCAGTTTTTTGGCATATTTTGCTTATAGTAGTCGCTCATGACCCTCTATATTTCTGTAGTATTGGTTGTAATATCTCCCATCTCTAATCATATTTGAACCTTCCTTTTTCTCTTAGACTAGGTAAAGGTTTGTTTTGTTTCTTTTTGAAATACCAGTTCTTATTTCATTATAATTTCTATTTTGGTCTCTATTTATTCTCATCCTGATCTTTATTTTCTTCTCAATTTGGGCTTTGATTGTTTTTTCCAGTTCATTGAGTCATAAATTGAGGCTTTTTTCTTAATGTAAGCATTTTTCAATATAAACTCCCCTATTTGAGCATGCATGTTTCCATTTTCATACATTTCAAGATTTTCTTAAACTTCTTGTTTCTTTGACACATTGACTGTTCAAGGCTGTTTTAATTTTTACATATTTGAATTTTCCAGTTTCCCTGTTGATTTCTAGTCATGCCATTGTGAACAGGAAAGATACCTGGTCTAATTTCAATCTTTTAAAATTTTCTGGGACTTGTTTTGTGACTTACCACATGTTGAAAGTGAGGTATTGATGTCCATTTCTATTATTGTATATTGTCTATTTCTCCCTCCATATCTGTTGTTGTTTAGTCACTAAGTTGTGTCTGATTCTTTGTGATCCCATGGGCTGCAGCATGCCAGGATTTTCTATCCTCTACCTTACTGTGGAGTTTGCTCAAATTCATATCCATTGAGTCGGTGATGCTATCCAATTATATCATCTTCTGCTGACCTCTTCCCCTTTTGCCCTCAGTCTTTCCCAGCATCAAGGTCTTTTCCAGTGAGTTGGCTCTTTGCATCAGGCAGTCAAAGTATTGGAGCTTCAATATCTATTGATGTGTGCTTAATGTATTTATGTTCTCTGAAGTTGAGTGCATATATATTTATGGTTATCACAGCCTCCTGATGGGTTGACCCTTTTATCATTACACAATGACCTTCTTTGTTACAGTTTGGAATTAAAATCTGTTTTGTTGGATATAAGAATAACCCTCCTTTTTCAGTTTCCTCTTGCATGAAATCACTTTGAGCCTACACATGTCCTTGAAGCTGAGGAGTCTCTTGTAGGCAGCTTATGTCTAGGTCTAGTTTTTTTTAAATTATTAATTCATCCAGTTACCTTGTGCCTTTTGATTGGAGAATAATCTATTACATCTAATGTAATTATTGGTAGGTCAGGACTTACTGTTGCCATCTTGTTAACTATTCTCTGTGATTTAGTTTTTCATTTGTTCCTTTCTTGCTCTCTTGCTATCTTCCTTTTGAATTGATAATCTGCCATAGTGGTATGCTTTGATACTTTTCTCTTTATCTTGTGTATATCTACTGTAGGTTGTGTTTATCAACTACAGGATTTTGTGGTTACTCTGTGGCTTCCTCGAAATATTTTATAGATATAGCAATCTATTTTATGCTGATAGCAACTTAACTTTGATTGCCAGGGTCCACCCTCGGCGGGGTCCTAGGGTCTTGAGGGATGAGTGGCGTCGGGGGAAGAACTGAGCTGAGTCGATGTGTGGTGATGGAGCAGTCTCTCTTTATTGCTGTTAGTTTTGTGGGGTGATGGAGAAGTCTCTCGTTTATTGCTGTTGGTTTACAGTTTTATAGCCAAAAGACATCCCCATTACATCATTACATCACCTATCATTCTATACAATTTTTTGTTTTCTACCTTCCATAGCAACCTTATCATTGAGCTCATTCCCCAATCTATCATGAAACATTCCCTTTGCAGAAGTCAGATTTTTATGTAATTAGATTTAACAATAGTATGTTTACCATTTGAATGTCTTCAGTATACTTCATTCAATCATGATAAGTACATCAACCTAAGTAGAAAGGTTACATTTCTTTTATCAGGTACAACTATGTAGAAGCTAGAGGGAAGGGCTTAAGCTTGAGACTGTTTATTCTAGTAACCTACTTCAGTTCTTAGGGGAAAGAGGAAAGAGGACAAAGAGTTTAGAAAGAGGAAAGAGGACTAAGAGACAGTTTAGGAAGAGGAAAGAGGACTAAGAGACAGTCAAGCAGCACTGCTTCAGCAATAAAACCCTATTAACCTTATAACCACTATAATGAATTCCTATGTCTACATTATCCTAAAGCAATCAATATCTCCAACTATGCTGGCCACAGTTATGAGCATTCCTAAGTCCCAATCCAGCCTGATTTCTTCAAGGAAGAGAGCCTCCTCCGTGGAGTGGTCGGGGGAGTGGGAGGTGGAAAGGTGACCCAAGTATGAGCTTTCTGGTGGTGGCCTTGCCATGACCCCCAGAGAACTCTTGGTAAACTCCCCAGTAATTAGTAGGAGGAGTAGTAACCTATTTAAATGTCCCTTTCATCCCTCCTTAGCCCCCAGGGAAGGTGATCCACCTTCCCAGATCCTCTGGTCAATAAGGTCTGGGGGGATTATCTCAGGACGAATTCTTTCCAACTGGGACTGACCTACTGAGATGAGCCAATGTTCCGAGCATGGACAGAACTCCCAAGAAAAATACCAAGGGGGTGGGGGGCTTGCCCAGGATGCCCCGATAAAGAAAGTCAGCTTTGCAATTTCTTTCTTAGTCTTGTGACCTTGTCATCCGAGCAAGGGGGCATCCTGACGGCTCCTGGCACCTTTTTCTTCCCCTCAAACACATTCTGTTTTTAATTTCACAAATTACATCTTTTTTATATTGCATATTTTTTATTAAGACTTATGTAGCTATAGCTATTCATATATTGTCCTTTGACCTTTTTGATTAAAATTTATTTTTAATATCCTATGTATTCTATAACAGATATAGAATGTACATAGAATGTAAAATTCTATTTTAAAAATTTGCAGTCCTTTAATTGGTAACTTGAGATACTTATTTTATACATTTAAATTATCTCAAGATTTGATAACTGTATTTAGATACATTGTAACCCAGAAATGAAAATATACAAAATAGTTCTAGGAACACATGTATTTTTATCTATAGATCCACTTATAAATGATATAAAGATACATATTTATTTTAAAATAAAGAGTTTGCAAATGGAACCAGTTCATCTAGTTTCTTACTAAAGTATGACAAAAATATTTTATGCAAAAAATAAAAATTGAAGAAGAAATAAGACTTTCAACTTATGATTTTTAACATTAGCAAACTATAAATTGCTATTTCTGAAGCCTAAACCATAACTGTTCTCCCTTGTATTTTTGTCATGCTTATAATAAAACATAAAAAGAACTCAATGCAATAAATGGAATTCTCACATTTTAAACCATTTTATACAAAGGATAGCAATTCAAATCATGTTTTACATTTCTGTGTGTGTGTCGCTCAGTCATGTCTGGCTCTTTGCTACTCCATGGACTGTAGCCTGCCAGGCTTCTCTGTCCATAGGATTCTCCAGGCAAGAATACTGGAGTGGGTTGCATTTCTACTTAAATTTATATTGCACTAAAATTATTTCACAAGGAAGAACTAGTTGATGTATCATGACATAATACCTTATAAACATTCTTTGATGTTCATATCTATATTAGTGGGTGTTTCACAGTCCACTTAGATGATCTGGTATATACCAAAATATTTAATGAAAATAAATCTATAACTAATCTATTTCAAAAGAAAATATATTCAGCATTTTTATTGCCTTTGGGAAAGACATTGACTTTTAAAAAACACTCTTAAATCACTCATAGAAACTGGAAAATTCTTATTGTTGAGTCTGTGTGGGTTAGTTGTTCAGTCAGGTCCAAATCTCTGTGATCCCATGGACTGTAGCCTGCCAGGCTCCTCTGTCCATGGGATTTTCCAGGCAAGAATACTGGAGTAGGTAGACATTTCCTTCTTCAGGGGATCGTCCCAACCCAGGGATCAAACCTGGGTCTCCTGCATTGCAGACAGATTCTTTACCATCTGAGCTACCATGTAAAATCTCTCTACACAGCTACTTTTTCAATACAACTTTTATTAAGAAAATAAAGAGAAAATGTCCTTTGATCAAGTAGAGCAGAATTACATAAGAGCAATATTAAGAATAATATTTCAATGTTAGCATCTAAGCTATGTTTTACATAACTTAAATTTCCAATTCTCTTCATTCTGCTGCAATATAACCAAGCCCGTTTACAATAAGAAACAATGTCAGTCTTTGAACATCATGATTACAATTAAAAGCTTGGAATAGTGTGATAAAGAAAAGGGTAACCTTTTTTAAAAAAAATTCTAGTTGATTTACAGTATTGTGTTAATTTTGGGTATACAGCAAAATGATTCAGATATATGGAAAAACTGAATATATATATAAAGACTTCATATATTTCACATTACTTTTCATTTTAGCTTATTACAAGACACTGAATACAGTTCACTGTGTTATACAGTAAATCCTTGTTGCTTATGTATTTTATATGTACTGGTTTGTATCTGATGATTTATCCCTTCCTCCTTCCCTTTCCCCTTTGGTAACCATAGTTTCCTTTCTATCTGTTTCTGTATTGTATATGGACTCATTTGTATCATTTTTAGATTCCACATATAAGTGATATAATATTTGTCTTTCTCTGACTTACTTCACTTAGCATGATAATCTGTCCATGTTGCTGCAAAGGGCAATATTTCATTCTTTTTTTATGGCTAAGTAATAATTTCATAGTATTTGTGTATATATTTAATAAGTGTGTGTGCTCAGTCATGTCCAACTCTTTGTGACCCCCCTTGGACTGTGGCCTGCCAGGCTCTTCTGTCCATGGAATTTTCCAGGCAAGAATACTGGAGTGAGTTGCCATGCCCTCCTCCAGGGAATCTTCTGGCCCAGGGATGGAATTTGCGTCTCTTACCTCTCCTGCATTGGCAGGCAGATTCTTTACCATTGTGCCACTTGAGAAATCCTTAATAATCCCACTGTGTGTAGGCACATATGTGTATATGTATATGTACACAACACATCTTGAGCCAATCACTTGTTGATGGCACTTGGTATATTTCTATGTCTTGGCTGTTATAAACAGTGCTGAACATTGGGGTTCATGTATCTTTTAGCTGTCTTTTCTAGATATATATACCCAAGTGTGAGACTGCTGGATCATATAATAGTAGCTCTGTTTTCATATTTTAAGTAACCTTAATGGCAACCTGTTGAATCCCGTTTTAAATTAACCCTACTTCCAAATAATACTTTAAAATGATTTCAATTAACCTTGTTGATTAGTCAGCATCAGCTTACAAGTCCCCCCCACCCCAACATTCCAAGGTATAACTTTCAGCATCAGAAAGCATAATAAGCACTTTTGATTTATGATGAATTAAAAAATCAAGTGCTAAAATACCAGTGGTTTTCTGTGACAGGGTAAATGTCTCCCTTCAAGTAATGTTCTTCCCACAAATTAAGATTTCAGTTTTCTCTCAAAGAGTTTAAGGAAATCATAACTTTTTTTAGTTGAGGTGAAAAAACGGCTTCATAAGTTCATGTATTGTAAAAGCCATCGCTTGAGGAAGAACACAGTGGGTATAATTAAGAGAGAAACCATGGTCCCTTTGAATTCCATGGTGTCCATAGACATACTTTATAGTCACCTTCACGGTAAGGCACTTTTCAGATTCTGAAAGAGCAGTTCCTAATTACAATTACCAAAGAATCACAACAAATGGGTAAGATACTACAACACTGTTATTGTTCCAGCAACACCCCTGCGATGTAAGTTTGTGAGTTTTCAAAACAAAGACATTAGGATACAGTAAGTCCCCTACAAATGAATGAGTTCCATTCTGAGCGCACATTTCTAAGTCCAATTTGTTCATTAAGTCCAACAAAGTAAGCCTCGGTACCCAACCAATATATTTGGCTATATAGTAGTACTGTATTATGATAGGTTTATAAAACTTTGCAAACAAATACTCTTAAAAACACAAAAATAAAATATATTTAATCTTACAGGACAGTACTTACCAGCTATGTCAGTAGTACCAGCTATATCGCCGCTGCTTTTATGCTTGCTTCCAGACATCCTGGGCTTGAAATAAAGACACTGTGCTACTGTGCTCTCTACAGTGCTAATCAGTAAGGTACACACAATCAAAACCACTTGTAGAAGATGAACACATGCGACAAGGTACACCAGACGCAGGAACTAACTAGCATGCTTGGACACGTGAACACACACTCACATCTTTGAAAGTCTGCAAATTGTATGTAGGGGACTTACTATTATCAGAAGTTCTGCCAAGAATGTAGGGAGCACAGGAAAGGTACCAGAAGGAAAAAGGCAAACGGCCAACCAGCCAACCAAACACATGCCTGTGGAACCATTCCCAATACAGCAGGTATCAGGCCTCTGTAAAATGCACGGTAATCACTTTCCCTTGCGCAAACTGTTTTGAAAGCATGACTAATTCCTGTATACGTATGTTCCTCTTTCACTTGGAATGTTCGGTGTACTCTAAACATATGAAGAGGGTAAGTACAGATAACTGCTGTTAAACCTGCCACAGATGCAGTCATTAATCTGTGTAAAGACCAGAAACTCAGCTTTGTAGTAGTAAATGTTCCATCCTGCTCAAATGCGATCAACTGGATTGCACCATCAGGGAATATCCGGATCATCTTTGCAATAATCCCTTTAGATTAATACAGTCCAAGGTATCCATCCTTTGGGAAATAGCATGCAATGCAGAAAATACTTCCAAATGTTTTTAGCAATGACTGTGAGCTTGTAATGAAACTTTTACTTGATCCAAAGGGGCAACTGTTTTGGCACAGCATCCAGCAACACCTCCAGCCAGGAAGAAGCAAAACCAGAAGTTCTGGCCTGCAGTGGGCCCTCCAGTTCCTGCTGCCGAGGTGGGTTAGCCCAAACCAGTGCTGCCTTGGGAGCTTTGGTCAAATTACAACCCAAAGGCGTTAGCCATGGCCAGAATGGGCAGTGACAGGGCATTGACTATAACTGGCAGCTAGGACAGTGAGTGAAAGTCGTTCAGTCGGGTTGGACTCTTGGCCATCCTGCAGAATTCTACACGCCAGAATACTGGAGTGGGTAGCCTTTCCCTTCTCCAGGAGATTTTCCTAGCTGACGGATAGAACCCAGGTCTCCCACATTGCAGGCAGATTCTTTACGAGCTGAGCCACAAGGGTCCTTTAACTGCCATACTAGACTCAAGTGGTTATAGTATTAAAAGTATTCTGAATTTGACCATATACTTAGCATTACCAGTGTGATGTATGTGTGTGTGTATTTATTTTTGTACTGGGCCTGCATTGTCCTAGACCTACTGTACTAGATCTTTGTTGCTTTTCTCTAGTTGTGATGAATGGGGGCTACTCTCGAGTTGTGATGCGTGGGCTTCTCTTGTTGCGGATCATGGGCTTTAGGGTGCATAGTCTCAGTAGTTGCAGCTCCTGGACTCAAGGGTATGCGGGCTCAATAGTTGTGGTGAATGGGCTTAGTTGCTCCATGGCACGTGGGATTTTCCCAGATCAGGGATGGAGTCCATGCCTCCTGCACCGGCAGATGGATTCTTTACTACTGAGCATCCAGGGAAGCCTCTACACAGGTGATGAATACTTTCATAAGCTTACATTAGAAGTTTGCATCCTTTCATATTAATGTGAAAAACATCTTCCAGCATTTCTTGTAAGGCAGGTATAGTGGTGATGGATTCCCTCAGCTTTTGGTTGTTAATGAAAAGCCTTATCTACCCTCCATTTCTGAAGGATAACTTTGCTGGGTAAACTTTTCTTGGTTGGCAGTTGCTATGTGACCATGCTGGTGCTTTATCTTGGACTTCCCAGGTTTTGGAACTGTGAAAAATATCCGTTTATAAGTCATCCAGTTTGTGGTATTTTGTTATGGCAGCTTGAATGGACTATATCAATTAAAATAGAATTGTTTATTGAAATTATTTTTCTCTTGTAGTGCTTTCTTCCTCCTCCATATATTACACCCTTTGGTCTTGATGATTGTACCCCTAAGCACTTTACCTATAAATGTACCTCTTAATATACAGATATTTTTCAGGACGATCAATAAGATCATAATTGCATATGTTCAATATTTTTCCTATGAAATAGCACATGGACAGGTTTCTAAGTCAGTACATTCAGTTATACTTCAGTATTCTTTAAAAGCTATATAAAACTGGATAGTATGGACAATGTGATTAAAAAAAAAAAACTTTCCCATGTAATGAAAATCTTGGTTGTGCCCAGTTCATTGCTCGTGTAAGCCTGCTCACTGGAAAAGTTACAAAACTATTTAAGGATATGTGTGTGTGTTATGTATGAAAGATTGCTAGCAGTGAAATACAATCCTTTCAGTTCAAGGAACTGAGAGACACAGAGGGCAAGAAATTTATCTAAGGCCAGATTTAAACCATGTCTGACGCCAGTGATCATAGAATTTCCATGAAACACTGCCAGCCTTTCTTCTTATATACTTAATAAGGAAGAATGGACTCTACTTAATGTGACTGACAGATTTCTTGAGTAATTTTTGAAATCCAAGGCAGTAACTGTCATGTATTTTCCTCTTGTCACTCTTTTGCTAAGTACGGTTCTTAAACGTCAGGGACGTTTTTGTTGGGAGGATGAACATTTACAAGTTTTTTTGGAATAGAGAATTGAGGCCCTGGGTCTTCAGATTCTTTTCTTCTCTCCTCTCTTCTTCCCTTTTCTTTTCCTTCTTCTCTTGGTTATTTATCCAAAGCTGCCCATAGGCGTGGGGAGCCTGGTGGGCTGCCGTCTATGGGGCTGCACAGAGTCGGACACGACTGAAGCGACTTAGCAGCAGCAGCAGCCGCCCATAGGCATAACCTGAGCACTCTAGTACATTAGCCTATGTAATGGGGATACAAAGAACTCTGAACAATGGGAGGGACAACGAGGAAGTTAACACTCCACAGTAGGGATAGGGTCAAATGGATAGCTTGGCCATAAGAGAAGGTGCAGAGTCTTTTCTGCCTGGAGATGGACATGGTTGGTAATGCTTGAGTTGAAAACTGAAGGATAAGTAGACATTTTCAAGCATGATAATCATAGGGAACAGCATGTAAGCGCTTGGTGTTCTGAAAATAATTGGTACAATGAGACAAATGTCTATTTTCTATCCTGGGACTGGCAGGAGTTGCAGTGGGAAGTAAGAAAAACTAAATCACAGAAGGCCTGTCCCCTGAAAAAACTCTGTCTTTCTTGCCTCCAATCTTGTCTCACGCTGCAATACTCATCTAGATGAGAGATGAGGGCCTAAACTGTGGGATGAGACAGGATAGATTTGAGAAATTTAAAGATTGAATCAATGCCAGCTGAAACTTAGCCAGGGTCCTAGTCTGTTGAGCCTCAAACTAATTGGGAGACAAAGTTAGCCAAGAGATGGGAAAATTGGTAGTTAGCCAATTTCTTGTCTGATTCAAGATTTCCTGAGTTACTTGATATATCCATGTCCAAGGCACTTTTTCAGGGACAATAGAAGACATTTCAGTGTACTAATACTTGGGATTCTAAATTTCTTTTCAGAACAGTGTGAGAGTAGTCAAAACTTATAAAACAATCCTGAAGTAATGGGTTAAAGATAGAGTTCAAAGCTTGAATCCTGGTCAACCCTAGTGTAAAATGTTGCTAGGACTTGAGTCTTGGTACAATGTATTTCCATTGCAAAGGCCAACAATAAATGATGTCTGTCTTGCTTTGTACTGTTTCATAGTAATTGAGATGTTTATGTTTCAAAGGAGAATAACAGAGAGGAACATTAATACTAGCCCCTACTCCTAAAATTCTCTCCTACCTTCTTTTTCTAACTTCACCAGTGTGATAGTTTGCACTGCTCACACCAGCAAATTCCTGACTAATCAACTTCAAAAGTCTAAATGAATGATGTTCTATTTAAAAGCAAAAAGGCCCACTGGCCCTTGTAAACAGAAAATAAACTTAATTCTATGAGCTACTTAATACCTTCTGATTTTCAGGAGCAGAAGGATCAGGCTGAGAAGATGTGTAAATAGGGGCAGAGCTGAAAGGTCCCCACAAGAGTCAGCTAAAGATAAAAGCATTAGTGCTAGGAGCTCATGTGGCTGGCAGTTCCACAATCAGTATATCTGGAACAGACAACACCAAGAAATAAGGCCACTGGAGAATTTTGACACTTTCGTTAGTGGATGTAGCAAAGCAGGGTCAAAGTTTCATTTGGTTAACTGAGCCCAGTCATGTGCCCTTGCCTGGTGGCCAAGATGACAAGAAGTTGAGTATACCTTTGGACTTCGAGATTTGCGGCAGGAGGTAAGTAACGTTAGACACCAAGGCTCGCTTAGGACCCAATAAGAAAGGGTTCATGCTGGGTATAATCTGTTGTCACACTAATGCTGTATTAAAAACTACCACAGACCTAGTGGCTTAAAATGGCCATTTATTGTGATCACAAAACAATGGGTCCAGTGGGTGGTTCTGCTGGGTTTAGCTTGGCAGTTCACTTGGTCCTGGCTAGACTTACTCTGGTTGACTGGCTTGTGCTGGCTAGTCAAGAATGATCTCAGCTGGGGTTATTGGTGCTATTCTATGTACTTCATCTTCCAATCAGATTCCCTGGGCAAGTTCTCATGGCAATTGCATGGGTCAATACCCAGGCTTGGACTTGGCACACTGTCAGTTCTACCACACTCAACGGGCCAAGGTCCAGATTCAAAGGATGGGGAAATTATGGTTTCTCCCATGAAGAGGTAGAATCTAAGACCAATTCTAAAAACAGCCTCAATTCTCCACCTATCCTGTATCTATTATTATTATTTTAACTTTTAGAGTGATAGACAAAGTATCTTGCCTACCATTTCACCTAGCCACCTAGCTTCTTTTTTATTCTGATATTATCAGTAATTATAGGTAAACATATATGCATGGGTCCTTATTCACTCAAATGGTTATATTTTCACACAAATTTGTACTTGATTATTTGCATTTTATAAAACTTGAAGTATATCCCACATTCATGGATGTATACATCTGTAGGTGTATACATTAATTTCTAAAAGTAGAATTACTGAGTCAGAGTGTATATGCATTTTAAAAATTTGATAGTGACAAACTGCCCTCCATAAGAAACAGCACTTTTATGTACTTTCCCACCTAGAAATCTATGCAGTTGTTTTTCTAGTTCCTTACCAAAATGCTAATCATCAAACCATTTTATATTATAAACATGGTTTTTAAAAAGGTATTTCAGTACATTTTAAAATTTCAAATGTACAGAAAAGTTGCAATGATAGTAAAGTACTGCCATAGCTCCTTCATCAAGATTTCCCAATTATTAATGTATTTGCTGTGTAAGCAACTCTATACGAATATCAATTGCCATTACTTGTTTTCTGAGCCACTTGAAAGCAAGCTGCTAACATGATGCACTTTCACCTCTAAGTCTAGAGTACAAAGATTCTCTCTTATGAATGGTTGCACTGTGGCTTTATTTTAGGATGTCAACACTGCTAGAAAATACTATTCAGAAGTGATACTGTGTTCTTCTCAGTTTATCACATCAGGAGGCACATGACATTAATCCACCCACTACTGTTTATGCTGACTCTGATCACTTGCTCAAGTTGGTGTCTGGTGAATTTACATGGAGAGAAGCCTGCCATTTCCTCCTTAGCAACTGAGAGGTATTTTGTGCGAAGATTTATATTAAAATATTTTTTAGACTTTTTTTTTTAATATGAACCAGTTTCAAAGTCTTTATTGAATTTGTTACAATATTGCTTCTGTTTTATGTTTGACTTTTGGCTGAGAAGCATGTGGAGTCTTTGCTCCCAAACCAGGGATCAAACCCACATCTCCTGCATTGAAGGGGGAAGTGTTAACCATTGAACCACCAGGGAAGTCCTTTGTGGTAAGTTTTCTAATAAAGAATGGGATCCTGGCCCAATTCCAAATATCTACCTACCAGCTTTAGCATCCATTGACAATTCCCACTTGAATTAATCAGCGTTGTAATGGCTGCCAAATGGTTTGGTATTTTCCTCATTTCTTCTACATTTATTAGTTGATATTCAACTGTAAGGGCAGGCATTTCCTTCTCTTTGATGTGTTTATATTAGTATGTACTTATATAGTTCAATGGATTGCAAGCCATTACTGTCCTTTATTTTTAAAATTTAATTGAAGTATAGTTGATTTACAATACTGTGTTTCAGGTGTACAGCATAATGATTTAGTACTGCACACTATACTCCATGGTCATTATAAGATAATAGGTATAATTCCCCATGCTATACAGTATATTCTTCTTGCTTATCTATTATATATATATAGTAGTTTGTATCTGTTAATCCCATGCACTTAATATTTCCCTCCCCACTTCCTTCTCTATTTTGGTAATCACAAGTTTGTTTTCTATGTCTGTGAGTCTGTTTTGCATATACATATGAATTTCTAAGATTTCACATGTAAGTGGGATTATACAGTTTTTGTCCTTCTAATTGACTTATTTCACTAAGCATAACACCCTCTAGGTTCACCTATGCTACTGCAAGTGGCAGTATTTCAATTTTTACGGCTAAGTAATATTTCATCACATATATGCCACATCTTCTCAATCCAGTTAGATGTTGATGGGCACTCGGATTGCTTCTGTGTCTTGGCCATTGTATACAGCTCTGTCACAAACATTGGGGTGCATGTATCTTTTCAAATTAGCGTTTGTATTTTTTCCAGATACAGACCCAAGAGTGTAATTGCTGGATCATATGGTTGTTATAGTTTTAGCTTTTTCAGGAATCTCCATACTGTTTTTCACTGTGGCTGCACTAATTTACATTCCCATGAACAGTGCAAGTTGGTTCCCTTTCTCCACATTCTCACCAACATTTGTTGTTTCTGGGCTTTTTGATGATAGCTGTTCTGACAATTATGAGGCAATACCTCCCTGTGGTTTGACTTGCATTTTTCTAATAGTGATATTGAACATCTTGTGCCTGTTAGCCATCTGTATGCCTTCTGAAGAGACATTTCTCAAAAGGTCTCTGCCCATTTTTCAAAATTGCATTTTTTTTTTTGGTATTGAGCTGTTTGTCTATTATTTCCTTTGTGCAAAAGCTTTTAAGTTTAGTTAGGTCTCATTTGTATATTTTTGCTTTTATCGCTTTTGCTTTAGACAGACTCAGGTAAATATTGTTATGATTTATGTCAGGGTGTTCCATCTATTTTCCCCCAGGAGTTTAATGGCATTGGGTCTTTAAAACCATTTTGAGTGTATCTTTGTATATGGTGTGAGGGAATGTTCTAATCTCATTGTTTTACATGTGGATGTCCATTTTTCCTAGCACCTTTTAAGAGACTGTTTTTCTCCACTGTATAGTCTTATCTCCTTTGTCATAGATTAATTGACCATAGGTGTGTGGGTTTATTTATGGCTCTCTATTCTGTTCCATTGATCTGTATGTCTATTCTGGTGTCAATATCACACTGTTTTGATTATAGTGCAGTATACTCTGAAGTCTGGGAGTATTATACTTTCAACTTTGGACACTTTTCTCAGGATTTCTTTGCCAATTTGGAGTCTTTGGTGGTTCAGTATTTTTCACAGAACTAGGACAAATAAATTAAAAATTTTTTTGGAATACAAAAGACCCCAAATAGGCAAAAGAATCTTGAAGAAGAAGAACAGAGCTTAGAAGTAGCATGAGCCTTAACTTCAGGCTCTATTACCAAGCTATGGTCATCAAAACAGTATGGTACTGGAAAACACAGACGCATAACAGAGAGCCTAGAAATAAATCCACACACTATGGTCACTTTACCTACAAAAGAATGCAAGAATATACAATGGGGAAAAGACAGTTTCTTCACTAAGTACTGAGGAGAAAACTAGGCAGCTACATGTAAAAGAATAAAATTAGAACATTTTCTCACACCATATACAAAAATACTCCAAACGGGTTAAAGATCTAAATATAAGACTGGAAATCATAAAACTCATGAGGAAAACATAGGCATTTGTTGTTGTTCAGTCACTTCATCATGTCCAACTCTTTGTGACCCCATGGACTGTAGCATTCCAGGCTTCCCTGTTCTTCACCATCTTGTGGAGTTTGCTGAAACTTGTGTCCATTGAGTTCGTGATGCCATCCAACCATCTCATCCTCTGTCAGTCATCCCCTTCTCCTCCTGCCTTCAGTCTTTCCCAGCATCACTGTTTTTTTCCAGTGAGTCAGCTCTTCACATCAGGTGGCCAAAGGACTGGAGCTTCAGCTTCAGCTTCAGTCCTTGCAATGAATATTCAGGACAGATTTCCCTTAGGATTGACTGGTTTGATCTCCTTGCTGTCCAAGGGACTTCCAAGCATCTTCTCCAACACCACAGTTCGAAAGCATCAATTCTTCAGCTCAGCCTTCTTTATGATCCAACTCTCACATTTGTACATGACTACTGGAAAAACCAAAGCTTTGACAACACAGACCTTTGTTGGTAAAGTAATGTCTCTACTTTTTAATATGTTGTCTAGGTTTTTGACATAATTGTAGTAATATCTTTTTTTTGGATATTTCTCCAAAGGCAGAGAAAACAAAAATAAAAAAACAAATTTGACCTAATTATACTTAAAAGCTCTTACACAGCAAAGGAAACCATTAATAAAATGAAAAGACAACCAATGGAATAGAAGAGAATATTTTCAAATGATATTACTGATAAGAGGTTAATATCCAAAGTATATAAAAAGCTCATATAATTCAATTTCAAAAAAGTAAGCAACACAATTTAAAATGGGCAAAACACCTGGGCAGACATTTTTCCAAAGAAGGCACACAGATGACCAATAGAGACATGAAAAGATGCTCAACATTGCTAATTATCAGAGAAATGCAAACCAAAGCCACATGAAACATCACTTCACATCTGTCAGAATGGCTATCATGAAAAAGACCACAAAAGACAAACACTGGCAAGGATGTGGATAAATGGGATCCCTTGTACATTGTCTAGACAACATGTTAAAAAGCAGAGACACAACAGATGAATGGATAAGAAAGCTGTGGTACATATACACAATGGACTACTACTCAGCCATTAAAAAGAATATATTTGAATCAATTCTAATGAGGTAGATGAAATTTGAGCCCATTATACAGAGTGAAATAAGCCAGAAAGAAAAACACCAATACTGTATGCTGCTGCTGCTGCTAAGTCGCTTCAGTTGTGTCCGACTCTGTGCGACCACATAGATGGCAGCCCACCAGGCTCCCCCGTCCCTGGGATTTTCCAGGCAAGAACACTGGAGTGGGTTGCCATTTCCTTCTCTAATGCATGAAAGTGAAAAGTGAAAGTGGAGTCGCTCAATCATGTCCAAATCTTAGCGACCTCGTGGACTGCAGCCTACCAGGCTCCTCCATCCATGGGATTTTCCAGGCAAGAGTACTGGAGTGGGTTGCCATTGCCTTCTCCACAATACAGTATACTAACACATAAATATGGAATTTAGAAGGATGATAATGATAACCCTATATGCGAGACAGAAAAACAGACACAGTTGTACAGAACAGTCTTTTGGACTCTGTGGGAGAAGGCAAGGGTGGGATGATCTGAAAGAATAGCATTGAAACATGTATATTATCATATGTGAAACAGATCGCAAGTCCAGTTTCGATGCATGAGACAAGTGCTCAGGGCTGGTGCACTGGGATGACCCAGAGGGATGGGATGGGGAGGGAGGTGGGAGGGGGGTTCAGGATGGGGAACACATGGAAACCCATGGCTGATCCATGTCAATGTATGGCAAAAACCATTACAATATTGTAGAGTAAGTAGCCTCCAACTAAAATTAATTAATTAATTAAAAAATAAAAAGCAGAGACATTACTTTGCTGACTAAGGTCTGTCTAGTCAAAGCTATGGTTTTACCAGTAGTCATGTAGGGATGTGAGAGTTGGACTATAAAGAAAGCTGAGTGCCGAAGAATTGATGCTTTCAAATTGTGGTGTTGGAGAAGACTCCTGAGAGTCCCTTGGACTGCAAGGAGATCCAACCAGTCCATCCTAAAGGAAATCAGTCCTGGGTGTTCATTGGAAGGACTGATGTTGAAGCCGAAGCTCCAGTACTTTGGCCACCTGATGTGAAGAACTGACTCATTTGAAAAGACCCTGATGCTGGGAAAGATTGAGGGCAGGAGGAGAAGGGGATGACAGAGGATGAGATGGTTGGATGGCATCACCGACTCAATGGACATGAGTTTGAGTAAGCTCTGGGAGTTGGTGATGGACAGGGAAGCCTCATGTTCTACAGTCCATGGGGTTGCAAAGAGTCAGACACGACTGAGCTACTGAACTGAACTGTATACTGTTGGTGGGAATGTAAATTGGTGAATCCACTGTGGAAATAGCATGGAGTTTCCTCAAAAACAAAAAATAGAACTACCATCTGACCCAGTAATTCCACTTCTGGGTATATATCCAAAGAAAATGAAAACTTATTCAAAAAGATGCACACACGTATATACATACACATGCATACACATACACAATGGAATACTACAAAATAAAATTTTGTAATTTGCAACAACAAGGGTGAATCTGGAGGGTGTTATGTTTAGTGAAATAAGTCAGACAGAGAAAGACAAACACCATATGTTATCACTTACAGGTGGAATCTTCAATCAACCAACCAAAGACCTGAGTTCAAGGAAACAGAGCAAATTGGTGATTGCCAGAGTGGAGGTGGGGGTGAGTGAAATGGTTGAAGTGGGTCAAGAGGTACACATTTCCTAGTTCTAGGTAATAAGTAGCATGATGATTACAGTTAATAATAGTGTATCGCTTGTTTGAAAGTAGCTAGGAAAGTGCATCTTGAAGGCTCTCATCACAAGAAAAGAATACTTTGTACCAATGTATAGTGACAGATGTTAGCTGGACTATTGTGATCATTTTGCAATAAACACTAACATCAAATCATTGCCTTGTACACCTGAAACTAATTATAATGTTATTTCAACTGTATCTAAAAAGAAAATCCATGGTGTGGCTTTTGGAGTCATAGCTGGACGCTTGCCCTAGAATCTGGGTCAAATGATTTATAGAACTGATGAGAGAAAACTCTTCAGTCCCTGCCTACTTTTCAAGCAGGAGTAGGCTCAATTCTCTCTGCCTCACTCTGAGTGGATACATATGGTTATTGGACTGAGATGCAACTTTCACTACAGCAACCTTTTAAGAGTTTCGAAAGTGAAAAGGAAAAGAAAGTGTTGCTTTCATCACTGATACTAATGACCAGGTAGGAGTTTGAAGGAGGGACCTATGAATAGAACCGGTCTTCTTCACCTGAGTTTGGAACAGATTGGGACATAGAAGGGTTGATGTAGAGATTACTTTTCTTGTTTTAATCTTTGTTTTATTTTAGCTGATAAAGCTGTTGGGAGAAATGCAGTTTAGGTTTTTGGTCAAAAAGACTTGCGAATATTGCACCCAAAGTTAAATTCACCCACTCAGTACAGGCTAAGCTGGATTCTGGCAGGTTTCTCTAACAAGGTCCAGCTCCTGAAAAGCTTATGGTATAGAGAAGCAGAACAGTTGAGAACACATATCTTTCTTAGAGACAGATCAGAGAGAGAGGTGTGAAGGCACCGCCTACATCCTTCCCTTAAACTGCTCTATCACCCGTGCACAATCTCCATCCTCCCAGTTTTGTGGTGGAGGAACTTCCACTTTGGGTGAGTGTTCCCTCCACCTTCCAATGTGTATGTCTCAAAACTTGCCTTCAGTCATCTCGTCCAGCTAATATTTATTTCTTTTCAAGAGTTCTTAGGCTTTTCCCCCTTCTGGTGTATCTCTCTGGAAATGAAAACAATAGCCTAAAATATTTCAGTTTTAGAAAAATAAGTTAATTTTCAATCTTGATCAATGATAGGTATAGTGGATGGCGTCCTATGTCACCCAGATACCTCTTCAGGAGTGAAGTACTTTTCACCCACTACTGAGAATGTTCAGCTATCCATCCTGGAGTCGTGCCTGAAGAGAAGCACTTTGTCTGACAGCCCAGTCTCCCTAGAACAGTCCACATTCAATGACCGATTATCCTACTCATTAATGCCTCTGCCCCTTTGATCCAACTCAGAACCACAGCAAGAGATCCTCTCAGCTTCAGAGATCCCTGAGAACTGTGGGGAGGCCTTTCAAAACTATGAAAGCAAAAAGTGAAAGTGTTAGTCACTCAGCCATGTCTGACTCTTTTGTGACCCCAGGAACTGTAGCCCTGCCAGGCTTCTCTGTCCATGGAATTCTCCAGGCAAGAACACTGGAGTGGATAGCTGTTTCCTTCTCCACGGGATCTTCCCAACCCAGGAATCACACCCAGGTCTCCTGCGTTGCAGGCAGATTCTTTACTGTCTGAGACATCAGGGAAGCTATGTAACCAAGGGCAGTCCAAATTCCCCTTATGCTGAATCCTTCTTTCTATCCACCCCTTCCCCATGTGTTTAGTTTAAGAGAAACATTTAATAAACTTCCTGTATGCTGTTATTTGCATCATAATAATAGCATAATTATGCCCCTGGGGACCCAGCTATTGCAAGTTGGGTCTCTAGGAATGATCCAAGAAAGTCAGTGCTAAGAAACATTGTCAGCAGCCATCTGGCCATGAGGACCCTGTGGTGAGATGAACACTGTTCCCCAATTCGTGTTCAATCAGAACCTCAGGAAGTGATCTTATTTGGAAACAGTACTTGCAGTTATAATTTTAGTTAAGGGTTGAGATGAGATTATGGTAGATCAGGGTGGGCTCTAAATCCAGTGACAAAGAGGATGCAGAGAAGGCCATGTAAAGATAGAATCAGAGAGTGGAGTGATGCTACCACAAGCCAAGAACATCTGGAGTCATCAGAAACTCAAAGAGGCAAGGAAGGATTCTTCCCAGAAGCCTTCAGAGGGAATAAAGCCCTGCTGACACACTGCTTTTGGACAGATCTAGCCTCCATAATTATGACAAAATAAAATTTCTGTTGTTTTAAGCCACCCAGTTTGCAATTACAGCAGTTCTAAGAAACCAGCATAGACTCCATCACTGATGATAGGCAGCGTACTGACAACTCCTGGTGCAAGGCTGAATTATTCAAAGGCTGAAATTGTTAAAAAGTTCACTGATGGTGAAGTGGAAGGAAATGAACTAGTGGGTACACTGGATCAGGCATTTGAGAAGTATGGGACCAGAAACTATAAAACTCCTAGAGGATAACATAAGCCAAACACTATCCGACATAAACCAAAGTGGGATCCTCCATGACCCACCTCCCAGAATATCAGAAATAAAACCACGAATAAACAAATGGGGCCTAATTAAAATTAAAAGCTTCTGCACAACAAAGGAAACTATAAGCAAGGTGAAAAGACAGCCTTCAGAATGGGAGAAAATAATAGCCAATGAAGCAACGGACAAACAATTAATCTCAAAAATATACAAGCAACTCCTGCAGCTCCATTCTAGAAAAATAAACGACCCAATCAAAAAGTGGGCCAAAGAACTTAACAGACATTTCTCCAAAGAAGACATAAAAATGGCTAACAAACACATGAAAAGATGCTCAACATCACTCATTATCAGAGAAATGCAAATCAAAACCACAATGAGATATCACTTTACACCACTCAGAATGGCTGCAATCCAAAAATCCACAAGTAATAAATGCTGGAGAGGATGTGGAGAAAAGGGAACTCTCTTACACTGTTGGTGGGATTGCAAACTAGTACAGCCTCTATGGAAAACAGTGTGGAGGTTCCTTAAAAAACTGCAAATAGTCCTGCCATATGACCCAGCAATCCCACTGCTGGGCATATACACCGAGGAAACCAGAATTGAAAGAGCCACGTGTACCCCAATGTTCATCGCTGCATTGTTTACAATAGCCAGGACATGGAAGCAACCTAGATGCCCATCAACTGACGAATGGATAAGAAAGCTGTGGTACATATACACAATGGAATATTACTC